>OY292419.1:3075000-4325000 GCA_958496245.1 Perizoma flavofasciatum | reverse complement strand
CTCGTAGAATAGCGTTTTCATGTTATTGTGGTGAATTCGATTTTGCAGTGAATAATTTCATTAAAATCTGTAGCTTTTACAAACAAAGTTGAAATTACAACTTTATGTAAAAAGCTTGTGTTTTTCATAAATAATTTTCAGCAAAGACTCAAATGAAATTACTATAATTTTTAAAGAATGTATAACAGATAGAGGAATGGGAAAACCAGACTTTTATTACATTTTCCAATATAAAAACTGCAATAGTGCAAAAAAAAACAATAGTCTGACATCTGATTAAACGCTTTTGAGCGTGCTTCGAAACGTAGAACGTGATAATTGTTAACGCTATCCGTTAACTATTATCACGTTCATAAATATTGTAACGCGTTGGATAAGATAATCTGTGGGTTACACTATAAAGAAATTGAAATCATAAGGGTTTGAAGAAAAAATACAAACCTTAACTTTTGCAAAATTTTAAAACCCCGTCGGATTTTCATCGTCTAATACAGCGCCCCCTAGTGACTTGTGGTGTTAAAACTTATCCTTTAGAACCATCCTTGATGTATATCGATTGCAAGAAACATCATTTTAATTGTTTAACCCGTTTCGAAGATAAGTTACAAACTTATAAACTAAAAACGAACAACCGCTTATGTCAAAGGCATGCACGGGCTCCAGACGTTGCGGGTAAAAAACATTTTACCTAAGCTAAAAATTCTGAATGTTTAGTGAATCTCCCCCAGTTGAGACTACGTCTGAAATCAACAGAGCTATTTTAAATCTCAATTTTATTATTTTTTACCACTCCCGCGAAACGTGTTTATTTTACCTTTTCTTTTACACGTCTGAGGAAGCAATTTTAAGCATTGCAAAGCTATTTTAGCTCTGGGGAAAAAGATAAGCTGTTCAATGTCAGTTTGTTTATATATTAGCTTTTTTTCAAAGATTTTGGCAATAAAGAAAAGAGTCCGTCTGCTGTAGCCATAAAATCACATTATAGATTTTCTCACAGTCCCGGCCGTCTTAAATTGAATCCTAGCCTCCGGAAGCAGACTTGTTTTTCAGGTTTCATCCTATAGAATCTTTACAACTGAACATGCTTGGAAGACGAACAAGTCTTAGTTCAGAAACATTTTGTGACGTTACGAATTTTAGGAGTAATTTCTGTTTTTTTATTTAGCCTAGGTTTGCCATCGTCAGGTGCCATTTAGATTGGTTCTCATGATAGTGTAAACCTAAATTCAGGAAAATATCTTATTGTTGATCAAGGGAAATACCTCAGGAGGTTCAGGATTTACTTAGTCTTACTTAGTACAGGATTTACTTAGTTTTTTAATCAAGGGATATACCTCAGATGGTTCAGGATTTACTTAGTTTTACATTTAAATGATGATTTTAAGAATTCTTAAATAAATAAATCGGTTATTTGCAGGTGCCAAGTAAACAATTTAACAATAATGCGGTCAACGATAAGGCGCAGTTAAATAACAATGGACGGAAAATCCAAGCCCAAGATGCAATAATTTGCGGGTTATCAAACGTCAACAGAAACAAAATGCAGTTAAAATTATACGCATAATCCACTGGAACAGCGCAGAATTGTGCTGTTTCCCATCATAAACTTTCTTTACTAGAACGATAGCTATTACATTCGATTTACCAGCACTTGCCCAAACCTTTCGATCCCTAGAGTCTCCACCGAATCAATTCAAGTGAATCGAGACAGACAAGTTACAAAGGAGGATAGAATCGGGGTGGTAGATAGTAGAACTACGTATCCTATCACAATAGAGAGATGTCAATGGGAATAGAGTTACTATAAATGGTAACGTTATACAATGGCAGGAGTGTTCGTACTTGCAGATCACATGGAACATGTTATGTAGAAAGTTAATGGATGGAAACAGCGTAAGACAGTGGGTGTTGTGGTGTATATGTTATTAAATAACTATGGTACGAGACGAACCGCCCGCTTCCATCACTTCGAACACGACGATTGAGGCGAGCGGACGTGTCGCTTGGTCACTTGTGTTTATCTAGAACTCATGATTTTTATTTTACCACCCACACGAAGTACTAGAGACATCGCAGGTGTATCATAATCAGTTTGTAGAAATCCGCTACTGGGCATAGTCGGAGGCCTCGCCATAACAACGATTTCGGGGTACCTCATCCACCGATTTCACGCTATCTTTAATATGTCGATCGAGTGAGAGTTTTCCTACACTGTGTCGTCCGGTTCGTGTTTTCACCGGACCACCCATTCGAGAACCTTTAATCACTAGCGGATATAGTTTCTTTGAGCTGTATGGCTTTGCACTTCAACTAGCTAATCCTGAGAACTATGTCGGTGACTAGTTCTCCAACTGATATCTCGTAGCGAATCGAAACACCGAGCATAGCCCGACCACAGACTATTGCAGTGGACGCCTAATACAATTTTCCTGGCTTTTCCTCTACATTTTATTTTTTACTAACTAGCTCCCACAGTTTCTGCAATCGTTACCTCATTTACATTTTCCACATCGGTATTCGTACTACTAGTTTGTTTCGTACAATAACAACCGGTATGCCTTAGCTAGCCCATTCATTGATCTCGCTCTGGAAATGTAACATTGACGGATTGCAATAGATCTATACGATCTAGTCTATGGTAAGTTGCTATTCGAATACAGGTTTCAATGTATGAATTTGAAAACATGGATGTAGCTGAAATCTCAACGGTTAAAACCTCGAAGGAGTTGAACAAATAAATTCGTGGTTACAAAGAATAAAAACCTATTTTCATATGATTTTGTACTGGCATTACTTGATAATACGTAAATACCTATGTGGAGGCTTTACTTGACTCAAGTTTCATCACAAACAAGATTGTCATGTTTAGCGATACCTTTTTCCCCGGATCCCTTTTGTCCCCAAGGAAAGCTCAAAATATCCCCTTTTCAGTAAACAGACGAAACCGTCAACAAATGTAGAATTCAGGGCATCTTTTTACAACAAAGATTGTAAAGAATGTTTACTGAACTTGATGAACTAGGTACATTGACTATGAGCACAAAATTGGTAGGTTTAAGGTCGCGTACACAAAACTCGTCCACGTGCTAAGAGCACACGTTACTATAGTACGAACTTTGGAGGGGTATTTTCAGAATAAGGTACCCTGCCCGTACACTTAGTGTTTTGCATACCCGGTCCTTAAGTTTGACCTGTAAGGTCTCTAGGTAACATCTTGTTCTCAATGGACAAAAAAAATCATGTTCAGTTATTGTTTTTATCAATATATCGCATGCGTGATACGTTGTAGGGACAATGATGCATTGTGAGTGCATCATCTTATTTGAGCGGTGATGCAACAGTTGCATAATAGTTACGACTTGTTTAGGTTAAATAATGTGGAGTTATCACAGATCAAGTCTTATGATGCCGTAGTTATGTAAATAAATGTTATACATATTAAAACATTGCCATAAATTTTACTAACACAATTTTTAAAATTTGATTTTTTTTTAATTAGATTGTGTTATAATTTTATCCTAACCTTTAGTTCTACGAGGAAATTCTATTATTTAATTCGAAAGTTTCGCTCACATAATCTCTCAAATTTCTATTCGTACCGCAGCACGTAACAACTTTTCAAACTTCCCCGTGTCAACAGTAGTCAACACAAAATTAAAACCATCCTAGATTTAACTGTTTAATCAAAACTTTTACAGTAAAAACAGACAATATAAAAAATTAGACTGGCTACTCTTAAAATAAACTAAGAATAAGCAAAAGTTCCAGCCCTGGACACTTTTTATGTCCCTAGAAATGTGACTGGAATTCATCATCAAATCAATATATATATAGTTCTCTTGTGAATAGTTCTCTATACGGCAATAAAGGTACAAATAGTGTACATAGTATTTTATGTAATACAGTTTACCTGAGCGCAAACGAATCAAGCGATTTGTCTTTAGACAGCATTGGCCAATCATATCTCCTTAGGCCATACTTTAGGTGCTTTGCGAATGCAGGGTAATTTAGCTACCCTTGGATTTTCATCATTATACGCAAGTAATAATGATATATGAAGGTTGCGAGTTCAATTCCCGCCACGGGACAAATGTTTGTATCTGCAAATATTTGTCTCAGGTCTGGGTGTTTTCTATGTATATAATGTATGTATTTACAAAAAAAAATGTATATATGTAGTATATCAGTCATGTAGTTGTTTAGTTTGGGGCTAGATGATGCTGTGTGAAAATGTCCAGCAATATTTATTTATTTATTATATATGTCATTTTGTGAAAAACAAAAAGACCAAACAGATATACATTGCTTTACGATAGACGACGGAAAACGTTCTCCACATTGTGGTAAAAAATCAATCGTCCCCAGACAAACTACAAAGACCACATGATACGAATTAGATAATCTGTAATTACATCTCAGATTGCAAGATAGCCCGAGTGTCTCGAGACTTTCGCTTTGACATTGTTCAATTGCTTTTTCAGACGCTTTCGAGCATAGCTTTCGATATTATAACAATGGACGTAAGAAATGATGAATTTCCAAGTGTTCAGGCAATAAAGAATATTTGCAGATTTTGAATTATCTTTCCATTTCATTGACTCAAACTTTGCACGCTTTTACTCTTCTATAGACTTTATTGGAAATACGGCAGATATTTCTTACAACAGGTTCATACATATCGATCTCTACAATGGTTTTTATCATGTCGTCGTCATGGATTTTAGATCATAATAATTTTATACTTCGTCAAACATTCGTATTTAAAGAAAAACCTGGTCTTTTCAAGTTTTTAGTAAAAGCTAAGTAGAACCACGTCATATTTGATGAATGCTGATGATGGTAATACCATTATAGATGCTATGGAGTAGAAATTTGCACAATGCTATCGCAATACTGATGAAACTTGCTCACGGTACTGTCCGAGATCCATTGACAGAGCAACTTGTGACACGAATATCCCGGCATCTATTGAAATGCTGAAGCCTGCCCAGCAATGATGTACTAGGTATGTACTCGAACTACAGATCACATAATAGTATTATAGTATCGCTAGTATGTATTGTCCAGATTTGTTCGTACGCGACATTATTGTACGGTTTGACGAAATCAGTCTGATAATAGAGGTATGAATTTTCGGTACCTATACTATACATATTATGTTAGTTAAGAAATAGATTTACCAAGATTTGTCTGTTGTCGATGTCACAGTTCTACAACGACCTCGTGAATCTTGCGACCTTTTTAAAACTTCAGGCCAAAATGAATCTATTTAGCCGGGAACTACGTTTCTACGAAGAAATCTACGTTTCCGGCCAATTTTCTCTTCCGGAAGATTCGAGGAAACATTTATTTAAACTTGTCTCGGGAAAATACAGGCTTCTTTTTTAAGGGACGGAAGGCGAAAATAAGCTGTATTCAAAAACATATGCAGTACGTATGTTTATCATTTTACCAATAATCTTGTTATTTCCAAACCACAATTTCCAAAGTTTACTCGATTAATAAAAGGTCGCGAGAAAATTTACTTACTCATTATAATCAAATATAGAATTGTTTTACATTTACATTTTCTCTCTTTACTCAATTTAAGAGAAAATTACAAAAACCGTGTGGGTTTTCGCTCATTATTTGACAACGCGGTGTCATAAACACCACTATGCTACTATAAGCTTTAATATGATGATCGAAATTTGTATACGGCTACTTTTTCATATGCTAATTCGGCAGCTGTCAGCCTCTTAAGTTTCTGTTGTGGCAAAGTCAAGTGGTACCATCAAAGTATAAACATGTCTGAAGAGAGTATGTGGATGTTTTTGTTCATCTTTACTTACCAATGATGTTTGCACTTGAGTTTATCAGAAAGTTTATAAGAACTTAGCTTTAGATGTCGCAATTACTCTCTCAAAACCGTTTTTAATCCTATGAATCTCCTCCTATATATCTTTCCAGACATTTTAGTGCTATAAACATGCCAAGTTAAATGCAATCAAATCAATTCTTAATCCTACCATGCGCCTTAATAGTAAGATATGTAAAAAACTCACCGATACAATGTCCCAGAGTGTATTTTCTTTACGCCGTCCATGTCTGCAGTGGTATGCTTATCATGTCTAAACTTCACTTGATACCCTAATGGTTGGTTAATGTATTAAAAAGTAATGCCATTATGAGTTCCGTCTGATAAAACTGATGCTTGTTCCACCTAGAACAAAAGAGAGAAAAGTTAAGTGATGAATGGTTTTTCCGTAGACATTATTTCTGTCTGATAGTGGTGAGGTTGTGCTAGGTTTGGCGTCTCTCTCAGGCAGGATCTATCTCTGTTTTCTGACATTCATCTCGCATGGCGGTGGGGTCAGTCTTAATTTTTTTAATAGCATTATCTTATACGGCTTAATGTTTCCGTCGCGTGCCACTCCATTTCCTTCGATGTCGGCAAGTTCAAGTACGATAGTGGAAAAAAAAACTAAATAGATTAACAATAATCAATAGATACTTATACTTTTTTCTTTGGAGCTACAAATACGCCTAGATTCAACCGAGACGTGATCTTAATTCAACGATGACTGTGTCAGCTAATCTTCCACAATAATATTAGGTACAAGTGCGAAACGATAACTAAGCTGAAAGATCCCTGGTGCTATTGACCATACTATTTGTAGAATTTCGGATCATTTTGATGACATTTCTAGCTTCAATACTGTCTTTCAACTAGGCATATTGTGTATCATGGCAATGCGGTAAACGACGAAAGATCTCCTAGTGAAACAAGACAAACGATTACTATTACAACGTAGGTAGAGACAGCACCCTAGCTGCCTGATAATTGTTAGGTACTCACTTTTATCTCCGTTTTACAAACATTTTAATTAAAATACTTTCATGTTTTATGATGTTTATGTTATAAAAGAAAGTATCATCCATTGTGATCTCAAGAAACAGTGTAGTTTAGTTTGGTGCATTTACACAGCGCTTTATCGGGGTTAATTGCTAAGGCAATTAGCCAGAGAAGCATGGAGACAACTAAATATTTATGAGAGAGTCTGGCAAAGCAACCCTTGGGAACACTTTGTGACTGAATTTTTGATTGTGAAAAAAGATTACGACGCTGACGTTAACGCTTGCGGATGAATGACCGATAAACTGACGATTAAACAAATTTTAATAATAATTGGTGTGCTAATCTATAATATACGTTAACAAAATGCCAGAATCGGAAGTGTGATTTGTAGTCGTATTTAGGTTTTAATTGTTTACGACCAACGTAAGGAATGTAGCCGCCATAAATCAGATGAATGAAATTGTTTTATTCATCTGACACATCTTTAAGGTACACCAACAAACTAACAAAAAAACAATTTAAAACACAATGAGCTGTCCTATTACTTAGTAATAATCTCTTTCACAGTCGCCATCTTAAAAGTGAAGGCTTCGTTCGTGATACCGGTTCTTTCTTGGTAACCCTGGGTTAGGTCAATTACCAGGTCTAGATAGATAGAAAATTCTTTATTACACAAAATAGTAGTACATAGGCGAACTTAATGCTAAAAAGCATTCACTTCCTACCTGGAAGTGAAAAGGAAGTTTGGAAGTTTTTAGACCTTTGTGTATTGTGGAAAAAGATGTGTTGGACTACCAACACATCTTTTTCCATTTTTTCATTCTGTGCACTAGCACAGAATGGTTAAAACAAATATACTAATATGTAGTGATAATGTAACGCAAATGTATATTCTCCTGAAAAAGGTCCAGTGAGCAACAACTGAACATACAGTGTGATGCAAGAAGTACTGACTCCTACTGAGCACTGGCTCGTTTTCAGATTGTGAGGGTCATTAGTAATTTTGAGAATAAAAACTCCTGTTTTGAAACTATAGAGCCAATGGACACACAATAGGTAAAAACTACCTACCACTTATTCTGTGCGAGGCAAATTTACCCTAATTAAAGCACCATATATTTTGATTGGGTGGTGACAGCACCCCACATAAATGACTCCGAAATAGGTGCACCAAAATGTAGAATCCCAATGTATTTGCTAGCATGTTAATTTGTGGTGCAAACATGCGTGAAATTAGTTCAGTGATCCAGTTATCTAAAAGCAGTTTCTGTGAATGAAGTTTTGTGAGGGCTGTAGTAACTGTTATGTGTCTGTGTTAACTGTGAATTGAATGTGTAAATAATGCTAAATTAATGATGTTATGCATGCTATGCTGGGAATAGACTGGACAACCTCTATGGCGCAGTGGGCGAAGGCCCGCCTGAGACGCAGAAGGTTGCGGGTTCAATTCCTGCCACGGGACAAATGTTTGTATCTGCAAATATTTGTATGTATGTATTTACAAAAAAAAATGTATATAAGTAGTATATCAGTCATGTAGTTCCCATAATACAAGCTCTGCTTAGTTTGGGGCTAGATGATGCTGTGTGAAAATGTCCAGCATTATTTATTTATTTATTTTTAATAGTGATGTCTTCTGTTTTTAATGGATATGCCACTGAAATTACAGGCACATGATAATGGATTATGACCTAAGAGGTATTCCAGTTTTAAGAAGACACACTTATTAGTAATCAGCGTCCTAATTGCACTACCAAAATGGCAATTGGAAACCACTTATCTTGACAGACTTAGTCATGTCCAAAAAATATTTTTTCATGACTTTACTTGGTTTAGCAGGCTGTGTAGGTAGCAAAAGTGTTTTAGCTATCTTTTATGACTTCTTTCAACTGTGTATGTTTTACCCTTGTCAATTAAATGCCTTCGAATTCCAGTATTAGATATAGTGGGGTGAAAGCAGTTACATACAAATGCAAAATTACATTGGATTGCTTTGACACAGCCAACTAGATTAGTTCTAATAAAAAAGGGTTTAAAAATATCTAGCCAGCAGCTACATTCTTATTTTTTTTTTGCTCTCTTTCACCCCATATATGACCCGTCCTGATAGGGTTGAAAACTATGAGCTACCAGAAAGAGCAGACGGCATATTATGATCTTATCTAAAACCATACAAGTTCCAGGCAGTTCATTTTCCAGCCTTTATTTGAATTGTTATTTTTTGTTTTATTAGTGGAAAGTTTTTTTTTTTTTTTATTAAAGGCTTTGTCGCTGAGCGACCATATCGCCAGTGGAAAGTTGCGGTTTGATTTTATATCATGTTTTGGACAAATTATCAAATATTATCTTTTATTTTATATGCTTATTAGCGCATATTGTGATACTTTTCTTATTCACACACAGTTTTTCGTAAATTTTCATTTCAGTCTTTATCAGATTAAAAAGTTCGGCAGGAATCCGAAAGAAGTCACAATAACAAATAACAAAATAGAGTCAAGCAAATGTGTTTCTTATGGTAAATAAGGCCTACTCTTCATTGGTTACTTTTTATCCAGGTAAGGGTGAAGCTGTGCGTAGTAGCTATCTAGTAGGATTATTTATACAGTGTTGCATATATTATAACTACCTATAACATTGTAATGTATATTTGTTCTATATCCAATAAACAATTTATAATTTCAAACTTAAATTGTAGGCTTCAATAAATCAGCTCAATCCCAGCTATTAAAGCGAATGTGGTTTAAAACTTTATGTTTTTTATCTTTTATAAGATTTTTCTGAAACAATCAATTCAATAAAAGCTTCTCTGACATACCTGAAACTGAATGGTTTGCTTGTTACATTTTAATGGCTAAAACATGCTAGCATTTGTAAAATTAAAGCTCGTAAAACAAAATAGAAAATGGTTCAAGTACCACATGATCATCTTTTAAAAATAGTCCAATTTGATCTTTTATTTGTGTTGTTTATGAAAGAGATGCTATATTGGTACAGTCTAAGTGAGCTGCATAAAGATAATCACTAAAGAATTATAATTTTAACACCAATAAAAATGATTGTACCTAGACCAGATATGTTTGTTTAAGTGTAAGTATAGTATGTATGTAGTTCTATTATTAATCAGTGTGGTTTATGCTTCATTATTTGACTTAATGTGGCTTTGGTAGCTTGATGATTTGGTTTTAGTTTACAGATTATTTAAGTGTGAAATGAATCATTTAATTCATTTCTATGTATTGTACAGGAATTCATATAAACGAAATATATCGATATCACAATGTCATGGAATCTGGGCAAGCTAGGCAAAATATATTTTATGCACAACAGAAGTTAAATTGTATCAGTACATACTTTTTAACATATCAATATATTTTTTTATAAATTTCTGATTATGGGGTGAGACAGAAATACATACCTCTTTTAAATGTAAAGTGCATACAACTCCAATTTAGTTGTCTAGAAAATGCAATGCTTGCAAATAGATAACTTTATGTGATAATTTTGAGAAAGTTTTGACTAAGCTTCTGGTGATAGCTCGTGCTTTCAATGTTTTTAGGACAGTGGGTCATGCATGAGATATTCTAAGATTCTCCTAAAAGTTATATGTATGGGCACAACCACACAATGACTTAAAATACGTAACAAACCTCAGGAGTCGCAGTGTTCGCTGCTTATCTTCACTAAACTACCTAAACATCTACACGTAAATTAAAACTAGAAGAGACTCACCGAAAATGGCTACAAACTTTCTGGATGCACTAACACCACAATCACTGCAAATGGAACGTGAGATAGTATTTTTATCAACAGTTTCCAGTTCTATTACACTTTTAGCAGCTTAATAGTTATTGTTGCTCTAACTACTCGTATTGAGTACTACAAACATGCACGAAAAATACTTGACGACAATCTGACGTACTGCTTAGTCTAGGGAGCGGTCGGATTCCCAAGTTATAAACAACGACTGGGAAGGTTTTTAACACATATTTACACAATAAAAAAAGCACCAATTTATGTCAAAAATCCAGTTTGCGCAAAATATTTCAACACAAATCACTGTGAATGGGAATAAATGCGACACGAAGCGAAAATTGTCCCTCCTCCCTTCACCATCGTACGTAAATTAGTCATAGACAAGCAAGAAAGAGATACAGATATTGTTTGTATTTTATTGTTTTTTTTCTGATCCTTATATATGAACTCTTCGGCATTTATTATTTTATGGTTTTTAATATAAATAAATTAAAATTATTCAGGAGTTTTCTAATGAACAAGGAATCGGTTCGTTTTAATCATAATGATACATAGCTTGCTAATGTATCCGAAATGGCCAGAGACTACACTTCAGTGTTTGCAAAGTATTTTTTGAACAAAAATAGATTTGTGACGACTAGTGTTGCGCATCTAGTTTTACCGATGATCGATTAGAAGATCGAGCTGTGACAATGTATTTAATGCTCATTGATAGAGCTTATTGAGGGAGTTATATCATAAGATGTTCTTAGGGTGGATTCCAATGACAGCCCTATATAGATGATGTCTCGTTTCTCTGTGAAAACTGGCAAAACTTTGTCATTTTTCGAGGAAAAACAAGAAGTTGGTTTGCTGCGACCTACTAACCTTGGGTTTAAAAATTTCAGTGATTATAATGTCGTCTTGACGTTTTTTTTAAAGCAACGGGACTGCATCACTCATTATTACAATAATTAGAACCCGGGGTAGCTCCAAATTAAAGAGGTATCGCATAAGTTATTAGCCTATCATATTATGGCGAATAATTTCATGTCAGTAATTTTGTTTAAGCTATGACCATTCATTGATGATAGTTTAAAAAAAGTTGATGTTTGACCTGTCATAACCATGTTGATTGATTGGTCACTGTTTCAATGCATAGAAACACTTTAATGACAGGGGCTCCATTTGCCCGAAGCACCACCGAATTCGTAAATCTACATAAACCTTTTTCCCTATAAAATTATCTAAATCAGGATACAAACATAGCTCTAGCTCATGAACTTCAAAAATAACTTTAATTACGTTCTAATTACAACTTTTTTAAAGTTATACCCCGTGTATACCTATGGGGTTGATTTGGGTTGGTCACGAGATAATATCCCCCGTGTATCGCCCTGCTATGTTTGCATTATAGTATCACCATGTATAAGTGAATTCAGTTATACTACATTAGTACACAAGGCCGAATAACACCGTGTTTCTTTGCATTAATGTCCTTGTATTTATTTATTTATTTTATTTTATAATGACGTCTCCGTGAAAATGGAGTTGCCGACCACTTTCCAATACATAGCACTGATCAACCTCTGATGCCTGCGTTCATTAGTTCATTGTCCCACGCAGAACTCTCTATATTAAAGCCATAGTAACTTTCATTAACCCATAACGAACTGCATAATGATTGTATAAAATAAATCTGAAAATAAAATTACAACCGGTTTCGCTTGCAGAATTATTAAAAATCGATTACCTACTTTAATCAAACATGGCATAGCAGCCATGATGCCCATCGCTAGTGTTGTGCACATCTGCACCCTATATACGTACGTATGTTGTGTTGTGTGTGCGTGGTGATTTGTGTAAATGCTGATAGAAAGAATTTATAAAATAAAATCAGCTTTATTCAACGATGAAACTCACATAAATGTGAATAAACACTGTGTTGTGTGTTTTTGTGACAGTGGAATCCGTCGGAAGGCGGTAATCGTGTACGTTTATTTGCTATTTGTGGATTCTGGATCTCGTCGATGTACCATAAACAAAAATGTCAGCGATCCCGATTTTTTGTTTCTTGCTGCTTAGCCATCGTTAAAACATAATTGGATCACACGAATGATATCAAATGATGTTAGACGCTTTCTCCGACTGAGTTGTCTTATTCGTGGGGTGCTCCAGAAGCAATAAAACGGCCATAGTAAACGTGCTTCGTGCCCTCGCGCTGTCTACACCCGATCCGTCTCATTGTTTATGTATGGAGAATAAGTCAAGAATTTTTATGATTATTGACGGTGTATTATCGTTTTAATTGACTGTTTGGAGAGCCTCTGGGGTCCGGGTCGGCCGGTGACGCCTGCCAGGTCCGTATGCGTCGTGCGCTTACTGCGACCACCAAGGTTTTCCACGATCTTCTATTAATAATAATCTTTCGATAATTTGGTGCAGCATAACATAATGACATTCTTTTAATGAAGTACCGTTCTGTGGATTTGTGGGACATGTGCCAATAATCTTGCCTGTGACGAAAGCGCGCCGCGGATTAGTTTTGTATACATACAAATGCACAACAGTGCTGTGTGAATGAGGATCACATGTCTTCATTATAAGCCTTAAAACTGACAACTATTCTGTGAAGTTAAATTCTAGTTTGTGTCAAGTGTTTTACAATAGTTACAGGTCTTGGTAAACCACATAAACTGAATCTAAAAGTTATAGTTAAGAACCTACATAACAGCTGGTTTCTAATCATTATAGCGTGACTGAATATTAGAAATGATACCTCTAAATTTTAATAACATTTCTGTTTCTACAAAATGATCTGGATAGTTTTTCAAGTTTAAAAGCTTTCCGTACAATCATAGTCTTATCTTACTTTCTGTATTCACTGATCTAATTTAATTAAATGTTGTTTATTGGACACAGCATAATCAAAATTTATATCCAGTTTTATGAATCCATTATTTGTTAAAATATTAAATTAATATAATGAAATCAAATGATGACTGGAGATCTTAGTTGTAAGTAAAGTGTAGTTTTGAAACAAAATGTGATATTGAAAATCTAGTGTCAGAAATATGGATACTTTTCTCAAGATAATGTTTATATCATTGAATTTCATCAGTAAATAGTGATAAACAAGATAAAGATTTGTAAGGTAGATAATTATTGTTAATAATCTCAATCAGTTTGTGCAGTAGATGGATTCATGGTATTTAGGAACCTGACTTATCAGTTGTTTTTCCATCCACTTCAATTAAGCATTCCATATTGGTTCTCTTCCACCAAATCTTGCATTTATGACTAACGCACTTGCAAGAGTATTGTTGTGGCATTTGAGATAATCTATCATCTTCTTTTATCTAGGTACTAATTGTAGAGACTTTTAAAGATCTCTTTGTTTGGTTCCACTTAAATCTTGATCAGAAAGGGCATATCTTAAATTCTGTTCAAGTTGTTGTGGAAGTTTTGTTGGTTTTCGACTATGCCAGTTCCATTCTTCTGTCTTGCTCAAGATACTGCTGCTTCCTTAAACAGCCCATATATAGACTGGTTGAGCATGTTAGCTATGTCAGAAGTTGGCACAGCAAGCACGCCCTGGAACATTGTGGGCTTGTTCCAGGGTGTGCTTGCGTGCAGCTTGAGCTGGTTAGTTTCAAGAATTTAACAAATTTAAAAGGTTTTTATTCACACGCTGGCAAGATACTAGGCGTTAATCCAAGAAACGCGCGTTTTTCTGGATATGCTCTTAGTGGTCTTTCGTTCAAGCTGCTAATGATGTTATATTGTGTGTGCAGTCAAGTTGGCGAAGGCACGCAGGGGAATGATCAAGGAGAAGGAGAAGGGCGGCGCCCGCCTTAAGGACGAGCCCAGCGACCCTGAACCCGGTGAGTACCAATATCGACACTTGAGTTCAAAGATTGGATATTTTTAGGGGTCCGTACCTCAAAAGGCAAAAACGGAACCCTTTTAGTATCACTTGTTGTCAATCTGTCAAGACCCTTTTTCTCAAGAATGTGTGGAGATATCCATTTCTAATTTATATCAAATACATAGGTTTATGGTCACTTGGAGCTTCTAAAAAATCTAGCTTCTAAGTCAACGCATTAAAAAAATATGCCCATATATGCAACATATTTTGATACTCGCAAACAAATCAAAACCCATAGGGTAGTTCTCATTGACCTAGTATCATGAAATTTGGCAAGAAGCAAGCACACATAAAGGAAAAAGTCCAAAAGTCAATTTTTATATACATAATATTTATACCATAAATAAATAATATGTGTATAGGTACAGGGTGGACCAAACAGTGATAAATAAATAAATAATAAATAATGCTGGACATATTCACACAGCATCATCTAGCCCCAAAGTAAGCAAAGCTTGTGTTATGGGAACTACATGATTGATATACTACTTATATACTTTTTTTTTTTGTAAATACATACATATTATACATAGAAAACACCCAGACCCGAGACAAATATTTGCAGATACAAACATTTGTCCCACGGCGGGAATCGAACCCGCAACCTTCTGCGTCTCAGGCGGGCCTTCGCCCACTGCGCCACAGAGGTTTGTCAGAGTGATGTCCAAAGTAAAAATTAATGCCTCACACCCGGTTCTGAAAATATCTCATGAATGTTCCCTGATTTTTTGTAGCTTTCTAGTTAGTAGTTTTTAACATTTTGTATAAAAATTCCGTCCGGAATAATTAAAAGGTTTTTTATACAATTTTTGGTGGGTTGAATGAATGAATTTCATTTCATGTGCGTTTTACAAGTGCTCAAAACGAGAAGAAGCGGTTATGCCCAAGAACCAAAAATTCGAAGGCCATCGTTTAATGTCCCAATATTCGGCAATAATTGCAACCCCTTATGTGGAATGCTAAAAAACTACTATGCAAACTGCGAACATGTGCCAAATATAATGTTTAGGCCTGTCATGTATCCTCACATATCTGCATACTGAGGATCATACAGTTGAGTGTGTTTTTTTGCTGTGGTTTATTTACCTAATACACATACTAATAACACATACTCATACATAATCAATATATAGTTAAGCCTACACAGAACTGGTTGCAGCTTTCAACAGTTCTATGTTGAGAAGATTATAAAACAATAAGATGTTGGAAATGAGTTCCCTTAAATCGGCCAGTATAGTTTAAACTTATAAACTGTTGCAGATTAAACGAAAACAATTAATACATAACACACTTGTCTTACAGTAAATAAGATTCAAATCAGTTTTGTTCATAAAATGTAAGTTACGTCATGGCTGCTCTTACAAATCTATCATATACCTTATATTTAAGAAGTTGGTTTTTTAGCCATGTTTGAAATGCATGAGTTTACCAGTTCTATTTGATCTTTTCTAGAACCAATCTAACTTTAATGGTTGGATAATGCTAGTAATTTCACCATTATTACTGACCTTTCAAATCAACAATTATGCCTTTAAAAATGTAAAGGCTCCAACATACCATTTGAATAACCTCTGTGGCTCAGTGGGCAAAGGTCCACCTGAGACGCAGAAGGTTGCGGGTTCGATTCCCGCTGCGGGACAAATGTTTGTATGATCAGCATTCATTTGTCTCGCGTCTGGGTGTTTTCTATGTATAATATGTATGTATTTACAAAAAAAAAATTATATAAGTAGTATATCAGTCATGTAGTTCCCATAACACAAGCTCTGCTTACTTTGGGGCTAGATGATGCTGTGTGAAAAATGTCCAACATTATTTATTTATTTTATTTATAAATAACCTGTCTACTTATATAAAACGCAAAAGTATGTATGTTTGTTACCGATCGTCTTAAAGGCTGTACCTAATCCTATCCTATCCGAGATCTAATCCTATTCTTAATTTAATTCAAATTGAATTAAATTAAGAATAGGATTAGATCTCGACCTTATCATTATTATCTACTACTCATTTCACTAGTAGATAAGTAGTTTTGTTTGCAGGTGTAATAATCCCCAAGTTCTCTTTACGATGCATTTTGAGATATTTTTAAATCAGCCTACCATTCAGACATTACATTACATTTTACAAACCATCTTTCACCACCCCATTATCGAGCAAGACTGAGATGTTTAGATGTCCATATACGGGAATCGAACCCGCAAATTCTAGTTACTCCAGCTAGAAAATCTTGCCTCGCATTTTTAAAGGTCATCACGGAATTTATTCATGATTAGCTGTGCCATGGCCGCTCTCGGCCTCGGCCCACCGCGTTGCATCGACCGTCCGCGCTATTACTTCTTTTTCTCAGTTACCAAGGGATCGTAGCGTGATGTAAATAGCCTATAACCTTCTTCATTAATTGGGCGATCAAATGCCAGAGATTAACGCGTTCAAACAAAAAAACTAGCTTTATTATTAGTATAGAATATTACTTTTTAGTTCAAATAAGTACTGACTAACTCTTGGTAGTTAGAGAGAATGCAACGGCGCCGAAGTTTGCTATCCTTTAACGTCATGGAAGAAAAAGTGGCTTTACCTATAACTGTTACCTCTAATTTGATCTGCAAAAACAGAGTACCTAATATAGACATTATTACGAAATCTTAGTATTTTACTAGTTAATAGCCCGCAATGAACTGAGATCTCGCTAATTATTATTCCCGAAACCCATAATTAAAAAATCCCCTTACCTATTAAGCTCATATTCGAACTCCAACAGTATATTTTAACCTGCCTATATAACAAGTTGAATTCGTAGTTACCACACAACATACATAGAAATATACTAGCGCCGCATTGCCCACGTAAATTTAGAGATTTCGTTCGCTTGTCTAACTCGATCAACAAATTCAGTAAAGTAGAATATGCTGGCATGCTCTATTCTATGTCATAGATTAGTATGTAGATGCCATAGAGTGTATGACATCTACTTACTTGGGTTGGAATTGGCGAAAAAGACCTAATGACGATGGGTAGACACAAAAACGCACGGAGAGTAGCTCATGAAGACAAGGAAGGCATACCTCGAAAAAATAGGACACAAGGCCAGGACAAAGAAAAAGTTCTGCTAAGAGCGAGCAACCCTCCAGTCCTTTAAACAAGCAACGTTTAAGTAACTCATGAAGTCAAGGAAGGCATACCTCAAAATAGGGCACAAGACCAGGACAAAGAAGAAGTTCTGCTAAGAATAGAGCGAGCAGCCCTTTAAACAAGCAATGTTTGTTTTGTGTCTGTACATAAAATCTGGAACTGCTTTCATACAGTCTAAAATGTGGGTTTATGGGAACAAAAGAACAATTAAGCCAGGAAAAAAAATCTATATTGAGATTTTTTTAACGGTCTCAGGTAATATAACGTGTGTTCGTGTAGGAGTTCAATCCTAGTTCCCTAGAAAAGCTTAGTATTTTTAGTGATTATATGCTTAGTCGAACAAGTCAGAAACAGGTAAATAAAAACTTAATTGCTTTTCGCCCTGTCGACTTCTAATGCCACAGAATAAGAATAATAACCGGTAATGCTAGGGTGAAAGCGCCCGCCACTCACGTTGCATGTAATCGATTCATCTCATTTAGTATGAAGCATAGCATAAATAACTTAATGCTCACCTAAATATCGTTTGCAACACATCGTCTTGTCCCACATTACGTAGGATCGTCAATTCACGATCTTCTTCCACTCTCCTGCATCAGCCGTCATTCATAAACCACATTTATATTTAACACACTCCTCATTATTTGACATTCTTTCCTAATTCCCAAGTAAAATAAATCTTTTGGTAATTTGTCAGTCTACTATCATCCATCGAGGAATTCCGTTGCCAACCTTCCGTGCTCAATGTCACCATAAAATTGCATTTTTATTGGAACTAGATTAGATACCCATACATCTTCCTATGTCAATTGGATGACAGAAACTTTGAACAAACTTAACTATCAAATAACATGTAAAACGAATTTTGTTCAACAAGAATTAAGAAGTTGAAGTGGCAATGGTCAGGAAGATTAAAGTTTTTCGGATGGCGACAGCAAACTGGCCGACATACGTAATGTAGGAAGGCACAGAAGGAACTGATGATGGACCAATGACATCTTAAAGGATGCATTGCTGGGGAAGTGCTTTAACGGAGGTAGCCTAATATCGATACGGCTTAAAGGGGGGGTTTATGCCCAGTGGACTTCCTTTACTTAGTTACATGTTCTGTTCCAGGGCACGGTTCCCGGCCGCCGTCAGCGTCGCTGCCGACCCCGGCGGCGCTGAAAAAGGAGCCAGAGGAGGCTCAGCACAGGGTCAAGATGGAGCCAGGACAGGAGGATAACCAGGAGCTCGCCGCCGACGGGATCAAGACCGAGATCGACGGCCTCATGGACAGCGATGGTATGAATACCTACCGCCTTCAACCATTAAGCTTGTCTCAGCAGAAATCAAATGTTCCTTTTAACCCACAAAGTAAGGAGCCTGTTTGTTTGAATGTTTATCTGTTACCATTAATCTCCAAACTGGATTATCCGATATTTTGCAATTGATTTGTATGATTTTAAGGGTGGTTCTTGGATAGGTTCTTCCGCCACAATTCATACAGGGTTCTGCAACAGATGATGGAAGACACATAGGGTGTTTTAAATGTTTGCAATATTAACTTGTCTTAACTTTGAGAGTAGTAGAGCTTCTGTAAAAGGCTTCGTCCGGGGAAGTGCTACCACCATAAAGTTCTCATTGCTGTGTTCCGGTTGGAAGGGTATGGTTGCCGGTGAAATTACAGGCACATGAGATCTTTCATCTTGATATCTCAGGGAGGCGACGCGTGAGTGATACCTCTGGTATCGCAAGCGTCCATAGGCTACCGTAACCGCTTACCACCACGTGGGCCGTAAGTTTGTTTGACTCTTTAGTATCTTGCCATTACAGTCTCACACTGAATTGACACCTTTTTTATTTCATGGTAAATAACGAATCTTATTTTGTAAGCAGGTGACCCCACAAAATCGCCGTCTTGCGAGCTGGGAGGTCCAGGATCTTTGAAATCGGAGCGTCTGTCTTCTGACTCGAATGACATCCTCGACCCACAGACAGGCCTCAGAGGACCTTCCAGCAATATGCAGGTAAGATTTCGACTTGAACGCTAAGTTCAAGGTTGCGCAGCGGAAAGAGCTATGGTAGGAGTTTTATCATGTGATAAAGTCCGAAACGAAATCCGTAGAACTAAAGTCACTGACGTGGCTTTTAGAATTACCAAGTTGAAGTGGCAATGAGCAGGCCATATAGCACGCAACATTGACAACCACTAATGACCAAGAAAGGACACGACGAAGAAGGAACGAGCTGATTTGATGTTGAACTCAGTTCTATCAGCTTGAAAGAAAGAAAGAAAAAAACATGTGTATATGTATGTTTTCCAAGCAATAAAATTATACGTATATTTTTAGCATCAAGACCCAAGTTTTGTCTACCGCCGAGATGACAAAACATATTTTGTCCCTCTCTTTTGTTAGGCAGAATAGGCGGCAGAAATAGTTTGTGTCTTCTCTTTCGTAGAGAACGATATTTTGTGTGCTCATGCTAAGCTGGCAGGATACACAATAACAAAGACTAACGGTAATTAGGTATATCCAAACAACCTTTTTTGGCAAACGCATATACGGGCTCTCTGTATCGCGAGTAAAATGTATTTATCTCAACAAGCAACTACCTTACCTTACTTACTACCTTTGGCGCTTAAAAATGTCAATTATGATTGTTTTAGGACAACCAAAACTGCCGCAATCCGAACGGTCCCGAAATGGGCTCGTGTCGCATGCCCGGTTCCGGTGGGCCCATGGGCTCTGTGTCCATGGGACCGATGTCGGCCAGTGACGCACAAACCTTACCGTCAAACGTCATCAGCAAGCAAGCCGGTAGCATGGAGGTAACATTGACTTATTGTATCGGAATCGCACTTTCAATAGTTGCTTTTCCGTGTAGAATTAGTATTTTACGGCGAACATACTTTGACCAAATCGGAGACGTCCTAGACTCTGGAATCTAGTGAGAAGTAGCTGATTATTGTATTAGAATCGCACTTTCAATAGTTTCTTTTCCGTGTAGAATTATTTTTTTATGGCGAACTTAGTCTGACCAAATTGAAGACGTTCTAGTCTAGAGGAATGCCAGGTTAAGAGTACCCTAAACTAACGAGGTTTTTTTTATGCAACTTAAGTTACCGTAACGCTTGCGGGTGCGATTCCCGCCTCAGGACAAGTGTTTGTATATGCAAATATTTCTCTCGGGTCTGGGTGTTTTCTAAGTATAATATGTATGTATTTACAAAAAAAATAGTAGATATATCAGTCATGTACTTCCACACAAAAACGTTGCTTATTTTGGGGCTAGATGATGCTGTTTAGAAATGACCAGCATTATTTATTTATTTATTTTCACTTATTAAGAATTTAGCATCCATGTACACACATGTACCTGTGCAGTATAGCATTTTTGCATATGAGCCCCAGTGGTCATCCTACAGGCATGAAGTAAGGAGACTAAATAGTTTTAATTAGAGAAATAAACTATTTATGTTAAAACCGATTTCATATGTTTGGATTTAACACCCTTAAAGTGAAGGGATAAAATAATAGTAGGTGAAAGAATGATGAGATTGAATGAAGAAAAAGAGGTATGCGAGAATGCTAAAAAGTGGAAATCCATGTTACCTGCCTACCCCTCTGGTAAACAAGCGTGAGTTTATGTATGCGAGTAATAACACGAATCGGACGACACAGTGCAGGAATGCTTCCCTAGAATCAGGGTGAGTGAACCCGACGCTTTCCCTCCCTCCTCTCTCGTACTACGAGATAGTACGGTCCGTGAAAAAAAACCCGTTTTTACAATAAGAATAACCAAATTCACGATAATATTTGGATGAAAATATAATATATTATAGTGTGTTAATCAACTATTAAACCTGGGGGGGCTAGACAAATACCATTTTCTGTTGACGTTAACGCCTGCGGAAAGATTGAATTGTATGGGAATGACATTAGCTGCAGAAATGCCACGTGACAGCTGCCAAGTTTTACCTTGAAAGTTTTGCGTTAGCGTGAAAGGAAAAGTAAGCGTGAGGTATTTGTCTACCACCCCAGGGGTAAAAATCGAGATATAATGAGAGACGATTGTTTGCATGTACCACAGAAATTTGTTCTGGTATTACGGTACTCTTAGTCCCTGATACTCACGACACAGGGGCATCCTAGTGTGGGTTCAGGGCTATGTATGTGTCTGTTGGGTGTTTATTATTATAATTAATTACTGTGTATTATCCCAGCAGCAAAGCCAGATCTTCGTGTTCTCAACACTGCTGGCTAACAAGGGCGCTGAGTCGGTTATTTCAGGACAGCACCATTCCATCATCGCTTACCACTGCGCACAACCGGCCACCAAGAAATATTTAGAGGTAGGTAGGAGATAAAGTCCTAGGAAAGGTCTATGGGCCTCCCTTAAAGAATACTCTGACCAAATCGGAAACGTTCTAGTCTAGAAAAAGGCCAGGTTAAGAGTACCCTAAACTAACGAGTTTTATTTTATACTACTTAAGTGGTAAACAAGCATACGGCAACCTGTTGGTAAGCGGTTATTGTAACTCTGTGACCTCTACGACCTCTGTGGCACAGCGGGCGAAGGCCCGCCTGGACGCAAAAGGTTGCGGGTTTCATTCCCGCCGCAGGACAAACGTTTATATGATCTGCTAACATTTGTCTCGCGTCTGGATTTTTTTATGTATAAAATGTTGTATGTATTTACAAAAAAAAGTTTGTAAGTTATTTAATCCCCGTAACACAAGCTATTCTTACTTTGGGGCTAGATGATGCTGTGTGAAAAGTGTCGAGCATTATTTTTATTTTTAATTATTTATTTTCAACAGAAACACCCTCTGAAAATCGGCCAGTTCAACAAACAAAGCCCAGCTCAGTGGCTGAACAATCTCGCCATGGCGAAGACCCGGGGTGGTATGCGCGGCGGGCCTCCCATGATGGGCGGGCCCCCGAGCCAAATGGGACACATGATGGGCGGACCTATGGGACCGGGGCCTAATATGGGGCCTATGCACGGCGGCATGGGCCACATGGGGCCTAATATGATGGGACCAGGCCCGAACAGGTAATTCACTGAAAATGTCCAATAAATTCGGACCCAGCGTCACTCCATTAATATAAATGTATTGTTTGCTTTCACTTTAAAATTAACAATCTTTGTATAAATAAAATTAAGACCCGCATCTATTTAATCGGTCAAACAACCTCTTACTCCAAATATTTATATCAACTCCTTAGTAATTAATTCGTTTATTCATATTGTAAAAACGGGAATTTTCACGTACCGCACTATCGGTGAAGGCATCGACTAAGATTCGACTCATTCCGAGAGTCTTCATCAGAGTGAGTGATCGCGACGCTCTCCCTCCGCATCACGTCGCGCACTGCGGTACGTGAAAATTCCCGTTTTTACTATATGAATAATCAAATTCACGATATTTTAGGAAAAATCGTTTTTTTTTTTTAAATTAGATAATTTCCTAAGTCTATGCTATATAACTACTGCATTACAATTTTTTAAATCTTTTTAGGATGGGCGGGCCGGGTGGTCAGATGATGATGATGAAGGGGGGTCAAATGGGCCAGATGGGGCCCGGGGGTCAGATGGGGCCAGGCATGGGACCTATGGATGGGTTTCCAGGAGGCACCCCGTCCTGCGGTGTCATGGACGGCCTCGGTGCGGATGGTGAAATGCCCTGGGACACCGTAAGTAACCGCTTAAACCTTCATTATATTATGACTTTTATATGAGTCTTTATCTGGTTTCCTCGAGTTTATGGAGCTAAAGACCCTTATAAGACTTCTTTTTACTAACCGAAAGTTTGAAAAATACACATACGAAATCACATGATAGCACATTTACAAGTTAAATGTGCTATCATGTGATTTTCGTATCTGAATTTTAGTGACCCATCTCCACATTTCCATGTGCCATAATCAGCTGTATAATCCTGCTAGGACATTTACTTGGTTACCCTGTGGATGGTCAGTACTTTGAATAGGTTGATATAGGATGGCTCTAAAAAGGACTGTGACTGAATAAAAATCAGTGCGGTGAAAGGATTTAAGGCGTTGAGGCACCTGTCTTGTGCGAGAATTCAGGCTTGATGATATTACAGTACATGTTTGTTTTTTCTTGTATTTTTAACCTTGCTTTATTGTTTTCTAGAAAAACTCCTCTGTAATGTCGAATGGAATGCCAAACGGCCAACAGATGCCCGCTTGCTCCGAAGCGCAAGATTCCGCTCAATCCGACTCTGGTGACTGCCAGGGTGGACCTAAAGGTAATCTAGCTTTGTTTTTTGTTTTCAGTTTTGCTAATTATTTAACATTTGCTATCGTATATGCTAGAGTAAAGCTTGAGTTCACCAACAAAATAAACGGACAGCCAAATCTAACCAATGATTATGATTCCTAGAAAAACAAAAAGCTTTGCTTAAGACCTAACCACCCGTTATTTTGTTGCTGAACTCAGACCTTAAGGTATGATTCGGAACATGACAGCACCGTAGCCGACAACGTCAAACTCTCAATTCAATGTGGCTGTCGCTTAGCCACTGATTAACCAACAGCAAATACGACTGCTTGCGATCTGCGGTCGCGGCGGGTCGCTGCCGCCGCCTTCGGAATCATACCTTTAAATATCATATCATATTCGAACCTTGGCGGTCGCGACTCACCGCTCTGTAGGGATTTGTATGTAGATATTGCCCAGGTAGGCGACTGTGGAGCGCGGTCGAGGGACGCGGCTTTCTCGCGACTGTAGCAGTCCGGCAGCGCGACTCAACACACCACCGCGCGCGAAAATCCTAAAATGGCGTCGTTTGATAATCAAGAAGACAAATATTTAGTAGAATTTATTGCTAAAAATACTCCTTTTTATGATGCTCGACTCAAATCCGATAAGATAATGTGGTTCGTAAAAATATTGCAATAGTCACTGCAACTCAACACGGCAGCGACTATCCAAATGCCTTGGACCTTGTCGCGCCGCAGGGCAGCGACAGTGGGTCGCAGTAGCCGGCTGTAACTGCCCGGTCACGACTGCCAAGATCCGCATGGTACCTTAAGTAACCGTGACTGATTGTGCCCTTGATCTGTCACCGATCACAGAATTAAGATCGCATGTTCTCTGCAGGTGTAAAAATTCCAGACGAGAATCTAACGCCGCAGCAGCGCGCTCACCGCGAGGAGCAGCTCGCCACCATCCGCAAGATGCAGCAGATGCTCTTCCCGGAGAGCGGCCCCAACAACCCTAACCAGGTAAGCTGGGAATCATCGAAATCGGCTTAGTATTTTGTTTTATTTATCGTCGAAGAATCATCGAAATCGGAGCACGTGTGTGCAGCAGATATGTTTCGTGGAATTGCATTGCGGTTTTCACATAGTACTAGATAAAGTAGGTAAATGCTTCAGTGATCGTGCTAGCTGAGAATCATCAAAATCGGCTAATCGTTTTGGAACTTTTTCTACAATACAATTGAAATTGGAATGTGTGCCGAAGTTATGCAAAAATAAAGCTGCAAATATATGTCGTGGAATTGCATTGCGCTGGTCACAGAGTAGTAAATTCTTCTCGCTCCTTGCACCGTTCTATAGGTGTTAGAATTATCTTGGTCACGATAGTTTTTAAGAATAAATGCTTTGCTCAGTGAGCAAATAAAAAAAAGTATCACCTGAAACGATGCAAGTATAAGATGTAAAATAACATAAGTAAAAAAGCTTGTACAAAAATGCTCTGTCGAGTGGGGTGAGATTGCTAACAACGACACCATAACATCATTAACGGTAACGGTATTAATGAACATCCAAAAACGAACTAGGACTATACAATCAGGATGAGAAATTGTAACGGTCTCGAAGAATAGGTGGATGGAGGCGGTTGTTGATGATGATGATCTAAAATTATCAATTCATGCATTGTTTTTGTCGCTAGTTTATTGGCCGCAGTGGCCAAAGTTAAAAGACATGAAATTATGAATGAACAATAAACTAAAACATAATCGCCATCTTTGTTACAGGGTCCAAACGACAACAATCAGCCGCCCGACAACATAAACCCCCCCAACTCGAGCGCAAGCATGAACATGCCCCCTCATTTCCCCCCCATGTCTATGGGTCCAAACGGGCCCATGGGTAACCCCAACGGACCCATGGTTTCTATGTCCAGCGCCATGAACTCCGGACCTAGCTGCACCATGAGCCATATGGGACCGAACGGGCCCATGGGAGGTCCTATGGGTCCAAACGGACCGATGAGTCACATGAGCATGGGCGGGCCGGGTATGATGGGTCACAGTATGGGTCCTAACGGCATGATGGGGCCGAATGGACCTATGATGGGGGGCATGGGGCCTAATGGACCCATGGGTCCTATGGGCCCGTGCGGTATCAAAGGGATAAGGGGGCCTTGTGGTGGCCCAGACATTAAGACCGGGATGTGTACGGACATGCACATGGGAAGGGCTTGTGGAGGTCCTATGGGGGTAAGTGTGATTTTGAAATATTTCACTAGTTTTGTAACTTCTTCAATAAAATTAAATGATACAATGTTCCTGATACAATAAAATAAAATAAAAATGACGGAAGATCTTGATCTCGAACCTCCCGCAAACTTCGGTCTATCGGGTACTTAGCCTTTCTACGCTCTTTCGTCCGGTTCGTGGATGCCATTTGAGAACCTTCCGCAGCGGTTGTCGGTTTTGCGGGCTATATGGCCTGCTCATTGCTAATTCTAAGCCATGTCGGTGACTTTAGTCCCTGTAAGGATTTCCTAGTTTTGGATTTTATATATTACTAGCTGTTCCCCACGGCTTCGCCCGTGTGGTACTCGGAATACAGCCTATGTCCATCTTGAAGGCCCGTTCTAAATTTTCGAAATGGATGAGCAGATTCGGATATTACCTCCTACATTCAAACTTTCAAACATTCAAATTTCAAAACTCCTACCTCTTTATAATGTTAGTGTAGATTTTTTTAAGTATAGATCTGACGAGAGACAATAAATGTTCTATTGTTTCTGGAATCCGAGCAGTCCATAGCTCTACCCATAGCTTGCGCGCGTTACCTTTTATTATGAGATCCAATAGTTAGCGACCAAGTCTCAGTATCATCATTGGCAACACGCACTGATTGTAGACTTTCGTCTTTGAGTTTACGGTATCTGTGGCGAGAAGTAAAGAACTCTATTGTAAAATTCAATTTTTCACAGCGTATGCCGAATCCCATGGGTGGTATGGGTGGACCTAAACCGTGCATGATGGGTGGGCCCCACGGCGGGCCCCACGGTGGGCCCCATGGTGGGCCCCACATGGGCCCCCGTATGATGCCGGGCCCTAACATCAACGCGATGAACGGTGTGTATAGACCCGTTAGAAAAGGTATTTTATGTTCACAATCTTCATTTTCTTTTTTCCTATTACGTTTATTTATTTATTTGAAATGCTTATATGCTTTTGTGTTTCTGAGGGTTGAGGGGTCATATTTGTGACATTTCAAGGCGCAAGTACTTCATGAAGTACAGTCATGACTGTCGAGATACAATCAGACAACTTAAAAATTTTAATATTTTTTGGAACCCGTGGGCTTAAGTTCAAAGATAAGGCTTAAGTTTGAAGATCAACCTTAGCACTTAACTATTAAAATCTAAACTAACAATTTTCTAAAATAACAGCATTTATAAACTCAGATTCTACTTGCCTCGTTGGTTATTTGTCCACGCGATAAAAACCGTCCACACTTTATTTCTTTGACACGCTTATCTGACACGGCAAGAAGTTATATAGGTTGAAATGTCACAAAAATGTACTTACAAAAATAGTGCATTCATGTTTACGTTTTGAGCTCGTTGTCCGATCATTCCTTTCTCTTGATCCTTTTACTTTCCTCCTTTCTCTTGTCCGGTGACGCTGACCAAGGCCATCTGCGGCCCTGCAGCATTAAAGTCCATTCAGAAAAAAAACTTAATGATTAAGCGTTCCAGTATTCGGTGATATTGTTACGAGCTAGGGTTCGGGATAAAATAATTAGGTCCAATTAAATACCAAAATTAACACTGTATTAATAAAGCACTCAATAAAATTCACTTTCCAATCTTGAAAAGAAACTGACTCTACCGGCCGTTTGCCGCGCTTATATATCTCGTAAGACGTCTCTTCCAGAACAATCTTATAGGGGGCGTGGCCCGTATCCTCACTCCGCCCCATCTCGTACCGTCCCGAACATTCTGGAAACTTCCGTCCTTTTCTAGCGCGGTTAGTGCTGATGGCGGTACCAAGTAGTGCGTCCACTTGATAAGAGATGGCGCTAGCGTACCGTAGTTAGCTAGGCCGCGCTCGTCACAATATTATCATCATCAGCATCATTAAAACTGTATAGAAGTAACCAGTGTGGTGTTTTTTTATATCTGACCAATCTAACTGGATGAGTTCTTAATTAAAGTTAAAAGATTATTGAATTATTTGAAATAAAAAACAAATGGAACACAAGCCTCTGCCCACGTCTTCGCTTGTGTTTTATTCTAGGCGACGAACTATACCCGTTCCGAATTTCGTTCAATTCGGTTCAGCCTGTACAGAGAGTATTAGTAACAAACATCGGACTTTGACATTTAAAATTATAAGCAGGATCCTTCTAACTAATATTGGCGTCGATTCTTTTCTTTTTTCTCGTCGAACTAAACTTAATTTAAACTGTCGCATTCTTTCGCGTTTTTAGATAGTGCACGCAAGAAAGAGATGGCAAGAATTTTACTGCTGTCAAATTAGTTTACGTGTAGCTCTTCGTGTTTATAGTCAGCATGTTTTGAAATCACGACTCAAAGGAAATTTATGTTTTTTTTTTTCATGGAAAATTTAAAGTAATGATTGTTAAAGTATGCATTAATTTGGAAGTAATTTCGTAGCGGCTGAACCGATGTATATGAAATTTGGAATAGATATCGTTCGAAACCGAATAACGCGTACCTAGGCCTTTTATATGGGTATCATACGTTGTATATGGAATTATGGAACAGTTTAAAGGTCGCTTAGCTTCAATTGGAGACTCAATATGCAGCATTTACTTGTGTTAAACTGGTTATGGGCGTGTCTTTCAGCTTTGGTTTGAGGACTGCTTATTATTCATGAATTATTACCCGCGATGTCAGGAGCACGTATATGCGTTTTCCATAAGAGGTTGTTGGTTTGTCTGTTTTATTCCCGAAATGGCTTAACAGATGGTTATGTTGTTTTATACCGACTTGTATGTCTTCAAGGGTGGTTCTAAGCTTTTATCGCCACAAGTCACTAGGGGGCGTTCCCACATCTGGGGTTTTCCAATTTTGTAAAAAAATATTATTTGACAGATATATTATTAATTTCCCCAAGTTAGGGAGTTTCCGAATTTTTAAGCAATCATAATGATTTGACAAACCAATTAACTTCATGAAACTTATCATGGCTACGTGATATTTTCCATGATTTGATAGTTTTACTGACGTCACTGAAAACCTAGTGGCACAAATAGCGACTATAGCATGATGCTGAATGGCGACCCTTTTTACTGTCAAACTATGATTTTATATTGACTCATTATGATATATGATTTTATCATTGACGTTTGTCGTAAGAGCTTGTTTATTTGTGTCTGTTTGTCTGATACCTCCGAAACGGCTAATCCGATTTAAATGCTCTCTTTTGCAATAGTTTTGGATGACTTCAAGAATGGTTCCTAGGTAGGTTTATCACCATGAGTCTCGAAGGGGCGTTGCAATAGACTATATAAATGTTTGTTTTGCAAAAAAAATTTTTTGTTATAAACACGATTATAAAACAAAATAAACGTTTTATATTATGACTGTTTTAATTTTTTTCCGTTGTTTCGGCACACTTGCATGAAACTTGATCACGAGATAACTTATGTACACACAGAAAGATCACATAAAAAACTTACATAAAGGACTTTCTAAAGGTTATCTGGAAGATCTCTTCATTAATTTATTGCGACAAATCTTTTAATTTTATTTTAATAGCGAGTATATCGAACTCAATAAATTAATATGAATAATTGCATCAATATAATTGAGATTGCATGTCCAGTTTATTTACCGATTGCTTTGTAATTGTCCACCAGGCGGTATAATGATGGACGGCAGCATGATGGGTGGGATGCTGGGCGACTGCGGACCGGACCATCACGGTATGCCCGTCAACGGACCCATGTGCGACGAGTACGGACGTGGCAGAAATGTAAGTTACATTTAACTACGAAAAAAGGTGATGGACATCCTCACTCTAATCCATACTGCGAGAGATACCAAGCCGGGAGTACTGTGGTGAAAGGCAAGTCCGAACCTTATATTTGGCACACACCCACTTAAGGTTAAACCATATGAACACAATTATTCATAAGAGGCTAGTTTCCTAGCTAGGCAAGTTGATTGGACAACTTTGTATGTTTTAAAACTAACATTAAGCACGTGTATAGGTACCACGGTACCCGTAGTTCCTGATACCAACGATACATGGAAAAATTGTGTGAGGTCAGAACTATAATAATAATAATAATAATGCTGGACAATCCACACAGCATCATCTAGCCCCAAGCTAAGCAGAGCTTGTGTTATGAGTACTTTATGACTGATATACTTAATACAATACATTATAAAGATAGATATTTTTTTATTATACATAGAAAATACCCAGAACCCCCCGGAACAAATATTTGCAGATCGTACAAACATTTGTCCCAGGGCGGGAATCGAAACCGCAACCTCCTGTGTCGCAGGAGGACCTTCGCCCACCGCGCCACATCGGTCGTCAATGTCACAACTATGTTTGTGCTTATTGTTTATTTATTGTACTAACTCAACTTCAGCTGTAATTCGTAGCTACCGTATTCTAAATAAATAAACTATTTTACTTTTTCGCTTTTCCAGATGGGTCCGGGCGACCCGGGAGGGTTGGGCCCCGGTGGGCCGGGCCCCGGGGGCCCATGCTCCGGTCCCGGGGGCCCGCGTGGGCCGGCTGGCATGCGGAGCCCCAAGAGCCCCGCCGGCGCTGACATCGACTGGCAAAAGATCCACCATCAGTTCTTCGACGACCCCAAATCCATGGACAATGAATTGAGTGAGTTTATATCCTACTCGGATCTAGATAAGATAAATGTTTATTTGTCTTACAGACAACCTTTGGATGGGAAGTTCCTATGTGATTTTGAAGTGGCTAGGGATGTACTTTATAATTTATGGGACTAGTTAATGTGACCACCTTGATCCTAGTGAGCTCAACATAATAACTCTGTGCTACGAATGTTGTGTTGAATGAGCTTCGTTCTTAAGCTTACAACATGACCTATTCTAGGTACACAAGTGAAGTCTCCGTGCTCAGAACGAGGAGGTTGTCTCCCACCGCCGCCCTACGGAGCTTCGCCCCTTCACCGATCCGCATCTGTGCCTATAGGTGAGTTAGATACCTCGTTAGCCTACTAGCCCTCGATACTTACCATCAGGTGAGATGGCGTTTAAACATCGTCATAATCTTCCTGTCCTTCTCCCACATTGAGTGGGGTCGGCGCATGTTTTCTTCTACCATTCTCCTCTATCAGCCGCCATCTCATTACTCACTCTTCTCTTACCCACACATCACATTATTGTGTTATTTCATATATTAATTACCCTTAATTTAAAAAAACTTCGTTTGCCATCTCAACTCTTATATCCATAAAAAAATATATTTAACACTCTTCTGGTAATAAAACGTTACTTTTTATACTTTTGATATGCCAACCCTTATCCATAGATTTCGGTCAAAAGCTCCGTAGTAATATTGTTGCTAGTAATTATCGTAACGGCTGAACCAATTTGAATTAAGTTTGGAATAGATAAGTTCCTGACTTAGAATAACACGTACCATCCGACCGAAGCCGTGGGCAGAAGCAAGTCTCTGTCCCAACGCAGGGTGACCAACACTACTATACTAACGATCAAGTCATTTGTCCAACACAACCCCATATGTGTTTTCCTTTAAGAGGTTGTTTGTTAACATTTATTTCCAAAACACTCATCGGACTGTCATGCCGTTATTTATTTATTTAATTCGTTATTGCATAAAAAATTGAAGTGAACAAAAGATGGGCTTAATGCTAAAAGCATTTTCTACATGCCAACCTCACAGGTATACAAAGAGGGCTGGCGTGCTAACTTAAAAGCGGTTCCTTGCAATCAATTTGTATGTCTTTAAATATAGTTCTTAGATATTTTATTCCAAAAACTATCGTGAACTTTACTATTCATATTGAAAAAACGGGAATTTTCACGTATTGCACTATCAGTGAAGGCACCGATAGTGAGTGAGTGGGGTGAGTGGTCGCGACTTTCTCCCTCCGCGACGCGGAAGAAAGTCGCGGAATGAGACTTTCGGAATGAGTCGAAACTTAGTCGGTGCCTTCATCGATAGTGCAGTACGTGAAAATTCCCGTTTTTACAATATGAATAGTTCTTAGATAGGTTTTATCGCCACAATCACTTATAGCCGGCTGCAATCGTTGATGGAAATAAACAGATAGGGGTTTCCAAAAGTGAAAAAAGAGTTGTTAAATCTGCGCCTCATCCATCATCCCAATCCTGGCAATTAACGCGTTCTTCTCTAATGCTGCAGCTACACAATCCCCAGGCCACGGCTCCTCCGTCTCGATGCCGATGTCTGCTGAAGCATCGCGTGCCGGCTCCGGGCTGAACTCACCCGCACACTGTAAACAGGGGCCTAAGCAAGACGCGCCAGGTATACATAAATTACAACTTTTGAAACTATTAGTTATACGTGTAATTTTCACTGGATAAAAGGACTTTTACCATGATCTGTGAGTTTTTAGCCTTACAAAGACTACTAAACTGATGAAAATGCTCCAACTCGAACCTATTGTTTTGTAAAAGGATCATCAAAAAGAATAACCAGCCTTGTTTTCTTGCCTTTCTTTCCTGGCTTGGTCGCAGAGGAACAGACAGTACATAAAAACCGTCGTTTCAAAGTGATCCTTGTGATTTTATTGAATTTTGACTTTATATTTAAACTGCTACTGCTTTTCCTATTTCTGATACGTAATGTTTAAATGCAAAAGAAAATAGAACACTGTTTGGATGAACAACTGTTTAAATATCTTTTAAGTAAGGCCCCTATTGTCTTTGTATAATATTATGTACATCTAAATATACACGCTGACTGACCGACGATCAATGCACAGCCTTAACCGTAAGACCGGAAATTTCTAGGTAGGTTCCTTTTGATGTGCACTTATAAAGGATTTCCTGAAATACTACTTCTTGGGTGCAGCTGGTAGATGAGGTTTGTATGATAAAAACATTGCACTTTTTTGTCATGAAACCAATAGCGGTGGTATCGTTGGTAATAAAAAAGTGAGAAAGAGGGTGGACTGTTTCGTCTATCAAAAATACCACCCGTAAAGACTTCAGTTCCTCTCGTGACCATGGCGCATGCAACTTTGCCGTTATATCCGGAAACAATAGCACTCGCAAATCATGGTAAATATCCCGTTTCTAGTCTAATTATAGTCTATTATGAAGAATTAAATGATAAGAGATATTGAATTGATCCAATATTTCGTAAATTCATTTTAAGAAATCAGCGCTCGTGGCATTTAATGTGCTTGCGTGGTCATTTATAATCGATCGGCTAGGTTAGGCTTTGTCTCGCCGTGCTACATTTGGGTGACCGGTAGTGCCGTTTAGAACTGAACTTCAGAGGGCACGTTAAGGTGTTATTCCTTCTGAAGTAATTTGAATGACTGCGCTGCGCTTGAAAGTATGAAATATTCGATTAATTTCCAGTTATAATTTAATTTACTTTATTACAATGTTGAATTGGAAGGACCTGTAATCTTTATAAAGTCTTGCCAATGAAACAACAAAGTAAGAATCTTCAAGTCCTCTCAAATCATTACTTATGGTCCTAATTTATTTGGTAAGTGATAATGACGCATGAAAACTTATGAAGCCATAGAAGTAGAAAAGCATGCAGATTTCTATTCATCTTTGTTAGACATTTTCCCAACCACAACAGGTTTTTGCAATGTTTTTGATTGAAAATGATTTTGTTTTGTAGAAACTTTTGTTTTCTTTAGTTGTAATGCGTATTTTTTTGTTTTCCCTCCCCTCCCCTCGCAAAACGCTTGACGCTTCAAATCCCACCGTGTGACATAACAAATCAAAAATCTGGCCAATCGTTTCGGACTCAAAAAACGGATGATATACGTTTCGAAATGGATGAAAACAGAGATTCTAGAGAAGCTAGATGATGGTGTGTTTGTCCGTACGTTGCAATGCCTCGCGGCGGCGCAAAAGAACCAGCAAGCTTCTCACGGGAAGGAACCGAGTTTGATGCCAGTGCCGTCACCGCAGCAGATATCGTATCTCAATCAGTTCGAAGGTAACAGACCAAGACATCCAAGCCGGGATTACACTTGTGACAATACGCCACATATACCCTCAAAACTTCAAAAAATACGACCAAACAACGTGCGCGCTCTTAAAATACGTACACATTTGCAAAATGCATGTTTCTTGTAAAAAAAAAAAGCCTATAATGCGGTACTAATTTGAAAACTGACAAGTGTAACCCCTGGCTTGTTTTCAGTCATTTTAATTTTGCTTTTAATGTGTGTTTGCTTACATTTTTTTTTTATAATTTTGCTGTAATGCGACTTATAGACATGTCGGCGAAAGCTGCTCATCAATAATAAATAAATAAATAATAATTATCCAACATAGTTTAACTAAATGCGGTATTGTATAAATGTACATATGTATGTGAAAGATGGACAGACTTAGGCCCGAATTCATAGTCAAATAGGGGCTCACCTAGGGGACTGTTCAGGCGTTAAGTAAAAATTCAAGTGCGAATTTAACCTTTACGCACCCAGCCATAAGGCAAATACTGAATTATGGGTTTTGGGGGACTGTTCAACTCCCGACTATGAATTCAGGCTTTAAATGTTCAGTTTTACCAAAATCTTACAGCAAAATTACGATATAAATTAATCAATGCGTTTTTTCTTTCACGTTTTTTTTGTGTTTTTCTTTCATTTTGTGGTGGTGGTTGGTGAAAATGTGCTAACATACTTCATACTCTATGGCTAATTCGTCTCTCACTTTCTCCATGTTTGTACAATACGCTATGCGCACCAAGTAACTTTGCGGGTGTGAAATTAGCTGCATTTGAATGAACGCGCTCTTCCATAACTACTATGCCATCACACGCGCAAAGATTATGGTGTATATTAAAAATGTCTAGTTGTAGTAAATTTATAATGATTTTGTGTAATCAGGTCAAGAGCTAACGATACAGAAACAGCCTAACACGTCGTTGAAAGACAATGGACCTCCTTCGAATGGAGGGCAAACGCCACAACAAAACTCGAATCAAAAATCACCTGCTGGGTAAGCTTTTAACTTTCAATCACGACTAAAACATATTATCTATCAAACATCAGTTCATAATTCAGTGTTGAAAAGTCACTGCTGCCAGTGACTTTTCAGCTAATGTCATTTCCATGCAATTCAATCTTTCTAGACAAATACCGTACGCTTAATTTTCCAACAGAAGCCAACAGAGAGCAATATTTGTCAGATCACTGACTTAACGCAGCGTGGCCAAGTATGACCTGTAAAATTGTAACGCTCACAGAACTATTTTCATCTCTTAGCATGATGCCTGGCACGCCGGAAGGACATTCTTCGCTGTCAGAACAGCGCTCAGGACGCTTTTCACTCGAGCAGAGTCCCAGTTTCAACAACCCGCAAACACCCACCTCACAGCCCAACAGTAAGTCATTTTTCATTTAAAGATTCTACTTTCATTAGATTAGCGATTAACTTGTAATTAATCACTCTTACAATTGGTAACTTAAGCAACATACAAAGGGCACATAAAAATACGGTCCAAACGGTAATTCTCATAAAACTGACGCTTTGGCATCACTCCGCTGACTACCTTCGTACGGAGCTCACGCTCGCTGGGCGTTACTAACTTTTTCTACCCCCGTACTTTGTATGACAGCCGCTTATTTCGTTTAAAATTGCTGTCCTTGCAAATGGATCTTTTTTGTTCAGTTTAACCTTTCTAACCTTTTAACCTTTAGGCCCGAGTTCACCAACACTATAATGGGTGGTTAGAGCCTAAACAAAGCTTTCCGACACATGTTTTCATATGAATCTCTCATAATAATCAATGGTTAGACTTGACCGTCTGTTTATTTTGTAAAGTTGGCCAACTCTAGTGTCTGTGTTTTAAGATTTCCTATCTCTTCCACAGATGAGAAATCCCGACCGAGCCCGCAATCAAACAGATCAAGTCAGGACAACGCTTCCAAAACGCCGAGCCGGGAAGCGAGCCTCAACCAGGGCCCGTACGCGCCGCCCTCCTCCGTGCCCTCCTCCTGCGCGAACTCAAAGAGCTGCAGCGTTGCGTCCAGCACGCCCTCCGCCAGCACCGCCAGCATGGACGACTCTATGGCTGGGAACACTGAGGTAAGCCTTTTATAATCAATATAGAATATATCCTGCCTACGCATGATCACCTAAAACGGGTTTGTCTCTAATAGAAAAGACAAAAGTGATATTTGGGTGTAGACTGTTACAACATTTCTTGAGCATGGCTATCTAAAGAATGAATGGAGAGAGAAATTTATATGCTTCCCTAGATAAAAGTATGCAAGACGTATAACTATGGTCCAGTCTCACTTAGTCAGTGTCGAGTCCCAACTTTGCTTTGAGCCCCAGATCCAGTTTATAACCCAACCAGTGTCCGAGTCTCCACCAGAACCCAAGTCTCAACCGGCCCATTCTCATTCAACCAGGTTCCGAGTATCAACTAGGCCCAGTATCATCTGCTATTCCTGCTTTCAAATCAACGTTATATCTTTACATTGCCATAACATGAACACCCCACAGCCACAAACATATTCCAGACCGCTAGGATTCTTTGAGTCGTAGGTATCCACAATACCCAATTTACTGTTACAGACGACATTATCAGGCGGTCCGAACAGCACTAGTCTGCCCGGCCCCTTCCCAGGACCTTGCAGTATGAACAGGCCGGACAACATCCCCATCAATCCGAACCAAGGCGGGCCTGGCCCTATGGGGCCCGCTACATCCTCCTTCGACCCTATATCCTCCCTCGCGCAGATGTCACAGCAGTTGACAAATAGTGTCGGCGGTGGGGGTGGCCCTGGCCCGGGCCCCATGGGCCCTAATGGGGGAAACATGGGCCCGTTCACGTCTGGACCTCATCATATGCAGCATCACCATTCTATGCATCCGCATGGGCATCCGCACATGATGATGAATGATTTAGGTGAGTGCTTTTGGCATACAGACAAAACCATCACCAGTGCCTCAAAATGCATTTGTAAATTACTCAATTCACTAACATTGTTTCTGTTTCCCTAGCTTGCCACATGGACGGGATGGGAGGCCCCGGTATGGGCGGCCCTATGGATCAAATGATGGGCGGCGACTTCCCCCCGGACATGAACCTTTCCCCCAAAATGGGGGGAGGGCCCATGGGCGGCGGCATGGGTCCCATGGGCGGAGAAATGCTCGGGCCCCGCATGGGCGGCCCCGGGAAAATGCCGCCGTTCAACGGAGCGAACGTACAAGTCAAAGCCAGTGCACCCAATACGATACAATACCTACCAACGCGCGCACAGATGCAATGCAACGCGGGCCCTAGAGGGCCGCCCAGTTTAGACTTTCTACAGCGAGTCACGAACCCTATGCAGATGGAGGGGGGGAAAGGTGGTGTTCCCTACTTCCCCCCTCGCGGAATGGACATGGAAGGAGGAATGCGAGGGGTGATGCGAGCGCCCGGCGGCATGCTCCGAATGCCGCATCACTACCCCGCCGGCTTCAACAGTCCGCCTAAAATGGCGGAGTTTCAAGGCCAACCGCCTCAAATGTGCGGGCCCCCGTTCAGAGGCGTCAAAGGGGGCATGGGGCCGGGTGGTGTCCGGATGGGATCAGGTCAGCCACTGCCGCCGTCGATGGGAGGCCCCGGCGGCGGGTTCAAGGGCCAGGGCTTCCCCGTACCTTCGACCGCTGATCCTACGTACGCAGCGCAGTTTCACAACTTCCAACAGCAGTTGTATGCAACGGGCAGTAGGGCGGGGCAGCCGCATCAGCCGTATCCGGGCTACGCGCCGGGGAAGTGATGCCCGGCGCGCGCGGCCGGCTGATCTCTCTGACGCCCCGGCGAACCGCGCTGCAAAACAAATCGAGTACTTAAAAGGACAGTTTCGCGAGACCGAATAAACCCCTACATGCTGACGTAGTCTCTTATCTTCTGTACTGACTACTAAATTCATCTATAGTATCTGTACTATCATGATGAAAACGGGATATTTATCACGATTTGTGTGCCTCCTGATTACTCGGAGATATATCTGTGTCTGGCATTTCAGTTTTCCGTTAAATTATAGTGTTGAACTAAGATTTATAATCGATTCTGTTATCCCGTGTAATTTTGGAACTTGTGTTTATGAATTAGTAAATAGATACAGAAAATACAAGGAAACTACGGTTTTTATGAAACGGGGTAAGGAAAGAGTAGCGTCAAAACAAGTTCGTTCGTCGTCTCAATGGTTCTTTCCTGGTCAACTCGCTTTTGGTTAAAGTGTGATGGCCCTGAGGACATTTTGACAAGTAACACCGTCGATGATTTTGACCTTTCGTTTGTCTGTATTATTGTGAGATTTTTTGATGTTGTGAAGTTTTCGAACTAATTTTTATTTTATTACTAGCATAAATTTCTTTTCGTAGGTTTAGATTTTTTGACTGAGGATGTTTATGTTAGCAATTGATGCGTTTGTACAAATTGTACAAAGGTTAGGAGTGTTATCGTGTCTCTAATTTAAAGTACGGTCTAGGCATAAATAAACTTTGCTTAGGTTAATAAATTAGTCGTAACGTTTTTTTTACACAGACATGCCAGAATTTCAGTGTATTGGTTCCTTATCTTAGCTATTATACTATATAAAGCTTTTTTTATATACGATTCCTATGCACACAGATATCTAGTCAATTTTGAAATTAATGGAGCCCGATCCTGTGTTAAGTGATCCTAAACGATTGAATCCGCAGCTTGGTTACTTTAAATGACACAGAAGTACATAATGTTTTAACTTTATTTTTTTTTATCTGTCCATTTTAGTTTTAATTAATTAGTGGAATTGGTTTATTAAAAATTAGAAATGTATCGGCGTTTGGCCAGTAAGTGATTCATTTAAATTGATGAAACAGTTTTGAATTAAGGACTATTTTGTTTTGATCTGAATAGCAATGTTTTATCTGTCTTCCAGTACATTTACTCTTAAATTACAAGAAGAGTTAAGTATTCGTTTTAATTACTCTTTAAATCTTGCTCAATTGCGAGCGCAGGTAGTCCTTACTTTTAAAAGTACTTAAAAAATCTGATGCCATATTGTTTGCCACGTGAATTTATTTTCGTGATATTTTGAACCGTCTTATGTAATTTATTATCGTCTGTAATTCTGTATGAACAACGCCAATGTTTTGGTACGCTACAATATATTTTTTTTATTATTTAAATGATCTACGATAATATGGGCATTCTCTTTACTCCAGTAAGATACAGTTAAGACGATAAGAGTTTCCATGTCTACAATAATTAGTAAAGAGGTGGCCACATTATTGCAGAGGATTAATAGTACATAGGGCATAATAATGCTAGGCTAGTTGCACATTGTGGACGCCACAGTGGCCTTTGTTAGGTAATGCCTTGTATGAGAGCAATGAACCTCGGCGGATGGACGCAAACCACAATTATTGAGTCTTGTGTAGACTGTGCGCTCCAAACAACATGGTGATTTACGAAACAGATAAAAAGTCAATTAATTACCTTTAATTTCTGTCATTGTTGACTGTGATATCGCCTTAAATGTCGCTTTGTGTATCAGTCACAAATATTACCGAAACGGAATTGAGTTTAACTTTGATGATGAGAGTCTGTGAACAAATGATTATCATAAACAAAATAAGATATAAAATCGCTAAGCTAATTTATGGGGATCAATTTAGTCTTGACAGCAGTCAAACGCATGACTTCCCCTATATATTAGCGGAGCGCATTCGTTTCTTTTTTGATATTCGATGGCCACTTTTATATTAGAGTGGCTATTTGTTCTAGTAAAGCACTAACTACCTCTCTCTCAAATTTTCGCGTAAATGCCAATAAGCAAGCGAAATAGAATCAACCAAGAATAAAATTATTGGTTCATTTGGTTGTCCGTCTATCTCAATATTTCATTCTATTTCGTTTTTATCGTCAAATGAGTGGTATCTATTTTGATCAGTGACATTCCGGTCTGATAGCCATCTGAAGAGCTCTAGAACAAGATTCACCATCATTTACAGCGTGTAGAAGTCCACTGCTGGATATAGGCTTCCCGAAAGAGTGCTATGTCGAACGATCTTGTGTTACCACCATCTTCCAGCAACCTTTTTAAATGTCATCGGTCCATCGGGTGGAGGGCCTACTGCGTCGTCATGTTCAAAATAGACTACCACAGATCCAAAACATAAACTTATTGGTGTACGTGTAGATACTTGCTGCTTTCACGCCATGGGCCTGGCCACGGTGCAATCAATTCAATCGATAAAATTAAAAAAATGAGAATTTTCATTCATATTGTAAAACGGGAATAATTACGTACCGTATCTAGTTTCGACTCATTCCGTCGAGTCTTTATCGAGCCATACTCGACGTGGAGGGAAAGCGTAATCACTCATGAATCGGATTTAATCGAAATTTAGTCGGTCCCTTCACCGATAGTACGGGACGTGAAAATTCCTGTTTTACAATATGAATGAAAAAGGTCACGCTTTTCAATTCATTGAATAATACAACTGCCCAAGTGGACGCGGTCTAAAAGCAGCATTACTCGTAAGATTTCTCTTTCGCATTTTATGACAGTCCTGAAGTATTATTATTGTCGTGCAGTCTACACGCAGCCTAGGGAGGATCTCGAGTTTTGGGCTTGGAGTAATTAATGGAGAAGCACAAAAGTCCAGTAAAAACACCCGCTAGCTGTTAGATAGTCTTAATTAAATGTAATTATAATTATAAGGTAAAGAATGGTTCTTGTTTTAGACTTAAGCGAAGAGCAATGATATAAAATAGTTTGTGTAATATTAAAATAAGAGATGAAATTAAGATGCAAACTATTGGTTGTGATTCAGACACAATTTGTTAAGTTGTTCGTAGTTATGTCACACGGAGAATTAAACATACTGACTTCACGATAAGGCCCTTTTTATTTTATTTTATCTTGTTTTTTGGATATTTTTACTTGTCGTTCTCGTTTGTACATCGCTAACAATAATTGTACAGAGTACTTTTGAACTTAATTTAAGGCAATAAATGTATTTATTTTATAACTCGTGATGTAAGAATTTATTCTTAATTATTATAAAAAAATATATAATATGCTTGTAAGGAATGTTTTATTTGTTTTGTACTGTGCCAAATACACTACAGTGTCGATATATTACAGCTGTCGGTATATTACACATGACCCATTAGGTACATGCTGTAGTTATATTCAATTCTGTCATCAAATTATAGTAAAAACTGTACATATTCATCACTTAGGAAGGTGCGTGCATCTTAAAAAGATGCAACTACGCATCTTTTTAAATTGTATTTTATATTTATCATTAGATAAGGATGGTCGGGTACCTATTAGAATAGAATAGAATAAACGTTTATTTGGCACAAACATAAAACATACAAAAAAAAACATAAACCGACATGTAGAAGTATTAAACTAAAACAAACACAATATTTTTTTTTTGTTATTCGGCTCATGTGTCTAAAGTCTGTTTGTACCAAAAAGGTGTTCAGCTCAGCATGTGTTGGATGAATTTACACCCAACGCTGATTTTCAGCTGTAACCAAAAAATGGAAAAAGGTAACGCAGCACCGACTAATATAGTAGTGTAAATAAAGCAGGTAAGAACTATCGTGAACTTGACTATTCATATTGTAAAAACGGGAACCCCCACGCACTGCACTATCGGTGAAGGCACCGACCAAGCTTCGACCCACTCCGAGAGTCCTCATCAGGGCGATGATGAGGACTCTCGGAGAAATGTGTGTTCTCAGAAATGTAGTACCTCGATACTGTACCTGTTGATACTTTGTGAAAGTTAACAGTCCCTTCTTATCTACACACTTAAATTCCCGAGAGTGCCTAGTGTTTGCTTCTGAGTTCTGGCGTTGTCGTCGTTGACGTCACTTCTAAAGAGCAACAGAATACCAGCGCTAAGTAGGTAGGCTAGGCAAGGTAAGTACCTACCTAGCATTATACGCCTTTTTGGCCCGACATTGGACTGTCTAGATGGATCTGGAAAGTGAGTGAGGCATTTATGTTCAATGTTCAGTTCTACTTATAAGTAGATTTCGTAATCGTTTTATTTTTATGTTTCTCCCAACATCCTTTCGTAAAAATGTACATAGGTACAGTACTTACCTACGTAAAGATAATCTTATCATAATTTATGCATCCCATCCCATCCATCCACAGCTGCTAAGGCCCGTTTTCTCCACGTAGGCATGTAGCACGTAAAAGTTTGTTAATCTTGAAATGTTTACGAAATGGTTGCTTACAACACAACTCAACGCAAATCGCAAGTTTGTGAATCTGATCCGATAACAGTTTGAGCTTCCCGCCATTACACAAAACGTAACGGACAAAAAACACAAATTGGTCTATTATTTTCGGTAACCTGTCAGCGTCCTGTCGGTTTACTCAATAAGGCTATCTCACACGATAATTATTTTGCTTCGAGACGAACAATTATCAATGATCGAGACGATCAATGTTTACGTGATGGTACATACACAGATTTCTAATGATGACCAATTGAAACTCCAATCGTCGTATTATCCTTTTTGCTTAATTTGCATTTTCGCTGCATGTTTTACGATCGTGAAGACATTTTAATAAAATAAAACAAATAATTATTGCGCGGCATCGCGCATTTTTTATTTAGATAAAAAATATTTTTGTGTCTAGTCTTTTAATGCATTAACGGTAGGGTAGTAGGTACTTGGTCAAAAAACGATTGTGAACTTGACTATTCATATTGTAAAAACGGGAATTTTCACGTACCGCACTATAGGTGAAGGCACCGACTAAGTTTCAACTCATTCCGAGAGTCTTCATCAAACGTTGCGAGTGTTCGCAACGTTCTCCCTCCGCGTCGCGTCGAGCACTACTTAGCCTTAATTCCGTTTTTACAATATGAAAAGGTACTTGGTATTTACAAAGCTTCATCGAGTGGTGTGTTCATTTTACCTGTAATCGGTGAGCAGAGCAAGCCGCGAAATATTCCTGGCCTAGTTTATAGAAACGTTATAAGGTATTAAGGTTTTGAAAAAAGGAGCGTGTGCGAGTGACAGTGAAGGTTGGAATAGGTTAAGGACTGGGAAAATGGAATGGGCATGGGAAGGATGTGTATGCCGTGTTGGTGCCGGCTTAGAATTTGCACCACCCCAACTCTTCCCGTGGGTGTCGTAAGAGGCGACTAAGGGATATACACCGGGGGGTGGGCAGCAGCGCCCCCTGCAGAACAATCTTTCACCGAACTGCGATCCCCAACCCGCATACCCAGCGTAGGGATTATGGGCATTACCCCCCCAATCGATGTTTCAAGCCACAAGAAAATGGCCCCTAGTTCCCGGCCGCCTCGCTATTCCTGGTCATGGTAGCGGCCATGGTAACGGCGGGGCAGGGGGTGCTAAGAATCACCGGGCTACCCCAGGCTACCATTCACCACTGAAACTGACCGTGGCTACGTTTACCGGACGCACACTGAGGCTTGACCATCATTTAGCGCAGTTGGAAGTGCAGTTAGAGAACATTAAATGGCATGTTCTGGGGTTATGTGAAGTCCGTAGAGAGAGAGAGGACACCGTAACCTTAGACTCGGGCCATCTTCTCTACTTTCGCGAGGGTGATAAAACATCCCAGGGTGGTGTAGGTTTCCTCGTCAATAAGGCCCTCTCTAGCAACGTTGAAGAAATCTCCAGTGTGTCGACCAGGCTAGCGTACCTGATCCTTCGGCTGTCCAAGCGCTACAGCATGAAGGTCATTCAGGTTTACGCACCGACCTCGGCACACTCGGATGATGAAGTGGAGGATATGTACGAAGACATATCCAGAGCCTTGCACAACACCACTAAGGCTCACTTTAATGTTGTTATGGGGGACTTTAACGGCAAGGTGGGAATCCAGACTGGCAACGAATCCCGAATAGGCCCGCCCGCATGGTTATGGAGTTAGGAATCACAGGGGGCAAATGCTTGTCAACTTCCTTGAGAAAGAGGGGCTGTTCTTAATGAACTGCTTCTTTAAGAAACGGCCCCAAAGGAAGTGGACATGGCAAAGTCCCGACACTGTGACTAAAAATGAGATCGACTTCATCATGACGGATAGCAAGCATATATTCAGAGATGTCTCAGTGATCAACAGGTTCAATACCGGAACTGATCATTGACTGCCCCGAGGCTTTCTGAATATCAACTTGAAGCTTGAAACAAACCGTCTGATGAAGTCCACGCTCCGACCTAACCCAATCCAAATCATGGTGGGCACTGAGAAGTTCCAGCAGCTTCTCAGCGATAGATTTGTTGCCTTGGAACCCACTGATGATACTGACGAGACCCTACACAATCTGGTCGAAACGTTGAGGGACGAAGGCATCAAGTTCTGCCAAAAGCAACGCTGCTTTTTTTTTTTTTTAGAGCGAAACCGAGGGTCCTAAGTATTCACTCAGCAGCTTGGCAGGAGCCACCTGACGAAACTTAAAACGCACGACGGGAGGACCGTTTTGTCAAAGCCGGAGATATCCGCCGAGATAGAGGATTTCTATGGCCGTTTATACGCCCTTCGTTCCCGACGAGACGACCACGATTCTAGAGCCACCTTGATGCGCCACTATACCGACGAACTGCCAAATATCAGTCAAGATGAGATTGTGTTAGCTCTGAGGCAGCTTAAAAATGGAAAAGCCCCCGGTGAGGACGGAATTACATCAGAGCTTTTGAAAGCAGGAGGAGCCCCTGTTATACAGGAGCCACAAAACCTCTTTAACACCGTCCTTCACAGTGGGAGAACTCCAAAGGCGTGGAGCGGGAGTTTGGTGGTGCTCTTTTTTAAGAAGGGAGATAAAACCCTCTTTAAAAACTATAGACCCATCTCACTCCTGCGCTACGTCTATCAGCTGTTCTCACGAGTGGTCACGAATCTCGCCAGAAGACTCGACCGACCCGACCTGTTCCAGCCACCAGAACAGGCCGGGTTCCGCGGAGGTTATGGCACCATAGACCACATTCACACAATGAGGCAATATGGTCATTAGAAATAAATATATAAGAATCACTTTTAAACTGACTTCAAAAATAGAAGTAATTTGTAGTATAGAACAGTGTAATATTATATTGTTTTATAATACAGATTTCTTCTTTGAAACTATGATTATTCATAGTTTCAAAGATGATGGTGATGGTAGTGATTAGTTTCTTTGTGCGCCTCAAATACTCAAGGCTTGTGTAGTACAAGAACGATGTACTAAAAGGTATTAATTCCCTCAAGTGAACTAGAACGAACTATTCAGTTGTACTCGTTCCTAATAGTACGCAGTAGTACATTCGGACACAAAGTCTGCATTACGAAAAGTCCCGCGGTGTGGTCGCTATTTTCTACGACATAAGGTTTAAAATCGGAGCACGGATGTACTATAAGAATAAAAAGAACTGTATGATAATTGTATTTCAATAAGCGGGATGGGCTTGCAACCTGTCACGTGGAATGCTAACAACTTGCAAAACACGGGCATATGCCAAAAATAATGTTTGGACGAGCCTCTGACTACACCCTACTTGTTATGCACAAAAATGTCTACTCATTGAGTATGTATCTAAGGATTTTCATGATGGGAAATACAGACGTGAGCGTGTTATTTTATTTATTGTGATTTATTAAAATTACCGTCCTAAGCCTGCAAAGTATGAAGGATAAAAAAAAATGTTTTCTAATACTATATTGTATTGTTATCTCTAGATAACAATACAATACTATTTTGCCGAGCGCGGTACTATTAGTACTAATCGTACAAGAAGTTCGGACTATTTCCTAAGTACGAGCGATCTCTTTACTAACCGAGCAAGAACAAACATATCAATCCTGTGCCTAGATAGTATGATTTTGATGCAACAATGTTGCCTCACTATTGTTTTTTCAACTGAATCGAGAATTTCGCTCGTGTGGCATCCATTTAATAGATTTTTCCAAGAAAATTTACTGTCAGTTTTAATTGACACCAAAACTTTATCAGCTTTTGATTGGTTGATTTTAATGCTGTCATTTTATTACATCAGTTGATTGGACAACTTAATTTAATATCTATGGTTTAGAAACTAATATCCAATGCAACATATAAAACCGATTATACGCATGTTTGACGAATAAATTGTACAATTAAGTGTAATCTGCAAAGTATTTTATAAAACTCAAAATAAATCCAAGACAATTATTTAGATGCTTCTTCATTCTAATCACTAGTAATATTTTTTGAAATCTCTATAATATAATAAAATTATAAAGAGATAGTGGATTCTGTTGGCAACAATGAAAATAGTATGCAAGCTCCCTCAAAATTAAAAAGTAAGAAGTTGTCTATGGAAATACAGAACGGAATCTTGTAAAAGATTAGGCCATTTCATAAAACAAATGTATAGTAACTCGCAGAAAATATCTTCGGGACAGTTGTATTTATTTCAGCTTTGCATTTTACTTTAAATTGAATTGTGAACTGCACTATAGGTCCATATAGAAAAAGATACATCTTCGACTGCGACGAAAGGGTTAGCAGTCTTGATCTGCAAAGAAAAGATTGCATTGAAAGAAGACGTAAGGTAAACATCGATTAGATTTTTTTATCCTCTCTTGGAATCGTGTCATGAAATTGTAGCAAACAGTTTCCGCCGAGTCCATTGTGTTATCGGGAGTGTGTTCATAGTATTTTTAGTGTATCCTTGTACGAAATGAAAGTTTGACTTTTGCCACATACTCTTGAATGGCAGCTGACGGACATACATCTAGTAGGAGAGTAGGTATCTAATACGCTACTGTAACTGTTTTCCAAATGTTTATTCATGTTATTATGCTAGATTACTGTATGATTGAGAGTGGGAACTGAATTTTGGGTGCTCAGCTCCATAACTTGGTCGGTTTTTTAGTTTGCAAAAATGTCAAACTAAACTTGTCAAAGCTAGGTTGAGTCATTCATTGTTACGATCTCTTGATCGCCCCAACTAAAGACCTATAAACATTAACATTTTTCTCAAAGTTACCAAAACAAACTAGGTATTCATACCCCTTAAAAAAATAAATAAATCAGAAATTTGTCCTCTGCATATTTCTTAGTGTTTAATTGTTTGCACTCATGGACCTTAAAAATCAGTCTCACTTACAAAGTTTTGTTCCTAATGATATCATTACACTATACTTTGTTTATCAACAAAATATCCCTCATATCTCTTATAGAATATAGACACAATTTCTAAATCTTGCTTATGATTCTATACTATTATTTTCTATATGAAATAAATGTTCTGATTTGAAGGCTTACATTATGTTGACACAAAGGAGTAGCATTTTAATCCTCAGATAATAGCACAAAACTTGTCCCTACACTGTGATTCATTGTCTTTGTACTTTAATCTTTAGGACTTCAAGCACCCTATGTGTAGGAAATATCAAGTCTTGCTATCATTTTATTTTACTCATGGTTACTAGATTATATTTCCAAAAGCCCAACATTTCCATTGTGATTATTCTAAAAGTTATTTATTTTATGTCATGTACCAAATCTATAATAACATTAGTAAAAGTTATTTTTTTGCTCTAGTGCATTGATGTCAGAGTTAGTATACTTTTACAGCCTGGAACAACTTATGATACCTACCCCTGTACAGAAGTGCTTGTCTGTGAATGCTAATCACAAGTCCTTTACTGCTATTTCTAGGAATTAGACTGGTTTTTGTCAAAAACCTATGAACCTATGAACTATGCACAATAGTGCATTGGTGCCAGAGTTAGGTCCCCTGAAAACATCCATCAAAGCTTAACTACTCTACAGCCAGGAATGAGATCTTATGATACCCACTGCCACATGGAAGTGCTCGTTTTTTAAATGCCAATGAAAATTCTGTCTCCGCTATTTACTTATATGAATAGTGTTGGTCATTGTTGGCTTTAGGGCTTTTATATATTTTTTTTAATAAATAAAATAATCTACTAGAAATAGTCAGGTGGGTTATTTGAGTGCTTCCCACTGACATGTATCAGTGACTTATAAGGGGCTGTATGTCAGATGTGTGATTTGCAGGTCAGCATCATAGCAGTAAGATTCTTATTTTTTAAATTAAGCTTTGGATAATGTTGTGGGCAGTATTACTAAGCCTGATTTTACTCTACAATTATTTTACAATGTAGCTGTTTCTTGTTCCAATAAACAAATAACTTGTAAGACTTGTAAGGGGTTGTACCAACTAAGATATCAACCTTTATCTTCCAGTCAAATAAAAAAATAGGACAATAATATTTACTTTGATTCAGTAAATAAAAGAGTACCTACTTACCTACAATTTGTAGTGTGTAAGTGGAGTGTGATAATTAGTTATCACTACTTGATTCATATAATTTAATTAATCAATCAAATAAAATTTAAAAGTATTCTTTTTTTATATAATTTAATTAATCAATCAAATAAAATTTAAAAGTATTCTTTTTTTAGTATTTATTTTATTCCAAAAACTATCGTGAACTTGACTATTCATATTGTAAAAACGGGAATTTTCACGTACTGCACTATCGGTGAAGGCACCGACTAAGTTTCGACTCATTCCGAGAGTCTTCATCAGGGTGAGTGGTTGCGACTTTCTCCTTCCGCGTCGCGCCGTGCACTGACTGACTTGAGTGCACGGCGCGACGCGGAAGGAGAAAGTCGCAACCACTCACCCTGATGAAGACTCTCGGAATGAGTCGAAACTTAGTCGGTGCCTTCACCGATAGTGCAGTATTTATTTTGTAAATAAAGGTACATAAGTTGGTGGGTGTTAAGTAGGTATAGCTCCTCTGCACTCTGCCACCGCTGTAGCATGTAAAATTAAACATTTTTTTTTTAAGTGAAAAAGTCAACTCATTTGCTTGTTATCAATGTTATCAAAAATTGACACTCATTTATATCATAATAAGCTTTTCTTGTAAATAAGGCATGAAAAGCATTTTAAAGCACTGTAAGTCTTTTATATTTTGGATTCTTTCTGGAAGTTATTATATATATCTTCATGGCCATACAAAATATGCTTTTGTTCATAAGTGCAGTCTTACAGGGATGTGCGTGCAAACATGAGCTGAGTCACTTACAAGTGAGAGTCTCAAATAGATGCAAGTTCGTCCAAAAAAATAGGTTATTATCTTGAATATCTTTTGACATATTAATAAACTTATGTTTGGTGTTGATTTTTAATGATTTGTTGCAAACAGTATGAGTGATGCGATCACAGAAACTAATGAAAATAATTTTTTAAATGATATCCTAACACTATTCCACTATTGATCTAAGTAGTAGCAAAGTAAAATAAAAAAACCACAATTCCATAAAGTCTGCAATACACCTTAAATAAAAAAGTTTTTTTTCAAACAACTATACATTTGTTTACCTTATGCTGTGAATGATCAAATTAAACAAATACCTACAAAGTCTGATTATGAATGATGAATTACACAGTTATTTTGTAGGATCTGTATGCACTATTGTTTCTATTTTAAATAAAAAAATGCTTGTAACTTGCTTGTTGAGTAGATATTAAGTTAATCTAACACACTAGATAAACACAATTTGTTTGGTAATTGTTTTGTTTACTAGATTTTTTTTTGTATTCAAATGCATGACATAAATTCTATGCCTCATTTTTATGAAGTTACTTATACATACTTTTATTATTTATGATATTATCTATAACTCGATGTTTAATCTGACCACAGACAACTTTACAACCAAATATGTGATTAGTGTTCTTATGCTGGGTGCTGGGTGCAAAGGTGTATTCTCTAAATGTCTTAACATGAGTTTACTGAAATATGTTCTTTACTATCTATGCTATGTATCTAAGGAGATTCCAGGTATGGAAACGGTCCTTATTAAATTTTCAATATTTTTACCAGGGATGTAAGGAACCCTTACAAGTGTTTGCCAAAAGAGGTTTGGTTTGTTTCCATGTTACCATTTATCTTTGAAAAGTTTTATCTGATTGAAATTAATATTTTGCAATCAATTAGTTTGATTTCAAGGCTGGTTCTTAGATTGGTTTTAAAGTCACGAGTCACTAGAGGTGCTGCATTAGACATTTAAAATATTTCTGAAATTTTGCAAAATTAAAATAATAAAAAACGAATGCTTGCCATTGTTTCACACAGCATCATCTAGCCTCAAAGTAAGCAGAGTTTGTGTTATGGGAACTACGTGACTGATATACTACTTATATGCATATTTTTTTGTAAAAACATACATATTATACATAGAAACCACCCAGACCCGAGACAAATATTTGCAGTACAAACATTTGTCCCGCGGCGGGAATCGAAACCGCAACCTTCTGCGTCTCAGGCGGGCCTTCGCTCACTGCGCCTAAGAGGTCCACATAAATAACTAGTTCCTGGTTCGTAGGTCGACAATTCTTAAAAAATAATCCTTTTGATTTACCCTGTCCATTTATCCCAATTACCGATCAATGCCATATTTATTATTCTCCGCATATCTATGCCGAAATAAAAGTATGACCTCAGCACCTGCCTTTCTAACTTGCATAATACTCATCACAAACGACCCTCACTTGTGTTATCATTATCTAGCCAATGCATTCTACGTATTTAATGAGCTAGAAGTATCGGACGCGACATTTGATCGCAATGTCAGTCATAAGAATGAATAGTACACCATTGCATAACCCTTAAAAAAACCAGAGGCAAAAATATATATTTTTTTATTTTCCCGACGATTCGACGAGTGTGCCGTAATGTGAACATGGACTTTTCTGATTCCGAAGATGAAATGAGGGTAGTTGCGGCTACTGCCTTTATTTGTCGACGATAGCTCCGTATACTCCAGTCATCCCGTGACCACGGCTGTTGCAATACACTCGAAACGTCAAGAAAATAATGAAAAAGTAAAACGCGATAATCACCCGTTAAACTTATAATTATATAGATCAACAGTTGTGGTAACAATAATTACGTTACTCATAACTATGATGAATTATTAAAACATATTTTTAATAGGTTTGTTAAAAATTAAATTCAGAAATGCTTATTTTGGCGTCAGCCCCTTAACCGATTGTAATGCTGCCATAGATAATAGAATACAAGCCGGCAGCTATTAATTTTCGTAAAAAAAAAAGAAAAGTTTTTTTATGGATGCGATCGCAAGTCGTGTCGGATAGCAATTATTATTTGGATTACATTGTTGACTTTTTATATCTTTATTATGATTAAGAGTAATATTTATTTATATAACAAATCATATTTATTTAAAAGCAGCATAATATGGCTTTGTAGATATTGCAACCCCCATATTTTTATTGTTTTGTTACAAAGCTTGTTTAAAATGTACGTTTTTTAATGGTATATAGTTGTTATACCCAATTTATTGAATTTGACTTGAATTATCGTTGCTGCAAGACCTCTTCAAGATATATTAATTTAAAGATTCAAAATAAATGTTTTAGCGGTAAGATTGACGTAAATCCGTTTCGTTTTCAAAACGTCTATTAAATTCTCTAAGCTATCTGAGATCAATCTTTTATACTCCTCTCAAATTCGTATGTCAAGGCGGAAATGTCAAAGGTACGCTTTTTTAAAGGTTTCGCTTTAAATCATACAATTTAAAGCGAGATTGTAGCCCTAACATTTTTATTGTAACCTAATATAACCTCCATTATTAATTAAAAAACTAAATAATAATATATACGTGATATGGAAATTAGGTCAAACAAAAGAAATGGTAATGTTACACTTATAATTTGAACCTTATTTAAATACGCCGATGGGTCAACATTAATCATCAAATGGACTAATTTCATAAAGAGGTTTTATAAAAATTGGATAAGACGATTCTTTAGATGTATCGCTATCTCATCTTGAATAATTTTGTTTCGAAATGATCTTTACGTATTTATGTAAAAAAAACTTTTACATGGATTACATCGCAATATTTAAACTTTACCAAAACAAACCGGCGGCGGTGCGGCAAAGCACTTCTCTTCGCTTTCACTAATCGTATATTTTCTTGTTTTCAGGTAACAGTAGGACCATCTAGTGTAAGCTGAGGCTCACACTTTACTGGGTACTGCATCATACGCGCTTGGTTCTAGGATGTCAGTGCTGAATCAGAGTGGAGAGGAGCCGGTAAATCAAAGTGTAATTATTCTTCTGGTTCAATTTTATAACACTAACACTATTTTATGCAAAATGGGTTGTAAAACCGCATAGTAGAGCAAAAAAATAAAACAAACAAACGCCCTCAACTGTAACTCCCATGATGAACATCCGCAGTGAGTAGATCTTTGAAGATACCAAGTAGCGTTGTCAAAGGTACGTCCAAACATTTGACACATGCCCGCACTTTGCTATTAGTAAGCATTTTAAGAGACAGTTTGCAAGCCCATCGCCGCTTATTGGAACAGTAAAACAGACGTCGTAATATAGTATCAAAGACAACTTTCTACCCTCTTATTCATAATCACTCCTTTAAGCGTTTATTGGTATAAGGGCTATTCATATTGTAAAAACGGGAATTTTCACGTACCCCACTATCGGTGAAGGCATCGACTCATTCCGTCGCGTCGTGCGCTATCGACGCGAAGGGAGAAAGTCACGATCACTCACCCTGATGAAGACTCTCGGAATGAGTCGAAACATAGTCGGTGCCTTCACCGATAGTGTGGTACGTAAAAATTCCCGTTTTTACAATATGAATAGTCAAGTTCACGATAGTTTTTGGTAAAAGGGCTATTTGAAAAGTAGTCTAGCCTTATGTTTTTTGTCAGTAAGTGATGGATTAATGCACCATAGCGTAGAATCAAAATAGGATTGAAGTCAAAGTCGAAAGTCAATGGTATGTCCACAACGTCAATACGATCATATTTGGGCTTTAATATGTACCGTTTTGAAAGGTGGCGCGGGGGTAAGTAATCGACTGGGGCGTAAACCTGCTGGTTTGATTCCCACTGTCACCGGACCAATGTCGGCATAGTTTGTTACGGGTCTGCTTAGCATTGTAACTTTTGAAACTATGTTTTAAAACATAATTTCCAAACTCACAGCTATACCGTTCATAGTGAAAATTACTGTGAAAAGATGCAAACCGATATATGACCTGATTAAAAGCGGTTGCCGTCGTCTATTGACATTTGCAACACTGGGGCTTGCTAATGCGTTGCCTGTCCTGAAGAGCTATTGAATTTATTTTTGAATCGTAATTTTGTAGTTCAGCGGAAATACTTCAGTAGAGAGAGCCAAGTGTCAATGGTGATACGCGTTTCCGATGACACAGAATCTTAGTGTGGGGTTAGGACTATGAAAGTGACTGTTAGGTGTTATTTATTATAAGTAGGTAGATGAGGTCTGCTAAAGGCCGTTTTTCGTGTTTCTTAGAGGGACTCTAAAGTCAAGCGATGGGCATCGACCGACTGATTAAGAACTGAGGATCGTCTCAGTGTGACACCGTACACGCTGACATTCTTATCATAGGCTACGTAATGAAATAGCTCTGGTTTCGTCATAAGATACTACTTATCGGTCATCTTGGTAACTCTCACGTGAAACTTGAGGTCAAGGTTTAATGTAAGAACTAAAATGTAGGTAATATTTTTGCCATCCGTATTGTATTTTTTTCATATGTCCGAAGTATGGAAGAAACGCAGCAAGATCGTAATAATATTACATTATACAAAACTAGCTACTGCACACGGCTTCGCCCGCGTGGTACCCGGAGAAAAGTAAATCAGCGTTCATAAAAAACGCATGCGCTCGACCGTTTTTTGTCGACTTACGTTGTAAAATTCTCCAAGAAAAGCCCTTTCAAATTTTTAAAATTTTATAACGTAAGCATGATGTGTGATGTATGTATATATTTATACTATGTACCTATATATGTATTATATTATATGAAAATGTGTGCTATTATTGTATATTTTTTCCCGTTTGTGTACACGTACCCACCGCTATTTATCAGCTGTCTTTGCTATACTCAAAGGTTTGCTGGAAGAAAACTCTTGTTAGGGTTAAGCTCGCCTTTGTACATGTCCTATATGTAAGCTTTTTTGTCTGTAGTATCTGTGTGTACAATAAAGAATAAAGAGAAGCATCCACTAATAAAGGATTTTTAAGGGGGCGAAATATTTTGGGAGGAACTTTGTATGAAAGTCTTTATTCATCGAAGTTAGAGACATGAAAATTTTAGTTACATACATTATAAATAAAATAATTATGTGTTTCAGGGTTTTTGGATTTTCACATTTAAACAGGGGGAAAACCGGAAGTAAAAGTTTATATGGGTGTAGTGGGGTTTTTTTAAAACACGACTCCACGCTTTCAAAGTTGCAGGCTACGGCTATTTCTAAATTTTGGTGAAAGCATTTTTGAAATCAGATGAGTAGTTTCGGACATTACTCCCTAAAATCCCCTAAACAGGCTAGTATTATTAAGTATTAACATACCTAAGAATGTTTACATAAATTACTACTTATAAAAATAGGTTAAATTTCTGCTGTAAAGGGGCATTGTCAAGTGCATAATATTAAAATTATAGTGTGTTTACAATAGACATCAATTTGCTATAGCAGCTTATTATTGTATGCTGCTGAATCCTATCAGTCTGTACTACTGGGTCAAAACAATAGCCCAAAGTTCACCGACACATAAACGGACGGTTTTAATCTGAGCAAACGTGGGGATAAATAAAAGAAAACGCCAATAAAACGCTCACTACTCTTAACCCCGTTTTGCGCATCCTAAGACCTATACTTAAGTCAGTAAGGTATGTATTTAATTCGGAATTTGTTTGTCCGAATTTTAAATGCCCCCTAGCTGTTCATCGAATTCTCTGGTTCCAAATGTTTTGTTAGACTTAATGTTGGTCATTCGCAAATTCACCTAAGGTATTGTTCCCATCATCTCTATTTTCAGAATATCACTACCATTTTTTTCATCATACAACAATCAATAAAACTCAGATTTAGGTTTCTTTTGTAACTCAATTACTATCTAACACTATCAATATATATAAAACTGTTCCGTTACTTACTGGCCGATCAACGCACAGCCTAAACCATAAGTCCTAGAAGCATGAAACTTGGAGGGTATATTCCTCTTATGCTGTAGGGATGCATTAAGAAAGGAATTGTGAAAATCTATACCTCTAAGGGGGTGAAAAGGGCTGAAAACCTTGTATTCCTTGAACTTACAATCTGGAATCTTACTAATATAAAATACTAATATAATTATCTCCCCAAACTACCCCTCTAAGAGGGTGTTCAAGTTTGTATGGGAACTTTTTAACGAGTGGTCCAAATTGTTTGAAACTCGTTATAAATATTATTCAGTACAAATCATAAAAGACAAATACATTTTTTTTTCTAAACTACCCCTCAAAGGGGGTAGGATAGTATGTTAAGTTTGTTTAAGAAATATTTAACGCGTGGTGCGATTTGCTGTAAGCTTAATTTTGATACTTAAAATACAAAAGAACTGAATGCGTATCAGGGTATTCAAATAAGCCCTTAAGGGTGCAAGGCATGCAGTTATTTTTGATGCACCTATCAATTATCTATTCTACGCGAGTAAAACCGCGGGCATCGCTAGTCAGTATCATCATAGTTGACGACCGATGTGGCGCGGTGGGCGAAGGTCCGCCTGCGACACAGGAGGTTGCGGGTTCGATTCCCGCCCTGGGACAAATGTTTGTACGATCTGCAAATATTTGTTCCGGGTGTTCTGGGTATTTTCTATGTATAATAAAAAAATCTATCTATGTAATGTATTGTATTAAGTATATCAGTCATCTAGTACCCATAACACAAGCTCTGCTTAGCTTGGGGCTAGATGATGATGTGTGGATTGTCCAGCATTATTTATTTATTTATTTATTTATTTATATACTTCATTTGTCAATTTGTGAACGAAATTTCAGTAGATGGAAGCAACTTATTCTATAAAATTACCACTAAATTTACTAGGCCTGATTGGACTTGAATTCTTTAGGTTGTTTGTTATTTGTTTTCACTCAGAAACCATATTTACTTGGGAAAATAAACATTCAGGAAACAAATTATGCGTGACCTTTTTTACCACGGTAAAACGTAGAGTTGATATTGAATCCATATGTGATTTGAAAATATGCAACTAAAAATCTGACTTGACAATAGGGGACTAGTATTATTGATTATTCTGTGGTCAGAGGCAAGGCAAAACATCATATTGGACACCTGCCCACGTTTTGGATAAGGCGGGGTGGACGAAAAAGAGTGATATTTTATCACCTTAATAAACAACCAAAATTATTCATATTGTAAAAACGGGATTTTTCACGTACCGCGTGATGTCGTGCCCGCGGAGGGAGAGCGTAGCGATCACTCGCCCTGATGTAGACTCGGAAATACTCACGATATTTTTGGAATAAAACCAAAATTATATTTATGGTAAAAGTAAAATAGAAGAAGAAGCATATTCTTAAACGAAATTTAAATAGTTGCTTATTTTATGAACAAATTGGTTTTAAAGCACAAGATAATGTGCAATCTTATACTCCAGAACTAACTGTGTGCTTCAAAAAATGCATCCAGACTCAACCCCGTCTTAAGGAATATATAAAGTAAAATTAAAACAATTAAGATTTACAAAATATCTTATCGCTAGAAGGATACCATGTTATAACGATTATATTGCTAGATTTTCAGCTTCGCTCGCCTTAGTGGACGAGTAGCCTAATAATTTGTACAATAGTTCAATTTATCCTCTTCTTGTAGATACTGGTACTTATTTTAGTTACGTAAGTTTACAATGTTGTGTTATGTATAAAAAAATGACGTCACCCCTACACGCCGCCAATTACGTTATCAAATGCATTTGCAAATGAAACGCGTGTTACATTGATCACCTAAAGGGGGAACTTACCCATAAACAGGCATTTAAGCTGTTTAATATTAGTGATACACATAACTCAAAACAAGCCTTTGCCTTTGATATATTCCAGATATCCGGGTACCGCGTGTGCAATACCGTCATGTGTTTAGTTTGTACGGCGCGTATTGCAAGACCATGGCAGGCACACCCAGATAATTAAAACTAAATGGTTTGTAATACTGTCTGTGCTTTCCATGGACGTACAAACGGTTTCCCCAAGCAATTAAATTAAAATCTGTAAAAAGACATGACAGATTGAACTAAAACCAGAGATAAACTATGGGGCTGGCTGGTTTAATTATAAACCACAGGATAGACCGCGGTTTTTAAACCTCGTTTCGTTATATACATTTTCTAAAACCAGAGCCTAAACCCGAGTTTTTTCTTAAAATTTACTTAAACCACGTTTATTAATGAGAACGTACGAGTCTGAACCTATTACCAATCGGGAGCAAATTACAATTTTAGAACTACCCATATTTTGTTGTTATTATACCAGTTTGCTTTGAATAAGAAACGTCTGGTTTATATTCACCAATAACCATCCTTTGCCACGACAGGGGGCGATTTTTTCTTGTCTGCACTTAAATTGAGAAAATAAATCGCTGGGGAAAGTAGGTGCGGAAAACTTCGGTTCCTTTCTGTCACCAGTGGTGAAAACCATCGTAAGATTTTATGTACGCATGTTTTTATTACGACTTAACGGTTTCCTAAAAAAAGCTGCTTCCTAAAAGTCTATTACAAGTTATAAGCGAGAGTTGTACATGTTAATTTAGACGTTATTATTGACTGCTATAAGAAGATTAAGGAAATCGCGACACAAAAACTAAGACGAATGTTACAGAGCAATCGTCTTAGTTTAGGACTGTGACATTATAGCATACATTTTCAAGTGAAGTATGTACCTAAGGATGTTCATTAAGGGGAATACAGTCGTGAGCGTGTATGTTTGTTTGTTAAATTTAAGGTAAAATAAAAAAATATGTGTTGCTACAAGTGCAACGATTTCTACTACGATATTTTAGCATCATGCGAATTTTCAGTATAAGGTGCAGATATTATGGATCAAACCGAACTGAAAAAAGTTTATTGTCAGCTGGAACCCGTTTCGAACTCACGTACGGTGCGTTTGGGCCGACGATTATGCGACGCATTGCGAAATTGCGCATCACAAAACGTCTTGTTCTCGTAACATGGAAATTACCTTTCAAGTTGTAAGGCAGATGTGCACGTATAAAATCCGGTCGCATTTTTCTGCTGTTGAAGCATATACGGGATATGCGTTTTCCATAAGAGGTTCTTTGTCTGTTACCATATGCGAAACAGCTTGTCCGATTTCAGTGCAGTTTTTTCATCAATAGGTATTATCGCCGCAAGTCAAGGGACTATGACTATGAGAAACACATTAAATACAAATACATTTATTTACCGAAAATATAGTTACAATAGAGTTATTGTTGGTACCCGCACTACGTCGAGTCTGTATCGCGGGGGGCCGGTTGAAGATACATCGATTACCATAAAAAACAAAAAACACAAAATAGAAATAAACATTGTCAGAGTTGTTCAAATAAATTTCATAAGCGTCTGTTTTTTTGTGTGTTACAGGTAGAATGTCCCCTGTGTATGGAAGCTTTGGAAGTGGACGATCTCAATTTCTACCCGTGCACATGTGGATACCAAGTATGTATCATTTTCTTTAATCCCGACTACGAGTTTAATTAGAAATTACAAGGTCATTGAAACCATAACTCTAGACTGGATCTAAAGTTATGGTCGGTCGTGTACAAAAATATTATAGTCGCGCTCCTATGGATTTGAGAGGGACAAAGATAAACAATGCGTATCATTGACATTACTTCTTCCTACTCGCTGTCCAGACTTTATTACTAGACCTATACCCCTAAATAGCTAGATAATTCTAGGCTTTAAGAGCCCAAAATTAAAATTTCCCCAAAATACCGCTCAAAGGGGCTGTAGAGGGTGTCAAACTCCAAGAGTTGAATCAACGCACAGCCTAAACCATAAGTCCTAGAAACATGAAACTTGGAAGGTATATTCCTCTTATGGTGTAGGGGTGCAATAAGAAAGGAATTTGGAAAATTCTACCCCAAATCTACCTGGGCTGAAAACCTTTGTAGGAAAAAAATATATTTCTTGAACCACATTAATATTCTTCAATTCAAATGATAATACCTCTATATTAATATATATATTTCCCCAAAACTACCCTTCTAAGGAGTTGTAGAGGTTGTTTGTATGGGAACTTTTTAACGAATGGTCCAATTTTCTTAAAACTCGGCATACATATTAGTACAAATGATAAATAAAAAAATATTTTAAACTACTCACAGCAATTATTTTTGATGCACCTATCAATTACCTATCCTTCGCGAGTAAAACCGCGGGCATCGGCTAGTTTATCATAAACTCGATCATTGGCACATCATACCCAACCAACACACTGGTGGAAATTGCAGCATATTTTATAACTTAAAGTTATATAATGTGGCTTAAGAGTTCAAGAAGTAGTTTTAAGTTGCATATTTGCTTCCGCTAACTTCTGTAGCTACAAAAGTCAATAAGAGTGGCAGTAATGGAACCAAATACTACCCTTGCCTTAATAACACTTAATTCTAGAGTCCATGTGTTACTTATGTCTTTAACAGTGAGTTACAAAGGCATATGGTCGCTGGAAACTGCTTACGGGATTTTCTTGTAACTGTTAAACACCGCTTAATCGCATAAAAGAGTTTATTGTATCATATTTAAAGCAGCTGTCTAAGACTTAAAATAACCACTGTTATTCTACTTAAAGTTCTGATATTAGAGTTTATAATAACTCGCATACAGACTCAAGTTCCAGAAGGTCAATAAATGTTACCAAAGCATACTTTGAACTTTAGAAATGAGTTAGTGATGTGATAATGAGTTTCTTGAGTTAGTTTATTGAAGTAAACCGGCACCGTTGAACTACCTGTTAACTAATAATATAGCTGTTAATAATAATGTATATTAGACTAGCTGCGTAAAAAAGTTTCACCCGTGTGAAAGTTTTTCAGGCATAAAAGTGCCCTATGTCTTTTTCCAGGACCTAAATTTTACCAAATTATATTAAAATCCGTTCAGTAGTTTTAGAATAATTGAGCAGCAAACATCTATCTATATATAGATATTAAGAGTTGAAAGTGACTTAAGTACTTTGAATGATGGATTTATTTTCTTCAATCATACGTTACGGATCTCCAAACCAAACTGAACTTAAACCATAGCGTGAACCTGCAAAAACATTACATTCGTACTTATGCCTGCAAAAGGGAAATTGCGATTACAACTGCATTAAAGGGATAAAAATCACTTGCGAGCTGAAAAAGAAAGTTTAGGGGTGGAACTTGCCGGCTAAAGCTACACTGCTACTGTATTTACTCGCAATACCCTGCATTTCAGGGTAAATATAGATAATTTACCCTGAATTTTTTAACATTATACAAACGACATAATGCATAAATGTGGTATCAACCACACTGTCAAGACAATATATATAAAAATATTTCATTAAAAAAATGTATGAAATTTATTATATATCTTTTCATATATTGATGTTATCATTAAAGCGCTTCAAAATTACTCGAAAAACGTATAATATATGCACAGTAAACTTGGAAGCGTTTTTAGCCGACTGCTGACTTATATATATCACGAAACAGTAATGCATTCAGTAAATAAAACTTTACAAATAATATTTTAATAATGGCGCTGATGGTTGTTTACATTATAAACGCTTTACCGTTTATTTTACGTACACACTGAAAAATACTGAGCTACAATCTCATAAATTACATTCATTTGTTCACTCGTTCACAAAATGAGCGGCATAAGAGCGTTAGAGTGGCGTTAATCATTCGTTGCAGCTCTTGAGGCACTTTTGTACCACTGTTGTGCAGTTGAAATAGTACTGAGAGCTGCATTAAATTGTGCCCAAAATGGTGCATTAGGCATTAGGCCTGCAGAGCACGCTCTAGCGGTTAGTCTTACCACCTTAGGCAATAATCGGGTTGGCTCCAAAGCTTTTATGCAGTAAATTTGTGTTGCTTGGGTAGTTCCAATCACTGTCGACAGTGGCGCTGTTCAACACTATAAAAGCTAAACTGCCATAAACCCAGGCCTCATTTCCATGACGATCACTGACTATATCAAGAACTTATAATATATTTTACTCTGTTCAAGCTGGCCTTTCCTTACTACCTACTGCATTAAATTACAGATTATGAAGATTTGTGTTTCTAAAGTGTCTGCTTTTTAGGTGAATGTATTGGAAATGTAGTCAACTAAATTCAGTCGTTCTCCGTTGCCATTTTGTTAGTTTAGTGAGTGGATGGCTCATCTTGATGATCTTATATGTGACGAATCCTCAACAAACAAGTAGCTGGCTCAACAGGCGAGTAGCTGGCTGAGTTGTGAAAGGTGCTGGTTCGATTCGCTGCGGGATAAATGTTTGCATGATCTGTAAATATGATCAATGAAATAAGAGCTCCGTGGTACTCTTAGTTCCGATCCTACAAAATGACACAGGGTATCCGTGTCGGGGTTTCGATTTTCTAATCTCATAGCTGATCTTGGCATCGTTCATAAGAAAAATATCACCCTGAAGGTGATATTTTACAAACAGATGATCACAATTTACAAACAGTTGCATTTTCTAATTGAAGTTGTGTGATTCCAGATATGCCGGTTTTGTTGGAACCGTATCCGGGAGGGCGAGAACGGGCTGTGTCCAGCCTGTCGGAAGGCCTACCCGGAGAACCCGGCAGACTTCACTCCACTCAGTCAAGAACAGGTGACATACTCTTTTTTTTTATCAAATAAAAGTTTTTTTTGGCAAAAATGTTAAACAACCGACGTATTGCAGCGTCTCCTAGTGACTTATTGATAAAACCTATCCAAGAAATATCCTTGAAGTCATACAAATCTGTTGCAATAAACCGCATTTTCATTGGATAAGCTGTATTAGAGATAAATAGTAGCAGAGACAAAAACAACCATAAACGCATAACTATACGGACTTATAGGAGTCCGTATAAAAACGTTACTATGTATCGCTTCTAGCCTCTGCCCACGGCTTCGTCCGTGTGTTACCTGGTTAAAAGTAGCCTACGGATTATATCAGATCATGAATTACCTGTTCCAAATTTAATCCAAATCGGTCCAGCCATTACGGATATTATTAGCCACAAACATCCAAACTTTCGCATTTTTAATATTAGTAGGATGCACCACAATTCCAGTCCAAAGGTTGTAGATCGCTATTAGCGATAAGACCTCCCATTGAAGTCTCCCTCAGACCGCGATTAGCTTGTGGTGTTACAATAAAGTGTTATCTATCTAATGACTTCGCTCAGTAAAGAAAATATGTGGGTGTTGTTGCACCACGGTAGTAGTACCCACGACACAGGGGACCCTAGTGCAAGGTTAGGGGTCTAGACGAATACCTCACGCTTACTCTTCCTTTCACGCTAACGCAAACTTGTCGAGGTAAAACTTGTCAGCTGTCACATGACATTTCCACAGCTAATGTCATTCCCGTACAATTAAATCTTTCCGCATGTCTTTTGGGCATTTATTTGTATATTTAATTAAAATGATCTTATGGTAGTTATAATTTAGTACGTTTGTGTGTAGGTGGCAGCGATAAAGACGGAGAAGAAAGCGCGCGAGCAGAAACGGCGGAACAAGACCCTGGAGTCGCGGCGCGCGCTCGCCAACGTGCGCGTCGTGCAGAAGAACCTCGTGTTCGTGGTGGGGCTGCCCGTGCGGCTCGCGGACCCCGAGGCGAGTGCCGCTGCTCACACTCACTCACAACTATATACATACATATTATTTATGACTAATAAGTAGTATATCAGTCGTCTAGTTCCCATAACACAAGTGTGAAAAATGTCCAGCATTATTTATTTTTATTCATGATAATCATGGTTCACTTTTAAACAATTTTAACTTCTGCCCGTTCCTTTAATGATCCTTTTACAAAACAATATGTATATTTTTCATCGAGTTGGAATAGTATTTGTTCCCAAGATCAATAATCCCAAGATTTATAATCATCTTAAATTCTAAATAATCCAATGTGTTATTAAAAGGTTAGCCTTTTTATAAAGTTTTTAAATGTGGTAATTAATTGTCTACTGACTACTGTAGGGTTTTATAAACCCAGAGGCAAGTGCAACTATCAACTACTGCAGAACATGGACGGACATACTATAATGACCATATAAGATGATCAACAGTTAGTTCTTAGTTTATAATATTATTATAATTTTTGTATAAAATTAAGTACATGTATAAAAGACTTTTCAATCCGTTTTTGTAGCTATTTTTTATTTTTATTGCCCTTCTCTGTTACAGATTCTAAAACGGCAGGAGTACTTCGGCAAATACGGCAAAATTCACAAAGTAGTTATAAACCAAAACAACACGTATGCGGGGGTGCAGGTAAAACAACACAAATAACTAAACAAAACTTATCAAAGACAAAGTCAAAATTCATTTATTCATTAAAATCACAAGGATCATTATTCATTTTTTTCTTACATCAACAAACACATTAGACAAACATTAATGAACAGTATTTTTTTGTGAGCAATAGTCCATTTTACCCATTGTAATCAAAGCATCACTTGAAATGATTTATTTATTGAGACACATTATTTTCTTCCAATTTAAGAACAACTCCATAGTAATACTAAAATAGATTCTCATCGTCTACATTTCGGTGTTCAGTACTTGGTCAATGCGCTTTTATCCCAAAGTGTAATGTTCCATTGCCCTTTGACAAATCTTTATTTATTTTATTTATTTAGATTTTTAATTTAAAAAAAAATTATGCAATTATGCAACAAAAATAACAATAATTATTTCAAAAAAAATAACAAATATCAGCCTACTTATAAGTACACACCGTTGTACTTATCACTTAATTATTTATCTATCTTAAACTATAACTTTAAAAATTCCACAGGCGTCTGGTTCGCAGACACCGTCTGCGTCCGCTTACGTGACGTACGTCTCGTCAGCGGACGCGTTGCGTGCGATCCAAGGGGTCAACAACGTGACGCTAGATGGACGCGTGCTGAAAGGCTCTTTGGGGACAACGAAGTATTGCGCCAATTTTATGAAGAACCAGCCGTGTCCCAAGCCGGACTGCATGTACCTTCACGAGCTAGGTAACTATATCTGTACAATGCGTGACGTCACTTGCGCAGGTGTCCACAACGTGACGCCGGACGGACGTGCATGTATATACACGAGTTTAGCGATGTTTCGTCAGCTAACCATGAGGATGGGTGGCCGGTAGGAGCATTGAGAACTGAACGCCAGTCGTCAGTCGTTAAACTACTCCGTTTGTTAAAAAACCTGTGTCACTTAAATTCTACATGTCTTAAATTTAATAAATATGAAATTAACTATTCGAAAGTTAATCAATCACACATTCATATCTACTCGTACATAATAGTGATAATTCGTCCAACTGGAATCAGAAATAGTTTGTGAAAGTTGATCTAGTTCTTAAGCCCAGTTTACATCGCAGGTGATCCGAAAGCGTCGTTTACGAAGGAGGAAATGCACGCTGGCCTGCACCAGATCTACGAGAGGAAGCTGCACAACCAGCTGCTGGCGGCGACGCGCGACAAGCTGGAACAGGTGGAGAAGCAGGCGGAGAAGCAGGCTGAGAAGCAGGCGGAGAAGCAAGCTAACGGATCAGGTACTGTCTTAAGCATTGCACATACTTTGCGACGTGTGCGACGCGGCTCGAAGCTTGTGCGGTAAGCTTCCAAGCCGAGCCATACATATCCTCTCAGTCCAGTGGAAAACATGGTCCTACCGCGACGCGTTTCGACAACCGTCCATGAAAGATCAGTGCCATGCAAGGCAGTGCTTGCACCGAGGCGCTTGTGTCTGTTTTACCGACAGACGTTGGCTCGCCCTCGCACGTACGCAGCGCACGCCCTGCCCACGGAGCCTCGATTTTGTTATAGAACAGTCCACATTGTGTCTACTTAGTCCTTTTTTTTATTAAACCTCTATCGTCCCACTTTATCGTACCGCTGTGCAAAGTTTTCCCCCAAATTCCCCTATCTATCCCGGTCTCTATCGGTCTACCACCACTCTCTTTCATGTGAGTTCAGATCGTCGCGCCAACGTCTTCTCGGCAGGCCCCGTCGTCGCCTTCCTGTATTGAAATACTATTTACTTATAATCCCTCTGACATTTGCGCTGTTAATAAATTAAAGTATTTTTTGTTGAAAATATATTTTTTTAAATTTATAATTGAGTGCATTGCAGATTCAGGACTTTAGTATTTTAATTCGATATTTCGCAGGTAATTCCAGTACGAACGGGGATAAGAGCAACGGTAAAGATGGTAAGTGTCCATGCGTACTTGCAACCGTTCTGTTTTCACTACTACTATGAGAACTGACATTCTTGATACTTTCAGGTACTCAATCGAACTCTATAGCGACAACAGTTGTAACATCGTCTAATATAAACGTAGTCAATTCGTCTAAGTGAGTAAAAAACTAAATTACATAATTTTTTAGGTTAATGTAATGTGATCTTACTTCACAATCCTCCTTGACATAATTATAAAGTTTAATATGGATCTTTTTCGCGTTTATCTTTTTTTATCATCCCGATTTTGGGGTGTCTGAAGATTTTTTTGAATCTGAAGATTAAATGAGGGTAGTTACAGCTACTTCCGTTATTTCTCGACGGTAGCTTCGTATACTCCAGTCAACCTGTTACAACACAACCAAAATGGCGAGATAATAATAAAGACCCGTATAAAACTTTGTTTATTGATCACGAAAGTTTTGAGAAAAACTATTCGCGTTGTGAAGTATAGTATAAGTATAGTTTCAGTCTCACGACAAAAGTAGATTTGCCATTTAATTTTTAGATGCGTTTTCCCTTCAGGCTTGACAAGAAAACGGTATTTATTTGCAGAAGAGTCTATGCCTTTAAATGTCCACTAATATTTTGACCTAAAGTCCAGAATTATTGGAGTTAAAACTTCGAAAATGTTGATCTACTTTTGTAGCTGACTGTACCTAACGAAACCTTAGCAAAAGGATAATACAGTATATGTTATAGTAGTTAACATACCCTAATATATTACAAAACCACGATATATCAATATGTATTAAAATTGTTCCTCGTGTCATAGTTTTAAAAATTGCGAGTCTCAATCCGATTTTATAATTATCCAGATCTAAGAAGGAGCAAAACGGAAGTAATATTAACGAAATCGGAAGTAATGGAAAGGAGGCGTGGCCTAGTCTCGGATCGTCCCCACCGACGGATAGCCCCGCCCGGAAACAGTCCAGTCCAAAGCCACAATCTATGGGTATGTTTATTTTATACATTAGACTAAAAATTTAATGCCTTATAAAGATTTTTCAACAGTTGATTTTCTTAACTGCTTTTTCTCTTATCTCTGATAGTGTAATGTCATATTTAACAAAAAACTGCTACCTGAATGTAAAGAGTCAATTCCTTTCCAATATGTGTAATAAAGCATGGTTATTAAAACATGGAATTAATTCATTTAAACTAACCTTCTGTTTCATAATCACTCGCTTAATTAGCAAGTCGCTAAATCTAGCCCTGTCCTTTTCTAACACTAAAAAAAGGATAGAGGCTGGCAACTTTTAGCACACTGCTAAATTTAGCGTGTGATTATGAAACAGAGGGTAAGTCTAATTGCATGACATATCAATCTTGACTGTGTGCAGTGTAGTTTAGTTTGTTCAGTGTATGTTTATTTTAAAAAACATACGCGGAACAAACTATTGTTTATAGTGTTATTACACCACAGCAAATAGGTTTTCAATCAACGGCACTAAAGTCAAAGTTTAGAAGACATAATGTAGTTTTATTTTTCTGTTATCTGTAAGCAGAGTTTTTACGGATTTGTTGCATTTTTTTTGTTGCAGTTAAGTCACAAGAAAACGGCATTTCTTCCACATCAGAATCTTCCAGTCCCACGCAACTCGAAACACAACCACAGGCTCAAAAGAAAACTAAAGACACACAAGAAACTAAATCAAAGAAGGAAAGCACAAACGGAAAGAAGAAAGACAAGAGCAAACATAAGAACAATAATAACAATAATAGTGTCAATGTCCACAAAACAGAAGAGAAGCCAAGCCAACAAACCAAAACGAAAGACTCCTTGAAAAACAGTGAAACAAACAACATCAGTGAATCATTCAAAACTAGCAACTACAAAAAGAGTGAATTCAAAAACAGTGAATCATTAAAAAATAGTGATAGCAAGAGTGATAACACGAGTGATAACAAGAGTGAAGACAAAAAAACAATTCACAGCACAGAAAACAACTCGTCAGTGTTTGAAAACGAAACCTATCTCACAAATGAACTGGACGAATTAGAATCAGACAGACACAGTTTGTTAGAAAACCATGATCTGTTAGATAACAGTGACCACAGCCTATTAGACGATGATAACACACACAATTTACTGAACGACGCCAATAATGAAGTTATGCTAATGCAGAGGCACAGAGAAATGTTGGCTGGACTCATAGATAATAAGCACATGCTACCACAGATGAAAAACCCTATGTTGAATGGTATGAACGGTATGAACGGATACGGTCTTCTAGACAGAGATATGGGCTACCTAGATAGACACAGTCAAATCAATAATCAGCTTGAGAAAGATGCTCTAATGAGGGATCGCAGTCAAAATGAACTGATTATGAGACAGAACGAAATGTTAGCAAGACAGCACAATGTTATGGAGCCTAAGCATTATATGGCCTCATCTAGTATAGGTATGGATAACGCTAGTGAATTATTAGGTGAGTTAACATAACCCGAAGTTCCTCGTAGTGGTCAGGGGGGTTTAGACAAATACCTCACGCTTACTTTTCTCTTCACGCTAACGCAAATTCGTCAAGGTAAAACTTGGCAGCTATTACGTGACATTTCCACAGCTAATGTCATTCCCGTACAATTCAATCTTTCCACAGGCGTTAATGCCAACAGAAAGTGGTATTTGGTTAGACCACAGCACCACTTTCCGCAGGCGTTAACGCCAACAGAAAATGGTTTTTGTCTAGACTCCAGCACCCCTATTCTGTATCTGAAAGTCAGTCTGAAAGTCATCTGAACATTTGACAATTCTAATGATTATCACAAGCCTGTATTCTGTAGCCTACTGATATTAACTATGTGCAAGTTACTATCAATATAGTCTTGTTTGATTATTATCTTGGAAGAAACTAGCCATCCACACACACCACGGGGAATACTAGTGTGGGGTCTGATAAAATTAAATTATTTGCCAAATAGGTGATGAAAACTGTCTTGCACCTACTTATACTGAACGAGGCAGAACATAACCTAGTAAATAAGTACCTGATGTAAAAGTATTATAAAAAAACGTTTACGATGGGAGATGGGGGGTTTACGTGGGGTCTTCGAGACGCAGAAGGTTGCGGGTTCGATTCCTGCCGCTATATATAATATGTATGTATAAAAAAATGCATTTAAGTAGTAGTATATCGACATGTAGTTCCCATAACACAGCTTACTAGGGCTAGATGATGCTGTGTGAAAATTTCCAGCATTTTTTATTTATTTTATTTGTATTTTTAGTATATTATAATGGGTTTTCAGGTGCTAATTATCATCAAAACCACAACATGCTTCCACCTTTCGGTATGCGGCTAGATTCTTCAATGGGCTCTTCGATGAACTCTATGGGCGGCGGTTCTATGTCCAACATGCCCAGCAACATGTCCAACATGCCGGGCAATTTGTCCAACATGCCGGGTATGCCCAACTCATTGGGCGGCGGCTTCATGCTACACAATCAGCAAATGTTGAACCAGCACATGCAGAATGGACTTGCGAATGGATTTGACGCACAACAAACTGTGAGTACACTTGAAAAAAAACAATCTGTCTTCTCTGATGTAAAATTTTACTCTTGTCACGAGGAACATACTATTTGTATGATTTTTGTGTCTGTATATAAATCTGGAGTATGGCTCAAACGATTCTGATTAAATACACATGGTACGGACTTAAAACGATCTAGCTGGGTTATTATAAAAAACTTGTTATTCATTTTGACAGTGTAATATTTCTCATAATTTATTGGTTGGTACACATGTGCAATTGTCTCGAAGGCCATTGAAATTTATAAGGTTTTATTGACACCAGATTTTGGGATTATTAAAATGAGTGCTCATTTTAAAACACTATAATAATATGCTAATGAACAAATGCAACAGGACGGATAAAACGTCCTCTAGGCCATAAGGAAAGCTACAAGAAATTCGCTTTTAAATAGACGTATTGATCGCGGGTTAGCGGGGGTCGTATATTATTCCTTCTTTTCACAGAACGAGGGTCGATATCTGGCAGAAAATATGGATAAATTCTTTACCGATTTCCACAAGGCGCAGCAACTCCGGATGCAGCTAAACCGAGGTCCTTCAGACGAGAGGCGTCATCTATTCCCGCAGAACATGCTCAGCGCTGAACGGCTTGAGTTGGAACACAAGCAGAGGTACGGGGCACTAGGCATATTAACTATACATATTGTAAAAACGGGAATTTTCACGTACTGCACTATCGGTGAAGGCACCGACTAAGTTTCGACTCATTCCGAGAGTCTTCATCAGGGTGAGTGGTTGCGACTTTCTCCTTCCGCGTCGCGCCGTGCACGCCGTAGTGCACGGCGCGACGCGTAGTGTACGTGAAAATTCCCGTTTTTACAATATGAATAGTCAAGTTCACGATAGTTTTTGGAATAAAATATTAACTATAAGGCACGAGGCATACTAGCTATAAGTACGATAAGGTACTAGTAACAATGTACAAGTACCGTAAGGCACAGTGGTTACAAGGCACACAAAAAAGTGCTTAAGGGACAGAAGTAGTTAGTTATATTAGGTACAAAAGCATTAAGTACTACACGGTGCAAGTCACAAGGCACACAAGCAGTGAGTATTATAAGGCAAAAGGCCAATGGTTTCCATACAAGGCTTTGTAAAAGTTTTGACTCTTGAAGGAAAATAAAAATGGCCGTTCGCATTTAAGGCAAACCAAAGTAAAAAGACTATCTAAACTTGTCGGTGCCTACGCCGTTTTACGTGAAAATTACCGATTCTATTGAATTAATGTATAAGTAGTTCCCATAATACAAGCTCTGCTCTATTATGGGTTAGGGCTATCTAGTTTCGGGCTAGATGATGCTGTGTGAAAATGTCCAGCATTATTTATTTAATATAAATTACTATAGATTTTGTAATAACATGATTTCAGATTGAACAACGCCCGCGATCAGAACGGCGGGCGCAGTGCGGCCGGCGACGGAGACGACGACCTAGATTTCGACCCCTTCAAGGAGACTCAAAAGGCGTTCGCGGAACTCATGGAGACCGAAATGATACAGAACCAAGTCTCTAGCGGGTAAACCACAAAAAAAAACTACAATAATAAACTTGTAGCTTGTTACGAACTGAGATCTCGCGAACATATAGTTCAAGAACCTCCCTACCGATTGAGTCTTAGGCCCGAATTCATAGTCAAATAGGGGCTCCCCTAGAAGACTATTCAGGCGTTATGTGAAAATTCAAGCGCAAATTTAACCTTTATGCACCCAGCCATAAGGAGAATGCTGAATGATGGATTTTGGGGGACTGTTCAACCCCCGACTATGAATTCAGGCTTAAGACAAGAGTGTAAAAGCAGTTTATTAATTGTATCTTGTCCGTTGCAGTGACAACCTAGATCGTGTCCGTCGCACCCGTCTGGCGCCGCCCGGCTTCAGCGCTCAGCACATGAACTCCATCGGACTGGGCGTGCCTCGCCACCCTTCACAGCACGGTGACTACCCAACACAAAACTTTCTCCTCATCAGTATTGCGCCGTAGATCGAGCGTACGCTGGGTTCCAAATTATTAGGCACTTTGTTTGTATACAGCTAAGCGCTGATAGTAGCAGTCACGCAAGGATTTCATGACAGATTGCAATTGAGGCAATGCATGGATCGGCGATGCCGATATACGAGTATATCGAGATCCGATTTTATATATTCAGATGCGTATATATTAAAGTAAGGTCTCCATGTAGTGTTACCTACACTACTCAGTGAATGAAATCTTGAAGGTGCTACGTGTTGGCATGGCACACGTGCCGTGAATGCCGTGTGGGTTCGTCCGTCACTGGGACGGTGACGGGTCGGGTACAAACCGGCCAGATATTATTCTACGTGTGACGGTCCAAGACAACTGCGCACCGCTCGTTCCTGGACGAATCCACACGGCACGTGCGCCAACACGGAGCAATCTCTGGGTATGCAAGTCATCATCTTCAGCCTAGTTGTTGGTGGAGTTAGGCGTCCCAACAAAGAGTGCCAAGACTATTGTTCGTCAAGATTGTTCTTGAGCCACCTCCATCCAAGGTGGTCTTCTATCAACCTTTAATATGTCGTCGGGTTCAACATGATCGCCATTTTAGAACCTTTCTTCCCCAGCGGCTCGGTTCCGCAAGCTATATGGCCTGCCCATTCCCACTTCAACTTTCTTTTTTTAAGAGCTATGTCGGTAACTTTAATTCTTCTACAGATCTTCTAGTACATATGGCGGCGTGAATCGTAACCCACTTCCCCCTATTGCAGGTTTTCTGAACAGCAACAGCACCACAGCTTCCTGCTCCGATTGGACCCAGATGGATCCCGCTATCATGTCCGTCAACTTCAGCAAGAACCAGCCGCCTCAGCAGCCGCCTCCGCAGCAGCCCCAGCAGTCTCTGTCACAGCAGCAGCAGCAAGAGCTTTTCGCCAGATTCAACCAGTTCAACATGCAGCAATCCCAGCCTCCGAACGGCATGAGCAAGATGCATCCAATGCAGCAGTGGCAGGCCAGCAAGGCGGCCATGGGCGGCTGGGGAGGCCCCTTCAACTCCATCCCGCTGCCTCCGGGCTTCGCCCCCGCCAAAGGCGCGAACCACCCAGCAGAGTGCATCGACGCCAAGTAAACGTGCAATCAATTATACCCCTTTCAATATCTGTTGGTGATGTGATCGATAAATCTTTGTATTAAGAAGAGCATATTTTAAACGAGAGAAAAGGAATTTGTAAAATAAATTAACCTATTGTTTTATTTACATGTATTTATTTATGATTGTATACATTCGGTTCTGGCTCCTAGCCGCTGTCCCTCTTTAATCATATTTTTCTTTTTTTTCGTTCGCGCATGAATATCTAGGTATTTATATAAACACGTTACGATTATATATTTATTAGAATCATATCCCTGTTATAACGAAACTATATTTTCTATATTAAAATGAGATGCCAATTATCGCTGTTCCATTTTGTACCTTATGAGCCACCGTGAGAAAGTTATTAAAATCAAGAAACTATCACCCATTCTTTTAATGATCACCTCCATCTATCAATGGAAAGTTTTCTTTAGCTGCGTCAGAAACGCGGCTTCGTATTTGAGATAACTAACGCATATATATGAAGGGCCGCACTGCGTGCTTGGAGTTTTGCTACTCATCTTAGTATGTGCTGCTTTATTTGGCTCCTAGGATCTCAACAAGTGACTCTTCTATACAGCTACCATGCAAGCTGCTTAGCAAAAACGTGTGGTCAATGTGTGTAAAGAACCTAGGCGCCTGGCTGTCAAGCCGTCTGCAGTGCCGCCTACTACTTACTACTAAAGAAATGAAGCAGTTTTGATGGACGTACGAGTATGTTAGAATTTTTTCCCATCAATAAACACCCTCGGATCGGGTCCGTCCCACGGCACACTGGTGCCGTCGTGCCACACAAACTGCCCCCCAATGGAGGGGCGAAGCGCCAACTTCGCTGGGAGAACCGCGGCGTCTTCGGGAGTAATAGTACCGGAGCCCTGAGTCATATCGGATATTACGTATCCTGGGTGCACGCAGTTGACCATGATACCTGAAAGATTGAAAGATCTTAGGGCCTTTATTTGTCGTGACATTGGTTCTTTGTTCATCACTTTGTCAGTGATCAGCCCCCTAATCATAGAATGGATTAGGCTTATCCATATCTCTAAAAATGTATAGTACTTGAGAGGTGACATTTTGCCAAACATTTTATAAAGTGTTGTCGTTGCTAAATGAGCGTTTTCATATTCTAGTTCCCGTAGCCATTTTGCTAGAGGCAGGCATAAGTTCTTTTCAAGGGAGGTGGTCCTGAAAACCCTATACTGTGATTCATCATTGGAGTCCACTTTTATTACGATGTTTATGACTGAAATCTTCAAAAACTTTTAATTGTGAACTCGAATTTAACTCATAATTAATAGCTTTTATTTCTAAATTTATTTTAGTTTTTAGTATGGTGTTAGTTACTTGGAAAAAAGTTGTAGGTAACCTATATGCTAATATTGTTATGAGAATAATTGGATCCCTTTGGTGATCTAAGATGATGATGTAAAAGTATCAGTGTGGTGAAGTGATGAAATAGGAACGTAAAAGCACAGATCTTATACTATACTAGGTACAGGTAAGTATCCTGTGAAATTTGAAATCAATTTTTTTTTGCTTATAACTTATGTTTTAACAGAAAAAAGCGTATTCTTTAGCGCAAGAATAATTTCAAAAAGCAGAAGTCCTCAAGTAAGCTGTACAAGCTTACGAGAAATCATATAGAACAAGAAGATTAAAATACCAAATGCAGTATTGGCTACTCCATGAGCTTTAACAGATCTATCTTATTTGGTAAGTGATTTTTTATATACAAGCTTCCGTAGTATCGGATAAAAAGTCTGCGTTATTCCACGTCAACTAACTGTATGTCTAGTCTATTGCAAAATTATTAGCCATTACGAAGATTATCGGTAAATATAGCGATTAATTCCTTTGTGATTATCGGTTTATGTCAAACATAACAGGTAGGTAGGTACTTGATTCTTAATGTCATTAATAAAGAAAACAGTAAGAAAAAGATACATACGCCATGGAAACTCGTACGTAACTACGATGACGTACGTAACTCGTACGTGCCTATGGCGTTCTAAAATCTTAGTTTTCTTACCTTTCGACGACAATCTTTTATTCAACATGAAAGTGTAAGCATTAACTGCAACCTTCGAAACCACGTAGGGTGAATCTCCCCACACATCGCTTATTTCCTCATTCTGCCTCACCGACTCGACATAACTCATCATCAATTGCTTCAACTCGGAAAACGTCAATTCCTCTGATTTAAACTTCATTCGCAAAGTCTCTGAAGGAATTCTTGACAGATGGCCTGAGGAACTTGATATGTTAACGATTTTTCCACCTTCACTCATCAGTGGCAATAAATTTTCAGTGAAAATCACTAACGAAAAGAAATTGACCAAAATCGTCATGTCTGCTTGGTGAATTTTTGGTTCTTTTGCATCTTTTAAGAAGAGTATTCCTGCGTTATTGACTAGTACATCAACTTCTTCGTTTCTAGTTCTAACATTTTTCACAAACTCTAATACGCTTTTGGAGTCGGTTATATCCAACTGCTGGTATTCAGGTCTTAATCCTAAAGTCCTAAGTTGCTCACAGGCTTTTAACCCTCTTGTTTCGTCTCTGGATGTCAAATATATTCTCCCATCGTATTCTTTGCATAGTATTTTGACTATAGCATATCCTAGGCCCTTGTTTGCTCCTGTTACAACTGCTATTTTTGTTTTAGACATTGTTTTATACACGATTCTTCCTCGATTATCTACAGTCTGAAAATATTAGGTACCTATTAGTTTAATCTTAAAATATAATCACTCTTAGTTGGTAATTAGTACCAAAACACTTAGAACCTCTTAATAGGTACTATGATATTCGTTTAAACTTATAAACTTCACTTAAAATGGCATGTGTATAAACTACTGTGCATGATCCTAGTTTCTAGTCATGTTTTTTAATGTCATGTTTCCTAATAGGTATATTATCTTATATCTTAGTAATTTGGTAGGTAGGTACCTATGCCATCAGTAATGTGTGTTGTTAACGGCTCGATATTTAAAATGAATGACTTATGAAGTTGTCACATAAAATACCTACGAACTATGATTAATTAAAACAAATTAAATTAAAACGAATATAAAGAACAAACTTAACTACAAAGCTTATTTACCTATAAATCTTTACCTAACTATTTTCAACACAGCAACACAGTTAACCTTGACAAAACTACACTGAGCCTCACGAGGCACAGCACAGGTTAGATATAATCTATTCAAAGAAACCACAGACTACTAGGATGAAAAAAACTTATTAGCTTCAGATATACTCATTAAATTATTTCATTTCGGTCTAGGTACCTATGTCTTTAACTGAAGTTGTGTGTTTCTATTCCGTTTCGGTATCGTGCGTGTCGCGTAGTAAAACGAGGGACATTGCGATTAGTTGCGATAATTAAGGTGCCTCTTCACGATCGGCGAACGCGATAGCCAATCACGTTGGGCTAACGTCAAGAGGCTATATCGTCTATGCTTGGCAATGATCATGCATGATTGGTACGCGATCGCCTTGTTGTTGCGTGCAAACATCAAAGGAGTTCGTGCGTAGTTGCGTCGAGGTGTCCTCACGCATGTTCGCCGATCATTCCAGTTATCAAGTCAACTCGTCGGTCGCGGAGCGAGAAGAGGTCTGAGCGTGGTTATGCCCGCTATTAGTTATTATTGGTTATTCTACACTTAATAGGGAATAACGATCAAGACGTTTTATTTTTCAAGAAAAAAGGTTGCTAAAAATCAATGTCTTAGGTGAATGACTTATATCTAGCTAGTTTTGTATTCAAACTTTGTACTTTGAGTAGGTAGGTATGATAAATCTAAGATAGGTACAGCTGTTTCAAGCGCATTGCAAAATGTTTACATTTTTTGTAAAAAAATAATATATTTACTTTTTTAAGCTAAAGTTGATCTAGTCCATGGATAGAATCACCCCTTTCCGCTTAGTACCCTCATAATGCATATATAATAATGATTATAAACGGAAAACAAATAAATAGAATCAGCAGTACGCAATAGACTGCATGTCCATTTCGTAGGTCGTAACGAACGAACGCGTCGTACTGACGCGTGGGATATGGTGTGGCGTGTGGCGATCGTGTGGGCATCGCACAATGATCGAGGCAATCATAGGCGAATATGAGTGTGGCAACATGGCCGATCGTCAAGAGGGGCATAACAATCTTGATAACCACTACCCAAGCGCCATCTACACTTAACTAACACTGCTAAACTAAATGACAAGCGATAATCAATACACGACCTTGTGTTTACTTGATGGTTCTAGAAACAAAGAACCTTGGAAAACATGCAAGAGTCACCGGCTGTATACAGACCGTCTTTTTTCGGCGACGAATTTGTCCTAAAATCAATCGATTGGCTGGAAAACTTCCCTTGGATCAAGGATTACTCAGTCCTAGAAAATCAAGATAAGTACGAAATTTGCCTGAACGTAAAGGACTTTGACTCTGATGACATAGAAGTCAAGACATCAGATGGACTGTTGATTATTGAAGCGAAACACGATGAGAAGAAGGATGACTATGGATACATTTCAAGGCATTTTGTAAGGAAGCACCGCTTGCCTGAAGGTTGTAAACTTGAGGAGGTTCAATCAAGACTGTCTCCTGAAGGAGTGTTAGTGATAACTGCTCCTAGAAAGGTCGTGGTCAAGCAAGATACTATCATACCAGTGTCACATGTGCCTAAGAAGTTTAATTCTAAGCTGTGACGTTTTGTTCCGATTGCCGGGTCGCTGTGTTGTGAAATCATTTGAGTGAGTAGGTACTAACAGTTTAGGCTTTAGGTATTCATCGGTTTTGGTGATGTAGGTAGTTTGATTGATAAAAAATCTTACTTGTATTAGATACCTACCTACCCATTTGTTTTTTCTTTACCTACCTATACTTATTCAAAGAAAAGTATCGCAAAAGTTGTAGCTATACCGAAATACCCACCGTAGGTAGGTATAGTTACGGATAATCGTGCGAAATCGGAATACGAATTATGCCTCATAATTTCTGCCAACGGGATTCGAACCTCTTCATTGCCTTTTCATTCAGTGTCATTGCCTCTAAATGGCAATGTATCAGAAATATTGGGACTCCTTGCGTTATGAATGTATCTACATAAATGTAGGTATAATAAAATAAGTGATTTAAACTTAGAACATACCTAAATCAACTTGTAGCCGCGTAGGTACAGTTGTTCCATTTCACGAAGTCCGTTCAGCCGTGGTTTGCGTTTAGTAGCCATGCTAACGGTAGGTAGGTACCTACTCGTCAAAAACTGACGTGAACGTACTATACACAGTGACCCGAACCGCGTCCCGGTCGAGACGGATTGCTCCTGAGCTTACGCAAATTAAAACAATGTGCAAGTGCATGCAATACAACAAACATTACAAACGGACTTTGTGAAATGGAACCGGGCAGAGGTGGAACATCTGTACAATACAAATGAAGTCTTAAATACTGTCCCCGTCCCCTCACCCGCGAGGTACTACCCACCCGCGTACCTAATCATTCCCAATTTTGTAGTAAGTTTAGTACCTACCTACCTATCTAGGAAACTAGATAGACTAATGTTAGAAATGGTGATAGATGGTGTATTACGATACAAATACAGAAGCCTCACTGTTAAGACCTAAGTAAGTACGACGAACATTTTTCTATACCTAACTACATTGGAAGCTATACCTACCTACCTACTTCGAAAAGAATCGATACAAATTTGGATCTCAACATCCTTGAAATAAAATTGACCGCTGCATAGCGGATGTTTGCCTATGGGCATGTAAAAAAATAAAAAGCACGTTTTTGTGGATCATCGTTCCCGAGATTTGAATGTTAAAACATTCTAAGCGGCCACTTACTAGCAACGTTTGAGTAGATATTAGATAATGGTGACTTTTACGAGTTGAATCCAGCCAGATAAGTACTGCTAATCTTTTGTTTTTATTATCTTTTATAATAGGTACCCATGAATATAAGATTTTTTAAATATAACATTTAACTAAGTGTTTTCATCAGCTTACTTATACACTTGACAATTATTATTACAAACTCTCGTTTAGGCATTTAAAGCTGGACACCAGGTGCTTAACCATCAAGTCTTATTGCGACTAAGTTCAGGCAAAGATTTCAAAACCTGCTTCGCGATTCACAACGCCATAGCGTACAGACAGAACATCTAAAAAATGTCCAGTGATTCATCGCGTTAAAGCTCGGCCAAACTGACGGCACAGATAATGTAAGGCTACGCGGGGTGGCGCATGGCGGGGTCAATCAATACATTCACGCGAACTTGAAAATTATAATACATACAGTGCTGCCAGACTGGTCTTGTCTAAAGTTACCTAAAACAGATAAAATGTAACCTCTTGCTGTGAAGGGTAACTTCATTTTTTTCCCCAACAATAAGGCACTAAAAGTTGATAGACAGACGTTGGTTGTATAACGGAAAAAAATGATAATTTTGAAGTGTTTTCCATTTTTAGTTATACTTTTTAAGATATTATTTTTTCTAAACAACTATTACTATCTTTTGCTGATATTGCAAAAAATATACTAAAGAGCGCTTCTACGTTCCGTTTCAATTAGGATTCAAGTAATTAAGAATTTATTATTATCATTATTATTTAATACTTTCGCACAAACAATGTAGTGCTTAATGCTAAAGCATTCTCTACCAGTCATCCTGGGCGTGCAAAAAGATGGTGTGGCGTGTCTAGTACAATGTACATTAGTGTATGTATACACTAATGTAATATATATATATATATATATATATATTATAAGACACGTATAAGAATAATATATTTAATATACTTAATAATAATATATAAAATATTGAAAATAAACTTAAACAAATGAAACACTTAAATATTAATTGATAGTGGCATCAGAGAGGGGGGAAGTTGAAGAGAAAAAGTAATTAATTGATCATCTTCCGTGCTCCCGAAAGTGCTCCCGTACCGACTTTTTAAATGATTCCTTTGAGTCGATCTGCTTGATTTGAATCCAAAAATCTTGATGAATTCCAAAAAAACAGCTTTAAGTAACCTTTTGAGTTGTGTAACCCAGAAGTAACTCGACGTAGTTAAAAATAACCTAAAAGGTTACAAATGTAATCTTTTGACAACGCTGAATACATAGACAACCATTTCCCTTTGATACCCACCGTCACCGCGCGAGTTTGACCGGGTCAAAAAAATGTGTCTAAGGTTTGACTTCACCAACAAAATGACAGATTCCTATGAAAAAGTTTCGATTAGACTCTAAACAAGTACAAGTACAAGTAACAACGGGTGTTTAGTGCTGGTGAACTCGGGCCTAATTCTTTTCACCATATTCTTCAACTATTTAATTATAGGTGCTGAAGAATATGGCCCGTGAAAACATTCTTTTAAAAAATTTTTTTTTAACTTAATTGTACATTTTATGAATGTGATCAACAGGCATAGACTAGACTATAGACTTAATGCTAAAGCATTTTCTACCAGCCAACCTAATTTATTGTGATTGGTCTCGGTCTCGGTCTCGGTCTCGGTCTCGGTCTCGGTCTCGGTCTCGGTCTCGGTCTCGGTCTCGGTCTCGGTCTCGGTCTCGGTCTCGGTCCGCGCGCTCGCTCGCTCGGTCTCTGAGTAAGAGTTATTGATTGAGGTACATCTATTTATTTATTTAAAATAAGGAACACCAACAGCTTAGCTAAATAGGGATAAGTTCTGATAACCTAGGCCAATTATACCTCGTGTGTTCATAAGTTTTGAGACGAATGTATTTAATTAATTTAAAAAGAAAGTAATTCATGCAACCTTTTTTAAACTTTTAAAATTTTAAATTTCGAATGTTTTGAATCAGAAAAAATATACATTTGAATATTTGTTTCATTCTCCGTGAAAATGGCGCCAACAAAAGATTTGCGTGCGACTGTAATTTCACTGTTTCAAGCAGGAAAAAAAACCAATGCAAGTTTTTAGTGAAATCCAAAGTTTGGGATGTAGTCGGAACTTTGTGTATTATACCATAAAGAGGTACAAGGAGACCGGCTCTTTAGAAGACCGTGGAAGATGTGGCCGCCCGCGGTCTGTAAGGACGCCCGCCAACATCAAAGTAATCAGAGAGCGAATTCGCCGCAACCCTTGCCGGACTCAAAAGAAATTAGCTCTGCAGACCAACATTTCGCGAATATCGGTGAACAGGATACTTAAATATGATCTTAAACTAAAGGCCTACAGTCGAAGGAAAGTGCATTATTTAAACGAGCGTCTTCGTAAATTGCGACTGGAACGATGTCGGAACCTATTGAAGAGACACGATCCAAAAAATATCCTGTTTACCGATGAAAAGATCTTCACGGTGGAAGAAAAGTTTAACCGGCAGAACAATAAGGTTTACGCCAGAAGTTCAAAGGACGTCCAGCCATCTGTACGCAATGTCCAGCGCACTCATCATCCAGCAAGTGTGATGGTTTGGTGGGGTGTTTCCTACGAGGGGGTCACTTCGCTTCATTTTTGCCAGCAAGGCGTCAAGGTGAAGGCACAAAATTACCAAACCGACATATTGGAAGCGGTGGTTAAACCATTAAATGATACGCTATTCGCTGGAAAATACTGGGTTTTCCAACAGGACTCTGCTCCCTCCCATAAAGCTAAGACTACCCAACGTTGGCTAGAGGCCAATTTGCCAGGCTTCATTCGGAGCGAAGATTGGCCCTCGTCAAGCCCTGACTTGAATCCTTTGGATTATTCTTTATGGACGGAATTGGAGCTGAGGGCATGCAGAAAGTCTCACCCAAACCTGGATTCTCTCAAGCGAGCCCTTATTAAAGAATCGAAACGGATTCCCATTGAAAAGATTCGTGCCGCCATAGATGAATGGCGCACGCGTTTGAAGGCCTGCATTGAATGCAAAGGCGGCCATTTTGAATGATTTATTTTTAAATACAGATCTAGATGTCAGTAGTTTTAATTTTAATATCCAATAAATGAATACTCAACTTAGCTCCAAAAATATTTTAGTTTTACTGTGTCTCAAGACTTATGAACACACGAGGTAGGCGGGGTGCCATGTCGGTCAACCTTCTCGTGTGCCTGTGGGCTCTGGTCGCTTATGGATCAGCCGGATCCGGGGTGAACAGAAGCCTATGGGACGGTGCGCCTCGTTTAAGCTCGATAATAACTTCCCATACGTGGGATCTTATTGTCGAGCAACTAATGGACCGACCGGAGGGGCCCCTTCGCGTGTCCCTATGAGCCGCATGGGGCACAGCGGATGGGGCAGCATGGTGGGCTCGTGGAGGAGCACCATGGGAGGGCCGGGGCAGTGTATGTTGCTCCGGTGGGAGGGGGCGCCCTTTTAAGGGCGCGGATGAGGGCTTGCGCGTCCCAATGATCTTCGAGGCTATACCGGCAGGGCTTCCCATACCGGTCAGGCTCGGAGTGAGGGACAGCGTAGGTTGGAGGGGGCGCCCTTTTAAGGGCGCGGACGAGGGCTTGGCGGGGCCCGGTGTGGTCCCGTCTTGCGGGGTGGGTGTGCCCTTTTCAGGGCGCACCGTGGAGGGAGGGCCGGGGCGGCTTTCGCTGCTTTGGTCGGCTTGCGCGTCCCAATGATCTTCGAGGCTATACCGGCAGGGCTACCCATACCGGTCAGGCTTGGAGTGAGGGACAGCGTAGGTTGGAGGGGGCGCCCTTTTAAGGGCGCGGACGAGGTCTTGGCGGGGCCCGGTGTGGTCCCGTCTTGCGGGGTGGGTGTGCCCTTTTCAGGGCGCACCGTGGAGGGAGGGCCGGGGCGGCTTGCGCTGCTCTGGTCGGCTTGCGCGTCCCAATGATCTTCGAGGCTATACCGGCAGGGCTTCCCATACCGGTCAGGCTCGGAGTGAGGGACAGCGTAAGTTGGAGGGGGCGCCCTTTTCAGGGCGCGGATGAGGGCTTGCGCGTCCCAATGATCTTCGAGGCTATACCGGCAGGGTTTCCCATACCGGTCAGGCTTGGAGTGAGGGACAGCGTAAGTTAGAGGGGGCGCCCTTTTCAGGGCGCGGATGAGGGCTTGCGCGTCCCAATGATCTTCGAGGCTATACCGGCAGGGCTTCCCATACCGGTCAGGCTCGGGAGTGAGGGACAGCGTAAGTTGGAGGGGGCGCCCTTTTCAGGGCGCGAGTGTGGGGTCACTGGCGGTGAACGGGGGATTCCGCCGGCTTGCACGGCCCCACACATGGCCGGGGCCCGGGTGGTTCCTAGGCCACCCGTCGGGGTAAGATGGTGAATGCTAACGCGACCCCATCTTGCCCCACTACGGCGGGCGACGTTAACCAGGGGGGTTTTAGTGGGTTAGAGTCCCACATACCCGTGGAAAGGGGATGCGTGGAATTTCGCCCCTTCAAAAAAAAAAAAAAAGGCCAATTATAGGCGAACACAGCATTGACAAATGACATCGAAGATCAACCAATGAAACAAGTAAACAAACAGTGAATGAGTGCCGCTCGGTTACTTTTTCATTCGTAATCGTCCGTAGACGGAAAGGTAGAAAGAAAGTAAGGCAGGGGAAGACCAAGAATAAACTCCATGAGCTAGATAAAAGAGCAGATCGCTGTCTTGGATCGCATTGGAAAGATAAAGATGGATGCATCATTGCATCGACAAGAGCTTAGTTCTTAAATTTACAGTGAAACAATTAATTTTATTTTTCTTGGCGCTCTCGATTTTATGTTATTAGAGTGATATATTGATAATTTGATGTAAATATTTATTGTGCACTGTGTGATTAGTAAAATACCTGCCTAGGTTGCGTAGGCTGTCTATATTCATGAACTAGCTGTACCCGCGACTTCGTTCGCGATTGCCATCCCTGCAGACTAATTCGCATCTGACCTCAGTTTGTATCATATAAAGCAACGCTTCTGTACCCGCGACTTCGTTCGCGATTGCCATCCCTGCAGACTAATTCGCATCTGACCTCAGTTTGTATCATATAAAGCAACGCTTCTGTAGTCTGCGATGAAGCACTCATATCAAAAAAGGAGCTTTTTACTTTGGATTTGAAAACTCCCAGGTCAGAAGACAGTAACACGAGATTTAAAAAAAGAATATCGGAATAAAATTGGTTTACATTGGCGAAGATACCGCGTAACATACCTACACAAAAAAAAACATACAGACAAATTGAGAAACTTGTTTATTGACGTCGGTTGATAATAATTAAATTATGATATGTGGGATAGGTACGATTGCAGTGTCTAGTTTACGGTTTCTATTCTGCAGGTACTCTAATAGCATCAGATCCTCACGTGCCCACGTTATTTTGCTTACTCTTCGAATAAAAAACAAAAGAAAAGTCGCCCACAAAAAATGTTTCGGCTAGTCGTGGTTCCATGATGATGATGTTTTTTTTAAGTTTCACGGGAAAAATAGCAATCCTACAGGAATAAAACTTTTATGATCATTCTCTATACAACAACAAAATAATTATCAAAATCGGTTAACAATTGGCGAAGATATCAGTGTGTGGTATAACAAACACACATGATAAAAAAAACAATCATTCGAATTGAGAATTTCCTTTTTTTGTCGGTTAAAATCTACAAAAATGATCGCATTGAAATTTTGTAATTTTTACGTATAAAAATCACATTTTACGTTAGGGTGGCGTTACTAACTTTGACAATAGAGTTACCTACTTAGCGTGCGCTACAAATTTTATGCTACTGACATAATATAGGTACTCGAAGGTTGCTATACATTCTAGGCTTAAGTTATTTTGGACGTCCATACTGTGTATAAGGATTGTTTAGCAATATCTGACTCCTTTCGAGTGGTCTGACTTGGACAATATGCATTATCCGTTAAGCTTATACGATAAAGTGATAAAGCTTATACTTACGCCATCTTAAGATAAGTACGTTCCTATACCTACATTCCAGGTTTCAAGTTATTTGGACCTAATACTGGGGGTTGTGATGTCTGTATTTTCTAAACTACAAAACCGATGACCTTGAAATATTTACAGGGCAATCTTTAAAGTACCTCATATCTCATCAAAAACGGCTCAGCGGTTTAGCCGCCATTCCTTAGCCCATTCCCATTCCCATGACAGTAGACATTACAAAGTGCGCTACAAATCCTACGATAAAGTGATTACGCCAGCTTAAGATGAGCCGTACGTTCGAAGGTTCCTGTACATTCCGGGTTTCAAGTTATTTGGACCTAATACTGAGGATTGTGATGTCTGTATTTTCTAAACTACAAACCCGATCTTGAATTTTATAAAATATTTTTTAAAATTAATTATGAATTTTACGATTCTCGGTCTCAGCCAAGAATCGTAAAATTCATTTTTATCCTCGGTCTCGGTCTCGGTCTCGATCTTAGCCAAAAACCTAGTCTCGGTCGGACCTTAGTATTTACGTATTTACCAGCATATATAGTTTACGGAGAATTTTTATTTAAAAATGTATGTAAGATTGTTTTGAGTGAAATTTATTAATACTTGATGGATTTCAACTATGCGTAACGGTTTTTTGGACCATATTTAAAAAACACCTTGAATTGTTCCTGAAAATGAAGTTTAAAGACCAACTTGTCTCATCTTCATTTTCTGGAACAATGAGAGTGGTGGCTCCCATATCAATGTTGAGGTTTTAAAAGCTTGCAAAGACTACAATTTTGCATTTGTGGCCAAATAGTACTCACCTAACACAGCCTCTAGATGTTCCCTACTTTAAACCTCTGAAAACGCGTTGGTGTCTAATTTTGGACGAATGGAAGGAAACTCCTGAAAGACAAAGATTGCCCATAATCACAAAAATGTGTTTCCTTCGTTGCTTAAAAAAATGTGAGCAAAGATCATGATCAGATCATTATGGGTAAATTAATCAAAATAACCCATTTTCTACCTTATTTGTTGATTTTTGAGTTAGATTTACGTAAACGTTTACCTATTTTTGTTGATTTATTAATAGGAATGAGGAAAGATAGTCATTCCTAAAAAAATATTTTTAGAAATAAATAGAAATAAATTTTAGAGAAAGAAATAGGTACCCATAACTCTAATCATCGAGCTTATTGTGCCAGGTAATTTCGGAAAAAAACGTGATTTGATTTCAATATTTTATGTTTTTCTTAGAGACTAAACTTTAGTCAACATGTTAAGGCTCCGGCGGACAGCGCTCACAACTTCAATTCGAAGCGCGTCCAAAAATATCTCTTTTTGGCTGATGCAGGCCCGCCCGTGCTTGCGCTATAGCAATATTAGCCGTTTAGAATTTGTTATAAATTTGGTGGTGTTCTGTAATACCAAAAATCATGTCTGTAAACTTGTTGTATTTTTCACAACGTGTTGTTATTCTGTAACTAGACAATATAAGTTATGCACCTGATCAAACTATACGTAAGATATTGTTGTTTTTAATACGAAACAAATAAGATGAAAACATGTCATTTATGACGTAAAAATATGCTAAATGCGACATTTCATTTTAAGTGAGTATTTCAAAAAAAATATCTGGGTAGGTACCTAGATAAATACTATTCGAATACAAATAATAGCATAATATGGTGAAAATAAGCTCTAATTACAAATGATTTTGGTATTGATTTTGTATGGGCAATTCATCCTCCGCAGGCCTCCTAAGGCCCCTAACTAGGTATACTCTAAATAACACAGTCTAGAGTGAGATTTATATTCAGGCACATAGTTGTCAAAATTCCATAAAACAAGACAATATAATTAAAAAAAAAACATGAAATTACACCGATACTATATTTGACCTAGAGGTGCTAATTAACTACATTCTATTATATCTAAAAACGTCACTAGTTATTAAATTTGTAAATCCATTATCTTGTGAGGATAGCTAAAACATGAAATCTATCCAATCCGGACCATATTTGGGTGGTTTTACGGTAGGTACCTTTATACATACGTACCTACACTCATCGTAGGAATGACCGAACATGCCAACCAACAGCTGTACCCACGTGTATGTCCTAGGATAAAGGCAGTAATCGATCTTGATAACGATACTAGGTAGATAAGTACAATGTAACGCTTATCTAATGCCTCCTCTTGACGATCGGCCATGATCGCCAAAATCATTTTCGCCTAAGATTGCCACGATCATTGTGCGAGTGCCCACACGATCGCCATCACGCCATATCCCGCGCGTCAGACGTACGAGATGTACGTGCAGTCTACTGCGTACTGCTGATACTATTTATTTGTTTGCCGCCTTTAATCATTAATTACTTAAATATGTATCATGTATTAAGCGGAGTACTAAGCGGAAAGGTAATGATTCTACTCATTTAATAGATCAACTTTAGCTTAAAAGTAGATAATTATCTTTTTTCATCACATTTCCGATCAGTAGCCCCCCCATTCTGAGACATGAAGCATATTTAAGTAATGATTATAGACGAAAAACAAATATATAGTATCAGTCGCACGCAGTAGACTGCACGTACGTCTGACGCGCGGGATATGGCGTGTAGTGATCGTGTGGGCACTCGCACAATGATCGTGGCAATCATAGGCGATTATGATTGTGGCGATCATGGCCGATCGTCAAGAGGGGGCCAGATTTATTATAATAAATAAATCTGGCCTGTGAGTGACCGATCTTCAATATTCAACTTTATGCTATGGTTTGAATTCAATTGACTCCCCCTATTAAGCTATTGTTCCCCACAATATACTGTAAGATGTAAGTGATAAGGTGGATTTTTGCAGCCGCACTAGATGCTGGTGGGTTTGATGGATGCTTGGCTTGCCAGTTGCCCTTGAAGCAGTTTAACGGTAGCTATGAAGTGATACAGACGTTTACCAACTACGAATCCTTTAAGTTTTAAGAGGTGCGTATTGTTTGGTGTTTTTCTTAAATAATTTAAGCGTACCACTAATCAATTAAAATCCCAGGTTCTCAATTATTTGGGCTAGTACTTACCTACTTACCTATGTATTTTTTGTAGGTACGGGGCGTTCGGCTGATTATATAGCAATGGTGTTCGGATTCGAATGGTTTTTTATTTGTTCCCGGGATGGTTCCATGAAAATGGTGTTCTTTTCAAAATAGTAGGTTTACAATCATTCCGAAATAACCACATGTTAGCACGCTGACTAAATAATTTTTTACACCAGATTATTTGTTGTAACTAGGTAGGTATCGATTACTCTGTGATGTTTAGGTATCCCACTTTATTTAAGTGGGATAAACAGTTACCTACATTTAACCTAAATTTCAACTTAGTTACATTTTGCTTTTCATACTTATGATTTTCCGATTGATGTGTAGGGGACATCGATCAAAGTTATCTACTCGATGGTAGGGGATGATTTCAGGTGGTTTCATAAACAAATTAAGGAACCAAATCGGAAGAATAGTTTTTTCTAAAAAAGAAAAAGAAAATTCACTTTCAATTATCGATTATTATTTTTGTATGGTTTGTCCAAGTGATCAGCAAACCATAAATTGAAGTCGGTATTTTGGCTAGTTGGGTAAATAGTTATATAACTAGGTACCTATCTACTTATGTAAAATATACAATCAATAGCGTATGTAAATAAAGGTGTTTTAGCTCAATGGTAGGTACTAGTACCTACCTACCTAGGTATTTGGTGACCTCTGTGGCGCAATGGGCGTAGACCCGGCTGAGAAGAAGCGTGAAGCGTGCAACCGCAGAAGGTTGCGGGTTCGATTCCCGCCGCGGGACAAATGTTTGTATGATCTGGAAATATTTGACTCGGGTCTGGGTGTTTTCTATGTATAATATGTATGTATTTACAACAAAAACGTATATAAGTAATATATCAGTCATGTAGTTCTCATAATACAAACTCTGCCTAGTTTGGGGAGAGATGATACTGCGTGAAAATGTCCAGTATTATAATTATTATTATTTCCTTCGAGTTTTTGGTAAAAGTAACTGAGGTAGGTAATTATTTTTCTGAAACTGAAGAATGGAATTCATGAACCTTGTAGGTAACATGTTTAGAGATTTTCTTAAAATTTGTGGGTAGAGAAGATGATTGTGGTGGAGCCCACACACGCTACAAAATAACTAGGTATGATAAGACTGTACCGTTTGAATTGCACCGATAAATCTTAAAGACCGTCCACACAGCAGCTATAATCTATACTTATTATATTTATACATTAAAGCATATTTTATAATTTATTATAAGTTATTAAAACTATATAAGAATTATAAGAATAAGAATTTATTTATTTGACACACACACACACACAAAACATTACAAGACATACCTACTATCAACAAATAATCTAAGAGCCTAGGTACTATTCTACAACTTAAATTAAGAAGATAAAATATAAAATAATTAGATGAAAGAGACATAGACGTAGACAATAAATATTTACATTTATACACACACACGCAGCAGGTAACGTAATTTGTTCTTATTTTTCCGTAATTTATTGTTCTGATCTTCTGTCATCGTCTTTATTCATATTATGAAAGATACCTATTACACGTCAAGTAGAACATGTCACATCATGACTGTGGAAAAGTAAAAATAAAAACTAGTTTAGATACCTATCTATAGTACATATATAAGTACTTACTCGCTGATAAGATCTAATTTACCTTCTATCGTGATGTTGCACATGATTGTATATTTCCGTATCACTCGGTACCTTCCTAAGGAAGATCTAAAAATAATCATTTCTAGCTGCCATGTGTGGGCTCCTGTAAGGTCTTATGACAAGATATAGTTATGGAAGTATGTCTTGCTTTATGATACATTGCTATAATATAGTTGCCGTACTGTGTTAATACATAATTTAAAAGACATTAAATGTCAAAAAACTACTTCGAATAACCCTTGGAAGTTTAAAAAAAATGTATATGGGACCACCCTTGTGGTATACCCAACCCATTACAAAAAGAATCATTAAAATTAGTTCACAATTGGCGAAGATATCGTGTAACATACACACAAAAGAAACGTACATACCATTGGGAACCTTCTCCCTTTTGAAGTTAATTAATTTGCGATATCCGCAATACGTTGGCAGACCCATGTTTATGGTTTCTATTTTGCAGATCTATCATCAGATCTCCACGTGCTTACGTTATTTTGCTCGCTCGGGATGACAGTCTAGCGAATAAAAATAAAAGTAAATCGCCCACAAAAAATGTTTCGGCTAGTCGTGATTCCATAAATGATGATGTTTTTTTTTTAAGTTTTACGGGAAAAATAGCAATCCCTCAGAAATAACACTTTTCTGAACCACCTCGTGATCATTCTCTATACTAAAACAAAATCGATTAACAATTGGCGAAGATATCAAGTAAGAAATACACGATAAAAAAAAACCAGCCGAATTGAGAATTGCCGATATAGTTCGAACGATTCAACCGTATCGTTTGAACTACACCGATAAATTGGCCTACGGTCCAGATATTAATAAATGAGTATGAATAAGTATGACACCGTCTTATCGTAACTAGCAATTTTTCGTAGCGTGTGTGGGTGGCTTCCATAACGTTGGTAGGTAGATTGCTAGAAAAAAAAACGTAATCCATTGAGTTGTTTGGGTGCTATGAAGTAATACATTGTCGCAGTCGAGAATTAAATTTGATTGGTTAACTTGTTACCAGAGCACCATGACATTTGAACCGGAGAACCTCACAGAATACATTCTGATGGAGTACCGCTGCTGGGTGGTGGTAATCTTCCTCATGCCACTATCGCTGCTGTGGAAGGTGTACTCCACCATCAGGAATTATGTGGTCTTCAAACTCAACAGCGCGCCCAAGATGCATGATACGAAAGTAAAGGAAGTTCAAAGACAGGTACGCATACCCATCATAATTCGTTTGTTCCTCATAATTTTATTTATTTAAGTATTTATTTATTTAACAAAATCACACAGCTCTCAATGAATGATAACTATAACCGATAAAAACTTTTCTTACAGCCAATTATAGATTTACATTTTATGTACTTAACTAAGAAATTGACGACAATCACTGAACTAGAAGATATAGGTTTAAAATTATTAAAATCAATGGTTTCTTTGAGGCATTAGAGCCATTGTGACCGATGGCGAAAGGATTCATACGTACACCCAGTGTAACCCAGTTTAATACCTTCGACGTTTAATATCTGATTGATATTATTTGATTGATTAGGTAATATGGAACATCAATTAGACCAGCGGGGCGATCACACTAATTTCCCATGGCTGGTATCATCGGATGGGATGAATCGTATCACGCTTATTTGTAAGCTGGATGAGCCATAGATGGACAATGCGAATGAACAAAATTGGTTTCATATTGGACGTTCCGTTTTTTGGATGGATGAGCCATTAAAATAAGGAACTAGTGACAAAATTGATTGCCATCTCGATAGCCATGAGTTAGTGTGATCGCCCCGCAGGATAGGTTCCAAAAATGGTTCGGATATCAAATTAACTATACCTACCTGCCCTCTAACTGATATAAATCTCATTGATGAATTGGGTCATCCGTCACTTCATCTTTCGGTCCTAGTTTCAGCATAGTAAATGAAATCGGGAACAAGTAAGTATAATAAACCCTGCCCCAAGACTCTCCAACGCTCTTTTTCTTGCTTAACTGAAGGTCTGGGGGCCCAACCCCCTTCTTATTTATTTGATACTTCTGCACAAACAATATACCTAAGTATCGGTATATAGAAGGACATAATAATATAGCATTATCTCCCAGTCATTCTGAGCGTGCAAAAAGATGCTGTGGCGTGTCAAATGAAAACAATTAAAACGACAGTAGGTAATGAATATATACTAAAAATATACCTAGGTACTCCTAATATATAAATATATTTATAAAACTCTAAAATATACTTACATCTAAGATTACTTCAACATTATTAGGCTGTAATCAGAGAGTCTTCGAGTTATTAAGCTCTATCCAAATCTTGAGCTGTGATGAAACAGACAAAAACAAATTAATGTTGTATTTACCTAAATTTCAATGTATGCACTTATTTACATTAATTTAAATAATGAACCTCAGAAAAAACTGCCCATCCGCATTCAGCTTAATCAAAGGCTTAGGCGCCTCTTAGAGATTTGTTGAGATGTGATTTGGCGGCGTAAATTCACAGTGAAATTTTAAATTCACGTAGCTTTTAAAGTTGACGTTTCTATATGATCCTTGTGATTTCAATGAATAAAAACCTATTGACTTTGACTTTGACTTTGATACATACATATATATTATGCTCAATTTTGTTGACTATTTTGTAGAGAGATGAAATATTTGTAAAGTTTGGATTTGAAGACTCTAATGGAAGCAACAGTGTGGATTTCTGCTGGAATAGAGTTCCATAAGCATGGTGACAATCCCTGCTACTCTCAAATGCACCACATAAAAAGTGAGCAACTCACCGGCAATTAGTAGTAAAGTTACCGCTGTAGCTCGTGTGGAGAATAGATTAAGTGATAGGTATATTATTTACAATAGAAGAAATTGAAAAACTCACCTTAAACCTGAATGCTCAGTCGTCTCCTGGTCCTGACAAAATACAAAATCCAAAACATAACAGTGGAGGTCTTCCGGTAGATCTACAAAACGTACATCTACTTCCCAAAAGACAGATCTAGTTGATAAAAGTGTTCAGAAAGCAACCAAGATTCCGCAGGCGTAAATCTTCTCGAGAACAGACTACTTCGCGGTGACCACATTGAAATCTACAATCTGCCGGACATACATGATATCTTCACTAGGCTAGGAAAGGTGAAAGACCATCACGTAGCCACCAAATCAGGCTAGATCGTACTCCTGTTAACTCTCTTGTTGCGCACCACTTTTTCAGCAACAGAGTGGTCAACAACTGTAACAAACTGCCAGAGTATGTTGTTTCCGCTACTTCTATTAACTCATTTAACAACAAACTCGACAACTGGCTACGAAACAACAAAACAGTACTAAAAACGTGAACCAAACTTAAAACAAAGACTTTTAATCCAACATTGTCTGACATAGACATATGAGCGAAAGCTGCTCCTCTATAAATAAATAAATAAACAAATTTTGTAAAAGTTAGCTTGTGATTTTTAAGAGAATAATCAGAGCTAATAGTTTTTTAAATTTTATTTATAGAAATACCTACCTACTGATTATGTTATACGATCCCCTACTATGTTGAATCTACTTTGTTTCTTCCAGATAAAAGAATGGCTATCAGGCGACCGGTCCACGAAACTTTGCACGGCCCGGCCAACGTGGCAGACCATGTCGTTCCGGCATGGCATCTACAAGAAGAGCTTTACCAACATTAGAGTGAACCTCGTAGACATCCTAGAAGTTGATACTAAGAATATGGTATGTCCACATTCAAATCTATATCGACGTTAAGAGCTGAATAAGATCGCCATGAGACACGCCCTTTTTAGCACGGTCCGGTCCAGTAAGAATAGTAAAGGAAAACGGCCGCATTGACAGATTATGCCGTTGATCTATTCTGTCTTAAATTGTCGAACAAAAGTGAGCAGCGCGGTAGCATTCTTCCTGTAGATCAATTGATCGGACCGGAACGGTGTGTAAGCCGCGATATAATTATGACGTTTGCATTGATTTCTGATCTTTTGTTTTCATTATTTTCCCTAAACCGCTTTACAAAATTTTGAAGATGTTAAATATTACATGCCATTTGTTGAACCCCATGCATATACTCTCATCCCTACTTCGCGTTATTTCTCGTGGTTTTCCACTTCACAGTAACTTACCAGTAGGATTACAAAAATATCGTTTACTTTGAAAAATTACTATTGACTCAAATAGTCACAACGGTGGTACCTACGTCATGATTTTACGTAACGTTTCCGTCTGGAGACAAATCTGTAATTCTAAAAACTTATTCGGCTACCACTGCATAAATGTTTGCTAAAATGGAGGGGGGTCAAAGTATTACTTGTATTGTTTAACGTCACAAATACGTTATTCTTAAAGTAGTAAATTACCGGGAAAAACCCACATTGGTATCTACTCCGCCTATGGAGTGTGCTATGCTCAGAGTCTCACTACCTTAGTTTTATTCTGCTTCACTCAAATGTTCATCTATTATTCTAAACAATAGCGGGGCGTGTAAGTGACTAAACGAAGTAGGTAATAGGTACTTAAAAGAACGAAAGTCACCGAGAAAACCGATGTTGAATAGATAATGGGCAGGCCATATTAACCGACAACCGCTGGGATTAAAGGTTTTCGAATGACCACGAAAAGAACGACGCCGTGTACCTAGGTGCTCCCAGCTGATGGTCTGATGATATCCTAAAAGTTGCAGGACAATTATGTGGTTGTTAATGTTATAAATTTTACTAGTAACTACCCACAACTTTCTTTTTTCTTTGCAAGTTTCATCTTGCTGCTGCACCGTTTAGGTACAGTAAAAAATCTGTGTTTTAACATGCGCATTTAGAAAATTGGTAATGTTAATTTCAGACGGTACGCTGCGAGCCGTTGGTGACGATGGGTCAGCTATCCCGTACTCTAGAGCCGCTTGGCCTGGCCCTCGCCGTGGTCCCCGAGTTAGACCAGCTCACAGTCGGCGGGCTGGTGATGGGCACCGGCGTAGAAACCTCCTCGCACGAGCACGGCCTGTTCCAGCACATCTGCCTGCAGTACGAGCTGGTGCTAGCTGACGGATCCGTTGTTACTTGCAGTAAGGTCGGTTTTCGGAGCTCGCTTCGCTCTCTGGCCCCTAAACCAACTATCTTAAACTGAATATAGACTCTAGAAGATTTAGTAATAGATTTCAATAAACCGGGGTTTCCACAAGTTATAAACTGTTTTACATTAGGATCTAAACAAAATCGTTTTTTTCTTAGGCTAAATATGTGTCATCAGGCGGGATCATATGTTGATTGACAGTTTAATTATTTTCCGTTCCTTTTGTAGTATTATATGTTTTAGCGAATCGTTTTACTCGCCATTTGGTCATGATTACCGTTCTCCTCAACTTAACTAGGCTTTGAATCCTAGCTTGCTGCGCTGACCATTTCTTTTTGTCTGTTTCTCAGGATGAAAACCCAGATCTGTATTACGCAGTGCCGTGGTCGTACGGCACCCTTGGCTTTCTCACTTCAGTTGTCATTAAAGTGATTCCTGCTAAAAAGTAAGTAGTTATTTACCTACCTTAATTTGCCTAGAGATGGCGATCAGTAGCATTTGTATAGAAAAACATTGATGTGGTCTTGACGCGAACTTTTATAGCCTTTCCCCTAAAGTTGATCACCACTGCGCCAATTTGCGCGGAGCTTAAAATTTGTGATAAGTTTTACGGAAAAGGGCTTTTGGAATAAAAGTTCTATATCTTCGAAAAATCGTACAGCAGGTAAAACCCCATAACGGAGGAAATTTTATTAAAAAAAAATTTATCTCAACTATTTTTACAGTGTATCCCTAATAAAAAGGTAAGGGTAAAAGCTTAAAGTGTGTAGTCGTGAATCCAGCCAGCTCGGCCGAAAACACGTATCATTTTACTGCGAGATGTTTTAGGAGTGCGTCAATCCCAATTCCGAAAAATCTCTGCTAGTTCAAATAAGTTTTATTCATCTTCCAGGTACGTCCGCGTCCAATACCACCCATACACCAATCTCGACGAGCTGGTGAAACGGTTTAGTGAAGAAGCCTTGAAGAAGAATCCTCATCAATTTTTAGAAGCCCTGCTTTTTACCAAGGAGACTGGTGTTGTCATGACAGGGGACATGGTGGACGAAGTTGGCAGGGATGGAAAGGTGATTTACCTGTTCCCAATCAATGATTATGTCATCCTCCTGCACACATATACACTTTAATTAAACAAACAAAATGGCGATGGGAAACAACTAATTTGCTCTCACATTAATAAACCATTTAAACATACGTTACCTCATTCCAAACCATACACAAAAGGGGAAACTATTTTCTGGGTAGAACATGGAATTGCTTGTGAGTAGTAAATAGACTAGATCTATTTTAAGCATACCTTGTTTCTTTTCAGCTAAATCCCATTGGCGTTTGGCACGCAGAGTGGTTCTTCAAGCAAGTGGAGCGTCATCTCAAAAAGCATAAACAAGCCACCGAATACATTCCACTGAGGGACTATTATCACAGACATACAAGGAGCTTTTTTTGGGAACTTCAGGTAAAATGCAGCACCTGTTGAGGACGGTCATCTGAGAGGGGAAAAAGTAAAAGAGTGGTTATTTGTCAAGTGGTTTTTTTGGGACAAGGCAGAAGGCCGGTTCCGCGTGTCCTCAACACCACCTTACCTCACAAAGCAGTTCAAGTCTATCTTCATTATCAGTAAAGGATTAACTTCAATACTAATATTTTAAAGAGGTAAAGTTTGGATGTAGTTTCGGTAATCTACGAAACTACTTATCCCATTTCAAATATTATTAAACTAATATTTAGAATGGAATCTATGAAATAACGTATTTCTTACGAACGCTACATTTCATCGGCAACTTTTTATCCGGGTATCACCCAGGCGTAGCCATGGGCAATAGCAAGTATTTTATCAAATTAGGATTTCGTTTATATCTATAGATAGGTAGTAAAGAGTATTTAAAGTATATTTCATGTTAATGAAAAAGATATGAAAGTCGTCTAAAAAATGCGTCTTTATCTAGTAGATGGATTATCTTTTAATCAGTAATTATCTGATTTATTCTGAAATGCAGGTGTGCTAAACAATGTCTTACAAAACGTAGCACATGTGACCAATGAAGTGATAACAAGTAGGTAATCTCGTTAATAACGAACAACAGTACAAATTCTATACAGATATAGACTTTGTCCCTTTTCGGCTCCAGATATTTTCTTGAAAATTATGATATTGGTGTTTTGTAGCTTATTAGCCCCTGCCCACGGCTTCGCCCGCATGATACCCGGATAAAATATAGCCTATGTATAAGCTATATTACTTTAAATTTTCATCAAAATCCGTTCAGTAGTTTTTGCGTGAAAGAGTAACAAACATATGGATGTTTGTTACACAACAAACTTTCGCGTTTTTAATAGTAGTACGATACATCAGAATAACATCATCATAGGCTACTTTTTATCCGGGTACCACGCGGGCGAAGCCGTGACCTCCGGATGCCCCAAAGATTATGATAACATTTATCAAACCTGACAAGATAACCTTGCTTGTAATTAGAAAAGTACCTTCCTAGTTTCATAAAATCTTGAAGTCTTTATTTTATCCGCGAAGGAGTCCGTATAATATGCGTTTGCCATAAGAAGTTGTTTACTTCTTTTTTTCTTATTATCTTTTAATATTTATTTCTGTAACGGCTTATCGGGTTGTACCTATTGCGTTTTTGCAGTCGATTTGTATGTCGTCAAGATTGGTTGTAAGTTTATGGACACAAGTCACAAGTCGCTGCAGTCGATGAAAGAAATATATTATGTTTTTTTACTTGTAATTAACGAGCTAATTGACTAGGTGGGCGAGTACCCAGCTAAGACGTAAGAGGTGCGGGTTCGATTCCCGCAATGAATAAGCAGAGCTTGTATTATGGGAACTACATGACTGATATACTACATATATACATTTTTTTGTTGTAAATACATACATAATATACATAGAAAACACCCAGACCTGAGACAATTTCCGTGGCGGGAATTGAACCCGCAACCTTCTGCGTCACAGGCGGACCTTCGCCCACTGCGCCACAGAGGTCGTCAACACGATAAAGCGATCATATCTACAAGAATATATCTATCGAATATATCTACAAGAACTACAAAAACTAAACAAAACTGAAAGTACAATGAGCGTTCTCATCACCTAAAAGCGATTTCTTCCAGACGTTCTTCGGATAGAGAGATTTACGATTTTAACCTAACCTACTCAAGTCGGGCGCTTGTCGGTTCTGTCATACATTTTGAACCTAGTCGTTTAGGAGAGCTTCGTATCGATTTTTTGACTCATTTTGATCTTTGATAGATATGGTTTTTTTTCTATTGCAGGACATTATCCGTTTCGGCAACAACCCAATATTCCGCTGTCTCTTTGGTTGGATGATGCCTCCAGAGGTGTCCCTAATGAAGCTGACACAGCCGGAAGTCGTCACGAAGCTTTACGATAAGGCACACGTGATCCAGGACATGCTGGTACCAATACAGCATCTGAAGAAGGCGGTGGGATTGTGCCATCAAGAATTTGAGGTAAGGCGTTTATTGTGTCGCTCTAAGATGGTCTCTTTATTGCGTCACTCTACACGTGAGCCAGGACATGCTGATGCCGATACAGCGTCTCAAGAAGGCGGACGGACTATTACATCAAGAGTTTGAAGTATTCCAGCAGCGTCATGTCATAACCGCTGTTCTCAGCGTCGTTTGTGTCACTCCATAGTGATCGCTTTATCGAAATGTAGGAACAATTATTTTTCTACCCACAAAAGATAGATACTACCTTATAAAGCTTTCTTTATTGTGTCAGTCTATGATAATTGCATTTTTTTTTCACTCATAGATGGTCACCTTAATGTGTTGCACTGAGGTAGTCGCTTTGTTGTGAGGCTTCAAGATGGTCACTTTATTGTGCTGCACTAAGATGGTCACTTTATTGTGTTGCACTAAGATGGTCACTTTATTGTGCTGCACTAAGATGGCCAGTTTATTGTGTTGCACTAAGATGGCCACTTTATTGTGCTGTACTAAGATGGCCACTTTATTGTGTTGCACTAAGATGGTCACTTTATTGTGCTGTACTAAGATGGCCACTTTATTGTGCTGCACTAAGATGGCCACTTTATTGTGCTGCACTAAGATGGCCACTTTATTGTGTTGCACTAAGATGGCCACTTTATTGTGCTGTACTAAGATGGTCACTTTGTTGTGTTGCACTAAGATGGTCACTTTATTGTGCTGCACTAAGATGGCCACTTTATTGTGTTGCACTAAGATGGTCACTTTTTTGTGCTGTACTAAGATGGCCACTTTATTGTGTTGCACTAAGATGGTCACTTTTTTGTGCTGTACTAAGATGGCCACTTTATTGTGTTGCACTAAGATGGTCACTTTTTTGTGCTGTACTAAGATGGCCACTTTATTGTGCTGTACTAAGATGGCCACTTTATCGTGCTGCACTAAGATGGTTGCACTAAGATGATAGCTTTTTTGTATTGTTCTATCTGAATTCACTTTATTTACCTTGTTCTAGGTTTATCCAATGTGGCTGTGTCCTTTCAAGGTGTTCGACAACCCTGGCCAGTTGAAAGTCACATCAGGAGACGCGGAGATGTTTGTCGATGTCGGTATTTATGGCGTACCCAAAGCTGAAGGATATGAAACTGTAAGAGTACAATAAACAAATGCATAGTACTAGCATTCTACGTTACAGGTTGTAGCCCATCGCCGCTTATTGGAACACTAACTGATTGCACATGCCTTCGAACCGACATAGGTTGTAGAATTAGTAAGTTGAAGTGGCAGTGGGCAGGCCATATAGCTCGCAGAAACAACAATCACTGGAAAAAAAGGTTTTTGAATAGCGATCACGCATTGGACGAAGAAGTGTACGAAGGCCCCACCCGATTGACCGATGGCATTCTAAAGGTTGCGGGAAGTAACACAAGATCGTTTCTCTCTGGAGGAGGATTATGTCCAGCAGTGGACCTCTCAGCGGACGCGGAGGTGGAAGGCAGAGGAGGCCAAATGCCCCCCCTAAAATCACATAGGTACCCGCCTACCAAGCCAGTGCTAGAGATTGAAGGGGCGACCAAATTAATTTCCTCCCCAGTCACGGAGTACTTCCGCGGTCCCTGTGACTTCTTCAGGTTGTTGATGATGATTCTGGTAATAAGTTAGTTTACACAAAGTATAAAGTACACCTCCAACCACTTTAAAATCTTATATAATCCTCTCCATCCAAAGGTTGTCTGGAAGAGATCGCTTTTGAGCGATAAGACCGCCCATTGTACCTTTATCATAATGTGTTACTGTTTATTTCGTTTGTATCTTAAGGCGTACAATAAAGTATTTTCATTCATTCATTCATTCATCCTGATGTATATGTGGTAGGATGTGCTAATGGACAACCGAGCTTTGTTCTGAATTCTATACAGACCCGTTCTCTTCCCAGGTGTCTTCGACACGTCGGTTGGAAAGTTTCGTGATCCAGCACGGCGGTTTCCAGATGCTATATGCAGACACTTTCACGACGGGAGAGGAGTTCAGACAGATGTTTGATCACACGTTGTATGATAAAGTGCGGGATTCCCTACCGTACTGCAAAGAAGCATTCCCCGAGATCTATGGAAAAGTCAATAGAAATGTTAGAAAGTGAGAAACTGAATAGTTCCTCTTTATAATCTGCGGCAGGTCGGTGTAGTGTTCTGAATCTTACTAGATGGCACTGTGTTGCATGTCTTAGAATATCGGTTAACCAGAAGCCACTTACAGTACAAAAGTAAAGCAAAGTGAAGCCAAAAACACACTGAAATCCCCCGCGTCGTCACTATAATTCCCACTTGAGAAATAGTTATCAAGTTATAACTATTTCTTCAAATTGTTTTGTTATATTTTTGCTGTAATTTTGTTATAATAGTTAGATAGATTAGAAGTGATGTTATCCTATCCTATCCTACTAATATTATAAACGCGAAAGTTTGTGAGGATGGATGTTTGTCACTCTTTCACGCAAAAACTACTGAACGGATTTTGATGAAACTTTAAATTAATATAGCTTATACATCAGAATGACAGATAGGCTACTTTTTATCCGGGTACCACGCGGGCGAAGCCTTGGGCAGAAGCTAGTACGATATAATACATTGACTAACAGAATACCAACTGTCGTCAATTTACTTAATGCTTTTGTTTTACGCGGTTTTTGGTTAATGTAGGGTACATAGTTAAGTAGGTAAACAATTTTAGTAAACTAATGTTCAGTATTAAAATTGTTTTAAAATATCTATAACTGCCAAAAATTTTAATTAAACAATTTCCTTACATTTCTGTAGCTACAGCGTCAACTACGTGACATTAAAAATCTATAAAAAGACGTCAAAGAACAAAAGAAAATGTCATAAGAAATGTATGAGGTGTACAAAAAGAAGTTAGTGATTTTGAATGTTAGGTATGTAATTTTGATCATATTTTGTGTCGGTTATTAAATTATTATTTTCATGATTTCTACATTTTGTGTTTCATTTGAAATTAAATACCGCATTTATCTCAATATCAATCACATACGAATCTTGACTTCTTAGTGGTAATCTGTGGCGGAATATCCATGTTTATTCGGTCACAGATTATTAAATGTTGCTTAGTCAATATTGCTTTCCTTTTAACTTCGTTATATATTCGTTTTATTACCGTGTTTTTTTTCACAAATCCAAAAACAACCGTTTAGCTGGCAGGGGAGGACACACTTGACTCTGACAAAAAATTGCACTTCACAAATGGATTCCTGTATAGAAAAATGGTTTTCCCACACAATATTTTTGAACGACCTATCCAACGACATTCCACGCCATGGGATAGGCGAGAAAAAGCAATTCGTGACCACATACCCAACAAACCACGTACCTGTGTAGGGGAAGTACCCTAATTTTTTTATAATAGATTTTTATTCTACCACTATGTCGGCGTGATTAATATTATGAATACGCATGCCAAATCACAGCTTTCTAGTAGTAAGAGTCTGAGTTAAGCCGTGGGCAGACAAACAGACAGGGTTATAAGGGTTCCTTGTTGACTACGGAACCCTAAAAACAAACAAATTATTCCGGTTTAAAGATAGATAGATTTAGTTAGGTTAGAAAAAACATTTTTCGAACGGACGCAGCTTCGCATCTTCATGGGCAAGAGTTCCTGACAGATTTGACGCCGGTATAAATGGGCGCACGAGCGTATAGAGTCAGTCGGAAAGGGGTAGGGGATAATTATTCAAAAAGTAAAAGACTGTTTACTAAAAATTTTGAGATTTCTGCTAGTAACAGAGTGAATTTCTAACTATCGAGTTGGATTCATCGAGTTATTCGATTCGATATATCGTGAAATTATCAAGTGCGTGTAGGAATACGCATGGTGTAGGGTTCCGTAGTTACACATACTTAGGTACCTAGTTCATTTAAAAAAAATGTTTTAATTCCGTATTGTCAGTGAAGTTAATACTGAATGTATGTTTATATACAATATATGGTTAGGTATGTACGGTTAAGGTTTATATGTGAGCAAGTACTGATTATTTTTACTGGTTGAGTAATTGCTTAGAGTCTCATTATCATGACCTACGGATGTCAAACATGGAGTTGCACAAACAAAAATATTAAATCACTAGAAGCTTGTCAACACAGAATGGAAAGAATACTCAATTTAAAATTAAAAGACAAAGTTCGGTTAACAACAATAAGAAAGCAAACCAAGATTATAGACATAAAATACCGAATCAAACAACTAAAATGGAAATGGAGTGGACATCTAATAAGAAGTAAGACGGAAAAATGGGCCAAAGATGTGACGGAATGGTGCCCTAGAGATAAAAAGAGAAGTAAAGGCAGACAGTATGTTAGATGGGAAGATGACATCAAAAAGGTGGCAGGGACGACTTGGACGAGGAAAGCAATGGATAGATCCATGTGGAGAACACTCGGGGAGGCCTATGCTGGAAAGCAAGACAATTAAGAAACTGGTGTCTTATACAAAATTTATACAATAATTATCTTATTTACATATAATTACCTAAACAAATTTCTTTTAACTAGCTATAAGTAGAAATAAGAAAAATGTTACTATAAGATTGTTAATAAAGGCTATTATTATTATTATTATATTATATTATTATTATGTTTATATACAATATATGGTTAGGTATGTACGGTTAAGGTTTATATGTGAGCAAGTACTGATTATTTTTACAGGTTGAGTAATTGCTTAGAGTCTCATTATCACTCAACTTGACCCAGTGACCGAAGCCCAATTTCACATCGTAGAGTGCCCTAATAACAAGCTGTGAGTTAAATGGAGGCGATACACAGGCAAACTACTTCAACTAAAGTATATTTTGTATATATATAACTAGCTTCTGCCCACGGCTTCGCCCGTAGCACCCGCATAAAAATAGCCTATGTTTTTTTTCTAGGTTACTAATTATACCTATACAAAATTTCATTTAAATCAGTCCGGCCGTTACGGTAATTATTAAACCATCCACACATCTTAACATCCAAAGTTTGATATTTTATAATATTAGTAGGATTATATACTTTTTTATTCGTAGTTACGGATCTTTATATAAATAATTAAATTATTATTTATTTTCGGTATTTTAGGCTGTTTTCCAATAGCCGTGGCCAGGTTGACTAGATAGCATTATTTGTTTGATTTTAGGCTGTAATATCATAAGCAGATAAAACTTTGGACTTCTCAATCTTTAGTAAAAGTTAATCGATCGGTTTGATCCACTGTCATAAGAACCATTTGAAATATTTGATGACAGAAGATAATTTTTTACCTGTGGTTTAAACTACCATTGGTCTTACGGCCATTGTTTTTAGGATTCCGTAATAAAACGGAACCCTTATAGGATCACTTCGTTATCCGTCTGTCTGTCTGTCAAGACCCTTTTACTCAGGAACGCGTGGAAGTATCAAGTTTAAATTAATATCAAATAAGTAGGTCTACGATCCCTTGGAGCTTTATAAAATCAAACTTCTAAGTCAACGCAATAAAAAAGTACGGTCATTTATGCGACATACTTATTATAGAATTTTGAAATTTGGCAAGAAGCAAGGTCAAAAATATATTTTTTGCGATTACAAACTTAAATTTGTTGTTGGAGAATTGACCGTGACGTATATCAAATATCAATATATATGTGGGAGAACATTTTTTCAACTACAAAGTTTCTCTTTTAATTTTTTTATTAGCGGGTTATGTTATTATTCAGTGGTCATATCCCATTTAGATAACTATGTATTTATAGGTACCAATTACACGTAAAACGTAAGCACAGTGGGTACCTACTCGTATTATAGTATTATAATACTATCCTGCGGTTTCAGCCGGGAATTAAGGTACCCTAAGGAATTTCCATCAAGAATTTTGGTAAAACAGAAAGCTCTAGCCACCCTTTAACAGGTATTCATGAAGTGCCAATTAGGTGCTTGAAGCCGGGAAGGGTTTCAAGCCATTTTGTGCACCGAATCACACTTTATTGTGTTGTTTGGAAATGTTGTGTTTGGTGTGATGTAACATTATAGAATGAGCTAGAATAATAATAATTGACGATGATGCGTGCCGAGATGCAGAAGGTTCCTCTTTCTGCAGCCCTAGCCACCGACTGCTTGGGCTCTGCCCCGCAGTTTGTGGTTCTCCGTTTTTATATGTTTTTTACTACGATATTTTGATATAATGGATATTGACTTTGTAGTGAAAAATATATTTTAACGAGATTATATAATAAATAAAGTGTCATAATTTTATTATTATTATTGTGAAAATGACCAGCATTATTAATAATGCTGGTCATTTTCACACAGCATTATCTAGCCCTAAAGTAAGCAGAGCTTGTGTTGTGGGAACTACATAAGTGATATACCTACATTTTCAAATATTTTGGTGCCTTAGCTAAAAGTCATGAACTGATCGCACTGTAGGATTCCATGTTTTATGTTGAGTATCAGTAACAAGGTACTTACCTACACATAGCCACACAGACCCGGAAAAATATGTTTCCAGATTTTCCAAAGAATTTCCTCCTCAGCAAGAACCGAACCAGCACCTTTCCTATTCGCCCGCTATGAGGTATCATTGATGAATAAATATTGAATCTCATGATGGACATCTGGAACACCTGGTGTCTAGACAAATACCTCACGCTTACCTTTCCTTTCACGCTAACGCAAATTTGTCAAGGTAAAACTTGGCAGCTATCACGTGACATTACCACAGTTAATGTCATTTCCATACAAATTAATCTTTCCGCAAGCGTTAACGACAACAGAAAGTGGTATTTGTCTAGACCCCAGGCCATTGTTGATGCGTTACCTGTTTTTAAACGATTTTCTGGAAAATATACTGTTATATCCCTCACTGTCAAATCATTTGGTTGAGACTTATCAAGAAACTAAGAGGTACTTAGATAATTATTTCATAACTTATCGTGTCTTACTCATAAATATAGGTTAAACTGCGGTCATTCGGCGAATTGATAACGAAAGTATTTTAGTGTTCCAGTAAAAGGTGATGGGCTTGCAACTTGTCACGTGGAATGCCAACTACTAGCGAATGGCGGGTATGTGCCAAAAGTAGGTTATATTTGGACGCGCCTCTGACTACCCCTTACTAGGTATCCCCCTCTTAGGGAATACAGTCTCTGTATTAACTTATTGTAATTAAACCGCATTTAATTTGGTATGACTCAAAAATATAAAATAAAAATAATCAAAAATAAGTTAGTTTCTCAAAGGTTTCAAAACCAAATCTAAACTTCATCACGTTATATCTTACTACTATTATAAACGCGAAAGTTTGTGAGGATAGATGTTTGTTACTCTCATGCAAAAACTACTGAACGGATTGTGATGTAACTTTACAGTAATATAGCTTATTCATCAGAATCCGGGTACCACGCGGGCGAAGCCGTGGGCAGAGGCTAGTTATGTATGACGGCTTAAGATTTTCCAACGATGAACTATAGCCTCATCTTGCCCATACGGCCGCCTCACATGCGCAGAATCGTTTCTTTATCAGTATGATTCCGTGTGACCTATGTGTCGGGTCTCCACAGTACCTATAACTCAGATATTACGAAAAACTCCTAAAATAATACAAAACTACTTTTAAAATGTGTTGCCATGGATAATAAACAGTTTAGAAAGTTTTAAAAAGTTAACTTAGTTCGAGTGTTTAAAAAAAAAAAAAAAATGAAGTTGGTGATGATATTTGTGATGTGTGTGGCTTCTGTGGGATTGGTGACCAGTAAGTTTTAGTACCTATAAATACTTACGTAGGTAGGTATTCTAGAGTTTTCATACATTTGTGTAAATAAAAACGTGTAGGTAGCCCCTGATTACTGTTGCCACAGCCGAGTGAATATTTCTGTAACCATGAGTTTGGTTTTGATCAAAAATATTTTCATGAACGATAAATTAATGCATGATTTAGATACCTAAAATATTATAAAATATTTTATAAATAACTTTAACCTTAAAGAGCTTTAACACTATAAACGATTCTACCATATCGGCTGCAATGCCATCGGCATCGTAGATAGGAATATAATAAAACCTAACATAAATACAGAATAAGATTTAAAAAAAGTCTGATGTCTTTAGATGGTAATTTTTCTACGTTCGCTACAATCTTATCCTGTAACTTTGGTGTAGATTTTATAGCAAACTGTCATAAAGATGAGTAGTCCCTAAGTAAGGTGCTGCTGTTAGGTGCATTTGTAACAAACTTAACGTATATTAAGTACTGAAGTCTTACCATGAAGTCTTTATTAATAGTGAGATTCAGTTTAGGTAAAGATGTCACTTTCCGCTATGCGATTGAGGACGCTATGGCGTATGGCTTATTCGAAAAGCGGGATCTTTGCCTGAATTGAATCGCGATAAGACTTGATGGTGGCCCCAGTTAAATAAAAGGTAGATACTTACCTAGCTTATTATTTACTAACTTTTTGCGTAGCCTGTGCTCTGCTTCTAAATCAGAGTTCCTATACTAAGCAGACTGGAAGGCTTCAGGGACTTGAGCTTTAAACTCGGAAAGTATTATAGCTCAGTGTTAATGTGGAATTAGACACACGATGTCATTGTGGTTCTTCTATGGGTTCAATTGACCGGGTTAAACACTTAATGTCATCGATCGCCGGCATTGGCGTATTTTAAGATCAGGTATCCTGGCGTTAGGCACAAAATATCCTTATATTATACATATCCTTTTATATATCTTCATAGAAGGATTGTCGCCCCTGAGCGCGATTTCAGCTTTCAAGCAAGAAATGGTCATAGGCTTCAATATTACAAAATTACGTATCTATCTATAAAATCGAATTCTTGTGTGTCTGTTCTAAGCTATTTAAGATTCTAGGTACTACCTATTTAAAGTGTTAAGGATAAGTATCTGAATAATGTCTTACAATGCAGCTACGACTTCGGCGATTGTGCAAAACCTGAAAATGTTGTTGGTTTTTAACAAAAATCAGGCTATAGCAATCACCTGCAAAAGCAACTGGCGAGTGAAGCGAGCCGTAAAAATTTGTTCAGGAGCAAAGAGGGGCTTTTATAAAAGTTACCGGAGAGCAGTGAGAGACGCAAGTTTTGTGATTTAGGAACAAAGGCCGACAAACAGCTGGAAAAAATATAGACAGACAATGAAATTCTTTGCTTTTAGTAGCAAAGAGCAGAGCCAAAGATCCCATGCAGTTGGGTCGGAATATCGGCCAGAGAGAAGTAACAGGTACACAGAATATCCACTCCATAAATTGATTCTTGATGCAAAAACCTTTGTTTCTCAGAAAGTCCACAGGCCAAATGAACGGTCATTTCTCAGAATCTGCCTATCGCTAAATGTTCTTATCACAGAATGTCTGTATCACAGAATATTTTGATTCATGTGTTTGTGAAGAATACCTACTTACCTACTGCTTAAGAATGAATGTCTATTAGGCTCAATCTCCAAAACAAAAAAAAACTATGTCTCAGTGAAGAAGTCCACCTTAAAGTAATAATTTTGAATAGGAGTTTTTTTTGTTGGATAGTTGGCTTGTTAGCTTCCTTGGGCACTAAGAATTATTTATCTAACGTTATTGTAAATATATTTAAAAAAATCCGAAACCTTGAAAACTTGATTGCTCTAGGCTGTCCCAACTCCAGTTTGATTCAGAAAACCGTTCGTAACTTTTTTGTGTTGAAACATTACATTTTATTTATTTATCTAACTTTACAAAAGGTATATTTGTATGGAATTAAATTAGATTATAACAATAAATGAATAATTTTGCTTCAATTCGAAAAATAAGTTGTGTCCCCGAGTTTTTGTTCATCGCTCTGGACCAACATGAATCCGTGTTCACATTCCTAGCTGAACGCTTTATCCAATCAGTTTTCGCAATGCGCGCTGTCATCAGCTGTGCTCTATCTACCGATGGGAACGGGCATGTGGTGCCGAGATAAAGAGGTAAATAATTGATTACTCTGGCTTTGGATTTGTAAATGTTTGATTGCTATGGTACATTTTTCTGATTTGTTATTCACTTTGTTTATGTTTCAATTCAATAATAAGAACTGTTTTAGGGATATATTTGTTGTGTATAAATTATAGCTTTCTATTGTTTTGCATCTCTGCAGAATCATTAAATAAGTTACTTTTTTTGATTGATATGGCATTGATCGCTCTGGTCAAAAAGACAAAAAATAATTGTATGATAAAAAAGAAGCATTTTTTATACCTTAAAGTCATAAAATATTACAAAGTGCAGATGCCCACCTTATGTAGTGCTTCTGACTATGCTCTTAGACCATCATCGAAGACCTTGAAGATTTGAGATGATGTCTACCCTGCTTGTCTTACATGTCGAGCTATTTAAGACCATTAAGGTTTCAATTAAGGCTCAGTTTCAAAAGTTTAATAAAAGAACAAAACAATTATTATAAAGTTGTAGAAATAATGCTTCCAAAAAAAAGACAAGAAAGCAAGAGCGAAAGAAGTTGGCTGAGCAACGCAGAATGGCTAAAATAAGCTTCTGGCAGCTTCACTATGCTCAGGCTGATGAAATCGAGGGAAACCTAAAGAATAAGAATGAGAATAATTAAATAAGAAAAAAAGTTTTGATAGTGTTTTTTTAGTAATTTTTATACTTAACCTAAGTAAAATAACGGTATCCAAATAATAAATTAGGATGACAGTATATAATGTAGCGTGTGATTTAGATAAAAGTGTTTAGATGGCCTAATTGCCCTAAACTGATATGGTTTGACTATTTTACAATAAAAAAATTAACTGATTTATAGTGTTTTTCTAATAAAAATCATGGTTTTGTTGATGGCTCTGGCATCAATATTGATCGCTCTGGTCTCGAAATTTTCAAACCCAAATATTTCAAAAACTGGTTAAGAAAATTAGGGGCCATTATAAAAATAAGTTTATTTAGACACTTCCTTTTCGAAATAAAAATACAGAACAGCAATAATAACAATATTTAAAAAGCACCAGAGCGATCAACCAAATACGCTGATTTTGAAGATTGACCCATTAACGTTTTGTCTATTAACATAACGTTATGTCTATTAACGTTATATAACATTTACGTAATGTTTGAAGCCCAAAACAGTCATCTCTTCCTAATTAAAAATACAATATAATCGAAATACTGCACCGTTTTGCATTGACTAGGAGAATCTGCGCACGTTTTTAACATCAATAGCCATTCTCTATATAGTAAATGAACCGTTTTTAGTGCACATCATCATCAGCCCACATCAGTCCACTGCTGGACATAGGCCTCTCCCAATACGCGCCACTGAGCCCGGTGTTCGGCTCTTATCATCCACTTACTGCCCGCTGCTTTCCTTAAGTCATCGCTCCACCTAGCCGGGGGGCGCCCCTTCCACAATTAACCTTTACACCAACACAATTACACCTTCCACAATTTAAAAGCAACTATGAGCAAACTATTTACTTAGGTACCGACAAAAGCGACTAAAGTACAACAACACGGTTAGGGCGGTGTTGACGCTGCCCCGCTACTGCAGCGTTTCAGGCATGTTTGCGGAAGCCCACACTGAAAAAGAATTGAGCGTCCATATAATCAACACTGCTAAAATGAAATAAAAACATTTATTCAGCACTACGGAAACAAACAAAACCAATAATATATTGGTGGGACAAGTTATTAGAATAACCTACTTATAAGTAAAACTGATATAGAACCCGTGCACCTTGCTGATCCATTTACCTACATCTAAAGGTTTTAGCTCAGCATAATTAAATGTATTAGTATTCAATGAAATACGAGAATGTGTTCAAAAGACTATCGTTTATTGAAAGCAAACAAGAAATAATGTCACAAATGAAGCTATAAACTGCTTGATGAGTCAAGCGTCTGAAGCAAAGATTTTGAAAACGCTTTAGAAGTCTTAAGATTTCCTAAATCAATACAAAGCTATTTGGCATGTGATTGGTTTTAACTGTCAACATTTGACACGTAGGTACTTGAAGCAGTTCTAGAGGTGGCCACAGTCCTCAACCCTAATCAACGAAGTGGTACGTTGGTACTCGATTTGTAGACTGGTTTGAGGAAATGCATGGTGTGAAAGGAAACCAAAAATATAGTTAAAGAACGTACGTATTGTACGGAAACTTTTTAAATTGGTTCATTGTGGTTGATTGGAAATGGAGATTCCATTTGAGACACCTCATTTCAAATTCAATTTAAAATTACCTACAAACGGTTGATGTTGGTAGCAAACGACAAGTAACCCTTTCCCTTATTAATTATTAAAAATATAATTAACGGGTTACATAGTTATTAGAATGGTAAGATTATAACGGTAGTTGGTTAATCCTACTTATTATAAACGTGAAAGTTTGTGAAGATGGATGCTTGTTACTCTTTCATGCAAAAACTGCTGAACGGATTTTTAAGAAACTTTACAGTAATATAGCTTATACCTACATCAGAATAACACATAGGCTACTTTTTATCCGGGTACCACGCGGGCGAAGCCGTGGGCAGAAGCTAGTTACTTAATACAGATCAAAGTTTAATTAATTATGTGTTTTGGGAACCGTTTGGTAGGGGCAAGCCTTTGAGGTCGTGGAATCGCATTGGGTGCTTGGGTGGTTTGGATGTTTGTGAAGTAGGTACCTATTGTACAACTCGAATGGAAATAGGAGAATCCTGAATCCCTGTACCTCACTGGTTCTTTCAAACAACCAATCTGAACATTAATTATGTTCAAATTCAGACAGAACAAGGAAGAACAAGACACGAGCAATGAGCAAATATACCTACCTACTTACTTACCAGCGCAAATTAATTAGTAGGCACCTGTCTTCCCGAGTTATTTTATTATAAGTGATCTGTGACCTTACAGTAAAGATTTCCTACTTTTCTTTCTAAGTATTCTAATGTAAAATGACACCAGACAATATTCAACTAACAGAGTTTTACAGAAGGAAAATGCACGGTTAGTAAATGATTGTCAAATGTAAATTATTGCAAAATAGTCCAGTAAGATAACCTACTACTTATAATCGAACAAAATACCATAATCAAACAATTAATTTAGTTCAGTTAGCATCCAAGTACTTGATAAGTAATAGAATGCATCTTTGTGATCTGTGACGGTCTCAGAGGTCGCAGGGATTATCGAGACTACTCGTGGATTCGTAAACAGACTCCAAGGTCTCTTGCTTGACACAGCTGAGAGCGGACATATGAAGCACTGCCCGCACTTTGGTGAGCACTGCCCGACTTCTCATTTTTGATATGATAGCAGAGACTGGAGAGTCTTTAACAACAGTTACCTGTTCCGTTAGCGTCAAATAGACCGCTCGCTACCCGGATCTCACAGGTAGAGTATATTATATTCTCTGACGTATAAATAAAATCTGAGTATAAATATACTCAAAAATATATCGTGTCGATATATTTTTGAGGTGACGATGCAGTCTCATAGTGTCCAAATATACTCTACAATTTTACGATTAGAATACAATAGTTTTATCGTTCACGTCAATTCCTGTCCATCCAAAGGTTGTCTGGAAGAGACCGCTATAAGCGATATGTCAGGGTGTTTTTTTTGTTGTTCTTTGTATACAATAAGTAGGTATGCAGATGATTTAAGAAGTAATGAGCTATGTAATGAGTCTATGAAATATAGCACTAGGTACGGATATGTTATGATAAACAGGTTTAATCTGACACACATGTCATGATCATCTAATTAAATTGTTGTGACAATACGTACCTACTTGTATCATTGTAGGTATACCTATCCAGTACAAGGATGTGGCATCGTAGCTCCCAAGCGGATGAACCGATTTTGATTTATTTTTTTGTATGAAAGGTGACTTAATCGAGAATGTTCTTAGCTATGAGTCAAGTAAATCTGTTCAACCGTTTGAAGATCAACAGCTTTTTTTTGTTAGAATTTATTTACCAAACGGCTATAGAATTGATGTTTTTTTTAATCGATTTGTGTCTCTATAAGCACCACAAGTCACTAAGGGGCGCTGCAAAATACGTAAAAAAATACGTCGGAGGGTTTACAATTTTGTAAAAATTTACTTTTATTCTAAACTCTAATACTCTATCCAAAGTCTAGAGTTGTACACCTAAGTTACATTGTAGATTTTATTCAGATAGCTACCCACGCATCATACACACTCAAGAACGTTAGGTAAATTGGATGATTCTACTTCACCAACAAAATCAGGTCAGAAGTTATACTAACTAGTAGCACTTTGAAATGACCGATGATTTTATCCCGGTCAATTGAATTTTCTAGCCGAAAATAGATTCATCAGATATCCAAAATTCATGACATGGGCAATGCACAAATAATTTTCTCCGCTCTTCATTTGCCACAAGCCCTTTTCAGCAACCTTACCTAGGTGGGTCCATATTCGTGACATTCTTATGTAGGTGCAGTACTCCGCGACCTTGACAGACACGCGTGACAAAGACACACGTTTGGACGGTGTTTGTCAAATAACAAGACCTATGTCATCGCATGATAACCACGCAAACAATTTGCGTGACCGTAACTCTGTCACGGGCTTTATACGTTGCTATGTCACAAATTAAGACCCACTCAATGCACGATGATGGAGACCCTCTTATCAATACTGTCCTATTATTCTTCCAGCTCTCTCATCAGAAGAGACCACAGAAGTGATGGAAACATGCTGCAACTACGTAGATACGATCGCAGTGTCGTCACCTTCGCTGGCGGCCTGCCAAAGCGAAGAGGTGCCGGACTACATACAGCTTGAACCAGGACAGGAGGAGACTTGCAGGGCTGCCATCAGCAGTTGCTGTCAGGAACAGTTCAAGTACGTCCTTGTACATAACAAAATCCGTGTCCAGCATATTAACTCAGGATAGATAATGCCCTGCGCTCCCTCTCTATGTACATTATCATCATAATGTCTCGTGAACAAAATGCGATCTAGAAGGGATGGAGAAAAAGCATGAGTTTCAAACGATACCTATTTGGGCCAGAAGTAACGTTAAGGTCATAAAATATGGTATAGTTATCTAGCGAGTTCACATTTTTAGGAAAAAAAAACCATAATGGGATAAGCCATTTCGGAGAGATATGGTAACAGACAAACATACAAACAAACCAAACCATCATCTTAAGGCGCAGGTAATAAAAAAATATAAATAACTCGTGATTTCAGTAAATATAAATACATAAGTACATATTTGGTTATACATTTCGACTTGAAATGAACTGAAAAAAATATTCGGAGATAAATGATACATAACAAACAGACAAACAAACTAGATGTTATAATAATAAACGCAGGCGATACACAACTTACGTTGCATGTAAAACCAAATAAGTTTTCCATAATAGTAATTATTAGATTCTACGTGACAGGTTGCAAGCCCATTGCCTCTTATTGGAACACTAATCGATAATAAACTACACACAAAGTAGACAGTTAAACAGATAACCCACTTTTACTTCACGTAGTTGGATAAAAAACACACTGCCGTCTACGAGCTAAAAGACCGCTGAGCGACATTTTGACAAAATTTACATTTATTTACTACGTAAAAGCAGTATACTTGAGACCATGTTATTTTATACTTTATAAGAGACAAAAACACCTCGTCAAATAACAATTTTCATTGTGACTTTAATTATGTTTCAGACAAAAAGATGATTGTGCAGCTGGTATGAAATTCGCTACGTCGAAACGATGTAGCGATCCGAGCACCGATTTTGGGAAAGTAAGCTATCCTTTTGCCAATTAAAAAATAAATTGATTTCGTATTGTAAAACGGGAATTTTCATGCACGTACTATCGGTGAAGTGCACGACCTTACCGAGGGAAAGCGTCGTAATCACTCACCCTGATGAAGACTCTCGGAATGAGTCCAAAATTAATCGGTGCCATCACTGATAGTACGGTACGTGAAAAATCCCGTTTTACAATTCAATCAAATCGATCAAATCCACGATAGTTTATGGAATAATATAAGATATTTACTCAAAAATCTTTTGTTCGGCAAATACAGCCGAATTTACATTAAGTACACCAATTAATACGGGGGTGTCAGTTACCTAATCATTTTTTTTTCACATCTTTCCAATACCAGTGTGAATCTAACAATACTGAGTAAATCCTATCCTATCCTACTAATATAATAAATGCGAAAGTCTGTGTGTGTGAATGTTTGTTACCACGTATCTCCGTAACTACTTAACGGTGTTTGATGAAATTTGGAATATAGATATTTTAGATTCTGGAATAACACATAGGATAATCTAATTTTCAAAAATCTACCCCTAAGGGGGTTAAACAGGGTAAAGTTTCTATGAAAATTTTCATTTCTTGGTTAGATTCGCTCAAAACTTGGTACAAATAAACTAAAAAATAAATAATAAAACACGGTTGTAGTTGTTTTATTTAAGGTCGGTGATCGAATGCGCTTCCATGAAACATTTATTTATACCAGTATATAGTCGGTCCTATAACATAAAACATTTTTGGATTTTTCTAAATTTGTTAAGTTATTCAAAAAATACTTGATATATTGAATGTTTGTATTAATGGGTGGCATAAAACTGAAACTTGGATTTCAGACATGCTGTGAGGAATGCTCCTTTGGACAAATTACAGGACGATCTCAGGGTATAAACTCCTGTGGGGCTTCACCAGATGGCGAAGGTATCAGCCTGCCTTCGTTCCTGAGGAGGGAGGCCTACTATAAATGCTGTTTGGTATGAATTTTACTTTGTATTCTGATACTGACTTTATACGTTAATTATGATTCTATGTGCGTTATTTCCTTACCACATTCGTCAGGGATAATTCCAAGTGTAGCTATTATAAGTACATTTTTGACGTAATAAAATAAACAGTAATTTCTTTGTAAGTAACTTCTACTTATTGTTGCAGTAAAGTACTTAGATCTACTTACAGGGTGATTCAAGTCAGACGGTCAAAAAACAACCGTTGGACAAAAACTTCATGTCGTGAATCACCTGTGTATTAAATATGTCCAGTATTATCCGTAGCTAACCCTCCTTTTATCATTTTTTATCCTCGGCAGCCGGGTAAAAGGCTAGACCGCGCCATTATAGCATTATAACGGAAAAGAAATTAAAGTTTTCCCGAAACTTTGGCTCAGTTGCATACATTGAGGAATTTAGGTAAAAACACCAGTTGGTAGGTATAAAATAACAATTATGTTCCCACAGGATGCCGTAAACAATCCAGAAACAACGACCGAAAAGAAAATGCCAACCACAACCGTTACCACCACTACGGCACCGGCGAAACCAAAGAAAACATGCAAAAGCGATTCCTGCGCACATAACTGTGACGACTCTGACGGCGTTGTCAGATGCACCTGTCGCGAAGGATTCAGGTTGCAGGCTGATAAGAAGACTTGTAATGGTATGACAGGTTACTGACTTTTATTCATTTTCACCTTGAGGCTTGATCCACTCACGTCATTCAAGCCTCTTAACCCATTATCAACCGCGATGTAAGAGCCTATGTTTTTGGGGCAATAGATCGTTTGTTCGTGTGGTATTCTGTTATCATCTGACACGGCTAAAGCCGAGTGGTATTTTGCTATTATTTTGTATGACTTCAAGGAAGATTTTTGTAATTTTTTAGTGTTATAATTTTAGTTTGTCACTTGGCAACGCTGCAGTTTTCATTATAAAAGTTACAAAATTTATTCTAATACTTCTAGTCTAGTTATCCAGTTGTCTTATTGCCTAGCCTAGCTCGTTTACTTTAGGTAGGAGAAGTTTGCTAGTTTAAAATGTTAGCTTTTTACGATTTCAGATATAAACGAATGCTTAGAAGCGCAAGACGATCTCTGCATAGCGGACGACACTGTCTGTCACAACATTCCCGGAGCATTCAAATGTGTTCCAATCAAAAAGAGGGATACAGGACTTAGCTGCCCACCAGGGTTTAAGAGGAACGTGCAGAACCAAGTTTGTGATGGTAAGGGCTTTCAAATCAAACATTATAAATTTTGAGTGAACCATGACGAAAGATATTGAGCTTCCTTCATCCACCGCTGCCACGGTCATGGGGTAGTGTATGTTGAAATGTCACAAATGTGAACCTATCTTAGGTCTCCAAAACTGTTCTTTGAAATTGTGAATCAGCGAGTTGAAGTGGCAATAGGTAGGCAATATAGCTCGTAAAACCAACAACAGATTAAGGTTCTCGAGTGGCGACCACAAACACAGAAAACAATGCCCCCCCCCCCCCCCCCCCAATCGATAGATAAATTAACGATATTGTAACGGTCGCCGAAAAGAGGAGGGTCAACTTCCTTTGTCGGGGAATACGAGGAGTAGGTACCATGTTCCATTCAACAGACAGCTAACAGCTGATATTATATTGAGGAAAACAATATAATTTGGGTAGAATGTAACGTGATGTCAACCATAAAATGACAGCCACACAGTTTCACTATTCAACAAAGCTATGCCCCTTTTCCTTTTAGATATAAACGAATGCCAACTGCCCCGACCACCATGCCCTAAGTATTTATGCGAAAACACCGTCGGAGGGTTCAAGTGTAGTGGTAAACCAGGCAAGCCGTTTGAAGAACAGGTTCCAGGGAACAACCCAGCTGGTCCCAGCGCTACTGACCCGTCATCTGATCCAGAGACTCCAAAGAATGATATTTGCCCGCCAGGGTTCAGAGCAGGAGCCAATGATGAATGCAATGGTACATTAAACTATTTTCAACTTTTTAACCGTACTCCTTTTTATAAGGCGCCCTAGTGGCAATAGCAATTGTTATCCTATCCTTTCACCTGGAGGTGAAATCGTTTCACCTCACTGATTTTGTCATCATCCCATTTCACGGCTCCCTTAGAAATACTTTTTTCAATGGCTGTATGTCTTCATCTATCGAAACACTTTACCTATACAAAAGACATCAACGCGCTCCTATTTACCTCTACAAAGTTTTTGTATGTTGGTCACTATAGTAAATGCCGATGGTGAAATGAATCTGTGCACTACGCCGAATTTTTTCACAGAAGTAATGTTTTGAATTCCTTTCAGACATTGATGAATGCAAGGAGAATTCTGATGACTGCCAACGCCTTTCACAACATTGCATCAATACGCATGGCAGCTTCTTCTGCCAGGATCATGTGTCTAAACGCTGTGCGCCAGGGTTCAAGGTCAATACTGGAACGGGAATTTGCGAAGGTTAGTTCTGTAATAAGAGTGCCTTATATGAGAATGGAGAAACAACTGTAGGAACACACTACATACTCGTGATATAATGACATAGCTGAATCGTTATGCTATTGGAAATCCGAGCAAGTTTTAGCTTCACGTAATTTGTTTTGGTTTACAGATATTGACGAATGCGAGGAAAGCAGTGAAGTTTGTAGAAGAACAGAAATCTGTGTCAACTTACCAGGAGCTTACAACTGCAAGTCCAAAATCAGCCAGTTGCCAAAGTAAATCATCTTAGAACACAGTACATGAGCACCTAATATGGTGTGCCGATTCACATGCTTTCAAAATTTTTTGATATTCCTTCCGTTTCGAGCAAATGATTCAACCATCTTGAAGCATTTTATTCAAGAGAAACAATTAATTATTTATTCTGTTTCCAGGCTTACTACGAAAATTTGTCAGGAAGGTACCAGATTGAAGCCAGGTGGAAAATCATGTGAAGGTGAGATAGCTATAACTCAACGGGTGACTGTTCGGTTTAAAGATTCTTTATTTTTCTCAAAGAACATAATACATAGTTCACTTAAATAAGAAAACAAAAAATTAAGTACTTATAAGTATCTACTTAAAATTATATTTTAGCACGAGTGTGCTTACTTGCTAACATAGTGTACCTACTTACCTATCTACTAAATCAAAAGGAAAAAAAAAGAAAAAAAATATAGTAAATCAAGGAAATTAATCTAAAACAACTCAATTTTTACCTATCCAGAAATTAACTAGCTAGACAAAGTAAAGTTTTACTTAATACTACTAAGTAAAATTATGTTACACACAGGCCTACCCTCATTTTTACCGAAAGCTTTGTCTCAACAGTGAGATAAAGTTAAAATAATAATGGCATGCTTCATTATAACAAAAGTAGTTCTTCAAGGCAGCAAATAATATAGCGAATAGAAGCGCAACGCTCTTTTCGCTTAGCTAACTTATATCACATTTTAAAAAGTAGGAAGTACATAACTCATAGTTCAGAACAAATATTTTTCTATACATTTTAGTGAAAGTTTTTAGAGATTTTCTGTGTTAGTCTGAAGAACCATGGTATGTTGCAGACATCGATGAGTGCCGAGAAGGCACACATCTCTGCGATCGATTCCAGAATTGCATCAACACCTTTGGAGCTCACGAATGTCGCTGCAAGAAGGGATTTGAACTGGATTCTTCCTCAGGATCATGCGTGGGTAAGATGTTTCATAGCAGGTGATAGATGAGCATCTTAAAGTTGATATTTCAATGATGATGTGTTGACTACCCGAAATAAAAAGTTGTTTCGGCACTTCAAACTTTAACAAAGCAATGCATTACTGCTCGGCTGGCTATAGAAATAAGTATTTATCTAGAATAACAATTTCACAAAAGAGCTTTTTTTATTGTTTAAAGGCAGTTGTTTGACCACAATCTCTCCTTATGTAAAATGTACATGTTTACTTTCGAGTTGAAGTCTCCAAGATTATATTTATCGGGGAAGATAGACACCGGAAACGAGTTCCGTTGCCTTGATTTATTATATTTTCTCCTAGATATTGACGAATGTTCCTTGAAGCTGGACAACTGCAGTCCTGGACAGCGCTGCCTGAACGTGCTAGGTTCTTTTACTTGCACTCGTCAAACCTCCACTAGTACCACCACCACGCAATCTCCAGTCTACGAATACGAGTACTATGACTCTGAGTAAGTGTCCTTCAATCATTTCACCTTAGTTCTAACCTGTCCTCGGTTTCACTTGATACAATCCATTTGCCACCCAAGCGCAGTGCAGATAGACCTTGCCGAATAGCAAAGTGCTCCTAGTCAAGAAAAGACAGGCTTTAGTCAAGGATATTTTTTTCTATTTTCTCTCCTTTTGCCAAAACTGCTAACTGGATTGAAACCCAAATCTATGGATTGGGTCAGATTTTACTGGGCTGCCTGCCACATTTTTTTCACTACTATAATCATCTTTTACAGCGAAGAAAACACGACAGAGACAGAACCAACCAACGAAGTAATCCTTACCACATCTAAATCTACCACATCTAAACCAACCACTCCCAAGTCAACCACAACATCCACGACCACACCTAGACCTACCTACCCACCTAGAACCACAACAAAACCAACTAGACGACCATACTCACCGTACCAACCTGATAGACCGACTGCTCCTGAAAACAGAAGACCACAACCTCGACTGACCACGCCAGAGGATAGAAGACCAAATAAACCGACCACACAAGAAGATAGAAGACCAGATCCTCAACCCACCACGCCAGAAGATAGAAGACTAGATAGACCGACCACATCTGAAAACAGAAGACCAGATCCTAGACCAACCATAACTGATAGAAAACCAGAATCCACTCCTCCTATGCCGGCTGCACCAGATCACCCTGAACCCACTCCAACAAGACCTGGTGATAGAACTACAGCAGACAGAAGACCAGTTAATAATCCTTATGGCCCTAGACAGCCAGAATACCCAAGACTTCCAGATATTCCTAGAAGACCCGAGGTAAACTCGAGTCAGCCAACAGATTCAAGCAGACCAAACTACCCTAGGAGACCAGGAAGTCCCGGAAGGCAACCGGGTCGCAGGCCTCCTTACCAAAGACCGACTACCACTACAGAAATACCGACCACAACGATCGTGGCTTCAGGTTTCGACCCCAATGAGGTCCATTGCCTGTATGGATTCGAGAAAGACGAATATGGAAACTGCGCTGGTAAGATTTTAAGCTTCTAAGGGCACTGGTTTTTCTTGTTAACTTTGCTAGTGGTATGGTGGCATGTTGTTCCTTGGACTCAGGTCACTCAAAGATCAGCTCCCTAAATACACTAGCACAATGGTTATGGAACGAGAAAATTGCTGTCATGGCTTAGTCTGAAGCATGAGAATGGGAAATTTTAGTTCTAGAAGTGTCCCTTTTTTCAGATAGAGAATTGACCGTGAAGTATGTAGGTATGGGTGAAAGATTTTTTAACTACAAAGTTAAATTTGTCTTTCAATCCGATTTGTCTTTTCGTTATAGCAATGTTTTCAGCTTTCATAGTTTATGAACTTTAGTTATTTTAATTATTTTGATGAACATACAAGCTTGTACGAAAGCCTCGGTGTGCGAGTCAGACTCACACATGTCCGGTTTTTTCTTCTAACCTATTATGTCCCACTGCTGGGCAAATGTCTCCCCCTATTCATTCCATCGGCCTCTTTCCTTGGCGGTCTCGACATCGTCTTTCATCCTCAGGCACCCAAGATGTTACTGCGTTTGCCCAATTCTCGGCTTTCTATTCCATAACATCATGAATTATTGGGCCCCCTTGGCTAACTTTGTGGGCTTTAGAATAACTTCTAGTGTTGCTATTAGGAAAAAACTCGCTTCACTGCGTGATTTTTTTTTACTTTTATTTAACAGATGTAAACGAATGCGAAAGGGGTCAGCATATCTGCAGTTCTCTAGAAAACTGCGTAAACCGCGCAGGAGGGTACACCTGTGAATGCATTTCTGGTTTCCGGCGCGCTGATGACGGCTGGTGCGTGGTGATCACCAATAGTCCCACTAGTACAACTACTAGTACAACTACTAGTACTTCTACTTCTACCACTGAACGTCCTAGTCCTAATGCTGGTAAGTAATGTTGCGGACGCTATTTTATCAACATTTTTTAAATATAACAAAGTCAAAGTCAAAATTTATTTATTCAATAAAATCACAAGGACCACTTTGAAACGTTGGTTTTTATCTAGGTGCCTGTTCCTCCGCGACCAAGCCAGGAAAGAAAGGCAAGAAAACAAGGCTGGATATTCTTTTTAATGATCCTTTTACAAAACAATAGGTTCGAGTTGGAGCATTTTCAATCCCAAGAGTTTTTGTCATCTAAATAATCAGATATTTTATAGTATGCCTTTTTATAAAGCTTTTGTTTAATTACGTTTTTAAATTTGTTAATTGATAATTTTCATGAAACAAGAAACTCCACTCTGACTGAGTGACAGAGTTAGAGTGAAAAAATATATTTTTCATATCATGCATTATGATGCCAACATGGAGGTATTAAAATGACAATTTTGAAGAATGATCAGGGGGTAAATTGTATGGAACTCTCAGTGACATTTCCGCAGCAAATGTCATTTCCATACAATTTTATCTTTCCGCAGGCGTTAACATCAACATAAAGTGGTATTTGTCTAGCCCCCCTGATCGTAAATATTGAATGTTCTAAATAGAAAATCTGAATTTAAAAAAATCTGAGTTTAAAGTGGCGGAAAACACCACTGTCAGCAACGCGTTTGTAGAATCTTTTCGTTAGAATCTCCTTATTCATAATCACTCACTAACTTAGCAGGTCGCTCATTCTAACCCTGTCCTTTTCTAACACTAAACAAAGGATAGAGACGGACAACTTTTAGATCGCTGCTAAAGTTAAAAGTCGGTAATAAAAACAACGCTTGGTCTTAGGAATTTGGAATCTTCTTTTAGTAGTTTTATTACTATCTCGAAAAGAGATAGGTACCTACCTCGAATGTATTTTGCATTTACACCTTATCAATTTCAACACAGTATCTACGATCAAAAAATAATCGACGATAACAAAACAAATGATCGTACAAAATTTACTGTGTCAGTTTTTACTATTATTCCTATCTTCCAGTGGACTCATCACCAGAGTGGCCGTATCAGCCTTACCCGACGCGCTCGCCACCGCACGTGGCACACCCTGTAATATGCGAACTTGGATACACCTTCGACCGTGCTCAGGGCAGATGTGTCGGTAAGCAGTTACTCTTCTGTGCTAAGAAGAATCAAGGGTATTAGTGATGGAAACATTACCATCAAATCTGGGGTAGCCTCCTGTAGGGACGAAGTTGAATGTACCCTATAGGTCTATATAATTTCATGACCACATTAAGACTAAGAAGTCTATATTTTTGGCTATATTTCCTCTTTGCAAAATTGGCAATGAACTAATAAATTAAAATGCATGTGCTCTCAATCTTTCGCAGTAGAGAAATATTAATTACTTACCTACCTAAGTTTGATCTCATTAGAATGGCCAATTTTAAACTTTAACTTAAAACTTTTTGTTTCTTGCAGATATCGACGAATGCGCTGAAAACAAAGACACGTGTTCAAATACTGAAAAGTGCGTGAACATGGACGGTGGCTTTCGCTGTGTATGCAGTAGTGGGTGCAGTGATGAAAATGAAAAGCCTTCCTATGGTATGTCAACTCTGAAAATGGCTGACGTATAGACGCCGTAGTAGGGAAAGGATCCACAGTTCAAAGGGTTCAATTAAGCATTCCCAATGCAAACGGCGGTTTCTGGTGACCCAAAAAAACTATCAAGATTTTAAGAAGAAGTCCGTGCACAATCGCGCGATAGATAGCGGTGGCGAAGAACTTGCGGAAAAGGCTGTCCAAATTCATATGATTAACATACACGTTGCCGCTGTTCCCGCGCCAATTTGCACGGGACTTTATGATCTCTACCACAGAGGTCGTCAAATTCTATTTCAAGAAGCAAGACTCAAACGTAATCAGTCATAGATTGCAAATCTTTCGGAATAAAGAGATTTTGCTCTCATAAGGTCAAAATTCAGTCAGCTATACCTGTGCCTTCAATTTTTGGAGTAAAGTCTAACTATGCGAAGGTTAACAATTTAAAATAAGAAAAAGCAGAAATTATTTCTTCGGCATCGCCACCATGAAACTTGATTTCAGCTGTTCCTTAATTCCAGTGCCGGTCCAGCCTCCACAAACAGCCCGCCAGCCTTCAGGCTCGGACAGCAACGTAATCACAGTCGGCTCTCAATACGGCCAGCGGGGACCCTGGTCTCCCAGACCTAGCCACTCTTATGCAAGTGGTGGCAATTTGCTGATCTCGTGCCCTTGGGGGTACAGGCTTACGCCAGAGAAACGCTGTTATGGTAAGCTTTTTTGTATCTACTTATAAAATACAATCAATACATAACTTTGGTCAGTTTGGTCCTTCGAATCAACTAGCTATTGCTCCAGCAATAATTGTGAAACTTTTATAAATTTTGGAGCAGATTTTTGAGCCGGAGACGTACCAATTTATTATTATAGCTTTTTATTATTATTTGATGTTAGAGGCGAAACGTCATATGGCCGTTTGTTTCCATATCAATCAATAATTTTGATTTCTAATTTATTTAACAGATGTTGATGAATGCGCCCGCAATATCTCCTCTTGTGGTCCCCAGCAGCGATGCGAAAACTTCTACGGAGGATACTCCTGCCAGTGTCCAGCAGGACACAAGTTGGTGGGAAAGAACGGATGCGAAGATATCGATGAATGCACGCATGGAAACGTAAGTTATGGAACCTATAGTTACGCAGGGAGGTTTTTTCTGTCCGTTTAAAAACCCTTTCCCCCTAAATTCTTGAGGCTTGCTTTGCTCGTAATCTGCACAGACTTTTTCTTTCTTAATAATTATCAATAGCTGAGACGGTGGCTTCAGAATTTTACGAAAATGTTACGATGACATTATTGATAATTACACTGACTTTCTAGCGTGGCGACTCAGACACATCATCTGTAAATATTAGATCTGGATTTGAGTGTTCTAGTACCACAAGTACCATTCATAGTTCTTACTATATGCGACATGGAATCCTTGTGTAGGGTCTGGACTCTATTGACCATTAGGTGTTATGTATATTATGATTTAGTTTCATATCTATTTCAGCCATGCTCTTACTACTCTCAATGCATAAACTCAGTGGGTTCCTACCGCTGCCAATGCTCGGATGGGTTACGCAACGCGCCAAGCAACGACAAAGTCTGCGAAGATATCAACGAATGTACCGAGACGCCTGGAGTCTGCCAGCACTCCTGTGCTAACTCCTGGGGAGGCTATAGATGTTTTTGCGAAAGGGGTTATCGCTTGGCTAGTGATAACAGGTAAGAAAAGTCTATAAAAGTGACTACGTATGAGTTGACAGAAAATTGACGACCTCAGTGGCGCGGCGAGCGAGAAGAAAGCTGAGACGCAAGAGCTGCGGGCTCCATTCCCACTCTGGACAAATGTCTGCATGTTCCGCAGATATTTGTTTCGGGTCTGGGTGTTAAGATACCTACCATGATAGGTGCTCGTAGTTCATGATACCCATGATATAGGACATCTGAGTGTTAATTAATATTCAGAATTCTGGTGTATCCAATAAAGAATTATCGATTTAACTGAAGTGAAGTTACTCGCAACTACGTCATAGCGATTTGTCTCTATATGTACACCTATATGTGTCATTAATTGCTAATGACATATTTTTCAGAACCTGCACTGACATCAACGAGTGTGAAGAATGGTCTTCAATGAGAGGCAGTCGAGCCCAGCTATGTGGTGGAGAATGTATCAATACACCCGGAAGTTATAAATGTGGCTGTCCGTCTGGATACCGCCTGTCAGAAGATGAGCGAAGTTGTATTGGTATGTTGCAATCCACCGGATAGTTTTATATTCCCGAGTCCAACTTAGCAGATCGCTAAGTTGGACTCGAATAACTCTAATCCTGTTTCTTAAACTAAACAAAGGAAAAATGTTAACTAAAAGCTGACAACTTTTAGACTTTTGACTGACTAACAACTTTTGACTGACAACAGCACACTGCTAAAGTTAGCAAGTGATTATGAATAAGAGGGTATGAATTTACTCTTTAGCCAATAAGGAAGATACTAAGTAAAAAGAAAAAAACTTTGGTTAGGAGCTGAACAGAATACCGACGCCGATACAGCTCTTAGATTTTGCAAGTTTAAGTGGCAGTGAACCACAAAACTAGCACAACCGGCTACCAGTGGAGAAGAAAGGGTCTCCAATGGTGACCATGAACCTGATAACGCAGTGTTGGAAGGACTCAACTCAATGTACCTATGAGCTCATCGGTGGATGGATGTAGTCCAAGATCGTTCGTGATGGCATTATTTTGGGGAGGCAAATATGAACAGCAGTGAACTTCTAGTACAGGCTGTTGATGGTGATGATGATAATAACGATACACCTTGGCTAGTGAACGAGACCTAATATAGGATAGATAGGTTACTATCACAAATAAACTAAGCAATTCATAATATGAATGATCAAATTCATCAAATAAAACATACATAAAGTTGTTTATTACCAAAGATGAAGAATACAGATTCACAATGCATACAGAAAATATTCAGATAGGATAGGTAAGTACTACATACTGAGTGAAATTTCTAACGTGACCCAAACTAAGCGTGAGCTTGTATCCTGAGTATCAAGAGAGTAAATTATGATCAAGTTCAGTTTTTGGATTAAATACAAATATCTATATATAATACACCATTTGCATTTAAAATATAAGTAAGTATAACATTTCCTATGTTTATGTAAAATCTCTTCGTTTTAGATATCGATGAATGTGAGTCAGGCGAAGCGACCTGCGCCCGCTCAGCAGACCCTGGACAAGTGTGCCAAAATACTAGAGGGAGCTACCATTGCCACCAGATTGAGTGTCCCCAGGGATACAAACTGGAGTCGAAACAGTGAGTGAATGAATGAATGAATGAATTAATTAATTAATGAAAATACTTTATTGTACAAACGAAATAAGATACAAACGAAATAAACAGTAACACATATGATAAAGGTACAATGAGCGGTCTTATCGCTTAAAAGCGATCTCTTCCAGACAACCTTCGGATGGAGAGGATTATATATGATTTTGAAGCGGCCGGGGGTGTACTTTGTGTAAACTACCTTAAATAATATTATTCATAAAACATACTACAGCAGAATATAATAAATAATAACATATATACCAATTACCTATTATATATATATATTTATGTTTAGTGAAGTGATTTATTAGGCCATTGCACATGGCTGTGATTATTACATAGGTACCTACTGTTTATGGAAATTATACATACATGTACTTTAGATAAACCATTATAATGTTGCCGATTTTTAGGTATGGTATGGTACAGGCATGCTAAATTGAAATGTGTCCCAAAAATCGAGTCATGTTGAGTTCCAATCGATTCGATTTATGGCGTAATTGGCCATACAATAAATGGAATATATTTAATGTAATTTTCTTTAATTTTAAGTGTCGTCTTCACTTTAAAATGAACCAACTTTGTATTAATTAAGTATTAATTATATTTATTGTGTTGAATCGCATTTTATGTGCTCTTTGTTTCAGTCGATGTTCAAGGATTCAGCGATCTTGTGCCATAACGGACTGGGCATGTCTCCAACAACCGGGCAGCTACAGTTACAACTTCGTCACGTTTGTGTCAAACATCTACTTATCTTCAGGAAGCGTAAGTGTTATGTTCAGGCGTTGGCTGCCGCGCCTGTTTGTGATAACTCTGGCAAAGAAGGACCATCTTGTTGGTGCAAAGTTCCTTTGATACGCACCATGCACACGGTCATATTGTAAAACGAGACTTTTCAAGTAACATACTATCGGTGAAGGCACCGACTAAGTTTCGACTCATTCCGGGAATCTTCATCAGGGTCAGTGATCAAACGCCTTAATGACGTTCCTAAATTTTGAGGAATGCTCAAATTAGATTGTGAGATAGCTTGAGATGACAATTTCACTCAGTCGAGCAAATCTGACGAGGAGAATTCGAGTGGAGGACATTTTGTAGACTAAAAAAATTGAGGTTGAGTCGAGTCGAGTAAATCTCGAGGTGATGTCTCGAGAATACTTTCGAGTAAACGTGGACGGTCCCTCTAGGGACCGGCAGTCCATTTTATTCGGAGTTATTCGGAGTTATTTTATTTACCGTAAGCGGTAATGACCCAAACTAATACAACCCGCTCCGAGTCGTGAATGACGCGACGAAACTGCATTCAGGCGTTTGGTTTTAAAAATTGAAATCTTTTTAGGTCGATCTCTTTACAATGCACGGACCATCATGGAGCGATTCCGTGCTCAACTTTGAGATGAGGTTGGTGAGAGTACAGGCATCACCAGGCGTTACTCCTGCTAACCCAAGCTGTTTCGAGTGAGTACCTATATAATAATAATAACATACACACATTTTTCACATATCATCATCTAGCCCCAAACTGCCCAAACTGTTCGATTGGCACCACACTAAAGCTGAATGAAGGATCATCAAAAAAATAACCAAGCAGAGTTTGTTGCCTGATTCTTCTATGCTTGGTCGCGCGCGAGGAACTGGCGTAAATTCACTTTCCAATTTTAAATTCACGTAGTTTTTTAAGTTGACGTTTCTATATGATCCTTGTGATTTCAATGAATAAAAACCTATTGACTTTGACTTTGAAACTAAGCAGAGCTTGTATTATGGGAACTACATGACTAGACTACATGACGAGTAGGTACTCTTTTTAAATAAATGAGTTCACCCTCTTCGATTGGCATCACACTACAGCTAATGAAGGATCATAGAAAAAACCAAGCAGAGTTTGTTGCCTGATTCTTCTACCGGCGTAAAGTCACTTTAACATTTTAAATTCACGTAGTTTTTAAGCTGACGTTTCTATATGATCCTTGTGATATACTACTTATATACTTTTTTTTGTAAATACATACATATTATAACAGCCAGACCCGAGACAAATATTTGCAGATCATACAAACATTTGCTCAGCGGCGGGATTTGAAACCGCTTCTGCGTCTCAGGCGGGCCTTCGCCCACTGCACCACAGAGGTCGTCAAATCTACCCCACGAGATAGGTAGATCTTAGGCTTCTAGATTAATTTCAAAACTAAAGCACATAATACATTATAGTATGCCGACCCACTCGTAACGTGTCTGCATAAAGATATGATGACGACCTCAGTGCCGTGGTGGACTAATAGCCGGCTATGATGCGGGTTCGATTCCCGCTGCGGGACTAATGTTTGCATGTTCGGCGGATATTTGTTCCGGGTATGGTTGCTGTGGTGTAGTGTTCGTATGTTCCTGATACCCAACAGTAATGCTCGCATTGCTGTGTTCCAGTTGAAATGGGAATGGGTGCCAGTGGAATTACAGGTACGTGAGTCTTTTCACCCTTTATGACTCAGGGTTGTGTTACTGTCGACCACGAACCGGACGACTAGATATAGGAAGCCCTTTACCCGATGGAGGGAGACGGTGGATCGTTCGTCATGGCTCTCTTTAGGTCTATTCAGCAGTGGAGTTTTGCCTCTACAAGCAGTTGATGATGATGACGTGGATATAATATTTACATTTGCTTTCAGTATGCGTCCGTCTGGCAACATGTGCGTGATTACTCTACTCTGTTCGCTGGAAGGGCCACAGGTGGCCGAACTGGAGCTATCCATGTCTCTGTACCAGCATAGTATGTTCGCTGGCAGCACCGTCGCAAGACTTGTAGTTATAGTCTCAGCGTATGAGTTTTAGCCTTTACGCCTTCACACCAGAACCGTGCAGAGGGTCTATGCCAAATTTCCGAGTCACAAATACGTTCTAAACTTGTTGTTTAGAACGTATTTGTAAACAAACGTTTGTCAGTTTTTGCATGGAAATCTTGTCGATACGGTCGACGTTTTGACATGTATTTAAACTCAGCATAGATCCCCAGTTTCCAGAATCGTGATATTTTTATTTTATATTAATAAAAACCACTCTAAAACGTGTAGTTACATGTAATCGTCGTTGTCTTTTCCCCATTTTAAAATTCTTAGGGCCGTACTTACAAAGATTTAAACTGCTTGGTCTCTTTCGACATGTGTCGTTTCAAATTCAACAGAAGAAAAGAAAACACTGTTTGACTGTTTAAAAATCTTTATAAGGCTTAGTAGGACAATGCATAATAAATTTCGCCGAATTCCGCAATGACTTCAATAAGCCACTAAACTTGTGTTATAAATATATGTTGAGCTTTTTTTCATGATCCATATATTATTATACCAATGTGATTGATGCCACTGTCTTATTTTCTATGGTAAAAAAAAGAATGTAAGCCATGTACGGTAGATTATGAGACGGGGGTAGATTGGTAAAGCCGCGACAAAAAGGAACCTGACAGCAGAGTTGGCAAATCCAATTTACTTATCCTAGTCCTATATTACGTAATGAACCATTGTGTTATACTCGTAGATGGTTATAGAACTATGCCGTCTATTTTGATTTGAATATCATTAAGTATCTAATCTAATGCCGTAATAAAAAGCTTTTATAAATAGCGAAATACGAAAATGTAAGTACTAAGGAATGCTGCAGATAAATAGAAAGAATTAATGCATACATTGTGACTTGAAAATGTGAGCTTTCAGCCAAATTAAGTAAAAAGGACTGTCAGTCTGTAAAAAAAATTGAAATAAAGTCATTGAAATAAATTGGAATATATCTTTTTTATTCAATAAGCACAAGCATTACACCATAAGCTATGGCGTTTATATTAAACACATTTATGTGTATCTAATAGGTAGTAGTGCACATAACATCAACTGATTAGATCACAGGATCACAAAATAATCATTTATTAAAACATTACAGGCCAAAGAAATGTAAACATAACTTAAATTTAAGCATTACTTTAAAACATTCTCGCCTCTACACTATCTAGACGAGAGGCGATATAACGATGCTTAAATTTTAGTAGTGCTTCCATGTCTATATGTATATATATAAAACTAGATACAGCCAACATACCATATGTATTCTATAAGTATAAGTATCTACAACGCTCTGGTCCCTAGAACGAAACGCCCGCTTCATACCAACATAAAAATATCTGAATAAGGATATATTTCTTATAAAATAAAACACTTTATAAATCATGTAAATAGATTAACTTGGAACTCAATGTCAATACGTCATTTAATACTCTGTATGTCTTCGAGATCCAATAACACAAAAAATACTCGATTAAAAAATTGCTACATTATATAAACAAATACAATTTTACAAACAAACATATTTTTTTAAACAAAATAAATGTTCAATGTCCTAAGGATAAAACTTAAAAGCATACACTGTACACAAACGCGTAAAATTTATATTTGGTGCCTATAACTTACCCATTTGCACTAAGCAAGCAGACTTAGGCGAGACTAACGGATATTTTTTAAACAAATGTGTAAGTAATTGCGGCCGATCGAGGATATACGATCGAGTTTATCGTCCAGTTTCCATGAGACTTGAGGCTTGATTTAAGACGTGGGTGGTCAATTGATAAGAATACTTGACAGCACAATCGGATTTCGATTCTTACAACTTGATCAAGAATAGTCTTCATACAATGCAATAACTTTATTTGCTCGAAACAAAGACACGTGATTAACACACACATAATTCAGATCAGCCATGTTTCGTCGATTAACTGACATACAAAAATAAGACAGCTCAATTTACTAAGTTAATGATTACATTTTACAAATGAATTTAACACATTAATTAATTGTCACATGAAAATTGGTCCGTCAAATATACTCGAATATTCTAATGCAAATTGGACTATGTAATTAATCTTGTATGGCCGCAAAAAAAACACGGCTTAGTCTTTGCCTGAATTTAGTGCAGATGAGCATTAGACACTTTCGAGACTGTACAAGGTTCAAAATGGCACGAATTAATACAAGTTCATAGATGGGCAGAAATGCACGGTATATGGATTAACAGTACATTGTATATTCTAGAATATAAATGCTCTTTAGTCCATAGTGACAGTTCAGATTTCACTGAATTGGGGCGACAGCTTATAAGCTCATTCAGAATTATGATTTTTTAAATAGTTTTTTCAAGGACAAATTCAATTCATAAAAGTATGTAACAATTAACAGATAAGACAAATAAAACATGTTTCTGGTAGCCAACGCAAAATATATATCAATCTAGCTATAGCAGAAGCAGGCCTGCGATGATAAGTAAATATATAAAAATTCGAACAGCCGCATACATAGGTCCTAACGCCACACTAAGATTCCCTGTATCGTGGATATCATCATGGATCATGGTACCACAATACACAGAGCCGAAACAAATATCAGAAGAAAGAAAGAAAGAAAATACATTTATTTGACACACACAATACAGAGAGGATACAGGCAAAAGATACAAAGAAAGAAAACAGGTTATTCCTCTCCGCTACGCGTGGGCCAAATAGGTCCTGTCTCAGCATAATAAGCAACTCCACATCACCAAGATGTGAAGCTACGCTGGTTTTCAGACAGAACCTATTGGTGAGTGACCCCACGATCAACAGCGCAGGCGCACATTAAAAATACAATTACAAATAATAAACTAGAACAGAGAACAACCACACAGTACAAGGATAAAAGAAAAAGTAAATAAGTACAGTAAAGAAGTTTGTTATCAGCAGATCATGCAAACATTTGTCTCGCAGCGTGAATCGAACCCGCACCCCATCCTTTGCAATTGGCCATATTTGAAGAATTCATCTCGTTTTATATAAATAATAGCAATATTAGTTTGTAACAAATTATTCTATTTAAAAGAATCCCAAATTAAAACACGACGCTTGAAAATAATGTAGGACTAAATTGTCGGGAAAGATATAAAGTACAAAATGTGTATTTTTTTTAAAGGGAAAAACGTGCGATTTTCTTATTTTGTTTTATTGGATATTTTAAGCGCCAGGGTCTCGCGTATGCTATTATAAACTGTAATTCAATGATGTAGCGTACGAAATGTATGTGGCTTTTTTTAATCTGGGTCTTATATTCAGTTAACGATAAATGAACGTTAGAAATGTATGGACTTTTAACAATATGTCAAAAACATAAACAGAGTATTGATATAATCCATCTTAGCTGCCTCACCTCAAGCGTATACAGTCTTTCACAACATTTCTACAATATTATAATACTCGTATCATCCACAAAAAAATTGCAATTGTGACATTTACAACCATTCTTTTTTAGGGTTCCGTACTCAAAGGGTGTCAACGGGGCCCTTAAGTCGTACCTCTACCCGACTGCTGCAATATTTTTGAATGCTTACACAAAAACGTAACAATAATACATTTGATATGAAATTAAGTAATGGAAATTCGTTTTATACGGACTATTCAGCAATACTCGTTTGATTAAGTAGGACCGATTCATCAGACTGTAAAGTCGTGATTTCTATAGTAGGAAAGCCTCCGGAAAGACCCACCGAACGTTAGTAGGGACCGACAACTAAACGTGCACTCACGAAACACGGAAGTGCACAGTGAATGCCACGGTCAAGCTGCTAAAATCCGGTCTATAAAACATAACATTAATGAGTTTTTTTAATAGATACAACATATATTATTCGATATCTAGCAAACATTATACGTTTACAATTTACATACTCTAGTACTAACAATAAAACCACATATACGACACAAAAGCTACCGTTTCACAGCGTTTTGTGACTACTCTTAAATAATATAGTAAAAAAAAAAAAAAAAAACTGACAAATTTTAACACACATTCAAATTTTAAGTTTTATACGGGTATTTACCTTTTATTATTCTCCGAAGTTTCGACCGTTGCAACTGCCATGGCCAAGTGTTTACTGAAATATATGAAGCTATTTATTAAGGGCAGTATCCGCAACTCCCCTTTTTTTATCTTCAGATTCAGAAAAGTCCATGTTCACATTACGATACCCACACTAACCGTATCACCGCAAAAATAAAAAATAGTAGATGCGTTAAAGACCCATACAAAACTTATAAGTTAGGTATTGTTCAATTACATATATTTTTTATTGCACAAAACAAATTATTGCATTGAAGTGTCGTAATAATATTACCATATTTTTTTTATGAAATTTTATTTAAAAAAAAACATTAATTTTAACAACAAATAATTGTATTTAACAAAGAAAGCTTCCTAAAACCATGCATAGACAACAAACAGCTCAATAAAAGCTAAGAAAATGGCATTTTAATTTTATCACTTATCAATTTTACTAATCTACAAAAATATTTCTCCTTAGCACGCTATTCGATCAATTGATTGATGTATCCTTAAAATGATATATTTATAATCATTTTGTATACCAAAAACTTATAAAACAGTCGGTAAATAAATCCATAGAAATCTCTTTAAAACTGATTCCATTACTATCAAATAGCACAAAAGTAAAATCAACACACATTCTTGTCTCATATAAAAGATTAGGCAACGCATATATTGTTGTCTCGTGTAAAGGAGTAGCCAATCAATTGACCATAGACCATAGACCACTAACACTAGTTTAATAACCATACAGACAGTCAGATTAGATTACAGTTAGGTGTATATCGCAGTAAGATAGATAGCTAGTAAAATATTAAGTAACCATTTACTGTGGCGCAGTGGGCGAAGGCTCGTCTGAGACGCAGAAGGTGGCGGGTTGAATTCCCGCAGCGGGATAAATGTTTGTATTTACAAAAAAATATATATATGTAGTATATCAGTCATGTAGTTCCCATAACACAAGCTCTGCTTAGTTTGGGGCTAGATGATACTGTGTGAAAAATGTCCAGCATTATTATTAAATTTTACTCAGAGAACATAATTATGGGCATATGCCAAATGTAATAAATAAACAAATAAACACCAAAGACTCATACATAGTCTTACCCCACACTAGGATTTCCTGTCGTAGGTAAAAAAAAAAAATCTGCAGTACATGCAAACATTTGTCTCGCAGCTGACTACCCCCATATTGGTAGGTATCCACACAAGATGGTTCTCAGATTTTATAGTAACTAGGATGCGCTAAAATAGGCGACGAAAAACAAGTTAGGGATTTTAAAATTTTGCATAATTTACTTAAATTTGACATTATTCCTTCATATTTATAGTACCTAGTCTTAAATATATCTATATTACTGCGGCATATACTTATTTATAGGCTTGTAAGTGGGGTTCACGACATCGTAATAGCATTACCATAAACATATATACATTTAAAAAGTTGATAGATTCATTTAAATGTGTCTTTTAACGCTGTGTATATATATTACATTGATATGAGTTCATTATAAAATTCAGTCGATTATTAGGTTAGGATTATTGAACGAAGCATTCACGGCATTTTTAATAATCTATCCATAGATAAAGATAGAGCTTTATTCGAGAAGACTTAACTATTGTTTTATATTTTCTATTTGTAGGGTAGAGATTGACAGTATGTTAGTTGTATGGCTGCGCAGTGGACAATTAAGTTCTTCGCCTCTAATCAATAATGTGTTGACTAGTTCCACCACGGAACGAGTGCACCGAGTCCGAATTTATTGGACGCTATTCAGCAAAGCGCTGATGGAACACGCAGACGAAGCCCTGGAGGTCTAAACAAATACCTCACGCTTACTTTTCCTTTCACGCTAACGCAAATTTGTCAAGGTAAAACTTGGCAGCTGTCACGTAACATTTCCATACAATTCAATCCTTCCGCAGGCGTTAACGCCTACAGAAAGTGGTATTTGTCCAGACCTTGGGTTGAGGCTAGTTATGAATTAAACATGGCTTAGCCTTGAAATAACAGTGTTTAGTGTTTATGGATAGGATATTAAGAATGGCCGTTTCGTTTCAAACAAATCTACCAACGTAAAGACAACAATAGGTGTGCTATGCACATCTACACAAGCGCCTCAACTTACAACCGAGATCATTTCTTCTTGACGGTGGAGCTGCTGGCGCAGCTACTGGACCGCGTTTGGACGCCATCTTTTTTAAGCAAACTCACACCGAAAGCGGGGCATTTCTTCCTCAGCGCTTTAATTTTGTAGAGCTTATTCCCTTGCGAGTTATTACCCTCTTCAATGTTGTCGGGGGTGACGTCAGCGGTGATCACGGAGTGGGACAGGCAGTCCATGGGCTCGGGGCTGTTGGAATTGTCGCGCTTTCGCCTGAAACGGAACGGCGCTTCGAGCGAATCCGCCGATATATTCGTGACGTTCGTATCGCTCGAAGACAGATCCTGGCTCGTTTCCAAGCCCTTATTGCCGTTGCTTTTAGGTAGCTTTTTGCGCGAGCTGGAATTCGAACGCACTATCAGCTTCTTCCGTGCCGTTGGTGTTTGTTTTTGAGACGTTGTCCTCAAATTCGGCTCGGACGGTAGTCTGTTTTTGCCGTTCAAATTGCAGTTCTCGGTCAGTGCTGATAGCGTTGAGGTTACGTTGGTTAATGTAGTGACTGCGGCGGTATCGCTCGAGCTCATTTTGACTGAGCCAGTTTTTCGGGTTAGTTTTAGCGGGCTGGCACCGTGCGTGTAACCTACTGGCCTGGCTAAGTTGGCCCTTTGTCCATGAAAGCTGTTCTTCCCCGTATAAGGTTTCACACTGCCGGCTAGCTTGGCTTGCGAGTTCCTAGTGGGAGGGAACGTTAGAGTGGTGGACGCGCAATGTCTGGGTAGCCTCGGAGGTTGTTTTAAATTCGTATTGTTGGCATTACGCACGTTGTTAGTTGGCAGCATGTAGTTGAGTTTTGGCGTGAAGAGGGTCTTGGTTGGCAGCATTGGGGTGGGCGTGGTTTTGTACTTGCCAATGACAGCTGTCACGTTGTTTTCCGAGTCCGTTCCGTTCGCGTTTACGTTGTCCAACTGGAAACGATAAACAATCATCATTATGAGCACACATCCTATTCTATCCAACTTAAATTATTTTTTACCAATAAATCAAAGACGCAGATGTGTTTTACATCATCTATCGCCGCAACATTGACTTGTTACGATAAAATATAACAAAGAATCATTGCGACAATTTGAAAATATACAAATCGATTGCGATAAACCGCATTCCATTCGGTTAAGCCGAGCCGTTTCGGAGATAAGTGGAAACAAACAAACAACCTTTTACGTCAACATTTTCAAACATAGTCCTGAACCGACACACGGGTTCCCCTGTCGTGGGCAACTACGAGCGCCGTGGTTTATTTTATCCCGCGGTCGGATTCGAACCCACAACCTTCTGCGTCTCATCTAGCCCTAAATTAAGCAGAGCTTGTATTTTGGGAACTACACGACTGATTTTTTGTAAATACATACATATTATACATATGTAGAAAATACCCAGATCCGAGACGAATATTGGCAGATCATACAAACAATGGTCTCGCGGCGGGAATCGAACCCGCAACCTTTTGCGTCTCAGGCGGGCCTTCGCCCACTGCGCCACAGAGGTCGTCAGAGAGGTGTTTGGTGGTTACCCGTACATGATTCTGACCTTATGAACGTTCTTGTTCGCGTGCAGTATGCTCTGCAGCGAGACCGGCTTCTCCTCCTTGGACGGCAGTTCGGGAGGCAACGTGCAGTAGATGCCGCGCGTGTACACGGGCAGGGATGTTATGTTGTGCCGGCGTCTGTACGCCTCGCCCTCCGCGTGCATGCGAGATTGCACACTGTCCATACATAAACATCGGATTATTTTAATAATTTTTACCACCGGGTTTTATTAACTTTTCCAACTTACACCTCATTTCCATGTTAACATGGAAAATTATGGGCGAGTTGGAAAAATTTACACTTCATTGACCGACGGTAAATGTAAAGGAAAGTAATAGGAAATTGTACCATAAGGGAACAAAATAATGCAACATTATTGTCTAACGATAAATGTAAAGTAATAGGAGATCCTACTACTATTATAAAAGTTTGTGAGGATGTATGTTTGTTACTCTAACACGCGAAAACTACTGAATGGATTTTGATGAAAGTACAGTAATATAGCTTATACATCAGAATAACACATAGGCTACTTTTGATCCGGGTACCACGCGGGCGAAGCTGTGGGCCGAAGTTAGTTGTACCATAAGGGAACAAAATGCTATTTTGAATCCAGAGCGGAGCGAAGGATCCTAGAGTAGAATCCCGAGCGCAGCGAGTCCGATGTAAAAATAATTTGCGGCCGAGTGGTGACAATCTACTTTTCATTAAAATTAAATGACAAGTAACTCTTGAATATAATATATTTTTTATTAATAAATAAATAGCTACTGAAACTTCATACTATTGCGTACTCAAAGAAACAGCAGGCGCGCTATGAAGAAGGAAAGAACTTTGGAAAAGTCAGGGAGAGGCCTATGCTGGAAAGAAAAATGATTCTAATACCTATCGATGCCTAAACTTATCGATGTTTATGTACTCTAGATTGTAAAACTAGTATTAGATTGTTAATAAAGGCGATTGAAATTGAAATAGCTACTGCCCACGTCTCGCCATCGCCTCGCGCTCGACAAATGAGAAAATTCCTATTTTCCTCGCACTTATTGCGAGGAAAATAGGAATTTTCTGAAGTTTCTAATTTGTGGAACAAAACGTCGTTTTCCGAAAAGATGGGAAAAAGTAGTATTTTTATCTAAGGAAAACTAACAAAGTATTATTTCACTTTAGAATATGATAACATACTTAAACGAAGGAGGTGAAATAAAATATATGTGCAATACAAACTACGCGTTTATAAGCCATCAAGACAGGGACCTATTTTGACACCAAGCAACACATCGTTTTTCCTACAGACTAGTGTTTTAACATAATTGTTTGGGATCGAATAAAGCGGCGATCACAATAGGCCTGTGACGGTCGCAGTGATACTAAAGCCACAAAAGGATAAAAAATAAATGGGATCGAATAAAAAAAATCTTTCGTGATAAAAGTCATAAAAGGCTAATTTAAAAAAAAATGGGATCGAATAAAAAAGTCTTTCCATCTTTCTTTGACTCAGTCCAGGGACCACGAAAGTACTCCGTGACGGGGGGGGCAAATTTCTTTGGTCACCCCTTCAATTTCCAGCCCTGGCTTGTTAGGCGGGTACCTATGTGATTTTAGGGGTGGGGGGGGGGGGGCATTTGGCCCCCTCTGCCCCCCACTTCCGCGGTCGCTGACATAGTCTACACTACAGGCATTCTTCTCTACTTCACTCACTTCTCGAGGAACCACTGCTGGTGTCCGATGACGGAGCCCGGCCGGCAGATCCTCAGCCAGCCGATCGCCTCGCCGGACGTGAAGCCGTGGTGCTTCATCATGTAGCAAGCTATCAGCGTGCCGGTCCTGCCGAGACCCGCTGCAACAAACATTTCAGATTCAGATTCAAATTCAAATTCAAATTCAAATTCAGATTAATTTATTGATCATTTCGTTATAACATAAAATGACATTGTCATTTCAGATGGGTATAAATAATAATCGCAGAGGAACAGGCAGTAGATAAAAAAAGTTTCAAAGTGATCCTTGTGATTTTATTGAATACATGAATTTTGACATTGACTTTGAAATAAATAATTCTGGATTTTTTTTCACACAGCGTCATCTGTCCCCAATCTAAGCATAGCTTGTACTATGGAAACTACATGACTGATATAATACATAACTTTTCTTTTTCGTACATACATAACATATTGAAATAAATAAATACCCAGACCTGAGACAAATATTTGCAAATTAAACAAACATTTTTCCCGCAGCAGGAATCGAACCCGCAACCTTCTGCGTCTCAAGCAGGTCTTCACCCACTGCGGGTATACATTCACACTTAAAGCTATTACACATGCAAATATGATTTAAAAAAAGAATTTATTTTAGGTTTAAACTGGTTGACGCCTAACACACCTCTTGCCAACAGTCGTGAATGTGTTTGTTGGTATCTCACCTTTGCAGTGCACAGCGACCGCCCCCCTCGCCACCTCCGATATTCTGATGAACCGGTTCACGATGAGGTCGGTCGGCACCGATCCATCCACGAAGAACAGGTCTCGATGCTCGAACCCATGCGCCGTGAACTGTCTAGCGTCGTACGACTTCTTGTTCAATCTACAAGCAAACATTTTCAAGGTTTAGGATATTATTACCGTTATTTGACCGTTCAGATGTCCTTCGGGGCCATCCATAATTAAAATACAATACGTGTCAATGACCGGAGTTCTTGCTGCTCCGCGTCCGGATCTTTGCTAACGTGACAGCCGCAAAGTTACCTGACGACTGTGCCAAATACGTAACCTCTGTGGCAAAATACAATACGTGTCAATGGCTGGAGTTCTTGCTGGTCCGCGTCCGGATCTTTGCTAACGTGACAGCTGCAAAGTTACCTGACGACTGTGCCAAATAGTTAACCTCTGTGGTAAAATATAATGTGTGTCAATGACCGGAGTTCTTGCTGCTCCGCGTCCGGATCATTGCTAACGTGACAGCCGCAAAGTTACCTGACGACTACGCCACATAGTTAACGTCTGTGGTAAAATACAATACGTGTCAATGACCGGAGTTCTTGCTGCTCAGCGTCCGGATCTTTGCTAACGTGACAGCCGCAAAGTTACCTGACGACGGTGGTGACGTGGTGCTGCCGGAAGTAGTTGTGATAATGCTCGGGGGAGTGGAGGGGGTAGCCGCGGTCCAGTCGCGAGCGGTGGTGCGGGCCGGAGAATGCGAGCATCTTCCCGGGTACTATCCAGTTCAGGTCGCCGTTTTCCACTTTCTGATGAGCAAGAAATTCAAAGTCAGAATGTTTTTATTCATTGAAAACACAAGGATCATAAATAAATATAATGCTGGAAATTTGCACACAGCATCATCTAGCCCCAAAGTAAGCAGAGCTTGTGTTATGGGAACTACATGACTGATATACTACTTATATAACTTTTTTTTGTAAATACATAAATATTATACTTACATAGAAAACACCCAGATCCCGAGACAAATATTTGCAGATACATTTGTGCCGCAACGGGAATCGAACCCGCAACCTTCTGCGTCACAGGCAGGCCTTCGCCCACTGCGCCACAGAGGTCGTCAAATCATTTAGAATCTAAGTTCATCTTGACGACCGATGTGGCGCGGTGGGCGAAGGTCCGCCTGCGCCACAGGAGGTTGCGGGTTCGATTCCCGCCCTGGGACAAATATTTGTACGATCTGCAAATATTTGTTCCGGGTGTTCTGGGTATTTTCTATGTATAATAAAAAAATATCTATCTATGTAATGTATTGTATTAAGTATATCAGTCATCTAGTACCCATAACACAAGCTCTGCTTAGCTTGGGGCTAGATGATGCTGTGTGGATTGTCCAGCATTATTTATTATTATTTATTTATTTATTATTATCTTAGCCCAATTATTTAACTATGTAATGAACCAAAAACTTTATTCAACCTCGGCGGGGCTCTAACCTAGAGTCTCAAGGTTAGAGGAAGCGGAGGTTGCGAATTCGAGTGCCGTCGAGGTTTAATTTTTGGGATAATATAAAAATAATGTGATTTCCCTTAAGTGTGGGTTAACACTTTAATTACCAGAATGACCATTTTATTTTATTTTACAAAGGGAACTGAGGAGTTAAAACAAAAATCGTAAGATTATTTTCCAAACCCTATCGATTCAGTACAAGACAGAGTACCGAACAAAAAGTCGTTTGGTACTCAGTCTAAATTACAGCAGGAACCGAATTACAGAGGAAATTTTACGCCGATTCTTCGCGATCAAGACAAAAAAAGGCGGTCGTTTATTTTTTAACACGCTTATATTAGCTAAACTTGTAACTAAATAATAAACAATGTAATCAAATCTTGGAAGTCAATTTAACCTACTACTAAATGTTGTATCGAAATAAAACTTTATAATGTATATAGTTCGGATGACAATACTATAACTTGGTATCTTGGAGCTGATCTGATGATGGAGCCAGAAGGTGGATAGTGGAACTCTTCGGTGGCTACTCCTCGAGTGTGGGCTCATAAGATTCGTTTTGACGAGTCCCATAGATGTCCACTTTGTGTCGAGGGTCTGACGATGGAGCCAGGAGGTGGATAGTGGAACCCATCGATGACTACTAGTAAGAACCTAGATTTGGGCTTATATGATTCGTTTTTATGAGTCCAATAGATTGCACTAAGCGTGAAGGGTCTGATGATGGAGCAAGGAGGTGGATAGTGGAAATCTTTAGTGGCTACTAGTAAACCCCTCGAGTTTAGGCTCATATTATTCGTTTTGAGAAGCGCATTTCTTTAGATTTCTACATATGTATTATGTTAAGATCATATACAATATTTAGTTTAAAAAATACTTCATCAACATCAAATGTCTGTCGAATTTTATAGCTGGCAATAGGACACCATCAACTCCGGATTGACTTGATAATAAAGCGATAACTTAAGTGTTAATGGCTTAATTTATCCTAAATGTGGTATGTATTGAGTACCTGGATAGCCAAAGATATAAAAAAATCCCCCACCGCTTTTCAAAATTTTGGCCACCCCTTGTATGCTGCTGTAAAGACTTAAGAATGCATTAAAATGCCACTTACCTCGTAAAACAAGTACTGTTCAGCGTCGAAATGTTCAAAGTTGAAGAATCCAGCGTCAAAAGCCACTTTGACGCCGCCCAGGACGTCACAAAGCGATATATCGAAGAGGGCTGGTCCAGCTGACGCGTCACGGAAGGTAAGAAGCGACCAGTGAGACCCTTCCGTGAGCTGACGGTAGGTGGCGGCAGCGCTTGCATTTAAATATATTATCTGAAACAGATAAGTACTCATTTTATGTGTTACTAGCTTCTGCCCACGGCTTCGCCCGCGTGGTACCCGGATAAAAAGTAGCCTATGTGTTATTCTGATGTATAAGCTATATTACTGTAAAGTTTTATCAGAATACGTTCAGTAGTTTTTGCGTGAAAGAGTAATCAACTTCCATCCTCACAAATTTTCTCATTAATAAAAGTAGTAGAATAATAACTTATCTCAGAAATTATCAACCAATAACCCATCTACTATATAATTTTCTCAGTGACAGAACGGTTTAGTGATGTCCAAATTGACATAAGCTGTTTATCGATTCGATTATAAAATACAATTTACATTCGTTTTAATGGGTTCAACAGATCGGTTTAGTGATCATAGAATTAAAATTATCGTGGATTGGTATCATTTTAGAATATAATTTCGACTATACCACGTACTTTACTATTCTCCTGCTGACGTTTCGTTGACCGTTTAGAGGTCCTTCCTGAGACGGGAACTCTCACGACCGTCGAACGTGGTCGCGGACGGTGCTCATGAGGAAGGACCTCTAAACGGTCAACGAAACGTCAGCAGGAGAATAATAAAGTACGTGGTATAGTCGTAATTATATTCTAAAACGGTTTAGTGATGTCCAAATTAACATAAGCTGTTTATCGATTCGATTATAAAATACAATTTACATTCGTTTTAATGGATTCAATAGCCATAAACTTTGAAAGTAAAATTAATAAAAACCATTTATTTCTCTTGAAACAGAATTACAATAAAACTATGACATAGATTACTTAATTATTAAACACTCAACCAAATAAGTTTAAATTATTAACTCAATCAGTACCTACCCTCCTATATACATTATTTTTATTATTTTAAAAACTTATTACTTAAATGTACACAAGTGTGCGATGGTTTCTTAAGCTCTAAGGTGTTTTTCTAAATAGGTGTAACAAGATCTGCACTGATGTCCCGCATTGGGGTATATTGTGTATTGTTTCTCTTCATACCTGACCCCAACCTCCCCCAACCCAAATTCCTCCTCCTATTCCCTATTCCTGCTCCTATTTCCTATTTCAAGGAGTTAATAATAATAATAATAATAAATGCTGGACATTTTTCATACAGCTCATCTAGCCCCAAACTAAGCAGAGCTTGTATTATGGGAACTACATGACTGATATATTACTTAAATACGTTTAAATACATACATATTATACATAGGAAAACATCCAGACCCGAGACAAATATTTGCAGATCTTATAAACATTTGTCCCGTGACAGGAATCGAACCCGCAACCTTCTGCGTCTCAGGCGGACCTTCGCCCACTGCACCACAGAGGTCGTCATGAAATAGCGGAAGACTTTGATGAGAGCAATGTTCCAGTATCCCCGAACCCCCGAGTTGTTGATTATGAAGAGTAAGATTTGATGAGCTCATGTAGTCTCGTTTTTGACCTGACTTCGCTCGTGACGGTGCACAGGACATATCCTGTACCTGCCTCTAAAGAGTTCAAACTTGTAGATGCCATAGACGTCTAATATTCCCGTTTCTATCTTCACTTCGATTCTCTTGTACACCAACTCAATTTTATCTATCGTTTTTACTAACAGTAACAAAGAAAGAGATAGCAACAATTGTAGTGCCGTCCAATTAGTCAGATTTAAGTTTTCCATACAAGTTTAGTCGTGATTACAAAACACGCTGACTATAAACACGAAGAAGAGACTAAAGAATTAGTTTACTTGTCGGAAGTATATAGTAGCACGACATGTAAAATAATTTGACATGAGTAAAATTCGTGCCTTCTCTTTTTTGCGTCCACTATCAGTAAGAGAGCGAGTTTAAATTAAGTTTAGTTGGTGTAATAGAGAATCGGCACCAGTATCAACTAGTTTTCAGGGCCGATTTGTGCGAGGTTGCTGACAATTGACGCGTGGGACCGCGGGATATTATATGTAATACTCAATTAGCTTCAGATTACTCGCGTTTGGAATCGTAAAGCTTGTTATTTGTCTATTTGTGGATGAAGACGAACGATTTATTGTTGAAACCTATTTAATGTTCCGTACCAAATTGGAAAAGTGGAACACTTAGAGCGTAGCCGCACTGCAAGCTAGCTAAGTATAGACGGTCCCGTCCTGTTATTTATATTTGTATTTATTTATTTACTTTAATTAAAACGGTTACACACCAATAACATTAATCAAAGATGTCCAGTTTTTAATGTGAACATCTTTGTACTTTAGTATAATAATAATATAAGTCAAAATAATTCATGATATAACAATAAAACAATTGGAAAAATATGTCAAGTATACAATAAAAATAACAGAAATTAGCTAGACGCACAGTAATACATCATGCTCACAGAACTTCAAACATTCTGTCAAAATATTCGTCCATCCATCTGCAAACAAATCACGGTCAGGACTAGCATTCAGAAGAGCGTTGAGCGCAGTGAGGGTGCGCGGGATGGGGGGACAAGGCTCTAGCCACCGTATTGGACAGTGGTGCGGCAAACAATCTGTGCTTCCATTTGGAAGCATTTGCGAAGGTAATTGTTTGGAACAAAGAATCGACACAGCTCATCGCTCAAGTTCGAAGCGTCTATCTTGCCCCGGAAGATTTTGCAGGCTTTTGTTAGTTGGTCGTAGGCACGTCGCACCTCCAGCGAGTTATACCCCAGGCAGCCCAGAAGAAATTTCGTGGGATAGAGGTAGGGATAGTAACCGTGGCGACGTTTATATAAAAACCTCAGAAAAGCCTTCTGAACCTTTTCAAGCAAGAGGGCATACGTGCACGTATGCCACGTGCGCTTATGCGGGTGCCACACGCAAGAACTACTTTCTAATTTGTTTCGAACGAGGGCACTATAGATAAAGCAAACCACATGATCCCTGCGAAAGTCCCGAGCGTTCCTAAGAACGAACCCAAGACGCCTAAAAGACTCATTCGCCAGCGCGGCCACATGATCGTGAAAGCTGAGCTTTTGGTCGAATGTGACTCCCAAGTCCTTTATTGTGTAACTTCTCATAATGTCTACGTTGTTAAGTTTATAAGTAAAACTGACTAAACCAACATTTATAACTAGTAGTTATAAATGTTGGCCCTGAAAAGAGCCTAATGACCAATGGTTCTTTTAAGAAATAATTTGGTGAAAGATTGTATTGCTTCTTGTAGAGGCTTCTTTCATGCACACGACTTCGTACTTTTAGGTTTCGGGACATGTCGGTTTCCTTCCGATGTTTTTTTTTCTTCATCATTTAAGAGCATTGCGCACATAAATGTCACGCGTGGAAAAATCCATTGGCGGGATTCGCAACCACGACCCATGATCCAAACCGCTAGTGCTCTATGAATATTTTTTTCTAGAATTATGTATTTTAAATTTAATTATACTATACCTGATAACTCCCAATAAGATAGGCCGCGTTGAGTCTGAGCGTCTCATTATTGCTGGTGTAGAACACTACCTTCTTCTTAGGACTCTTATTCAGCTCGTCGTTGAGCTTATTGCAAAACTGGTACAAATGACACAGGTGGTATGGGCCGAAGTCGAAGTAGTAGTTTTCGTAGACGATCTCATCTTCGATGTGGAAGTATTTACTGTTGCGGGTCGGTTTTGGTTTGTAGCCCGTTTTGAGGGTCGCAAAGTAGAGTCTGTCTGAAAAGAATGAAAACAATTGATTAGTAAATTACAAAAGTCGAATAGATGACACCGTACAAAGCGGTTTAATTCTACATCAGTACAGCAAAGGAATGGAACTCGTCCGGCAGTCATCCCCAATATATAAAAACATGAGTTTCAAGTCGAAGGTAAGTAGGTATATTATAGACCCTATCTAAGCATGCATGCTACATCCCCATCGACACTTGTGAACAAACGCTTGCCTGTATAACATAAAAAACAAGAGCACAAGACCACCGAAGTGTCTTCTAAGAGGCAAACGCGAAGGCCAAAGATCCCGTGGCAAGCCCAAATTCTGGTGGCTAGACGGCTTAGAGCAGGACATAAAATAAATTAGAGTTAGAGTCTGAAGAGAAAAAGCCAAAGAAAGACCTGGCTCAAGAAGTTTACTTGACTTACCCATCCGCCCTTGGTGTCTAATGATGATGAAAAAAAATATGATGATGACATCTTAAAAGTTGCGGGAAGTCGGTGAATGGAGAATAATGAAATGAATATTTTGAATAAAGAATAATGAAATATATTTTATTGTCTGTGAAAACTAGGTAATAAAGTGTTGTCATGTTAAAATGAGTTCAGCTAGTTTCTACCAGAGGGTGTACAAACATTTTAAAATCTTTAGTAAAAAGAAGAACTAACCAAGACATTATGTCTTAAAAATTAAAATTACAATATAGTTTAAGAGAATAATAAAATAATATGATCAAATTACATGCATAAAGAAATTAAAGTATTAAAAATTAATATCATTCAAGAATTCGTCAATAGAATAGTATGCATTTTCAATGAGCATGTTATTAAGGGCATATTTAAACTCAATGAGTCTTTGTTTAGCACGTATTGTTAACGGTATTTTATTATAAAGGAGGCAGCCAAAGATGGTACTCTTGCTCGTCATGACACTATTTCTCCAAATCTGTGTCTAAGTCGCCTTTGATTGTGGCCGTTGTTACAAAAAACAAGTACGGTGAAAGAATACAGATACATCGCACACAAGTTTGAACTATGGTTATGAGAAAAACAGACAGAAATAAATATATAAGAAAAGGTTAAACACGTTTTCACTTCGTAAATTTTCACGTTCATTTTTGTAAAATAACGAAAAACTTTTCTGGAAAAGCGAATATCGATAAAGTTCCGTGCTAAAACTTAACATAGCTGACTGAAACGTAATATTTGTTGACCAGTGGAACGCCCCGCGACTTCGTTTGCATTGAGCTTTATTCTATACAAATTTTGTCCCGCTTCTCTAAGGGTAAAACTTCGGAAAATACCTTTTTTTGTTCTACACAACAAAACGAATATACCTTCCACATTTCAGGAAGGTAAACTGTAAGGTTCAGGCTGTACATTGATTATCAGTCAGGCAGTCAGTGAACATGATGCCACGATTTTATACATTTAGAAGTTCGTAACTTTTTGTAGCACGTCGAAAGTTGGAACATTAAAGCACTTTGCGGGGAAATATCTAGAGAAAAACTTTGCGGAGGTTTTTAAAGCAAGTTTGAGCGTGTTGTCGATATAGAAACTATGCTAAATCGGCACTGCAGGTAACCATCCACCAACACCTATCAAAACAAGCGTTACCGTAACCATACGTTATACCCTTCAAACCGGAATACAGCGATTACTGCTTGGCAGCATAAATAGGTTTGTGGTAGTACTTCCCAGGACGAGCTTTTTCACAAGTAGCTCTACTACTTCTGAAATCGTTTACAAGAACGTGTGCTACTATATAAATTATTAAAATTTATGTTTACAGAAAGAAAGATAGAACGTTATTCACCCCTTTGTTTGAAGTAATAAAGCCAGCAAAATAACTCCCTATGTTCAATTCCGACAACTTTACGAACCCATAAATACTTCCCTCTGTTTATTGTGACAGTTTTACGAAACAATTTAAATAAAATACACTTTATATCAGATAGTGACGAACAGAGAAGGCATATAATATGGAAGTGGCTAGATGATGATTTAAGGCCCGAATTCATAGTCAAAAATGGGCTCCCCAATTCCCTATTCAGGCGCTAAGTAAAAAATCAAGTGCGAATTCAACCTTTATGCGCCCAGCCTTAAGGTGAATGTTGAATGATGGATTTTGGGGGACTGTTCAACCCCGGACTATGAATTCAGGCTTAAGAGTCGAAGTTTGACAACGGGGGTACTTAAGCTATGTTCGTGATGGAATTACCTGCTGGCAGAGATTAGTGTTTAAACTAAATGGAATAAATTACAGCTCTACAACTGTTTGTGAGAGAGTTAAATTTTACGATTTTTTTTCGTAATTAAGTACCTAATTTCCAGTGTAAAAATGGTTATCCTTTTTTGTATTTTTCCTATGTTGATAGTTGTAGCCTATCAGTTTTTTTTTAATTAAACATTTGTATTATGCTTTATATTAAGTTTTTATCGAATCAGCAGTAAATTTTTCTTTCATTTTGAGATGAAAAATTGTCTTCGATTAAATTGTTTTTAAATCTGCCGCACGCCTAGGTAAGCGAGCCATGCTTACGCAATTATAGGGATGCATACTATCTAGCAGTTAGACTAAAAACAAATAGCTGTTCGCTTATTTCTTATCCAACACTTACTTTACAAAATTTAAAATTAATATGATTTTCGTTTGGTATGGAAATATTAGCCGTAACCTCATACAAATAATTAGTTTTTATAATAGTCATCATCGCGTTTAGCTTCTTTTAAAAACTCTAGTTGCAATATCACTTCCATTCATTTTATGTAGGTAAGGCATCCCTGGTGACAAAGCCAACTTGACTAGCTCCCAACTTAACTGCCAACAACTTCATAAACTTCGGTTATTATTAATGAGGAGTTCTGCAGCCCGACAACCGTACCTATAAATATCACAATATCAATCTGTAGAGACAAAACAAAAATAACTCGATTGTTTTCGGTGTTTTTGAATATGCGAGATGGTTTTTTAAATTAACCCCTTAAAAAAAAAGGAAAAAAAATATCAGGTTAGGTCACGCCACGGCTCTAAGCCCCATTCATTTCTACTAACAATATTTTTTACGAAAATTGCAACTTCAAAAGTTGCAAAATAAAAACCTGACATTTAAACCTACAAAGGTCAAATTTAATACTCAGGGTGCACGTCCTACAATTGTTTGCATGGTGTATAGTGATTTTGTCTGAGTTATTTATTTCAAAGTACTCCACTCCCAGTGCCCATAAATAAACCTTCTTTTTCACTCACAGTTCTTCGATTTAACCCCATTTGTTTCAAACGACAACGAAACCGATTTATTGGAAACCTTTATTTGAATTGGGTATCTTATGTAAAAAAATATTTCGTGAATTTATGTATGATAATCGAGAGGTATTTGTTTCGAAGACGAATGAATTCAAATTTGTCTATTTTAAGACAAAGGGGGTTGCATATAATTGCTTTCAATGTCATACAGTTTGTGAAATAATGGTCAAATTATTTATAAATGTTCCAATGCAGTAACGAAGTTAACGAATTTGTGTTAACTGAATTATCAAAACCCGAGAGTAATGAGAGCTTTATGCTTAAAAAGTTTTGTTGAAAATACAGTGGTTTAATACGTTTAGTAGTTTATTGAGCTAACTCTACCACAACAACTTCAGAGAGCGAAACTTTCAGCTTAATTAAACAGATCCAAACAGATTACATTACAGATTACATAGCCTTTTGTTGGTTGTGAAGCACGCAAGCATCAGAAGTGGGATAATCTTCATCACAGTAAAGAAGGAAAATGCAAATCTAAGATAGGCCAACGCCCATTAAACCCTTTTAAGTTATTGTTTATTCGATAAGGTGTACGTAGGTACTTACAACAAAGTATTTTCATTCATCAATTCATACTAAAGATTTACAATAAAGTAAATTAAGCCTCGTATATTTTGCATTTTCCGTACTAATTGCTCGGAATTACAGAAAACAAGCTACTACTAAGTCAATAGTCTTAACATCTGTTCAAGAAATGCTAATTGTATAGAGACCTCGTTATTCCATGAAAGGCTCCAGTGAGATATGGAGATATTTTCAAGGTATTTTGTATGTAGTTACAAGCTGAGCTTTTAATCTTCTATTTGAAGGTCTGACTACTAGTCAGACCTTCAAATAGATCTCACCGTGAAGACTGTTAGCATGTAATTGAGTTCGTCTGATATACTGGTAAACTTAGCAAGAAGGCGGTAAGTTTAAGTCCTAGGACTTAGTTGCTTAGTTCTATAGAGGTCCACAGGGAACTACAATCAAGTTATAGAAAAAAACTCTTTGTTGTATGGCTTAGCCCTATTTGCTTCACCAAAAATGTTAGCAGAACATTTTTTCGTGTGATAATAATACTTTGGCGTGCATAATAAGACCCTGAGCAGATGGACCGGTAGCAACTGTATCGCTTGTGGGCAGCGGATATATTATGTTCATACCCTTAAATGGAACTGCCCACAGCCGCGCCGGAACAAGACGTCTTGGAGAACAAAGCCAGTTAATGACACTTTTCTGTGTGACATTACAAGATAAATTAGGGATACAATAAAATAATTACCAAATACAACCAAATAAAATATATTTGTCGAGTTTTTATCAATATTTATGTGCGCAATACTGCCAAATGGTAAATTCATGAAATCTTTGTGATAACCGTCATGTTGGGAAATGTGAGATGGGAATGGATTACTGAATCACTGAATCTTCTGGATTACTGAATCTTCTCACCACATTGTTATTTTATATCCTTGGTTATCGTCTGACAATAACCGCAGTGTAAAAGCAGCATATTATAACTTGAGCCCGATCTGTGACGAAGCATCACAACCAAGAAAAAAACAATGAAACGTCGTACTTTATGTGCTCAACATACTTCAACACTATCTCTGGATACCATACAAATCTTGCCTTGAATATATCAATCTTATTGAACATTTCAGTTCATGAGAATGGATGATCAACTCCAGTGTCGCGGCCGCCTGAAGACTTACTATAAACTCTCAAGGTCAAGTACTGGATAGCAATAACAAGCGACCTTCAGACGAATTTAAGCCCGCGTAATCACGAAAAAAATACAAATTCCGAATACAGGGCAGGTGAAGTAGGTCATATATTTTGTGAAATATTGCCCTGAGAAATGATTTACGATCTTGTCCTATACGTTCTTTGTAACCATATTTAGGTCACCTATGAATTATTGCCCGTAGAAAGAATTCACACCTTCCCAGACATAAAAATAAAAATTACTTTAATAATAATAACATCGTTAACTAACTTCGATCTCATAAAACTATGTTTTTTTAGTAAAAGAAAAAATTGCTGGATATTGTTCACACAGCATCATCTAGTCCCAAACTAATAACTTGATGCAGAATGTTCCTTACAAACAAACATCGGTTAGGTTACGAACTTATGGATTTTCGATTATTTGGTTGGGAAAGGAACGATGCATGTTTACTAAACTATACCTACGATTTCATTGTCTCTTTGATTTATTATGATGCGAAGCAACATCAAGTCTGAATAAATGTATGCTTGCGTTTATGTCATTTTTACGGCCCACATAAATCAGATACATAACTTTTTTGCAATGATTAATTTAGTAAGAGTCATAATAACTCGGCATCGGCATTTTAACATAAACCTTGATTTATCTAAATCTGTTTAACCAGAACTCTAGCACAAGTGAAGGTAAAGAATATCGCATCGCCGAAGTACACATAATTTTTTTACACAATTGATTATTATAGCAAGGGTTGTGCACGCCATATTGTTGACGTTTTCAACTAATGATGTTCATAACTTGAACAAAACATTTTGAAACTTTCCGTTAAAATTAATTTGGAAGTTACATATACAACAACAGCACAAACACACATACAGAAGTAAGAAATAAAGAGTAAGTAAGCTTTTGATGGGAATAAAACGAAGCTTTTAATAGAGCACTTTCGTACGCAGGTACTCGCAAGTCGTGACATCGCATCGCACTTATGAAGTGCCTGTAACACCGCATAGTTCCGTGCTTTGCTATAAGCATAAGGATAAATCACCCCGTGGGTTGTAATCGAACCCAGCGACTAAACTTCCTCTACTGCAGTTTAAAAAAAAAACTTTCAACCCCAATATCATTCTGTTTCTCTTTGCGCCTCTTTATTTCTGTAATATACATCTATAGTCCATTGGTAGTCATCATCAAGCGTAGAAAGACACCAACCAAATAGCTGGACGAAAACTATCTTGTGATATTGTTACACATTCATTTACAGTGAGCATATGCATAGTTCGTTTTGTTGTAGGCAATCGCGTGCGCTCGCCAACCAAGCCCTAAGTTTGCATACGTTTACGTAAGCAAGGTCATACCGACACTTGGGCCACACCTTGATTGCATGTGCTCCGCTCAAGTAGGAAATTACTGCTATTTCAGTACTCTGCCTGAAGGGTGGAGCTCGCCAACAACTGCATATGGCATTGATATATCTACAGTTTCTAGCTTAACCGCATCACTTATGTATGTAATTGTGTCATAGAATTGAAATTATTGTGTTGATGTTATAATTTTATAGTTAGCAGGAGAATTAGACAGTCCGTACAATTACAAAATATATCCTAAAAACTTATATACAAGTTCTGAAACTTTTTTGTATTTTTTTTTGCATCCTATGCCGTATCAGAGCGTATTAGTCCTATTAATTTATTCTTTTTGCTGTGAGTAACGGACGACGCAGTGTAGAAAGGCCCCTACCCGACAGGACGATAACATCTTAAACGTTGCAGGAAGACGGTGAATGGAGATGACCCGAGATCGTTCATCATAGCACTCGTTGGGGGTGGCCTATATCCAGCAGTAGACTTTTACAGGATGATGATGATGATGATAAGTACAATGTTGAATCCAACCCTTTTATAGTGGATAGCGTTTTTCAGCCACGAATATATTCAGACAATAAGCCCGCAGGCTTTTTAAAAAATGCATAGCTCTGTGGTACAAAACGAAGGTATGGCCAGGATGTTTTAGATCTTATGGCAATTTTTACTTCGGGTCTACGAGCGAAGGTCAAAAAGACAATCTCATGGAGTTAATTATTAAACTTGAACCATATCAGTAGCAGCAATATGCTATTCAGCTAGCCTTTGAGTCTTTGAATGTTGAATGAGGGGCTTCTTCTTAATCTGTGGCAGTGACGTTTACAGTCTAGAAAACCAATTTGTAATAGAATGGCTTCCGTAGACTTGCCACAGATCAAAAACCTACGTCTTCTGTACTAAGCCTAGGCAAAGACTTAGTTATATCTTAGTGAGAGAATTCTATGAAAGAAAATCGGTAAGAATTGCCTAAGCCTTGGCATAAGCTTAGTGCAGACAAGCATATTAGAGCTTCAAGCTGGATTCATCCCAACGCTGTTATTTTCATAAGAGAGCAATAACGTAACAAAGTGTAAAATTCAAGATTGTATCCAAAAGGCAGACGAAGCGATGGAAATATATATGTAGGTACTTATTTACGACGGTACATACGGGAAACGGGCGAAATGATATTTCAATTCTATTTACGGAGATCATTTTTAAATCAAATTTTCGCAATTGCTAGGAAATGTTGGGCGATTAAAATTTAATATAACTAGAATTCAATTTTTGAACATTTTCTGCACGAACACACAATTACTGCAGGTTGTTATCATTAAAGTAATTAAGAAACGAAGGTAACTAAACTATGAAACTATAAACATGGGTCGATAGAGTCGATATCAATCAAAACTTTTAAGTAAAGCAACTGCGGTGAGCAGTCGTATGGAAAACAAAAGTTAAATTGTTGAAGTAGAACAAGAAAACTTTCAAGGGTACGCGGTCATTTCGTTTGAAGAAAACTTGATAAAAGGCAATACAATCGTTTATCAGCAAGGGCCATATCGTAATCTGTATCCACTGAAAACTAAACCGTAAAAGACAAAATTAAATTCGAAAACAATATTCTTATAAGAATATTCCGACCCATTAAAATTGATGTTGAAGTTCTATTTTATTGTCATTATTAAGAAAAATACCGAATTACCTAAGAAGCCATCATATTATTATATTGGCGCCCACCAAGGTGCTCCTTTTTGTTCCACACTATTAACTCACAGGTATAAATTCCAAATTACAGTGTCACGACATACATTTGAAGCAATAAACCTATTATGGCGCCCGACGTGCTACTTTTTAGAATAGTCCGTAGTCCCTTTCCTTCCAAGCGGCGTTTTATTTGATGTATTCTTTTATTTGGATCAGAATTCGATGCTGAAGTATTTCTTAAGAAACACATAGCTTTATTCGTTCTACTAGCTTTAGCTTACAGTACTGATAAGTCCCTATACATAGATGTCGAGCATAACAAAGACTTGACCTCCAACAATGCGCACTGGGCGGGCTTACATGGTGAATTACGACTCATGTTTTTGTTGTTCAGGGCTCAGCCCTAGACATGAAGACGTAAGTAGAGAACCAAATGAGACAATATTAGGAAACTTTGAAATAGGTAAAGTATCTACAACAATAACAACTAGCCGACCATAAACTATCCAGGTGTTGGAACAACCGCAATCCAATTAGAAGTTTGTAAAAGTGTCAATGGTTTTAGACTAAGCTAAAAAAAAACTTATTGAAGGCCAAATAAAACATTAATGTTACCATGTATATAGATGAGAGCGATTTCTACATTAATGTAGACATCTCTCTCATCTAGTCATCCTACTCGTCTTTATTTCCATGTGTGTACGAACTTTCATAATTTGATTAGAGTGTCATTATGATTCATTTATCTTATAATGTGTGTGTGTATAGGTATATTAACAACTAACCTGTTATATTTTTACAGTCGCTTTCCACTTTTTGGTTACAGCTGAAAACCAGCTTTGGGTGATGGTTACACATCCAACACAATATGCTGAACAATATCATTTTGGTACATGCATACGCTTTTATAACAAACTCCCAAGAGATATGCAAAAATTCTAATTAAACAAAAACATTATAAAAAGGCATACTATAAAATATCTGATTATTTAGATGATAAAAACACTTGGGATTGAAAATGCTCGAACTCGACAAAAAATGTAAGTACCTACCTATTGTTTTGTAAAAGTTTTTAAAAAAAAATAACCCGCCTTGTTTTCTTGCCTTTCTTTCCTGGCTTAATCGCGGAAGAACAGACGTTTCAAAGTGATCCTTGTGATTTTATGAATTTTGACTTTGACTTTGATTTCGAGTACCTTTTCATTGTTTGTGCCAGATATACGTTAACTATATTTTATTCTACAAACTCACAGGCACGCAGACGTTTTGAACATGGTAGACATTTTGCAAAAAGGGCATTTTGATCAAGAGCCATTTTTCATGAAATAGGTTCTTGTAGCCAAACAAAGGATGGATGGATTGTGTGAAAAATTACATGGGTAAGAAAGGAGCGAGTACTGAGATGACGACTGACAGAGGAGAGTGGATGAAGAAAACATGCTGATGAGATTCTTGTAGCTATCGGCATAGAAGAAGATCAACACAATGACAGTAGCGATTAACAGTTATTTTTAAAATGTGAGCGTGTAATTAATTTACTTCATACATTTTGCTAACTTTACAACATAAATGTTGTCAGACATCAAAGCAAAGTTTACATCATAAATACTATCCATAAATCCACCGCGTGACTGCGAATCTTAACAAGTGCTCGAACGACTTGTCGTAAAACCAGATGCATACTTGTCAAGGCATAGCATAAATCATTTCTGGACCAAACCGTTTGCTCTATATGGATATACTTATTGCCCTGTTTTAGATAACATAAGATTCAAAATACTTTAAAGTTAACGAGAACTCTCATAAGGAAACTGAACTAAACTTCACTTTTACGCTCATAAAGATATTTCATTTTGGCAGAAAGCTGACAGGGTCGTTTATAACTTAGATGTTTATATTTCGCGCTGGATTTCCATTATACATGAGGCTTGAAGTCAAGATACAGTAAAACCTAACGACGTTCCCAAAAGTATAAAATTAAGGCAAAGCTCGTAGAGATTTTGTGCCCTTTACGTTTTACGAGTCTGAGTCTCGAGTCTTTATCAGAGAGCTTATGACAGACACAGAGAAAATGTTTTCCTCTCCACAAAGGCTTTATCTACCATACAACATATCGGTTTCAATAGTTATATTTAATAACGTATTTTATGTCCTACGATATTATGTTAACAACAGACTAAACTAACTGTGGCGTACTATAGATTCTAATAACCTTATTTCGATAAGCTTTGGAAAGGCTATTGTGTATAAATAAATGGATTCTTATCTTATTCAATTTGTGAAAACGGGAATTTTCAAGTACCGCACTATCGGTGAAGGCACCGACTAATTGTCGACTCATTCCAAGAGTCTTCATCAGGGTGAGTGATCGCGACGCTCTCCCTCCGTATCGCGTCTTCTTATTTTATTGTTAAGAGAAAGAACTAAATTCAGAACACATCGCTAGATAGAGCCTAACAATTGTTTAACTGTCTGTAGAGGCAACTTCGAAATCAACCAGCTATACATAAATCAGGTCTAGTGGACGGTATCCCGACTTCTGATCGGTAGGTCATGGGTTTTAATTCGGTTATGCACCAAAGAAAACTGATGTACTCATAAACACGTGCTTAAAACGGGATGACGGAAACGGTGCAATCAGTTAGTGTTCAAAAAAACGTTGGGCTATTGTTTGGGCGTTAGACCAATCATGTCACGTAAAATTTCCGAGAACTTTACAACCATCGGGAGTAGCATAATATTACTAGGTATACCAACTACTTGCAAAAACGCGGACATGTAACAAATGTAATGTTTGGACGAGCCTTCGACTACCTCCTACTTGGTATTTTGGTGGGGCTATCTACTCTTTGGAGTATGTAGATAAAGATAGACATCCTCATATACATACTCAGTGCGTATGCAGCCGTGAGCGTATGCTCACGGCTGTAGGTATTCATCCGTGACCATCATAGACAAGATGGTCACGGCTGTATTCATCCGTGACCATCATGGACATGATGGGGAATATAGCGTGTTTGTTTTGTTTGTATATTTCAATAACCGCCTTGTTTAGCATCAAGATTTGTTATCTGAAATATGTATCTTAATTCACAGAGTAAATCGTATCGAAACCGTGTCGTCTCGTAAAAACAACCGTAAAACTTCAATAGGTTTATACGATCCACGCGCAGTGAGCTGAACTACTTTCACTCAGTCTGATCAAATTACTATTTCATAGCGAAATAGAGTAAGGTTCTCCAATAAACTATTTACTATCATTATCAAGCCTGACTTTTGAAAAGGTTGAAAGGGGTTTTCAGTCTTTGGAAACTAGAGACTCTTAATTGACAACTTTTTTCACTTCGAGAAAGGTAAGAAAACTGAAATTTTAACTTTTATCTGAAAGAAGAGGTTTCCCTAATAAAAATAAATAGACCTTGGCAAACATGTATGTACACGGTTTTATGATATACCTAGTAATATTATGCTACCCCCGATGGTTGTAAAGTTCTCGGACATTTCCGCCTTAGGTTCTGATGTCAGTTCAACTTTACATAATATGTATAAGTATTCATATAACATAAATAAAAATAAATAATGCTAGACATTTTTACAAAGCATCATCTAGCCCCAAACCAAGCAGAGCTTATGTTATTGGAACTACATGACTGATATACTACTTATTAACTTTTTTTTTTTGTAAGTTCATAAAAAATGTATAGAAAACACCCAGACCCCGAGACAAAAATTAGCATAATATACAAACATTTGTCCCGCGGCGGGAATCGAACCCGCTACCTTCTACATCTCAGGCGGGCCTTCGCCCCCTGCGCCACAATTGTCGACCTAATATTCAATGTAGAACCGTTTTTTCGACAAAATTACTAGGTTAACTCTTTAGGACGAATAAGTGTTTTTTTTTATTCAAATTCATTCAATACTCTCGGCCTAAGAAACATGTATATGCATTTGCCATAAGAGTGTTTGTTTGTCTGTTACCATTCTCTCATCATCTCTGAAGCGGCTTATCGAAATGTAATGCGGTTTTTTTGCAATCGATTTGTATGTCTTCAAGGATGGTTCTCAAATTGGTTTTATAGACCCAAGACACTTGAGGGCGCAGTCAATGATGGAAAAGCAAGGGTTTGTTTTTTTTTATTTAGTAAAGTGAAAAGGTTAATTTAAAAAACTAATATGCTAACTACAGATGCCATCGTTTCGCTATAGGGCCAAAGTTTGGTTGAATCCTACTAATATTATAAACGTGAAAGTTTGTGAGGATGGATGTTTGTTACTCTTTCACGCATAAACGAATCAACGTATTTTGATGAAACTTTACAGTAATATAGCCTATACATCAGAATAACACATAGGCTACTTTTTATCCGGGTACTACGCAGGCGAAGCCGTGGGCAGAGGCTAGTGTATACATAAACATGATAGTGTTACTTTAAACTGAAGTAAAATATATTTATTTGACAAAATAAAATGCCACAGGTTGTAAATGAATCCATATAGACTCCTGAACTAGTTAAATCTGTATTTCAGGAGCCTGTAGCTTCTCCCATCAAAAGTTCTAAGTATTATGTCGTACTTAAAATAAATAAAGAACTAAATTTAAAAAACAGGATTGGACTTCTACAAACAACCTCTCAATAATAGTGTGTATTTTTAGTTTCATGTTAATACTTGTAATGGTTAAAGTATACAGGGTGTAATAAGACTACTCTCGAAAACTTCGGGAGGTGAAAGTACCCATCAATACGAACAACTTTTACTATGGAACCAACACTGTGAACACGAAAAAAAAACAGCTGTTTCATACATTTCAGCCAAGTAGGTATTGAACTTTAGTATGGAACAGCAGATTTTTTTTCGCGTTCAGTGTTGGTTTCATAGTAAGTTGTTCGTATTGATGGGTACTTTCACCTCCGCAAGTTTTCGGGAGTATTCTTATTACACTCTGTATATAGAATACTCCCGAACTCTGTATATAGAATACTGAAGCAAAAATACTTTGCCACACCAAATAATATACATTATTTGGTGTGGCAAAGTATTTTTTGCTTCAGTCTGATAGTAGATTTGGAAAAGTAATTTACGGGAAAACTGGGAAGTGTCAAGCCTTATTTACTACATACGCATTCTCAAATCCAATTTTCCTTACGAAGAATAGCAATCGTATTAGAAAATAACTTTTAGAGTACCTGGTTCTGACTTGAGTGATTCGATGATCAATAAATAACCTACCGATAGGGTTGTCGAGTGATCTGTCTGTAATTTTTGTCAAAATAAAACCTTTTAGTTTTATAAATTTTGATGTCCTTCTTGATTTGTCCCACAGTTTAAAGTGTATGTTCATACGTGTTTGCATATTAAATTATTTACTTTTCGACCACGGCCCAATAAATATAAAGAGAGGAATGATTTTTTTTCTCGTCATAACCCCTGACGTTTCGGCAGATTGAACAGCTCTTTAAACAGATAGTGAACAATTTTCTAAAAATCATTAATAATAATCTATTTTTTATTCAAAGCATTAATGTAAAGACTTCAGGGTAGCTAAAGTAGTTGCCGCTCCCTCCCCCTCCCTTTTCTAACTTTTTAACCTGGAAGAAATTCACTTTTAGAATGAAATAAAATTTAGCCAGTAGCAACGATTAGAAGCTGCTAACGAAAATTTAAAACGGATTTCCAATTTTAGCTTTAGAAGATACGAGGTAACTGATTATATTGGGTCTCGACCAGTCATGATCAGTTTATTTATTACTAGCCCCGCGGTTTCATCCGCGTAAGTTTCGCATCCGTGGGAATATCGGCGATCTAATTAAATTTTAGAACACAAAAGCTGCTATTTTAACTTAACTACGATGGTAAGATATATTCCCTCGCAGACTTTATTGAAGGTAATAATGAGTACTTTAATCATGTAGTACATCATTTTTATGTATCATCAATAGTTAATAATAGTCAACGCCAAATAATAAATTTTATAGGCAAAATTTTGCTACTTTGGGTAACATTATTGCAAATTTCTTAAAATCTCTATTTTTTTGAAAATAAATTATAGCCTGTGTTACTTCCTGATAATTTAGCTTTCATTTGGTGGAAAAATTGTTAAAATCGGTCCAGTAGTTTCGGAGCCTATTCGATACAAACAACCAAAAAACAAAAATCTTTCCTCTTCATAATATTAGTATAGATTTTTTTATTAATTTATAGCATTGTATATCTAGTAAACAATTACTAACTAATAAAAAAATATGAGGCACGTTTTATCCGGCAAATACTAGTATTAACTTACTATGTCACTATTAGTTTTAGCTGAAACGATGTCCTTGGTTTCACAGTCGAACCGGGCATAAACAACCGCTTAGCTTCACTTAGCTGTAATTTATACTCTATACTACAGTACGCGGCAATTGTAGCCACACAGTGAACAAGCAAGAATATTCGTCATGATAGAATTTCGTTAGGTAGAGAAAAGACAAATTTTAATGCCGAATGTTGATTTTGAAAGAAAGAATAATCTAATGAGATCATACCAGGATATATATGAATTATGTAGGTAGATAGAGGTATCTATATAATTTACGTATGATAAAGTAAACTATACTCATTCATTTTGCCCACAAAAAAATTGTTATTACCAACTCTAGATCAAATCTCCAAGTTCAGTCACGTCTATGCCCAAATCTACAATCACGTTTCTACTACTTGAGGGGAAAACTAAGTTAGGAAGTTACCACTTCGCGCTTCAGGCTATCAAGCGTTCCATATTCATACATGGTATAAAGCCCGTTCATCATCTCAAATCGGATTGTTGTTTCAGAGAACGATGATGCTCCCGGAACAATAATGCACGACGATCATGGTAAAAAAGAATTTCCCGTGGACTAACTAGACACCACTGGTTATGTCACAGATAAACAAAATGATCTATGGACAGGGACTCACTTTATACTAATTATGTAATCTAAACGTCAAATGCACACCGCGCCTATTCGAGGTGTTTTTTTTACTTTTTTATAGAAGTCCTCTATCGATTTATTTTTTGAAATCAGCTTTTCCAAAACCAAATTTTCTTCTAATATGTGTTATAGTAATTCAGTAGATAATCACGGATTAGTACTTAGCTAAGTGGACAAGACTTGTTTAGTTATTCCTCTAGAATAACTAAACAAATATAATATCTAAAATCTTCTAGAGACCTTCTAGACCATTATATTTGTCGTTTTGGTTCTCGTACCAGTATCCGTCTCTTTTGCACTATGTGTAATTTCGCTTAAACTGAGAGTGACGTATCCCTTCAAACAGTGGATCCTCTGTGCGACGGTTAATTATTACCACAGATGTTATGATACTATACTATTGCTAATACTATCAGCCCATGTTGTCCCATTGTTGGCCAAGGGTCTCCCTCCCTCCATTTCCGTAGTGACTTCGATCTTAAGCCACCGTTGGCCAGTCCTCACATAAGAGTCCAATTCATTCATACTACGGTTACGGTTAAACCAGTTAAACAAAAGATAAATAATAGATGGAAAATAGAAGATAGGCGGGACAGGGGAAATATTCAAAATAGAAGGGGAAAGCTCTTTGGTCATCTATACGACTTGACAGCTTCTTAAAAACCAAAATCAAATTAAAAATAGAAAGATCTTTCTCGTTTTTGTATTCGCGGCTTTCCGTGCCAGAATAAGAAAGTCGCTGTCACGTCGCCGTCGTTTAAGGAAGTAGATGAGACCGTCTAGGACAGACATAAAAGGGGACAGAAATTACATGCATAAGTTAAACAGACAAAAGCGTAGCTCTTAAAAAATAAGAGTAGTGGCATAAGGTAGTGTCACGAGAGAAACAGCCCTCAAACCAAAACAAACTGCGCAGTACCACAGAGATCAATCAAACGCGAAGGTCGGAGCGCGCGGAGCCAATGATGCGATTATATACTACTCCGTAACCACTAGCCCCACAATCGAGGTATGTTAGGTAACGATTATGTATCGTCATAAGCATCGATAGTTTATGTTTATTTACTTAGCGTAGAGTAGACGAATAAAATCCTACTGTAATATTAACAATGAAAGATACGATTGCATTTATTGTATTTTTCAAACACAGCAACCGAGCAACTACCCATACTCCGTCCACTGTTATTTTCTCAATTACAGATCGGTTTAGTGATGTCTGAAATGTGCTGTAAAGTTTATCGATTCCATTGACGTGTTTCAGGGTTTTTGGATTTCGACATATTTGTATGGGAGGTATCGGGTTTTTTAAAGATAGATAGGAAATTGGAATTGTAGCTACTCATCATAAATAAATAACGCATTTCAGGGATGATAACGATAAATGCACCCGACTTGCGTGAAAATGGATAAGTGAATTTTTTTTTCAGATTTAAGTACAAATAAATCTGATAAAAATGGTAATTATAAATAAGAAAATAAACAACCAATAAATGCATAGTGTTGTTTTATTGGTATAAGAAAGTTATTTACCAAACATATCCCCAAATGCATTATGTATTCGTCCGACCATATCCAAAGCTAACATACTACGCCCATGCATCATAAAACCTTTGTAATTACATAATCTTGTTAGTTAAGCTGCCGCATAAGATGAAATGCTCTGAGCAAATTGTACAGAATAGTTCTGTTCGCAAATGTTCTTTTTTAGGGCCCAGATATAAAAAGTGCACAAAACGCCTGCCTGAATATCGCCTTGGCCAGCTGAGCGACGTCCCGACCCAATTTCTGATGATGATGTCGTATGATGTTATACTGGAGAACAAATTGTCGAAATTGAAGAAATGGCCATTTTTCAGAAGCTGAACTCGTGTGAAACCAGTCTAAGATTGAATATCCTTCAGAAGAAAGCGATTTTTGTTTTAACTAGGGTCTATTACCGTTGGGTCTGAACTTTCTGTTGAATGTTACTTAATGTGTTTTCGTGGGTTATATTATTTGACAAGATAAGCATAATACACACGATGAAGGATCTCCTCGTCGAAAATAATTAAGTAAACAAAATTATCGAACAGTCCCGAGCTTAAAAATCGGAGCTTCATAACTTCGCAAGTTGGTACCAACTCAATGAGCTGACAATTTAAAAAGCTAAACAAAATATTTGTTTAGCAATACACAAGGGCGACAATCGATCAATTCTATCCGAGATATTTTGGCATACGAGCGAGCGAACGTGAGTGAGTATGCTATCGAGTTGAAAATCTAATAAAAATTGCGTTTCCTACCTGAAAATTACATTTGAAAAACAAAACTTTGACCTGATTCGAAAGCTACGACGTACGAGTTTTTTATATTTACGCGCGTGTGCAGCGCTGTCAAGCTCCATAGAGAAAATTGCGTTTGTATTGATTGAAAAGTGACCTAAACGCACGTGCGTTTTTATTTGTATTGATTAATATAATAACGCCGTGTGCATAGGCCGATCAAACTGCGAAAAAGGAAAAGGCTGTCATGTGGTTGTCAAAGTCCGCGTCAATGACCATCGCCACTCTTTCAGTTTGACCGGACCTTTACTAGTGCGTAGTTCTCTCGATAAAACTATCGCCAAAATCGTAAAAACAAATAATATAACTTGGCCGGTTTATGTTAAAGAAAAGCAATCGTTTTGAAGAGAGCCTGCCTGCGCTAAAGTCGAAGCATTTAATAAAGCAGAGACTGAGCCATGCGTTAGTGACAGTTTTTCCATAGAAACCCGTCTCTAGACATGAACCTAGAAGTGAAGAGAACCTAAGTTAACAGCATGACAGTACAAAAATTGTTGCCGTCCCCTAGTTATAAACTGAATTTAAAAAGGTTGGCGATATTTTTAGTGCTGTTAAGTTTAGCTTTAAAAATGCAACAAAGATTTGCTAACACTGTCATAGTGGTAGCAATTCTGTGTTGCAAAACATACAGAAGAGACAACAGGACTCGGACTCTAGAAATAAAGATAAACTCACTGTTGCGCGTACGCGTACTTATCCATAAAGTTAGTAAATCGTTTAAAGGCAAAGGTGTGCGCTTTTATAACAAACTCCCAAAAGATATACAAAAATTGACAATCATACTATAAAATATCGGATTATTTAGATGATAAAAACTCTTGGGATTGAAAACGCTCCAACTCGACAAAAAATGTAGGCACATATTTTTTTATAAAAGGATTATTAAAAAGAATAATCAGCCTTTTTTCTTGCCTTTCTTGGTCGCAGAGGAACAGACAGTAGATAAAATCGCCGTTTCAAAGTTATCCTTATGATTTTAATGAATAAGTGAATTTTGACTTTCACTTTGGGCATGGCTTACCGGTCTCTATTGTCTTCATTGCTTAGCCATACTGGATGTACCCAGTAACATCTAACCCTCTGCATGTCAGCGAGTTGCAGCGTCGAAGACATGTCGTCGTGTCAAAACCTGACGTTGAATGCCGAAAACCACTATGGCCTCCAATTCTATAGAGGGTGCGACGAGGTCGCGTCCGCGCCTCCTCTCTTTTACATAGGGCGCGACGCGACTTAAAAAGTCGCGTGTCTGTCTGCGCCCTGTCCGCGACGCGTCCTCGTCTAACGTCTCTCCTGTCTGACTTGCACCTAAGTAAGACTTACCTTTTATGATCTCGGTGGATGATACGATGACGTCACTCTCATCCATCCTTGCCTTGTAGCACAACAGTGCTGATGTTTTCTTTATCTTGACGGCTTTTCTTGACACCTCCTCAAAGATTTAATGATGTGGTTATGTTGACTTCTTCAGTAGCATTTTGATGTTAATAGCTGTGTTTCGTTCTTGATTGGAGTCTGTGAACAAAATTTATATATTAAGCAACGTAAGATACTGTTTAGGCTAAATGGTACTGTTAAGGATAATTGTTAAGGCTATTACGAGTATTTGGTATACATTATTTAATCGTTACTAGCTTCTGAGAGCAATGATGGTGTAGTGGTTATTGACCCCGACTTCCGAACGATGGTCTTGTAGAGACCCGTCGTGTACCAATTGTATGATTTTTTATTGTCCAGATTACATTATAATACTTAAATATGTGGAAGTCTCGGTAGGTTGGCGTTAAAATAACACTTCGTCTTCACATATTATAACATCGGTTTATTTGGAAAGAAAAACGTTGAAAGGTATACAAATAGTGTAAGAGATAGCGTAGAATAGTTCGTGACACAATGCAAGCGAAAGAAGGTGTACATAGCTTGATAGGAAGATAGTAACAAGAAAACTAAAGATCGTAAACGGTTCGCGAGGGTCGCGCAAGGCAAAAGCGACATGGGTTATATCCTAATATTGTGCTCTAAAACGGTGAAATAAAAACACCGTGAAGAAACTGGCGTGTTCTTGAACCAAAAGTATTGTGAGACTGAAAAGGACTTATGACTCAGAGAACCAGATAGATGAAAGGATTCAGTGCACATCACAGAGGCTCTTTTCGTGCAAATAATCACATGCTAGTTCCCTAACAGTTTGACAGCACTTAAGAATTGCACACAACGCCAAGCAGTAATGTTTGCATTGCTAGGTTCCGATTTGACGGGTATGGGTGCCGGTGGGTGCAGGCACACGACACTTTTCACCATTGTCTCTGGGTTGGCAACGCGCGAGTGTTACCTCTGGTGTTGCAAGCATCCTTAGGTTACGGTAACCGCTTACCAACAGGTCGGCTGTGTGCTCGTCACCAATTTAGTGCAACAAACCAACTGCAATAAAATGACACATGACCAAGGGAACTCGATACCATATCACAAATTCAATTGTCAAAAGACAATCTATACTAATATTATAAAGACGAAAGATTTTTTTGTTTGTATCGAATAGGCTCCGAAACTACTGGACCGATTTTAACCATTTTTTCACTAATAAAAAGCTAAATTATCACGAAGCAACATAGGCTATAATTTATTTTCAAAAAAATAGAGATCTTTAGGAAAATTACAATAATGTAACCCAATGTAGCAAAAACTTGTCTATAAAATTAATTATTTGGCGTGCGCTGAGAAAACTATTGATGATACATAAAAATGATGTACTACATGATTAAAGTACTCATTATTCCCTACAAAAAAGTTCTAGAGGGTATATATCTAACTATGATAGTTAAGTCACATAAGTAACTTTTGTGTTCTAAAATGTATTTAAATCGCCGGTAGAAACAAAAGTTGGTTACATTCGTATCATATAGTATTCATTGTTATTCAAATAATACTTTTATCATCAAGGGTATTTATGTAGCAGTAAAATACTTTTTAATTCATTCGCATCTGACATTTAATTTCGAAGCTATCACGAGTATAAAATCAAAACATACGCGGGTGAAACCGCGGGGCGCAGCTAGTTAATAATAAACTGACCTTGAAATCATAAGAGTGCATTCATAGTGATGATGCAATCATGCTTCAAGTATTTTAGGTTGTTACTCATTTGTAAAGTTACAAGCTTTAATCATTTAAAAAACATATTCCGCCGCGGGACAAATGTCTGTATGATCTGCTAAAATTTGTCTCCGATCCGGGTATTTTCTATGTAATATGTAAGTATTTACTTTTAAAAAAGTATATAAGTAATATATCAGCCATTTAGTTCCCATAATACAAGCGTTGCTTAGTTTGGGGCGAAATTATGCTGTGTGAAAAATGTCCAGCATTTTTTATTATATTACTAGCTTCTGCCCACGTCTTCTCCCGCGTGGTACCCGGATAAAAAGTAGCCTATGTGTTATTCTGATGTATAAGCTATATTACTGTAAAGTTTCATCAAAATCTGTTCAGTAGTTTTTGCGTGAAAGAGGAACAACCATTCTCGCAAACTTTCGCGTTTCTAATATTAATAGGATAGGATTTTCTGTGAGGGGCCCGTTCAAACTGACGCGGTGGCGGTGGTGGAGGTGGCGAGCAAAGGAAGCTGGCTTTCAAGTGGTTGTCAAAGTTCGCGTGAATGTATTATTCGCCACCGCCACCGCTGCACCGGATTATTCCCGCTGTCCCCCGATTCATCCTTTTGCCATCTAGTATGAATTCAATCAACACGAATTTTATATTCAAAAATTCATTGGGGATGCTGATAATTGCAATGAAGTTAAATTTAAAATTAAAGATGGCGCATTCCACGTTAGTTTGACCGAGCCTTTACTGTTAAATACTGAAACGCTACTCAATGTTTAATTACTACTTAAAGAAGATTCTAAAACGGTGAAGGAAAACATTGCAAGGAAACCGACATACCCTAGAACCAAAAACTCGAAGGCATGTGCCATCGATTGGAACTCTAATAACGTCACGTGGAATAATAGTTACTTGCAAAACGCGGGCATGTGCTAAACAAATGTAATTTTTGGACGTGCCTCTGACTAAATCCTACTTGGTTTCGTCAAAGATCTATGCAATGAGTATATCTGTTGCATTATGGGGAAAACAATCCTAAGCATGTTTTTTTTTATAAAATTACAGATTTATCAAGTTAAAAAAACGGAATAAAGCTGCACAGTGAGAAAATACATTCGTATCTTTTACATTCGTATTTGATCAAAAATAATGACAAATTCAGTTACAGAGAAAAGACAATTACTTATGAAGTCTAAATAATATTTATCTACTTCATAAATATCTTGAGAAGTGTTTCAGTATTTAGGTGCTAGGCCCATACAAATATTAAAACACAATAAGAAGGTATTTTTTTCTATATTATTGGCCCAGTGAATGCTAAACTGCCAAGACGATTGCCAAATATAATGTAAGGATCTCAGTAACTACTGAGTATATAAAAACCAAGTACAGTTTCTTTCAGATTCTTCAGGTACTTTCGCTGTTAGGTATCCATGTAAATAACCAGACACATGATTATTGTAATCCTATGGAAATAAACGATTTTCACTTCATTTATTATCATTTCATTAATTCATTTTGTGGGCATGTGTTAAATATAATGTTTGGACGTGACTCTGACTACTTTCTACTTGGTGAGGATACCAAGTAGAAAGTAGTCAGAGTCACGTATGGATCCGATGGATACCCTCAGATTATGATTATGTTTCTTTTGTTTATTTTTTTATTTTCATTTTATAGATCTGACGTTGGCGATTCCGGTTGTAAGTTAGTTTGTTTTCTTGTTTTTGTTGAATAAGGTTTATTATATTTATTTATTTATTTATTTATAGACGAGCAGCTTTCGCTGATATGTCTATGTCATACAGTGTTGAGTCAAAAGTCTTGTTTTTTTTAAGTTTAGTTCACTTTTTTGAGTAATTAAATGTTCTTTTGTAGCCAGTTGTTGAGCTTGTTCTTAAATGCGTTAACAGAGGTAGCGGAAACAACATCCTCCGGCAGTTTGTTCCAGTTGTGGACTACTCTGTTGCTGAAGAAGTGGTGCGCGACAAGTGAATTTGCAGGAGCACGATCTAGCCTGATTTGGTGACCACGTGATGGTCTGTCACCTTTCCTAGTGAGGATATCATGTATATCCGGCAGATTGTATTGGTATGTCATAATTTTGTAGGTTTCAATGAGGTCATCGCGAAGACGTCTGTCCTCGAGAGTAGTGAGGCGAAGTGCGAGTAATCTCCGTAAGATTTACGACGCAGCGCCTGCGGGATCTTGGTTGCTTTCCTCTGAACACTTTCAAGTAGGTCTATGTCTTTTTGGAAGTAAGGATTCCAAACCTGAAATCCATACTCCAATAGGGGCCTGATGTATGTTTTTTATAATTACTATAAGTAAATAATAAATAATTAAATAATGCTGGACATTTTTCACACAGCATCATCTAGCCCCAAACAAAGCAGAGCTTGTATTATGGGAACTACATGACTGATATACATAGAAAAACACCCAGTCCTGAGACAAATATTTGCAGATCTTACAAACATTTGTCTTGTGACAGGAATCGAACCCGCAACTTTCTGCGTCTCAGGCGGACTTTCGCCCACTGCGCCATCGTCGATAAGGGTGCTAGACAAATACCTCACCCTAATTTTTCAAGGTAAAACTTGGCAGCTGTCATGTGACTATTCCGCAGCTAATGTCATATCCATACAAATTAATCTTTCCGCAGGCGCTAACGACAACAGAAAGTGGTATTTGTCTAGCCCCCCATTATTTAGTTTTTTTTTATGTCCAAACTGGTTGGATAAACTAATAATACAAGTTTGGGACTAGATGAAGCTATGTTAAAATGTCCAGCATTATTATTATTATAATTAAACTATTATAGGTAGTGCAGGAGCTCACTTAGAACAAGTTTATAATAAAAACCCAAACAGCTTTCCTAAAAAGTTAACAGTTAGAAAGTGGTTTTAAAACCAAGTATTGAGCAATGGAGTACCTAGTTCTAGGAACTGGCCATATACATAAGCTCGATGACTGAGGAACATATTATTGTAAAATTATAAGTTACTAGCTTCTGCTCACGGCTTCGCCCGCATGGTACCTGAATAAAAAGTACCCTATGTGTTATTCTGACGTATAAGCTAAAGCATAATACTGTAAAGTTTCATCAAAATCTGTTCATTAGTTTTAATGGGAAGAGTTTTTTATATTATGTCACAACATTGAAAAATACAATATTATTCGAATATAGAATATATTTAGAATAGAATATATTTATTTGCCAAAAAGGTCTAATTCTAAGTGGGGTAACTAAGGTCTGCACTGACGTCCCGCATTGGGGTGTATTGTGCATTATGCCCCTTCTAACCTGACCCCAACCAGCCCAACTCCTTGAAGTAGCGGAGGACTCTGGGTTGATGACAGCAGTGTCCTAGTATCCCTGACCTCTTGTCAGTTAATGATGACAGAGAGCATGAGTTGATGAGCTCTTGCAGTCCCGTCTTCAACCTGACTTCATTTGTGGTGGTGCAGTGTATTACCACATGCTCCACAGTCTCTTCAACCGGGAGACAACCTCGACAGAGTCCACTGTCGGTGGCCCCTGTTTTAAGGAGAGCCAAAAAGGTGTTACAGATTAATGTTTATTGAGTAATGCCCAAGGTTTTAAAATATAGTTAGCTGCGAGACCCAAACCAGGTGTATAAGCCTAGTATTATTATATGTTGATATGCTATTTACAATTTTGACATTTGAATAAAGACATCATCAGGAATGCATCTTATAAATGTAGGTATGTAAAACTTTGCAAGTGTGATTTTAGGACTGGTATTTAGTTTATTAATTATTTTAAAATTGAAAATTATAACTACAGTTTTTTGTTGATCACCTTGGCTTCCGTCTTTGAACTGAATGTGTGTAACCTGATTATTCTGGCTATGTTTAATGGATTGGAAGATTTGGAAGTCTTTAACGGAAACTTTAAAGTTTTCCATAAAGTAAGAGCAGACATTATTTGGACAGGAAATGACACACTACTAACAAAAATGAAAAATATTATGGATAGAAATCCATAGCTGGATGTCGGTAGAAAAATTACAAGAAAATTAGAAACAAGCCAAAACATTGATTACATTCGCTCCAATCACTTTGGTTGATGTGGAAAGATCATTCTCATCATATAAGTGGGTTTTACATATTGAAACCAAATTAAGAGAAGTGATCATTGAAAAAATTATGATGATATATTTAAATTCATTAGTAAATGAAATGATGAACCTCAAACTTCTACCTGTATTCCTGTATTCCTGGTGGCCAAGCCAGGAAAGAAAAGGCAAGAAAACAAGGCTGGTTATTCTTTTAATGATCCTTTTACAAAACAATAGGTTGAGTTGGAATCAAACTTACCAAGTGACTAATTAGCTAGCTTATATGGCCTCAACTGCAGAAGCAGAACAGATGGATAGACAGGTATCAACACACGACACTAGCACGGAAAAACACGAAAAATACGCACGTAACGGAGAAACAATTAAAAATAAGCACTTTATCACACACTTTACTTATAAATATGTAAGCACAGCTTATGTTTTAGAGTCGCGAGAGTTAATAATTCGAATTTCGTTCATCTTAGTGGATAGCGGCGGAGCAAGGTACAAAGTGATTACGCGTAGGAGTCTGTTTATTGAAGAGCGTGGGTCGATTTCTTTAAAGACATAAGGTCAACTCAGCTAAAGTGTCCGCGGAGCCTTCGTACACCAGCATTCTATTTCTGATTCTGAACTGCTGGTGGCGGACAACACAATACATTTGCGAAGTCTGCGCTGTACGGGTGAGAGTAACTTTGTAAACAGAGACAGACGCACCGGGTGTGACAATAAGCTTTATTACGGTTGGATCGGTACAAGGCCGCGAATTCACGTTCGGCTAATTCAAATCAATCAGTTCTCTCTCTGTCTGTCTTAGGTGACGTTTAATTGTACTTATCTATAGTAAGAGAAACCGTTGAAAATTGGACGAAGGCGAAGAATTGGCAAATCGCATCGCGAACCAAACCCGTTTCCGCGGCGGCGGGCGCGGGACACGGATTACAGATGATAAATAAATCCTGTAGTCATGTCATTTTGCCGTCAATTTATCAAAGCCATCTGATGTTGATATTTGATATTACAAAGAAGGTATTATGAAAGACCTAAAATTAGTTTACGGTTCTGGGTTAACCTCACCAAGATAGATGGCGCTGATAACAAAGTTTATCAAAAGGAATTTAAACTAGCTGTTGCTAGTACTAGGAATATCGGTTATTTTAAACTTGAAAATTGGAATTGTAGCTACTTATCATAAATAAATAATGACGTGTTTTAGGGTTTTTAGATTTCTCGAAAGAGGACAAATGGGGCGAAAGTGTTTAAGTGGGTATAGTATTTTTTAAACATGACTCGACGCATGCATAGCCGTTGGCAACCTGGCAACAGATAGTCAGACACACAGAGTAGGTACAGTGCACACACTTAGAAAATACATTTTAGGGGGCAACTTCAGCAAAAAAACAACAAATTAAAAATACTTCACCTTTTATAATATCTGTGATTTTGAAGCTTAGGAAGCAATCACTAGGTCTGTAGATTTACCTACCTACCTCACCTACTTAACTCTATAGAAGTACTTCATACATAATTATATACCTAGCCAGCAAAAGTCGGGACAAAAGTAGGATTTTATTATAATAATGTTGTTTTTTTTTACGACTGTATTTTCAACTTTAATGGATATTAATGAGAAAACTACGATTTTAACGTTTCCATTGTATGTACGCTTTAAATAGGTAGGTACGCAGTATACATATTAATAAACATATTTAATCATTCGAATATTCTACATGCAAGGCGTTTAGTTATTTAACTGCTTATTAACTACTTTGCATCTGTCCGCTGCCGCTGATACCGCACCGATGAGAGCTGCTCGGAATCCTGAAAGTAAAAAACTGAATTAAAACTACTTTTGTATAATACCTATGTGTTGAAAGCATGGACATTTACAAAAAACGTTGGACAAAAAACGTCTCAATTTCAAGTGAAATCGTTTTTTTTTTCAATACGACCGCGAGGGCGCTTCTTAGATATCCATATAATGTTGGTTAATCCCTATTTTCTTTATAAGATGAATCAAAATTTGGTTGAACTTGGTTTGAGCGCTCGTCTTTGCTTATTGTGAAAATTCTGGCATGTTTTATACAATACGACTAGATAATAAGGTAAGATCACTAAGTAAGTCGTCATAATTATATACCTAGACACTGTTTATCAACCCATCCCATTGTAACTATTACATAAAATTATATAAAAAGTAAACTATCCATAATTTTATATGAAGAAAATTTATTTCAATGAGTCCGGAGTTCCTTACCGTTTTTTTCTAAATGATAAGTCCCCTCAGCTGTAGAGCCGGCAGGGCTTGTAACGTTGTCTTTCATGGCTGCAGGGTGTCCACCACTCTTCAGCATTGTGGCAGCTCCCAGGGTAGTTTGTGAAGCCAATCTCAGGGCCAAGTCTCGAGGGAGACCACAACGCACGCCGCCTTCAGCTAGAGATTCTATTAGCATGTAAATCTGAAATCAATGGTTTGCAATTTTCTTAACTGGGATAGCTAATCTCTTCTTCTCCTTTGGTGATATGCATATAATGGCACATGCTGCATCGTGGGTATCAAGATCTATATTAATAAAAATAGGGTTTGTAGATATTTTCAAAACAAGAAAAAAGGTTGTTGTAGATCCTGATAACCACGATGCAGGGAATCCAAGTTATCCAAGAATGTAAGGACGATGTATTGACAACGTATTAGATTAGATTACGGTGATTAGACTAAATATTTATTATTTATGACTAATTAAATTTGATCTGTTTTATGTGTCACGTTCCAGATCAGTAAGTTAGCTGTTTTCCTGAAATTATTATTAACCTCGTGCCTAAAATTATCAAATGCATCTGTGGTGTTGGAACTAAGGAAAGCCTGAATGAATCAAACTTAACTCTGATATTTTGTATGTGAAACTATTGGGAGTTTGAATTTGTTTGAGTTTGAATTTCGCTAATGTTTTATAAAACAAAGTTCTAGAAACAAACTGTTATACCCAAAACATAATCCATTTAGGATTCAAGATTAACAACCAAGACATTTTAAAAAAATATTTTACTTCACTGTTCCCATTCAACATTTTAAAACTGTTGTAATAGATTGAATCATAAATAACTGTCATCCAAAGATTCAGATGGCAGTATACTTACATAAGCTGGCCCGCTTCCGCTCAAAGCAGTTACAGCATCCATCTGGTACTCTGGAACTTCGTCACAGGTGCCTACTGCTTGGAACAGCTGCGTCGCTAACTTCGCGTCATCAGCTGTAGCCCGAGAGCCCCTGCTCAGTGCTGCAGCTCCTTGCTGGACGAGGGCTGGTGTGTTAGGCATCACTCGTATTACTCGGGCTTCCGAAGGTAGGATCTGGAAAAGTTAATCAAAATGGTTGAGAGTTCTAAATGTTGAAAATAGAGACTTAAACAACAGAACAGCCCCTCTATTCTGTATCTGAAAGTCACTCGGTGACGAATGTTTGACAAGATAAATGATTATCACTTGCACATAATTAACATAATATGGCCACAGGAAGTGGGCTGTGATAATCATTTGAACTGTCAAATGTTCGTCACCGAGTTACTTTCAGATACAGAATTGGGGGGCAGCATCCCTGTTGTGTCTGATGCGGGGTTCCATTAGCCTGAAACTAATAGTGAGCAGGCTGGCTGTAGACACAGTCTTCATGAGGCACTGGACTGAAGCACCTTAGTACGGTGCTTCATGAGGGGACATTAATGATTTATTTATTTATTTATTTAATATGGCACACAAAACAATATAATCAAACACAAAATAGAATAAATTAAAACAAAAATTTCGATCCAGACAATATTCCAAAACATGAGCACACATCATAATTATAATTAACATAGTAGAACATAAAACTATATCAGATAGCCAATTAAGTATCTATGTATATATATATATATATAAATATATATATATATATATATGAAAAACATAAAGTGCTAGCTACTGTTTTGATAGAGCAGCTGAGATTTATTTTTTAAACTTGAACATATTATTATTTTAAGTTGTTTTGTTAAGTAGGTGAGTTACTACCTTTTCATCTATTGTTATGTTATGGCTGCAATACATATTATGTGAGTTAAAGCTGAAATAGAAAGTTTTGAATTGAATTTTATGAAATCTCTGGACGATGGACGAGGGCTGATGTGTCAAGCACTCGTATTACTCGAGCTTCTGAGAGAAGGATCTAGAAGAATTCATCAAACTAGGTCCCTACTCCCTTCTCTAAGAGTTTTGATTGTTGGAAACAGAGACTTTAGACTAGCTATTTTTTTTTCGATCATCATTTTGGCTAGGTACTTAGTAGGTATAGTCACGTACATACAGGTAAGTAGTTTCTAGGTTAGGTCATCATCATCATTTGCAAGTCAACTTTACCCACTGCTAGATATAAGAATAAGGACCTTCCAGTTCTCAGTTTGTGCCTATTTTTATCATATTACAAAATATGTCTAAATCTTTATGTTCCAGTAACTTATTGGTATAATCTAGTATTCCTGCAAAAAATCGAAACCGAAGCACTACACTAGGAAGTTTGTTTCCGAACCTAACAGTTATTTATGAGACACGAGAAATAACCTCTAATTTCCGTCTGTTCATCAAATAAAACGTTATCATGGCAAATGTTTGCATTTAGATAAAACTACTCATATCAGAGTGCCAGTACCTACCTACGCACTAATAGCAGTATAAAAATAATCGATCGATATCAGGTTCATAAACAACTATGAAGTTTGATAAGTAGGTATCTATGTACTTCTTTATTCTTTATTGTACACACAAATAAAATTACAATAAGGCAGAATTAAATTACATGTACAAAGGCAAGCTTAACCCTAAAAATAGTTTTCTTCCAGCAAACCTTAAGCTAGAGAGAGGTAATTATAGAGGTAGGATCGTGTACAGAAAGAAAATAACACTTTAGATACTTAAACTACAAAAAAAAACATATAAGTATAAATATACATGTATATATATATATATACTTCTTGTTGATAAGAAAAAGTTAAGAATTCGATATATAATAACAAAGCATCCAATCAGGTGCTGACTGACTGACAATGTACCATTGAAAGATGTGCTAAAAATACCATTGGAATCAAAGGATTTAACGCTTATTGTTTGATTATATGTATGTAAATTCTTTGATGTGGTTTCATTCTGTACCCATCCTGTACTCCTCTTACTTTTTCGATGGTAGCCGTCGAGATCCCCATAGCCACAGATATGAAGAGCTTGTTCTTGACTGCTGGAATGCCGCTGACTTCTTTCAATGCTGGAATCACGACATCAGGCTTCACTGACACTATGACGACGTCAGACCGTTCCACTACTGGCTGATTCTTGAATAGGGCAGTGGCTCCGATGCCCTGTAAAACAGATTATTTATTTTTTATTAAATTTACGGATGAGCTTACATTTACGATTTATTCAAATCAATTTTAATATATTTATAACAGACATAATATTATTAAACATATTGAATTTGGATTTAATAAATCGTGAATGTATTGCGTTGTAGGAACTCTTAGTAAATTTATGAGTTCTTACTTGCAAATACATGATTTAGATTATTAGGTAGATGCCTAAATAGTTTTTCATTTAAATGGAATAACGAGAAACAATTAATAAAATCAATTAAGTAATGATTATTTGCCAATTTCTCGCAACCATGCTTGGAACAATCAGGCAACCACAATCATAGCTTAGTCACAAATATTATAACACAAGTTGTTATTTTGATAATCCTGAATTCAGCTATAAGTTCCAGTTAACACAATTTTATATAATAGACAATGTAGATACCTATAGGTAGGTGCATGCTTACCAAACCAACTAACTAACTAAGTAGGTAACTACCTATCTACATTCGTAGAAATGTCACCTAGCCTAAGTACCTATGTGCTACTGAGCATTTACTTTCAACATTATAAGTACTATTACCATTATCAAGCTATTTGTTTAAGTCTCAGATGTACCCTACCTACTCTTATCTATTTTTATTTCAAAGTCAACTAAATATTATTTTAGATTGTATTTCTCAACCTTTACCAGCACGTTACAATAATATAACAAAAAAGTTTATCGACATTAACATGCGGTTTATTTATTTTTGTTATATGTAATAAGGTGCAACATTGTTCTATCTTATCACTCTACAGGCCTTAATTTAATTTAAGAATTGAACCTACTTCCTCCTCTACCTCATAGTTCTCAGACTCTCCTTTGATCACGTAGTGTGCGGGCGCGTAGGAAAACCACAAAATAAAGAAAAAGTGTTTCTGAGTACGTCTACTTTAAAATGATGTTATTTTAATAGTATAAAGAAAGTAACCAACAAATTTTTACCCACAGATAGACCTGTTTTTTCAACAACCTGTGGTAGGTTAATTTGTTTTAAAAAAATACGCTGTTATGGACATCTTTAGATCAATACTCAGCAAGTAGATCTTACAGGATATCAATTCAAGGGTACTCAGAGACACGTCTAAACATTATATTTGGCACGGTCCCACGTTTTGCATAGTAGTTATCATTCCACGTGGTTGCAAACTTATCGCCGCTTATATAATAGGTAGTTAATTTACCTTAAATGCCTCAGCGCTCACCAAATCTGATGGGTGACAGCTGGCAGTGATCTCATCGGGTTTTGCCAGTCCTGAAATAATAGTCGTACTCAATCGCATTAATTGCGGACAATAAATGTAAAAGTAAATTACACACTGATCCATGTTTTCTTTTAACAAACCATAAAGTGCACTAGCGTATTAGCTGTATTCACCTGTAATCACCAGCTGCAGAATAGACATGAAAGCATGTTTTCAAAAAGTATGTCTTAGAACCGTTGGTGAACTTTCAGTTTTGATATATTCACATCATTAATCTTACCTGCGGATATGAATCCATTGGCTAAAGCAAAAGCCAACCTGCCGCCTCCGATGAATCCAATCTTCATTGCTTCAGATAGGGATACTGTAAGTTAGAATAATTTTACTGTATTTTAGTAGTATGGCCACTTTATTTTGTAGTAGGACATGTACTTCCTATCCTCTCTACTTTATTAAAGGTGAGTTTGTGTGTCATTATAATAAAAAATAAGTCTTATAATGATATTGCTATTGTATTTCCATTCTACAAACATATGCAATTGAAAATTATCTATGGAAAGTTTGTGGATTAAACTCATCAAAGTGACTCAAATTAATCTTTAATAATAATTTGTTGGTAAGAAAATATACCTACGTATTATTACTTCGTGATTGACACTGCCATCGATTCTTAATATATAAAAAATAACATTAAAATCACAATTACCATTTTTTTTTTAAATATAAGTAGTATATCAATCATGGAGTTCCCATAATACAAGCTCTGCTTAGTTTGGGGCTACATGATGCTGTGTGAAAAATGTCCAGCATTATTTATTATTTATTTATTTAATTTGTAAATTTCAAATCAAAAAATTACATAAGGGTATATGGGTGTATTAAAGTTAGCGGGGTAAGGTTTATAAACCTTCGCTTCGCCGATGATATGTTTTCTTTGCCACAACAGCAGCTGCAGAAGCTGCTGTTGCAGCTTAATACCCATATTATAATTGCTGCAGTTAGACTATTGTTCGATCTCCTAGATCTGTAAGGTAGGCGTGGATGATGGTTTAAGCATGAACATGTCAAAGAATAATGTAATAACTAACAACGTTGCCTAGCGCATAACAGCGTTGGACTATGTCCATGATTATAATATCTGTGGTCCATAAGTTCATATACCTTGGCCAAATATTCTCCCTCCAGTTAGGTAGAAAGGATAAAAAAATCACACTCACAAAAAACGCCCGGAGAAGCTATTGGTCGGTGAATGGTAACCTTCCGTTTGTACTAAAATGCATTCAAACTCAAGGTTTGCCAACGGGCTATGGAGCGCAGTATTCTTGGAGGTAAATTAACTGACCGCATCTGAAACACCATACCTACTGCGTGCGCTCCAAACCCGAAATCACCGACATAAAGTTGCCCAGCTGAAGTGAGACAGAGCCACCAAATGCAGCCCTGACCCAGCAAAACGGCGTAGACCATGAATAAGGTGACGGGATTGACAGGACGCCTATGAGAGGGCCTGGCCCACGATGCCATCGAAGTGACTGGCAGAAATGGGGCGAGGCATTTGCCTAACAATGGGATGGGATAGCATTGCGCCGTCCCAGGCGCGTACCACTTTTTGCTGTTACCACTACGCGTACTGTGGCGCACCAACAATCCCCAGTCTGGGGATCGCACAACGACATCTCAACAACTCTTGAAATCTCACCAGCAACTTGATATTTTTGCAGATAGATGACCTATAGTCGGTAGGTACTAATAATACATTTTCTGTTTATGTTATTTGCTCTACAAATGCGATTACCTACTATTATTTTTATATTAATTTAGTTGTTATAAATATTGATCTCATTTATCTCATATATATATGTGTGTACAATAAGTGTATGTTATATGTGAATCCCTACTTAAATTATACCCGACTTAGGTTTTATACTACATGTTTCATGAATAAATAAATTTAGCAAGTAATAGAAATAGAGTAAATTATTTTGTAGATGTAACATGATGTATTGTGATAAAATTATTAAATGTAACTGGGACATGAGGTGATAAAATGCTCTACAAATTACATAGGTGATTGATAATTGCAATGTAACGCAGATCACAAGTTTTTCAAAGCCCCGCCCATCCTACCTTTATTCTTACTAATTTGAATATACTTTTTAATTACTTTTTTGCATAGTTTTCATAAAACAGCACTTATCAAAAAAACAAAATAATACATGAATATTTCATAGATATAAAAACATTTTTACTGACTGACTCTACTATCAGAGTCTATCAGTCATGTAGGTAGTTCCCATAATACTGTTCTGCTTAGTTTGGGGCTAGATGACGCTGTGTGAAAAATGACCAGCATTTTTATTATATTATCATTATTATTAAGTACACAGGTAGGTAGATACATACATATTATTACGGAACCGTTTTCAGATGCGAAGCTGCAATATTTATCACAAACGTGTATTTTTCGCGGAGTTTCGTTGGCGACTGAGATTGTTTAAGATCTTTGGGGGTTACGTTTTATCTTGCTGTCGGTTAATTATTCCATTACTCTTGAGTAAGTAGTTAACAAGGTATTAATCTATTTACTTGTTGAGTTGCTTAAGTCTTATTAGTTATAAGTATTCATTCTATTTGATAGTTAGTAGGTACCCACCTTATCCTAAGGCGACGATTACAATATTAATTATAAATGAAAATAAGCTGAAATTAAACTTAATGGTGTTTAACTAAAGGCGACGTAAATTTGTTTTATTTAGGACAAAAATTAAATGTAAAACTTTTATTGTTTAAATGTATACTTTTGTTCATGGCATAGCTTTTCTCAAAGATCCATAAATCAAAACCAATTAAATTAAGTGACAAACACATAGAGTACATATTTAAAGACAACGTAATATATATAATTCAAGTTTAATAGGTAGGTATATTAATTAACTTCACTGTTACAGCAATGGTAATAGGTAGATATGTCGTTCAGCCTTGTGGATAGTTTGCAATGCAATGCTAATAAACTAGCCTATGGCGTTTGTTTACTAGGCGATACCTATGCATTATAGGTATCTATGGTAGGATTACCGCGAGCTAAATCATATACATGAATAGACCATTTAAATTTCAACATACCTTACATTACTTGTTTTCCCTACATCTAGCTTTTATTCTCTTTATTTTTTAAGACACAAATAATAGTTACATACAAAAAAAACCAATAGGACATTGTGTACAAAGACTTGCTAATCAGTAATCACTCACCATGCCAACAAGACCATCAATATGTTAAATGCTATTATACAGTTTAAGAATTTATTAAAGATAAGAATTTTAACAAATAACGATATTATTACTCATTTTTTATTAATTTGATTTATGTAACTTTATTTATAATAGTGTGTTTCATTAATATAATGCATGTAACTAGTCAAATAATTGCATGCCCATAAAGGGCAAATTACATTGTAACGCATTTTGTATGTACCATCTTTTTCACATGTAATTGCAATAAATATACTTTTACATAAGTAATTATTAACTTTTAAATTTGGTTTTCACATTCAGAAAAGTAATCTCTTATAATCCTAGAGTGAAGACTATAACTATAAAGTACTTTTTAGGGTTCCGTTCCTCAAAACTCACTCGATATCCGTCCGGATATCAAAATACAAATAGGTTTTGCAAAGAATATTCTTACGCTAGCATGTTTTTTTGACATAGAAGGTGCATATAATAATGTTTTGGTAGAGCAATTAGTTCTTATGCTTGATGAGTTAAGAGTGGGAATGAAACTTTGTAATTATTTATATGAGTTTCTAAAAAAGATATATTTAAGGATCCAAGATGATTTTGATCCAACTAAAACCCTTATGAGATGGACTGGTAGAGGCTTAGCTCAAGGAGACCCAATCTCTCCGCTTCTTTTTAATATAGTAACATCCAAGATATGCCAATCAATAAATAATATCAACATCTTACAATATGCCGATGGTTTGTATTCTATGTTCAAAATAATAACATATCAAGAAGTGTACTAGATATGCAGAGCAGTATTTGTGCCGTTCCTTCACTGCTAGGCCAGTTAGGGTTGGAAATTTCAGTCGCAAAGACAGAGCTATGTTTGTTTAGGAGAGGGCACAGAAGAGATCAGTTAGATGTAGTTGTCAATGGTCACACTGTTCCAGTTGTAGACTGCGTTAGGTATCTGGGTGTTTGGTTGGACAGGTCGCTTCGATGGAACAGGCATATCAGAGAAGTTCAGACTAAGACTTTGAAATTAATAAACATACTTAAAATTTTGGCAGGTGCATCATGGGGAGTACACCCAAAGCATTTGCGCAGGGTGTACATTTCTCTTGTAAGAAGAAGGATAGATTATGCTAGTTTTATATATGACAGTGCTGCAAAAACGCATCTTAGCAAGTTAGATAGAGTTCATAATATGGGGATGCGTATTGTAGGAGGGTTTATCAAAACCACGCCTATCCATGTAATGGAGTGCGAATTATGTTTAACGCCTCTCCATCTGCGTAGAGAATACCTGGCCACTAAGTATTGTCTTAAGGCTCAATCTTGGTCTAGAAATTTAACAATTGATTTAATTAAGAAATTATCTTATGTAAGTGAATCAGCATATTTCCGTAAAAATAAGAATTCCTTGCTTGTAAAAATATTTAATCATACTAAAGAAGAGATAATTAATACATGTAACCCTTTACACATGTTTACTTTGGATACTTGGGTCTCAAACATAAATATTAACTTTATTCAAACAAAAATTGATAGTATAGTAGAGTCAAAATTTAAATATGACAATAGAATTCTTAAATACAATACGTTATATATGTTACACAATAAATATGAAGGATGGCATAGAATATTTACAGATGGATCATTAACAGAACATGGTAGAGGGGCGGCATTTTATGATCCCGGCCTCAATGTCAGAGAAACCTATAAATTTGTAAATAAGTTTAGCAATATTATGACTTTGGAGCTTTTTGCCATTTCAGAGGCGCTCTCCCACATTATTAGTACAGGAATCAAGAAGGCGATTATTCTGACAGACAGCAGAAGTGCCTTAGAGCATGTGGCTCGTTACACCTCTGGCCACAGAGGTACTTCGATTGCCTACAAAATATTAAAGAAAGTCCTGGTGCTGATATCTGGGGGGGCGTCTCTGAAAATGCAGTGGATCCCGTCACATGTCGGCATACAGGGTAATGAGGTGGCAGACACACTGGCTCGAGAGGCAATATCAAACGGTACTCAAGTGTTCATGAAACCTGAATATTCAGAGATTCTATATAAATATAAAAGGTCTATCAGAGATACGTGGAAAGAGTATTTTGATATTGCTTCTCGAGAGAAAGGTATTTGGTATCGAACAATACAAAGCGAGCCACCTCATATTCCATGGTTTGCCGACATTAATTTAGATAGGAAATATATTGTAATTTCGCATAGACTGCGCTCCGGACATATGCCACTGAATAGTTTCAAATTTCTAATGAAGAAAGTAAATAGTCCCAACTGTGAAGCCTGTGGAGTTAAGGAAGACGTATACCACCTTTTAAAGGAGTGTGTCCGGAGTGCATCGATGAGAGAGAATATGATTAGGAATTTTAATGTTAACCAAATCGACATGGGCCTGTTTCAGGGCATGTTAGCTGCGCAAACTTCAATGCAGCATCATGCTCTACCGGTCCATATACGAGCTGGTTCATAAAAATGTTTAGTGTAGTCTACGAGGGTACGATAGAACTGACATCGTCGAAAATCGACGAAAGTTCTTAAAAAAGCAGAAAAAAAAACCGTCCGTCTGTCTGTCTGTTTGTGTGTCTCAGGAATGCGTAGAGGTATCAAGTTGAAATTAATATCAAATACATTGGTCTACTGTCCCTTAGAGTTCTAAAAAAATTAAGCGTCTAAGTCAACGCAATAAAAAAATATGGTCACATATGCGAAATATTTTGATACAGACAAATAAATCAAACTAAGTTCTCTATGTACTTCCTGTTGATCTAGAATCATCACATTTGGCAAGAAGTAAGGTCTTACAGAGCAAATAAAGGAAAAAGTCCGAAAATAGTAAATTTGTTTTTGTATCACATAAAAAAACATATTTATGTAATTAAAAACTTACACTTACAGTTGGATAAATGACTGTGACGTACCTATATCGACGTATGGGCGAACATTTTTTCAACTACAAAGAAACTTAACTTTGTCTTTCAATCCGACTTATATTTTTGTAAGAGCAATGTTTACAAGCTTGTACGGAAACCTCGATGCGCGAGTAAACTCGCACTTGTCCGGTTAATTTTTAATATTTTAATGTTTTTAATTTAATGGGATGATCACTTACCAAGCGGACCCGATTGATCTAAAAATCTATCACTTATGTAGAGGTATATTTATGATAACAAAGAGGCTGTCATTTTTTTATCTGGTACAGACTACAATGATAGCCAATATGATCACCATGTTATAATAAACCTTGATCTTACTTGACTTCTATTGAACGCATGCATCGTTTGCTATCATTAGAGTCCTCGACAAATTAGACCAAGTCCATTACTATGAACCTTATCATTTAGAGTTGAAGTCTATTCTAAGAGTGCAAAATGTGGTTTAGCCAGGATAAGTTGAACTGTGGTCAGGATCTTTAATAGGTATGTTGTTGACAACGCATTATTTAAATATTCATATAGGTAGGTATAAACTTGTACTCTAACATGCATTAGTAATTTTAAATGTTTCCTAGAATTCCATCCAGGGATCATTTACCGAGAGCTCATAAAAATGGTTTGGTAAACCATAAACAAATAGGTAGGTACTTTGGTAAGTAGCTACTTAGTATCGGATCGAGATCAGACGTACGTACCTACCAACCCAATTTGGTAAACTTGGCATGTACTTATTAAGGTGGTACACTCAAATTATGGTAGTATTATAATATTTGTGCTAATAAGTAGGTATATTCTTTTGTTAGCAAATGATTAAATTACTTATGCTGTTAGAAAGACTTAAGTTGATAATTATTCAGAACCAATCTTTGTACGTTAGTTCTACTAGGTAGGTAGGTACTTACTTTTAATCATGTTCACGAGTTGCGTTTAACTTAAAGCTCTCCCAAAATGTCTATCACCTTATCAGCACGATATCAACAAATGCTACAAAACACAAGTAAGGCAAAAAAATACTTTCTCCACTTTTATCACAACAATAATTTTTGTTCTTTGATTATTAGAACAGGGCGTATTTTTATGCAAAAAAATATATTATTGTAGTTATTATTGCTTTGAGTCCACATCAAGCAAGCTTCTGTGGCTCACTAGTTTACACTTTACCTCCACAGATAGGGAATTATACAGTAAATAAATATGCTCACTGATATGTACCTATTACATTTGTTTTGTGATTACAACAATAATTTGTAAGTTTTCGGCTTTTTTCTGCTACACGTTACACGTACTCTACGTTAGGGATCGCTACTAAAAGTATTACAATGAAAAATACAATAATATTTTGATAAACTAAACTTACTTATCTAACTAGTTATGTACTCAAGGACTTAAATCGGCATATTAATCTTTAATTTGAGAGTATCTACCTAATTTATTATAAGTAGGTAAGTATAAGTAGGTATGTTGATTTGATTGTACGTACAGTACCTACCTACTGATAAAAAGTAATACCGTTTACATAACCGACTTTTAATTTGCTTTGTAATATTTATTCTTATTAGGTTATTTATAATGCACTAAATGTAATGAAAAGTTCTAAAAAGTTTACTATGTTGAAGTTGCAGTTAAGACTTTACCTATCAGACAGATCTGATATTGGGCCTAACTTTGTAATGCTTTGTTAATCAAATACCTATTATGCGGTCCTGAATTGCTCGTAATGCGTTTAATTAGGTACCTACCTACTAAGGAGGCAGACACAGACTTGGACCTAGTAGCCAGATGCGTAGGTAGTGGCACCAGAGTTCACTTCTTAACTATAAATGTATTATAAAGCTATTATTACTAATAAGTTTAAGATCTATTTTTTTGGAAAGTTGAAATGTTGGTCTTAGGCCATTCATGGTTCATAAAAGATAGTTGTTTGTTATAGCTTCTTTTATTTTATGAAGCAGCGCCATCTAGTCAATTTTATTTACAAGAATGTTAGCAAGTATTTTGGTATTTAGGCATTGCATAATACTCCTTAAACGTCATATTTCCGTTACTTGCTGTCAGCCGTCGTCAGAAAATATCATTTCACTGTCATTGTGTTGACTTTTTGGCTGTCACCGTCACCGATAGTAAATAGATGTCATTCAGAAAATCAGTTGGTACTCTTTGAAATTAAAATATAGCGGTAAAATCTGAAATTGCGGTCTATCTCATCTCGGGATCATTTATATAATATTCTATTATTAACAGTAAGTCTGTGCAACGCATGTTTATTTTTATCCGTTAAGTTACATTTAGCTAAATAAATGAATTTGAATTGCGTAAATCTGGCAATAATAATCTGACATTTGGTCTCGTATTTTTTTATCTAAAGTTGGTACGCTACTAATAAAAGCATAAAATATTATATATATATTATTTTGTGAAGAATTAAATTTATGATAATAATATATGTAATGCTGTATTCGTCTGTTTAATTAATAAAATGGAATGTGTGCTATGGCACAAAACTACAGCTACACACAAAATATAATATTTACAGTAAAAAAATAAACTGAAAAAAAAATAGGCGGGTGATCAAATAGCCCAACTCTCATTATTCATACAGAGGAGTGGGAGAAATACCTGAAAATATTCGGGAACGTACCCTTCGAGAACATCGCTCGCTCGTTCTCTCCCGCGGCGAATCCGTAATCCATTTCGTTTTTCATTTCATTCGCGCTCGATGCGTGGTGGAAGTGGCGCGTTGCGTTTTGTGTTTGTGAATTGTTTTGAGCGTGAGCCTGTCGATATATGCGCTTAGCTTATTAAATAAACGTGAATTCTTCATAACCAGTGATCCTAGCGATAAATAAATAATTCCCGCATGACAGTGAATAAAATAACTGTCTGAATATGGCGTTGGAGGGTGTGAAAAGTGATAAAAGTGAAGAAAACGGCTCCGTACCGGACGGCAAAGCGAACGGGATTGACAACAAAAGTAAACAGGTACGGAGTATTGAGTTTTTTATTTATTTTGCTGCGAGTTTTTCCCTTGCACCTAGCTCTTTATTAAAAACACTTCAATTTCTTTCTATTCTATGAAATTTACGCCCGTTTATGATCCAGCTATCTTGTCCAGGGAAGTTCGTGAGCCGTGAGTGAATTTGTTTGCGCAGGTTTACGTCATGTGTGAAAACGGGATAACTCTGGAAAATGGGCTCACGTGAACTGGGATTTGACCTATTTTGGGATGTTGCGGCAGAATCTAGTTCCTAGAAGATTTTTTCAGTTGCTAAGTCAAGTTTTTATTCAGGAATCTAAAAGATGCCCGACCTGGGTAGGTTACCTGTACTTTATTTTTACCTACCTGAGACAGGATTCTAATGTGGATTGGTAGATAGGTAACTTCTAAACCAATTTTATGATTATATGGAATTGCCTTGTATTCTCTTGTTTTGATGAATGTACCTATACCTACATATCAATATATCCAGCATTATGGCTGCTCTACCTTTTTCATACAAATCATCATCCTACCAAATCCACTGCTCGACACAGCCTCTACCAATACATGCTACTAAGCCCCATCACAGATATTGTAATACTATACTAGGCTGCATATTCTTCTGTCATCTACTCTCTACCATCTAAATACAAAATACTGCAATAAAACACTGTGTTTTATTGCAAATGATGATACTTCTTCCCTACGTCTTACATCCAACCTTATTACTACCAATAGATTCATACTATTCGCAATGCTGAAATTATTAATAAATTATCATTAGAATTGCACCTAGGTAGTAAGGCCAGCTTAATTGACCTAGTCTAGTGACCCAATTGGATGTTGAACTTTTAATTTGGTGTCAACCAGCAGCCACCTACCACATGATTGTTGACCATTTGAGGTGTGCAATTTTGTGCAATGTTAAATAAATGAATTCTTTAGAAACATTTTCAACAACTGCGTGAAAGTATGGCAGAAAAGGAACTAATAAATATGACATTGCAAATTCGGAATTTTGTGTGGGATAAAGGTTTCTTTGTGTTAGTGTTATTTTTTCAAAGACCTATAACTGCTTTATCTGCTAAACCCTTCTGGTAAGTCTGTATTTTAATATAGACTCTATAGAAACATCCTGAGATTTATGTGGGGTTCTGTTCCAGCAAAATATAGAATAAAGATTCTAAAGTAACTTAAAAAAGCCAAATAAGTGGTATTTTTAAAATTCATTACTAGTAAATAAATAAGCAAGCACTATGTAGTTTCTTCATTAAAAGTGATTAACTACACTTCCTTAATCTACATTCAACTCTAGAACAAACTTTTTTTTTACTTTATTTCTGTTATAATTGAATAAAACTCATGCCTACTCAAGATAAGTTAACGTTGTTTTTTACATACTATGACATCATAGCAAGGTTTGCCAGTATTCATGGTGGTAGACCTTGCAACTGGTGACATAATGCCATATAATTGTATCTTTGTTGTAAGTAGGTATGACGCTTCACTTCATTGATTGTCATGTAAAGTAGGTACTGATAATGTGAGAATAGCATGTTAGGATCTGTGAATAATTTCTTTAGAAAAAACACTGTAACAGCACCCAGCACCCCTATTGTGTTTTTGAATGTTCACGAATTTCGTAATTTTAATTAGTTCGAATCGTTTCTGTTCGAAAATAGCTAGGTCATAGGTGAATGCTTCAAGCACATAAGTAGTTTCAACCCCTAATTTAGGAAGGTAATTGTTACGCTAAAATACGCCAAGGTATTATTTTACTGATTCACAAGCAATCAAACAGAAAGGTGTGTGGGGCATTTCTGTTTAGTTTTACTTAAAAGTACTAAAAATAGGATAAAGACCTATTTTTTCTTTCGTTTTAGCTTTCCCGGTTTCTAGATCATAGGGCAGGCAGGTGACAAACGTTTTTTTTTTCATGTTGTACCAAATATGTTTTAATGTTTTAAATTTAATTTCAAACATCTGTTACGTTGTTACCTCATTCTAATAATGTTCTTTAAAAAAATCGATTGTCACCTCTCCCATGGATTTTACTTTCATTCTAAGAAAGATAATATATGTCGATGATAGATGCACTAGTAGGTAAATTACAATAAAAATTACAAAGGCCTCTGTCATACTTGCAACAATGGTCACTTTCCCTTGCATCTAAATATTTTTCCCACGCGCAACATCTGCTGTGCAGTATTGTACAACTTTTGTGGTCACAATTGCCCATTCAGCCATAAAACGATAATGGTTGGTTAATTCATGATTCACAAGCAAGATATCTTCTATCATCTTTCACAGATTACTACAAACATCAGATACACGCTAAATTCTATTGGTATAAGTTATCAAATTAAACCTGTAAAAGGGATTTGTTTAACTTTTGGCATGAATGTATCGTGAATCAAACTTTGCAATTTAGAGCCATCCATCGCCACCTAGAATTAAAGGCTAAATAAAGACGGATTTCAAATCTTTCCGTAGGTAGATTCACAACATAGGTACTTCTTTCTTCAGGGCTAAAATGATAAGGTGATCTTCTAAATCTAGATTCTATGTAAAAAAAAACTACTAGCTTCTGCCCACGGCTTCGCCCGCGTGATACTCGGATAAAAGCAAAGAATATGTGCAGAATAACACATAGGCTCGGTAGCCTATGTGTTATTCTGATGTATACACTATAATAATGTAAAGTTTCATCAAAATCCGTTCAGTAATTTTTGCGTGCAAAGTAACAAACATCCATCCTCACAAACTTTCGCATTTATAATAGTAGTAGGATGTGTATGATGTGTATGCAAGATTTTTACACTCAAAACCACGATGGGGTAATTCGTCGATAGCAATAAGTACTATATCCTAACTATCATGAATTATTGTTGTCATCCAGCCTCAAGGTCGGATTCGCAGATTCGTAACATTATGATATTACGTATTGTGGTCTGAGGTAACTCCAGGGGCGTGGCTGACCCTCCTCGCGGTTTACGTGGAAAATCGTTATTCCATCCAGTCTATTATTGATAATAGTCAACCAAATAGAACCTTATTTTTCCCACCAATAATTAATGTGTCAAATCTGTGAAAAGTAGCTAACTAGCTACTGAAATTGATTTTATTTGTTTTAACTCATTTTTAACTATAAGAAACAAGACATTTAAACACAAAATTTGTACAAGAATTCATGAAGTTACGTTCGCCTTGTCCTTTCACGGTGTTTAATTTGGACATTTTAATTGTGGAACCTACAGTTTTATGATCGTCGCGTAAATCTCCCGAAACCTTGAGAAGGCTCACTTCAGGTCTTGGATGACGTCACTCAAGGACACACGAGTCCCCCAATTTATTGCTTAGGATCAATTTGCCTGTAGACATTTTAATTACGAATTCTTTCTAAACTCATTTTGTCGAAAAGGGAAATTAGCATCCGTTTGCGTAATTTGAAGAAGGTATTAAAACCATAAAAGTGTTAATAAATAATAAGGAGAATGATACTTAAGTTGAGGAATAAAACTATCATAGATGCATACTGTACTAACAATAGCTAAGGCCTGGTAGCCACCAAAGATGAGCGGAGAGAAGATGTGTAAAATCAAGCAATGAAATCACGTGTAGATGACGACATTATGCTGTTTTGACTTTTGACACGATCCTAATGGTTGATTTTACATGCTCTACGTAGGATGATGGTAATACATGTTTTGCGTTATAAAATTATAAGAGACATAGTGACGAACAGACACGAAAACCAAAAAAGTTTTAGCCCAATCACAACCATCGGTACATCACAACTTTACTGTAATACACTGCACCGCCACAACCGAAGTTCGATCGAAGCTCCCCTTCATTAACAACTCCAACGAGGTCAGGAATACTGGGACCACTATACAAATACATTTATTTTACCAAAAATATAGAATTACAATACAGTTGCTGTCGGTTCCCGCCCTAGGTCGAGCCTGTATCGCAGTAGGCCGGACACTGTTGTCATCAACCCAGAGTCCTTCTCCGCTATTTCAAGGAGTTGGGGTTAGGTTAGAAGGGAGATAATGCACAATACACTCTAATACGGGACGTTAGTGCAAATCTTAGTTTTTCACTTAAAATTAAAATTAGAGTGGCCAAGAAATAATCGAACGAACGAATCAAGCAGGAATCCTAGTAATATTATAAATGCGAAAGTTTGTGATGATGGATGTTTGTTACTCTTTCAAGCAAAACCTACTGAACGGATTTTGATGAAACTTTACAGTAGCTTATACATCAAAATAACACATAAGTTCAAATTGATCTATTTATGCAATTGAGATCACCTGATACAAATTAATCAACGCAAGGTCATTGTTGACGATACATTTCGATGTCGTGTTGTTATTGAAAACATTATGTATGAAAATGAGAGTATACTCGAAGACTATCAGAACCGAGACCGATAGCCAATAAGGAGGATATAGGTTCTCAACGTGGTTATCACGAACCGGAAGACGCATTGTACTACGGTTTCCGATGGACCGATAAGAGTAAAGGTCGCAAGACGTCGGTAAATGAATACAGGTTAATTTATTTACGAACTGAAAATTCTACGACAGCTCTGACGAAAACAAACCAATTCAAATAATGATAACACAAAGTTTTGCACAAAAAAGATCCTTTGACAACAAAACAGTATACAATTAATCAACTTTCTCTGTGGATTTGCTGTCGCTTTGTTCAAATTCCATACTGCTTTTGTTAACAGCTGCGCCATCCAATTATGAGCCTTTGTCTCAACGCTTTTTATTTCATTTCACATCTGTAGAATTAGCTTTGACTGGTGAAAGTGCTGCTCTGACGTTTTATTTTGCCTTGATTGGTATTCAAATCAGTCTGCAATTGACTGGACACTAGCTCATAGAACCGACTACTACCAGGAACTAGATGCCCCCCTTCCCCTTCCGAGATGGACCGATAAAATAATAAGGTTGCTGGGTCGGTAGATGGAGGTGATCGTTCGTCAAGATACTCTTTAGAGATCTGACTTTATTTTTAATACTGCTAAAAAGACAAGCAAACTAACGGGCCGCCTGGTGGTAAGCGGTTAGCTTAGATTATGGACGCTTGCAATACCAGAAGTATCACTCACGCGTTGTCTCTGAGATATCAAGGCGAATGATCTCATGTACCTGTAATTTCACCGGCACCATACCCTTCAAACCGGAAAACAGCAATGAGAACATAGCTTGGCGGCAGAAATAGGCATCGTGGTAATGCTACCACGATGGTAGCATTTCCCCGGACGAGCCCTTTCACAGAAGCTCTGCTACTCTTAAAACGTGTAACTTCTATCTTGTTATTCATATTGTAAAAACGGGAATTTTCACGTACTGCACTATCGGTTAGAGCACGGCGCGACGCGTAGGGAGAAAGTCGCGATCACTCACCCTGATGATGCCTCCCAGAAGGCCTTTTCTTATCTATCATAGGTTTTTTTTCAGTTTTTCAAATAGGTAAATACTTTATTAAAAATGTATTAAAACAGCCAAGCTTGGGGGTGGCTTTAAAATTGCATGCTTATAATAAAATAGTAAGATGTTTTCGACTTGAAAGAGCCAATTATACCTGAATAATTGGCTCTTTGAAGCCGAACACGTTTCAGGACTGACTCAAGGACGAGTAAAACGGATAAAATCGTTAGCTTCTATATAAATATAGCTCTTGCTGGAATATATTGGGTGTATCCAAGTCAGTTCGGACATGTCACTTGGTTCTTCACACACTCTTAAATCCTATTTCTGTATCCGTTACATGCCCCGTAATTGTATCAAGGAAACGGTCTTTAAGCTTTGATAATCGTTTATAGAAAGTATAGCATTAGAAATAATTTATCTGACTTTTTATAGGAGTTATGAGGCAACTTTGGAACCTAACTTACCGTATTCGGACACGTCTTGGGCACATTATTTAACACCAGCGACACCTGAAAAAAGTTACGCTCAAGATGAACGATGTGGCTTTATACAATATATGAACTACGAGTATGGAGAGAAAAAAGCTTTATCCGCAACAAAGAGTTTTTATCTCAAGTAGGCTGCCATCTTCACTATCCGATGAAGTTAAAAGTAGGCTTTTATGTCTTGCAAACTCTACAAGAGGCAGACCACGCATGCGCATTGTTATGTTATAGTATAGTAGAAGTTAGAACAATTGTATTGTCGGGATCTTCTCACGGTAGGCAGTAGGTACCTGCTACAGACCACACACTCATTCCGTTGGTTCAATTAATCGCTGGTCGGAATCATGAGATTTCAGCGATTTGATCATCATATTATGTACAGGCTCTTTGGCTCTGGGTGCATCAAAGATGATATTATAGTGTTGAATCTACCAAGTCATCTTTGACTATGAAAAATTACGCATAAATGTTGTAAAGATCGCCTATCTAAGTGTCTAAAAAACTGCTTTCATTTTCGGTTTCATACTGAGTTATATTCAACTTCAACTTCCAGATATGTGCCTTTATAACATATTACTAATCCTTTTGGTAATATGTATAAGCCGTGAATTCTTATGCAACTAAAAACACAACTATTTGATGTCAATTTTTGTTTTCACTAGGGTTTGTCCGATCAGATCTTCAATACCTTACTGCCTTTCCCGATTTATCTATTATCCAAGCTATTAACTATAGCAAAGTATCTCCATATACATTACAACGCAAATGGGTAGAAGGTACGCATTCGTAAATAAACCAACATGTATAACATCGCTTTTATAATATGTTTTGTACCCAACAGTCTATAGTTGCCTGTCGACACGTAGCCCTAAGCTTCTCAATGTGGAGACGGGCTCAAGACACGTTTCACATCTAGTTACTTCATGTTCCTGGAACTTTTGCAGCTTATTGTGAGAAGAACTCAATGGTCTTGGACTATTTTGTAGAGGCGCGTCTCCGCGTTACAATAGTTTTGGAAGCGTGTTACCTATTTATACTTAAGTTCATTGCTTTTATTTTCTGTTTCTTGGACAATTGGCTAATTTCTTTACATTTAAAATTCAAGATTTCAGATTAAGATTCGGTTTAATTCACAGGTTCTTAAACTTATTTTTCTTTGAGAATAAAAAAAATCCTAGCGCCTCCCCCAAAGTTTTTAAACATAACAACCTATGCTTTCCCCTTTAGACCGCCTTATCGTCCCCAATATCTTCTAGAGCCTTCTACTGCCCCCTGAAGGCCTCCAGCGCCCACAAGGGGGCGTCTCACTTTGATAAATAGTGGTTTAATTTATTGACCATTTCATTAAACAAAGATATATACAATAGCATTCACATAACTTAAAGCTACTCCGCATGCAAACCAGAATCAGTAACATTATGAGAGTTTAAAAAAAGTTTAGAGTTACTGGGTTTTTTACTGCACCAACAAAAATAAAGTTCGAGACACAACAAGTCGGAATTCAGACATTTTATATCCGCCCTACTTCCAGAAGCGATTGATCCAAATAAATCCCATGACAAATGATCCGCTCATAATAGAGTGCGTTAGACTGTGACAGCATAAATTGAATATTCGAATCTCGTGGAACAATGAAGAGTGCAATTGTTGCAGCTGCCCCGCTGGTTACTGCAACGCACGAGTATGTGAAAATTATAGTCGTAGTCGTCATGTCATTCGTTGTCTCTTTTTGTAAAGGATTTTGTACTTCAAGTGCTGTTTTAAGTGTCTTAAAGTCGGTTTCGCGTCAACCTACCTTGTATGCCAAAGGAACTAAATTAAAAAAAAAAATGTACAATCAATACTAATATTGTAAAGAGGTAAAGTTTGTATTATAGGGGATAATCTCGGAAACTCCTTATCCGATTTTAAAAATTATTTCACCAATATTTTGAATTTACTTTTAGGGTGGACATAAGCCTATGTCCACCCTAAAATAATATATAGCCATATATTATTTCATGAAAATAAAAGGGCTTTACGTGGAGACCAATTTTGCAACGTAAATCGACAAAAAACTGTCCAGCGAATATTTCTTACGAACGCTGCCGTAACGGTAGAAGCTACTTTTCATCAGCTACTGTTTATCCGAGTACCATACAGCTGAAGCCATGGGCAGTAACTAGTTAAATATATATTTTTTACCGAAATGAAAACCGTTTCCTAGAGTTGTTGTATGTTACTGTTTCGTTATCGTAAAGGACCGGTTTTTGTCAAACTGGTGAAGCAATTTACTAGAAATACATGTTAAAAATATTCAGATTCGCGACTATAAGATGCTTATCAACAAAAAATACAAAGCGCGTTTTTATAGATCTTATCAATTCAGGCACCTAGCTAAAATAACTTAGTTCATATTATAAGACTATTCTAAATGGCTCTGGTTATTTTAATTACTTAAAACCTAACTTTGAACGTATGTAAATAAATATATAAACAAATTTACAAATTGAGTATAAACCAGATTATAAAACGTTTTTGTTGTAAAACTAATCCAATAATGGTACCATAACTGCATAAATCGTATAATACACAAGGCTTAAATTAAACTTGTGAGATAACATCGGCCATCGCTACATTTAGCATCGCACACGTGACCTATATGATTCAATCTATGATTAGTGAATCCAAAAATATTAGTCCACTGAACAAGGCGCAAGTCCTGATGCGTTGCATCACAGGTTTATTTGCGGACTTGACACCGAAATGCCGGTTCGGGATGGCAAGGGAACAACGCGGACGCAAGCTGAAATACTGACGTCGTCATCATGTTAGTCAACAAACAGTTGTAGAGGCTTATATAAACCAAAAGGTTTTGTTTGTAAATGTGTGATAAGAACGATCCTTTAGAATTGTAGATCGCAGAATCATGTTACTATTATTGCACGCTCTGATGAAATCTTGGAGAAATTGCTTCCTGCATCTTAAGCTGGCATAATATCCGCTTTATGAGTTGCTAAACTTTGCTAAGATGTGAGGCTTAGTATTATTACCTTTTATCATTGCTCTATGCATGAATAAAATCGATAACTGCAACTGGTGAAAGAGGTCTGTTCGCACACCATATACATAGGATATATCCTAACATTTATTCTATCTCGTAAGCGTACAAAATGAGATTTAAAACTTAGTCAAAAAATATTGTGCAATCCCACGTCAGATAAATCGTTCATGACTGTTCAAAACATTAGAAAGATTCATTTAAGTCTCGTATATATTCCTACTTGGCAAAGTATACACACGATAGGTCTACACAGGATGGGAGACTGGTAGTCTGGTACTAATAAAACAAATGACAAAACGTAGCTGCTGAGCTCGGTTAGCAGGATGATAATAATTTTACCTTATAATGGTTCAGACGATGGGGTCGATTTATTGCCCTCCCACTCCTGTGTTTTTCGTTTATTTCCGGTCGAATCTAGACCAATTTATTCTGAATAACTGTCGCACTCCCGCCGGGTAACCCTCTTAACCAATTTCAATGGAGGCATTGTTGACTGGCTTGATGCGGACATTTTTAAATTGAAGTGCATTCAGACAGACTTGTTGATATGTATGTAAATTGTATGCAGCGATACAATTTGATTCGATTATGATAACTTGATTTTGAACAATATCGTACGATTCGTACGTGTTCTAACATCAACTTGACTTATTTAGTGTTTTTTACATCAACCTAAGATCAAAAGTTTTAGGCATGTTTCGAAGTTACGTTACGTAAACAGTCAAGAGCATATTTAAAATGTACGTATTTACTTATTGTTAAACTTATTATAGTATAACATGAAAGAGATGTGCAAATATAAATGAATAATAAAGACACCACGTCGCATTGCCCGTCCCTCGCTTTTACTTCGTTTTCGCTTAGCGTTCTTTCCGTAGCGTGATGTTATAGCCTATAAATTTTCTCAATAATTGAGCTATCAAATCCAAAAAGATTTTTCCTAATCCGACTAGTACTTCCAGAGATTAGCGCGTTCAAACAAAAAACAAACAAACTCTTCAGCTTTATTATTAGTATTGATGATAAGCACAAGTCACAAGGTCGTTCCCTGTGGCATGTCCAAATGATATCCCGAACAAAGATTCTTTCATGGGTTGTTTTTTCCATAAAAGAGTAGGTAAACATTACTAGTCACCCAGAATAACAACGTGAAAAACAAAACTTTTGCAAGCAAACAAAAGTAATGCCAATGTCGGTCTTTATTGTTACTCGCAGGCATGGCCAAAGTAAAAAAAATAATATTAAGGGTTGGCGTCAAAGGCATAGCTAAACATCGTCAAAGTAATTTAGGTCACACAATGTATAAAATAGCGTTGCCAGTGGATTGTAGTACTGTGGAATGAAGAAGGGCAAACTCTTTTATTCTTACGTTTAACCGGAGGTATACGCAAATGATATGCAAATGTTTGTCTCGTGTCTTGGTGTTTTCTATATATAATATGTATGTATTTACAAAAAAAAATCAGTAATGTAGTTCCCATAACACAAGCTCTGCTTAGTTTGGGGCTAGATAATGCTGTGTGAAATATGTCCAGCATTATTTATTTATTTATTTGGTTTACCTGTGTTGTACCCTGTAGTGTATACGGAGAGTAACCTCTCGGCTTAACAATTTAGATTAGTTACTTGATGAAGTTGTATCTGATAGGATATATCAATCAGCTTAGATACTTACCTTCTTCAAGTTTTCGGGACGAGAAAACGATATACCTCGGTCACAGTCACACAACTCGGTAAAACCTCAGTTCGACCATAAAATATATAAAGAAATATAGAACACCATATTGGCCTTCTTCAATGCCTGCGAAACTAAAGGCAGGTTTCTTGTCTTAGGTTGGTTAATGAAAATAGCCAGGAAATGCATGTGTGGTACATTGCAACGGTAAACACTATTAACAGAAGCCGGAAGACATTACGTGACTGTCGATATTGGTCCCAGGTCGTTTGGATAAACTTTTGCTAGATTGTTTCCACGCATATAGAACATCTAAAACTGCAAAAAAACTTCATATCTGACACTGGTATTTTATCATCTCAGATCCTGCACTAGTCTAGACTTTTGTTCAAAGATAGGCATGACTCGTATGCAATTATAATATTTGGCATTGCAATCGACTTGTGTAAAACAAATTATTTTTAAAGCTTACGCAACCGACTAGGGTTAATATTCAAGAGCTTTATTTTTAAACACGCATTATTTTATTTGTTTCCTTCCCAGGCCGCGAATAGTGCGCGTTTTGCCTCACCTTGGACCATATCCAGGCTATAACCATGTACTGCACGGTTTTCTGCATGATGGCAAGAGCAGTGGAAGCTAGGGGCACACTATGGGGCCAGCAACAGTCATAGGGTCATTGTTTCGTTTCCAGTTCGCCGCGCATCTGATGTTGTCACGCGTCGTCACCTTCCGATGGAGCAAGTGCAGGACTTAACCACACACTTAGCATAGTAGGTATAAGTAGGTTGTATTTCTTTGTTCACTTTATCGTATAGGTAAGTTTGTAAAGTATCGTTTAAGTATACGTTTATCTGCAAATTCTGCAATGTAGCGTAGGATGTGCTCGTGGCGTAGCTTGTCTGGTCGTCCTTAGTCGTCCTTTACAGATCATCTGGAATAAGCAACGATAAGATAGTTTACACGTTTAAATTTAAACTTTTGTTTAACTTTTTTTTTAACTTTTGTTCTGAGATCACTTTAACAACAGTTAAGGAGCTGTATAATAGGAGATAAAAATATCGCTTTAAGAACAAAGAGTACCTAAACAAGATCGGTTGTGGGTCAGTAGACAAGAAACTTGCTTATTTCCCGAGAGACGAACATAAACAATTTTGCTCGTAAAAGAAACTAAATTAGCCGGAATCACTATAACGGCTTGAGATGTCAGAGTAAATGAAGGGAATCGCAACTCAAACGCCACGAAAAATAAGACTTGTTTCATAGTCATTGGGAATGTGGGACGTTCTGATTTTGTTCTCATAGGTAGGTAGGTAGATAGATAGAAAATACTTTATTGCACACCAAATAACACATCAGCTTAACTAAGTACTGCAAACTTTGACAATGTTGAACAATGGGCGGTCTTATCGCTAAATAGCTATCTCTACCAGACAACATTTGGATGGAACGGACTGTACGAAAGCTTACAAGGGGTTTAATTGGTGTTTGGGTAAACTTACCACTAAACATATCATAAAACCTACATACGTACAAAACTATTGTATGATCCAAAACAGACAAACTAGAAACATACAACAGCTCGAGGACAAGTTCCTTGATCAAAGATTTAAAAATAGGTAGTGATTTAGCACGTCTTATGGTAACAGGTAATTCATTCCACAAACGGACAGCCTGCACTGTAAAGGAATTATCGTAGTAGGAGGAGGTGTCTACAGGTGTCAGAAGTTGAAGAGTTTCAGAAGAGCGCAGGGGTCGAGCATGGGAGAGATGAATATATTGGAAACGTTCTTTAAGATAGGAAGGTGTGGAGGGATTGAAAATAATGTTATGTAACAGATTTAGAATATGAGCATTCCGGCGAAGGCGTATGGGTAACCACTTGAGCTTACTGCGATCATACTTGCGTAAGCCAAATACGAACCGTATACCGAAGTTTTGCAGGCGCTCAAGTTTATCCAGCTGCTGTTCTGTGAAATCTAAGTAGGAGGCATCAGCATAGTCCAGTATTGGAACAAGGAGAGACTGTGCAAGCGAAATTTTAGTGGCAGTCGGAAGTCTTCTAAGGGAACCTGCAGAAGCAAAAATTCTTCGGCTGACTTCCGTTAACTGAGGTCTCCATGACATCTGTCTGTCGAGGAGAACACCTAGATTTTTCTAGGTAGGTAATTCATTATAATTAGGTATAATACTAACCTTCATTTGTCATGACCAGGATCAGCGTCTGAGCTTGCTGATATCTAAACTACAAATAATATAATTATGTATTAATTTTGAACTGTTTCATTTTCAAGACAGATGTGAGAACGAATTCGTTTTTTATCGTCATTTAGGTTTCTGGGATTATGATATGTTTTCCTAAATAAGCTATACCGATTTTTTCTATTTTAGAAGATAAAAGCCCAGCATCCTTTGGATTCCATTATAAAGAGCTCAAGAAAGCTCAACACAATAGCGAAAGTCTTGTCGACCTAACCTAAACAGACTGTTTGTAGCAGGTGATTAAAATCAACCTTTCGGTTCAACCGTTTTGTTTAGATAAACCCACCGAAATAAAGCCCACTTGTTATGCAGGCCGGTTCCTATTCGAAAGATCGGTTTATTTTAGAAGCACTTTAGGTATCATCATCATGCTGATCGCTCGGAGTTTTTAGAAAATTTATGTTATTGATTTCTACAAGAGACTTCAAATATAGCTGCTCTACTTTTTCATTATCATGAGTCATCCTTATCCACCTGACTTTGTGTACTAAAGGAGCCTGTGCTAGGCGCACTGAAACGTTTCATCACATTGGTTCTTTCACTATTTATTTATAACTTGCTACGGCTTTGCCTGCATGGTACCCGGATAAAAAGTAGCCAATGAAAAGTAGCTCTTACCGTGGCAGCGTTCGTAGGAAACGCATTCGCTCGACCGTTTTTTCGCCGAATTGCGTTGCAAAATTGGACTTCATGGAATGGAATATTGAATTAGCTATGATGCTAATAATCTCTTTGGCTGTATTTTATAAAAGCAAACAGGCATACGGCCTACTCAGATATTAGGTGGTTGCGTCGACTGGCAGGCATGGCTGATGCGTTCCCTAGTCCTTACCCTAAAGTCATAGTTAAAAGTTTTATGTGCATGTGTAATTACACCCATACCCTTCAAACCGAAACATAGTAATATAGCGTATTCTATGGTGGTAGAACTTACCCGAAAGAAGTCAACAAAGGACAAAGGAGGCCTAATAAACGGATACTACTAAAAAAAACATTGACAATGTCTTATTTATAAATTACAATACGTAAACTAAGTCTTGTGTGGGCGTCGTTTAAAATACTCCTATTAAGATTTATTAAAAGGAACTATGATCAGATCACCTTGACATTTGCTTTATATAGATACTCGTATATATATACATAATATATATACGAGTATCTTTGTTAGTTTAAATTTTGGATAGGTGCGGTTCCTTCGTCGTGTTCACTAGTTCTTAGTTACTAACACAGTGTTAGTAGTAATGCAGGTTCAAATATGGTGGCTATGATGAAATTCCTGTGAGCGATATTGCAAGAACAGATTATGTGAATGGATTTAGTGCGCTTCACAGAGGCTGGTTTTGGTTCTAGGGCAACCCAGTTTTTTTTCAACATGTACATAATTTGTCACTATATTCTTTAAAACTCGTCTCTTACTACTCCTCACAAAAAAAATATCATTTCACTAAGTCAGTTCCATACAAGGCGTGTTTCTTTTTTGGCCGTTTCTGTGCGATTAAAGTCGAATGTAGGTTGATGCGTTCACGCAGAACATGTTGCGGTTTCATGAAGTAAAATTAAATTGTATGGTTCGTTTTAAGCGCACACTTTCAAATTACGTAATGTTACATTTGGTGAACTGATCGTGTGAAACTATTGTGTAAAATGTTTTCTTTCTTGTCAAAGTTCTTCAAACTTGGGCCAGAACCCGGGTATTGGAATACCGCTAGCTGTAAGCTGTTTTTATTCGTTCAGTCCTCAATAAAAAATACCTTTTTTAAGAGTCAAGTTCAGTTCTCTCCCACTCAGCAATAAGGGAACATCGAAGAAGCGTAATTGCGTATCAAAGGTCAATGTAACTCGTTTGATACATGACCACATCCCCATTGCCGTGAGTGTATTTTCTGCATGTTCCCTGTGGCATATACATTGAATTAATAAAAGAGATCCTTCAAAGTGATAGTGTGTGTCACACTGAATGTGCTTTCATATCCAATATCACTTGAATAATCCTGGCAAATTCAATTCACTTGCCTGACCAGTAACCTTAATCTTGTTAATTTGAACTTGGTCAGTGAAACTGGTTGTGTCTGTGTCATTGTCGCATGGCTCGTGAACACTTTACTCGTGAATTCGTGATGCCTTTAACCTCTAAAGAGTCCTTTGTATTCTTATTTGCATATCATGACATTAATCGTAACCCCGATGCGAAACACTGGAGGAAACTGGACGGTGCGGGTGGCTTCGTCGTCATGCGAACTGCATTGATGATCATTACGTCCTTCAACGCATACAAATGATCCAGAGGGTATGGTTTATTGTGTTGAAATGTAAAGGGCAATTTTTATGTTATAGTAAAGATTCATTCACACGTCTGTTTGAGATTAAGCACAGATATGAGTTATTTCAGAGTTTTCGAAAAGGTTACGCTAAAAGTAGTACACAGACTTCTCCATAGTGTTAATATCAACTGAATGATTTACAAAATTATAAGACTGTCTGTAAATTCTTAACTATTTCCAGCTGCTCAAGAGAAATTGGCCAGAACATCTGATAAATATGATAAATCGTTCTAAGAACCTTTGCGCTTTCGCGTCATGTATTAAATTGGTCCTTTCTCTCATCATTGTCTCACTTTGACTTATCAAAGTTTAAATTAGAGAAGAAACTAATGGGAGGGGGAGGTTACGAAATTCCAAGTAAATGAAGATTGATTTGGATGAGTTGGAGTTGTTAATTTGTTCTTTCAGTACGGTCTCGAGATTCAAAGTTTAGAAAGTTTCTTCTTTTATCGCTTATAATTACGATCTAAATAAAATGGCCTTATTAAATGTGGCTATATTAAAATAAAAGTCCTTATTTCTTCTTCAAGACAACATTCACCAAGAATTCATTGACAGACTTTTCATTATTCTGATATCATCCTCTTTTATAAAAATATTCTTGAATAATCAATAGCCACTACTGGACATAGGCCTCCTCCAAAAAGTTCCATATCTCATTAGATATAGAAGTTTTTGGGGACTTGTCTTGAAACCTTTGTCTTGAGCCACTTCCATCCACCTACTTCTCGTAACCATTAGGTTAACATGTCATCTATCCATCGAGATGTGGCTGAGTCATATAGCATAATAAGGAATAGGCTTCTTAAATCTCTATCAAGGCTATTATACAGTACGGCGCCTGGAGAGAGTTATAATTGCCTTACCTAACTAATCTACTAGAATCTACCAATTGAACCAAAATGTCAGTACCGAAGACCTTTACCGTATTAATTCTCAGCTGTGCGCGTTCGTGCACTTTCGCTTGAACACTTTCGCCTTCAGTTCGATGTGTTACATGACTCACTTGATTGGGCACTGCATCGGTAGGCTGGTCATCTGCACCTTCCGTTTTCATCAGACGCGCATTGTTATCATATAATAGGATTTGGAAAGCCACGAATTTGGGTTAATTTGTTGACAATATGCTCTGTGTTGAACCATCAACAGCCTGTGGAAGTCCAATGCTGAACATAGACCTCCCCAAACGAGCGCCATGACGAACGATCTTGAGCTACCTCCATTTTATCAGCTATCCGCAACCTTTGAGATGTCTTCTGTACATACCGGTACATTGGGCCGGCCTCACTTCACTGCGTTGTTCGGTTCGTGGTCGTCATTCGAGTATCTTTCTCCCCCAGCGATTGTCGGATCTGCGAGATAAATGGTCTGCCCATTTTCACTACCACTTGCTAATTCGAATAGCTTTGTTCAATTCTGGACAAGAAATCTATTCGATAGATAAAATGTAGCTGGCTGATAGCGCTAAAATAAGTGTTGATTGAAAACAGGCTACTAACGGTACTAAAGTTCTGACCGCATTGTGACAAAGATTTTAATGCAGATTGCTTTGAAAACATCCAATTACTTATGCTGTTGATTCTAAGTAAAATAACACACAAATGCTTGGTTATTAGCGTAGCAATAGTAAGCACTTGTCATGATTAGACCAATTAGAGGCCGTATTCGTATGGTAGCTCTACAACTTGGCACATATCTACATGCTTCGTAGAAATTATATAGAAAGTCCAACGCAAACGCATCATCGAGAACGATTTATTGAATTCTAGTGAAGTTAATGAATAATTCAATTGCTAGCATCTTTCTCGCACCTTCCTGGAGTTTTTGCTATATTACATTTCTATATACGGTTAACTTGCCCCATTTGCAGCGCAAGTATGTTTTAACCTGCATGTTTGGTATGAGGTACAGTTACCGACAACTCTGGCAAGTGTCGTCAGCTCGACATGGTTTCTGTCTACACTTGTTGATGTGACGTTTCCTCTTCATTGTACCCTTTATTGGCTGAAGTGTATTGTTGACATGTGTGACATAACAGTTGTTTTGACACGTGCTGTCATTCAAGTCTATTTTAGTGAATTAAGGCCACGCAAAGTGAAAGTGTACCTATGTGATGCTAATGACTGTTTATTTTAAGAATGTCCGTGGGATTGACTGTTGTTATTTATAAAGTAACGGCACACTTTTTCGTTGCGCTAATCTGATGTCTACCTTTTTATCTTCTGTAACGTACTCGTAAAAGGTACGCCTATGTTCGCACCAAGAATAATATTTTTGCTATAATGTACCTTTCATTATAAAGTTATACTATCACCACTGAATACATAAATAGTAATCATGTGGAATTTTCTTGTCACTTAAAATAATTAACTTGTGTGTTTAATCTAATTAATGGGTCATCCCCGCGGTACATACATATACGTTCCATTAATTACGGGTCGCGTGAGTCATGTGTCAACGTTACAGTATCTGCCTACCTACTATAAGATATACATGTCAAGGTCCTTCCTTGGGTTTGTCCGTTCAGTTCCGTTATGCATTCCTATAATTCTCATGTATTACAGTCAGAATGTGGAAAATTCAACCCACATTAGTATAATAAATAAATAATATATTATCTGTGCTAGTCTTAGTCTAGTTGACGACCTCTGTGGCGCAGTGGGTGAAGGCCCACCTGAGACGCAGAAGGTTGCGGGTTCGATTCCCGCTGCGGGACAAATGTTTGTATGTTCTACAAATATTTGTCTCGGGTCTGGGTGTTTTCTGTATATAATATGTATGTATTTACAAAAAAAAGTATATAATTAATATATCAGTCATGTAGTTCCCATAATAGTTTGGGGCTAGATGATGCTGTGTGAACAATGTCCAGCATTTTAAATAAATTTTTAAATTTTAAATTTAAGTCTGTAATCAAGAAGTTACTCTGTGCATTCTCTTCTGAAAAAATATTGATTAAAAAAGTCCACGTTGAGCAAATATAAATATATAGTTTCCTTTCAATCATCCCCTGCGAAGGCATCTGAACGAACCGATAACAGAGGTGGCAGGAGCCCCACACAGAATGTTGTCCAGTTTATATCCATCCACCATAAAACTTTCCTTTATAAATTATCGTATCTGTGTTGTTGATGCCAGTTCCATCCAAGATCTAAAGTTCAATTGAGCACGAAAAGCTACAAACGACTCGAATTCCTTTGCACTGTTGGTTGTATGGTATACAAACAAAAATCAATACCTTCTGTACAAAAGCGCGTCATGTGAGGTAGGTACTCATGGGTAATGTGAGTGCCTTTTTGTTCTCCCAACCATTATTGGAAACAAATGTTACGTCTAACAAAGGAAGAAAACATAAATTCAAAGCAGGGAACTACTTGGGCCCAACTGTCGTCTGCGTATTATGTACAAACGAGTACGAATACCTACTAGAAGTGTCCTTGGTACCTAGTGGGTGAGGAGATTATATCTTCAAGAGTTTGTTTTTCCTTGTGCATATATGAATCATCGTACACAAAGAATACAAGAATATACAAGGACTTAGCCTTTGAAAGGTTCGGTAGCTGTTACCTAATCCTATTCCATTCACATGAAAGAATAAATCGTGTTTGTAAATAGAAAAAGCAGAACTATATTCTGGCGTATAATTTATTATAATTTTGATGCCATGTTGGCCTAGTGGGACTCTGACTTTTAATTTGGAGGTATCCTCACAAATCTTTCGTACTGAGTATGAATCTGAGAATCTCCATCATGGGGGTTACTGTCATGATGAGAGTGCTTTTTTAATATTTTTTTAAAACCGCTTATTCTATCTCCACGTTAGTTACCTAATAAGATTTTAATACCAAGTGATTTTTTAATTCTGTATATAATAAAGAGTTTCACCGCTAGGTAGACCTTTCTGAGTTTGTGCAATTTACTACGATCCCTCACTAGTTCACGACATTGAAAATGTTGTTGACTCATTTCGCTGCTAGACGTCCTTTTCTAACCACCCCTTGGCCACCTTTCAGTGGTTATCGCCTTCTTTTTTAAGTAAAAATTCGACAATTCCAAATTACTATGGCTCTTCTTCGATTTTAAAGGCTGGAACAAACTCATCCCAGTTGTCGGCAGACTGTGAATGATGAAAGTATCTTGCTCTATCCTATCAGTTGAGAGTGTCAATATAAATAAAGAGCCCTTTCATACATGTTTAAGCTCTATTTAGCTTTAAATGGCACGTCTTGATGTGCATGCCACACAATAACCGATTACGACTTTTTAAGGAATGAAATATTGGAAGCTGTTGGAGCGATGCCCTGTAAAGTGCAATTGCGAAGATTTATCGATTACATATTTGATCAATTGGTTGGGTCATTGGTTGGCTTAAAATCAGATAGCTATTTAGAAATTGCGTTTCCCTTTCGAAATAGGGCATAAATGAATAAATATCTGTATAGTACTAATAGTGGAATTGTTTAAAGGTAATTTCATTAGTTGTCACCATTCACAACTAGATGTCGCGACTAAATAAGGCCGAATCCTAGAACGCGCTATCGATGCGTTTCGGACGTTCCTACACTAGGCAAATAATATTTTGGTCAATAAACTCACTTAGAACAAGGCGGTGTTTTCTTGGACACCCCTCCCCTCTCTCAGGACACCTACCTATGTGCTAGTACATACCTAGGTTATACAGGAATTAAAAGTGTCAGTGCTGATCATCGAAGTCCCCGTGCTCTTCGTAGTTCCTTCCTATTTTTAGCTTGTGGTACATTTTGAAATAACTTTTTTCCTATCTTGGTACGATGTAGTTCCATCGGGTTCTTTGTTTGTAACAGCCTCAGAAACCAAGCCTAAACACATTAGTTTGTTTATAAATGAAGATGAGCATAACAAGTATCGAGCAAACATCCATGTTAGGGTAGTGGCGTGGGCAGACTTGTCTTAGTACAGTCTACCAAAAAACGAACTTTAGTACTCCATTTGCGTCTTTATTTCCAGGGCTCAAAGCTTGAACTACCTGAGAAACTTTAGCCGTAACCTGTTCTAGACAGGACAGTCCCAGTAAGGCCGTGAGTCAGCTCTGTTTGGTGATTAGAATTAACCTGTGTTAAGAGTACATTATCTCGTGTAACTAGTTTTGAAAACATGGGTTGTAGAGATATGTTAGTCGAACACAACCAGCCGGCACCCCCATTTAAGTTACGATTGAAATTGTTTTTCTGATTAAGGTTTTTATCGTTCGACGAAATTGAATTGAGGCTGAAAATCTTCTCGTGTAATTTATATTAAAATTATTATGATATCTTAGTACTTATAGGTATGAGGTACTTTCACCTCTCTTGTTTTTTCACTAATGATGTCAAAACCGAACAGAAAAAGCAATATAACTCCTCCAGTTACTCACAAAAACACCTTATAAGCCACTGCAGTGAATAATCTATGTCGCCGCTAACTGCAAGAAAATCTAGTAAAATCTAGAAAAATCTTGACATAGGCTTTCTTGGAGCATTTCATCAGCTCAAAGTTTGCACATTAAAGCTTTTTGAAGTAGGTACGTACGTAGGCGGACAGGTAGAAAGGAGGCATGGATACCGGTTCTGGCAGGACCATGCATTCATAGCTAGATGATTCTGATAGCAAATTATTTTACTAACTCTTGTAAACGCCAAGCTTTCCCTTGTAAGCCGTAGAAAATACAATTCAGTCAAAATACAAAAACAAACAAACACGCTCACGACTGTATTCCTCATGATAGACAATGGACATTTCTGTTACATACTCAGTGCGTAAATCCTTGTGGATACCATGTAGGGGATGGTCAGAGGCTCCTTCAAATATTATATTTGGCATATGCCCGCGTTTTTCAAGTAGTTAGTATTCCACGTAGCAGGTTGCAAGCTCATAGCCGCTTATTGGAACACTAACCGATGGCCCATGTCGAATTTGTGGCCATACCAGTTTCCGCACAATGTACTCCATCATTATTTTGAGCATGTGTTTATGGGCATATATACATTTTTCACGTGGATTAATCCATTGATGCCCAACCGTGTCAACCAACTCGGTTCTTTTTCGTTACCCTGCGTTAGTCTCTGATCTGACCAGGTTGCGGTATGATGGTGGCAAAGAAAAAAAGCCTGGTGATCAATGGTGAAATAACTAGCGTGCGGTTTTCTCACGATGCTTTCCGTCACTTAAAAGATAAAATAAAGTAACTTACATCACTCTACTAATATGCAGATTCGGAATGAATATAATTGCATATCTTGCAAACATTTGTAGTCCCGCAGTGGTAATTGAACTAGTTCCTTCAGCACGTCTCAGTCGGCTACTCGCTTGCCGGGGCTCACTGATTGTCTTGTCCATCGAAGAAGCCTCGAAATCAGTGGATCATGGACATGGGCCGAGACCGACAGCTTAACGTGCCCTGCGAAGCACGGAAGCGCTCATTTGTACCTACCACCAGACGTACTGCTCCACCCGCGCTAATCGTCCTCTTGTATAATAAAATGTTAAATGTTATAGACACTTAGTACTTTCAAACTTTCGCGATGAGATAACATAATTATAAGTTTAACGTGTATTTATCGCGTTTACCAAATTTATAATTTTCTCGACGTTTCCTCTGTATTGCAACAACCATGGTCACGGGATGACCAATCCCGACATAATTATGATAGACACTTCAAAAGAAAGACCAACCACCCAAAGTGTGGTTCTTGGATAATACCAATGGATAAGGATCAAAGAATGTGAATTTTCTGGAAGGTTAACTGACTCTTTAGCGTGACAAATGTTTTAAAATATAGAAAAAGGTGTTAGGTAATTGGATAGATATAATAAATTACTGACGTGTAAGGTAACTTGATAAAGATCCAACGTAGACTCTAGAGAGTAGATAAATTAATAATACAGGGACCACTCATATTCCATCCAGTTAGAAATTACGTTTGAAAATTGTAAAGAGCAAATTATCAAATCGTTTAGTGTAATTGGTACTTTTTAGGTCATCCTGCATTAGGTCTGGCTTAGGCCTAGCTAAAACCAAATGTAATGTTTCTAACTCGGGCTAGAGTTGAGTTGTCTGATAAAAATTTTGCAGCGCGAAACAGTAGAAAATCTGATTTTAAATCTGAACTGCAGCACAATTAATTTGAAACCCGTTTAAAGTCTCCTTCAAGCTGGAAAGCATTCCCAGCAGAAAGTATAGTGCAATTGTGCAACCCAGGGGAATGAATAGGCACAAAATAATTATTCTTCAAAGCCGAAGCTTGCATTGTTGCAACATAAATGTGGGTCGAAATAACTATGAGCCGTTCCGTGAGCCTTTTTAATCCTTTTAAATTCCTTTATCCCAAAACCAGTTACTGCTAGTGAGACAATGCATTTTTGGCCGCCTACGGAAAGAGTGTTAAGCTTTGGTAAAGAATAATAACTTTTCCACTGTATTAGAGTGATTTCATTTCGTTTTGTCATGGGATTTCACTTCACAATTTTGCTCTTCGAAATTGTCGAGATTTATTTTCTGTTAAGTGCCAACTGAAGGACTCTTGAGTTTCGTCGAGGTATCTCCTACTAATTCGATTATTTATCAGGGAGAAGATAGGAAGGAACGTTGAGACTGTATTATGGGCATGAGAAGAAGGTAGATGTAGTATTTTGTTAGTAGAGCTTTTTCTAAAGTTTTAGCACAACTCAATGTTTTAGTTCTGAGACTGTACACAAATATTCTAGTAAGTTCCTGCAGGCTACAATAAACAATGATAAATAGGGAGACATTGTGAGGTTTTTTTCAACTATTATCTTCAAATTGTACGTAATTAAGTACTTAGTCTCGTTGAAAGCACTTATCACTGATCCGTTATTCTGCAAGCAACATAAATTAATGTGCTATTAGGTATTGTAGAAATCCGTAAAGCTTTTCAGGTTATAAACTAAATGTAGGGCGGTCTGCAATATTTTGTGTGGAGGGAGAATATAAATTAAATGGCTCGTTGTACAGAGTGTTAATAAAAGGAGGAATATATAATAAAGTTCCCTCAACTTTCGTTACAGCAGTCCATTAATTCAGAATTGCTTTGAGCAAGGATAGAATATTTATAAGGCTCGTAATTTTTTCCTTTTAGTTTGTTTCAAATTAATAATCAATGGATGTCGTTATGTACATTCTAGCTAAAAAAAAATCATTTAAGAAGCCACTGGCCTTTTCATGTTTCGATGATCCTGCCACACTTGAGCCGAAACTTTCTGATCAGTCCAATGTGACTCGTCTTCTGAGAGATCCACTGAGGCCCGTATTCGGCCGATAAAACGGATCTCAAACTTAATTTAGATTCGACTTTTTCGACGACTTCTATTTTTTTACTGTTTGCAGATAGTCGGAAATATGTAAAACTGCTCAAACAAACTTTAGTCCTGACGTGGATTGGGCATTTATTAAATTGATACCGATTTTCATACAAAATCCGGCATTGACTACGAAGCCGTCTAAAATATTTCTTATACTCCAGTTAAGGGCTTCTACGAAATCGCAATTCGCTACTTGTCCTAGTTCAAACTTCCATTCAGCAAGTTTGTAATCACAATGCTTTCTGTAGTTGGCAGAATATATCAAACTTTCCGGTATGAGTGACAAACGGGTGGTGGGCTGAGGTTTGAGACGTGGGCGAGATGCCTTTTGTTCTTACCTTCTATTAAGACTTTGTAACCACCTTTGATCTTTAGTGTTTGATTATAAATGTTAATTTTGATTCCATTCTTAATCACACAAAATTACAGCCGGATCGGGAATGATTTCTGAACTCTGTTAAAATATAATATATGTAGGTCTTTTGCTGATGTATTTTTTTCTATTGTGTGATAATTGTCATATTTGATTATGATAAGATCTATGTGATGTGCCCTTATTCACCAAGACTTTTCTTTGTTGCAGGTACCGGTGAAATTAAATCCTAGTAGGAACATAACACCTTCCAATCCGAAATCATTGGTCGTTGTGTTATGCGGGTTATGCAGTTTTAGATCGTATCCCATGAGAGCCATGGGGGCCATCCATAAATTGCGTCACACGAATTTCAGGATTCGCCCGCTTCAAAACAAAAGTTCCGCATACTATAACATTTAAATGTCTCTTAGCTTAATCCGAGTACATCCTGGTTCCCATTGCAGTAGTATTGATCAGCGGATGCCATTTATCAAAAGTCGGGCCATCTGCCAGCATGTTCCGACTATCTAGTATCTCCGTCACATAATCCACGAAACGTATTACCGTTTAGATTCGCGAAAGCTCACGAAACAGCGAAGATAATGATAGAAAATAACTTCTTAACATAGCAAATGGCTTCGTGAAGTGAATTCTAAGTTAGGTTGCTGTGTACTTGAATCGATGTTGTCGTGTTGACAACAATTGGTAACTTAAAGAGACGTTATGCGTGCGTGATGTGATTTAAATTTTGAAGACTGATGTAGTGTGTTTTGTCAAGTATGCACGACTAGTTCTTTTGATTTTCCAGTGTTGAGTAAGGAAAACCTATTGTCTTTGGATTTTCCTTATTGTGTGCAAAGGTTTTTAATATGAGTACTTTAACTTACCTCCTCAATTTTCTCGATTATAGGTATTAAATTTGTGCGATTACAAAACCCGAAGCCATCTGAAACCACATAAAGAATTTTGTCTCAGTACGGTTGTCAATTTGGGATTTGAACTCGAAGGCAAAATGTCGCACGGTAAAGTCATACTATAATGCAAACCTATGAACTGTAATTCTTTTTACTTTTTTTTATCGCAAAACGCTCGCGTAGTGTGACTTGTAGTTGCATTCAAAATTGAGTTCTTCCGTGTTTCGAAGGGCATTTTAAAATGTCGTTCCCGATTATATCAGACGTTCTTTATCCACGTAAGGACTTCAAGCAACGTAAAAAATCCACAACAAACTACCAACTTATCGTGTCTGGAAAAGTTTACATATATTTAGAACATACTCGTATCTGCCGCCCCCGGGCAAGATTTTATTCAAAGGCAGAATCCAGAAAGAGAGTCTGTTCAGGGGCTTCAGATACACTATATATTTTTACTAGTAAGATCTGTTATATCTGTTGCAAAAGGAATATGTTTCAATTTTCATCAGACCAAGAAACTCATTGTTTCCAAAAAATATTTAGCAAAATTTAAATTTTCTTTTTAAGACAAATTCTCTGATTATCAATATCTGTGGACTACGCAACAGATATTTAGCAAATTTGGATACCTTTGTCACTGTTCTTTAATAAAGAACCAATATTGTATTTATCTAAAAATGGTCGTTAGAGAAAAAAAAGCTCAAAAACGAGTGTTCAATTCTAATTTTTTTTGTCAGCGCGTTGTCTTGCGTTTGCAGATATAAGCTTTGATTGCTACGAGTATATAAGCTTTTATTTTGCGTTCGAAACATGTATGGCTACTTTTTGAAGTGATGTCTGCGTCTTAACACTTATTTTCTAAACAGGTATACAAATCAAACAACGTATGCCAGTGTCAAGGTCATGTTAGTCACCGTACGAATAGTAAACAATAATTTATCAACCTTGATAACGTTATGTCAGAGATAGGCGGCTCTAGGTCGTTTGTTATGCAATCAGGTTTTCTAGCGTTGATAAAGTTGGTTGCTGAATGCAATAACGTAAATCTTGACTTTGCTCTAAACTACTTAAACGTAGATTGACGATTTGCCTAATTGTACATGGGCTTTGTAAAATTTTTAAGACGGCGGAGAACAGCCGGCGTGTAATTTTATTTTATTTTATTGGCTAATCAAAAAACTAGCGCTTTTATTAGTAGAACCATATCATTTTCGAAATACCCAACAGCCATGGTACCATATTAAGGTTCCCTGTGCCGTAGTTAGGAATCACAAGTACCATTATCGCAACACGGAATAAATATTCGCAGAACTTGCAAACGTTTGAAACGAAAATTCGAAGTCATGTAACATTGTTAAGTGTTCAGCGGCGAGCCCCTTGCATCGAGGCCGGCCACCGGGTGGTTTTAGCGAGTCCACGAGTTCGTGAACCTCACATAACCCTATCACACCCTCGATGTGGTAAGGCATCTGTTAGCAGATTTCCCCCTCGTTACAAAAGGCTTACAACCAGACACGTGAAATGATAACTATTGCCCTGGCCATATCGCCCGGCGTGGCAGTGTGGGGGATGCGAAATGTTGGCATGTACTAAATATATTTTTTGGACGTGCTTCTCACGACCCCGTTCTTGATATCTTCGCGGATCTTCGTATCTACTATAGATCTGAGGATGTCCAACATTAGAGTCGTGACGGTTTTTTAAAATTGTTTTAGGTCGCGGGCCGCAGGAATTGAACTCATGTCTCAGCTGGCTTACCCACTAGCCATGTATGTCTACTCAATAGCAACAGTATCGAGCGAAACATAACATTGAAAAGCCGGGACACTAATGGATATGTCAGTCGCAACTCGTGTGCACGTCAATAACTGGGTTATAGCCATCACGCTGTCACCTTTATCGACAGTCTAGGCAGATTGCAAAACGATTATGAGCTTAGGATAAAAATTAACGGGGTTTGGTATCATTTTAGGATAATATTACGACTAAATAGTCGCCGTTCCCGTCTCACGACCGTGCTCGCGTCGTCGCTGGCGGTACTTATGAAGTACCTTTAAACGATCAACGAAACGTCAGAATAGTAAAGTAGGTACGTGTTATAGTAATAATATTATTAAATGACTAGCTTCTGTCCACGAATTCGCCCGCGTGGTACCCGGATAAAAAGTAGCCTATGTGTTATTCAGATGTAGTGCATTTTTTTTAAACAGTGTAAATAAATATATCAGGGGATTTCTGGAACTCTTGTCCCTTCGCAGGGGATTGTCGCAAGGGATTTATGGAATAAGCCCCAAGAGACACCCTGACCCCACACTAACCTGTGTCGTAGGTAGGACGTATAAGCTATATTACTGTAAAGTTTCATCAAAATCTGTTCAGTAGTTTTTGCGTGAAAGAGTAACAAACATCCATCCTCGCACATTTTCGCGTTTATAATACACTAGCTTCTGACCACGGCTTCGCTCGCGTGGTACCCGGATAAAAAGTAGCCTATGTGTTATTCTGATGTATAAGCTATATTACTGTAAAGTTTCATCAAAATCCGTTCATTAGTTTTCGCGTGAAAGAGTAACAAACATCCACCCTAACAAACTTTCGCGTTTATAATATTAGTAGGATAATAGTAGGATGATTATGAGCTTGATATGATTAATGCAGCTTAACAACCCTTTATGTTACTGATAGTAGAGCTTTTGAAGCTTATTTAAAGAAAATTATGTGCGCATCAACACATGCTCATAACGGTGAAGGAAAACATGGTCAGGAGACCGGCATGCCCTATAGAACCGAAAATTCAAAGGTATATGCCATCTGTTAGTGTGCGTGTGTCCGATAAGTGGCGATGTGTTTGCAACCTGTCACATGGAAGAATAATTAGGTAATTGCAACATGCAGTCATGTGCTAAATCCAATATTTGGACGTGCCTCTGACGACTCTCTATTTGGCACCCTCAACGATCTACGCACTGAGTAAGTATCTGAGGATGTATATCATGAGGAGTACATTGTTAGCGTGGTTGTTTTGTTTTAATAAAAAATTAGTGAAGATTTATAAAAAAAAACCAAAGATCTTAATTTGGCATCAACTTTTTTATAGTTTAGTGTGACTATCTAAATATCGTATAAAGTAGGAAAGTATAATAATATACTTAATATACGTAAAGTATGTACCTAGTTCAGTACTTGTTACTTTATTTTTACTTCTCAATCTCAAGAGCCTAAATTATAAAAGCTTTACGATTACGGCTTATGCTTAAACCAATAGTTAATCCTTTTTTACGGTTTATGGTTAACTATTAACTGCTTCCTTGGATATAGAAATAAATCATTATAATTGCCGGTGTTTCCGATATAATTAGATGATAAAGCTTCTAGTGTTTGGAGAGCTTTTATTGGCCTATTAAATTAATCTATACGAGTCGTAAAGGTTAATGGGCAGAGGTCATCGTTTTACCAAGGGATAAGTTTAATTTGAAACTAACTACTTTATCCGATTGCATTCAATCAAAAGTACATATTGGTATAACCTAAAAGAAGCTGTATATTCAGGTGTCTTGGGTAAACTGTAACTGTTAGGTAGGGGGAAAGTGAACAATGGGTCATAATCATCATTGATGCTTGGTGTAACTTACTAACTGGCCTCCGTCGAACGCCACTCCAGTCGGGTTTGAACCATTTGCGTCTAGGTCTTCCTGTACCGTAACGATGTCATCTATCCTCCTAACAGTTGGTATGCCGAAGGCCTCGAATGTGTCAAAGATTCCTTGATCAACACTTAGTCAGGGCCTTACCCTGCCTGCCATCACCAAAGCTTGTCAATTTACAAACTAAAATAGTACGATCCTTTTACGCTTGAATCCTATTCTGTGATTTAGTATGACATAAATGAGAAGAGCAAAATAAATCTGTCTTGATAAAGGCAACTAAAAAGGAATAGCGATGTCGTAACTTGAGATCAACTCCAGATAATGTCAATTAAATTGGAAAACGGCTCGGTTCAGATTTCAGCTCTGCAGTCATTCAGAATTATCTACTCCTGATTAATAAATGTGCAGTGTTTTATGATCTGTAACAGACTGAAAGTTCTACAACGTTTTAAATTAAGTTGTCTGTATTTCGAAATGTGAGAAAATGCTTCCTTCTTAGTGGAAAGTGGAAGGACTGTAGGCTGTAGGACTGAGCTCCTTCAAATGTATCGGTACCTATACATTGAGGGAAACTGTCTCCATCCACTTAAAGAGCAGTAAAACAGAACGACCCACATTTCCGCTTCGAGTAAAACCCCCTCGGTAACAATTACAAGTCTATCTGGCTGGTCTCTCGGTAGGAAAGCGCAATAATTAGGTCAGTCAGGTCATGCAGACACGCTAGACACTCGACTTGAGAGACATACTTATATTGTATGCCCTAGCTTATAGCTATACGGCTTGATCCCAGATTCTTGATTGCAATTTGCAGTTCCATAGTCACATGGGATTTAGATTTATCTGGTAAGTTTCGTTGAACTTCGTTATAAAAACCGCTACTTATCCCTCTTTATAGTATCGATACTTTTATTTACAAGAACTTGGTTCACAGAAAAAGTAAACTAATCAAAACAAAAAGAAAATTAACTAAATGATACATTTTGTTCATGTGGCAAGGTACATAGAGCAATGGCGGCAATTCCCCACTCTTCCCAAGCTCCGGCTCTTCCCAAGAGCCAGCTCTCGTGTCGCCATCGGCGTCGTACAAAAGGGGTGTTTAATTAAATAAATAAAAAATCTATTTAATTACATATTCTATTTACTTAACAAAATACCATACTATATACTTAACATATTCTGTTTATTTAACAAAATCGCAAAGCTCTCAGAATAAAGTTCTAGATTTACATAATCTCGACCAGGGATGCTATTCTGAAGGGATGCTATTTGTAAATAATGACAGGCTTCTAGGATTCATAAATAATGGCTACCATAATGTATGTGTATCAATCATGCAATTATACGCACCGAGGAGGATGAAGACATAAAGAAATGGGATATATGGTCAAGACAAAGAAGAAGAATAGAGATTGTGGATATATCCGTCTAACAGCAGGTTGACCAACAAAGAACACGCTAAAAAATAGATAAGTGATAAGATAACATAAACATACTTTAGCGCAAAATTGGTACCGCGACAGTGACGCAAGCCGAGCGTATAAAACTTGCAGGCTATCGATCCACACGCCGCGGTTTACTGCCCTAGGCCTTCTAAATTATGCAAAACGACCTACAGTTCCACATTGAAGGCTTTTAATTAGACTTTGTTTACAAACATCGATGACAAATATAGCGTTTTTGTACTTATTGAGGGAAACCTTACATCTGTAACTTTTTCGTCCGTGTTTTGTGCAAAAAATATCTGAATCTGAAAAATTACCGAGCTTATTCTATGTTGGACTTATTTAGGCTTTACATTGTAACTACGTTGTGCTGGGATTCGTCTTTTTGTTGTTTTTTATCTTTTTATATTCTTTATATATATTCTTTTAATGTTTGGACGTAGACCACATTATAGTATTGAACTATAATGTGGTCTACGCCCAAACATTAAGAACTACGAAGTAGCTTTTGCATGTAAAAAATCCCTTTGTTTTGGGATGAGAAAGTAAGTACAGATGGATCTTGACCACCGTTGACGTTAGCTGTTGGGTGGCAAATGCACGCTACATTACTACACGCCTTTCAAGAAAACCACTCACTAGATTAGCGACAGCAAACGGCTTACTTTTACTACTTGAAATTTGACACCACCACACATGCCAGTCTCGTTAGGAAACTCTCAAACGATCCACTATAAAACCAGAAAGTGTGTATACATAATTCTCTGTAGTAAAAATGTCCAAGCGCCTGATGATATATAGCGAGCAGCACTCGTAACTGTAGCTTCAATTAGTGATATTGCTTGTTGTAGGCGTTTCTTGTTTCGTCCAAAAATAATTAGGGCATGTCAGCGTGGTTTGGGGATTGTTATTCGTTGATTTGTCCAAAAGGGCAAAACTTTCTTAGGACTAAGTTGCGGGTGCCAGTTGCCTCGTGGACCACGGCACGTAAAGGACTGCTAGAACTTAACTACTCATAGTGTTCAATGACGTAAATAAATGACTTCAGAACTCTGGTGTAGATTAGACCGCCCGACATAGCTCCGATAGAGATAGACATGACATTTATATTTAAGCCATTTCTTTCTTGTACAATTTCAAAACGTGTTCAAGCGATCGAACTCCTCTGGCTTTGTAGTCAATGTTTGTCTATAAGAAACGGGCTTCGCTGAGGTATCCGTGTCGGTCAAAGACTATTGGGTCAGAGTTGGCGTAATCAATACCTACTTGGTATAACTTACCTACTTAGATACCGGATATGCAGGACATGATACCCATGGGAGGTAACCTGATGCCGACTCAAGGCGAGTGCAGCTATCGGCCCGTTTTGAATGCACTTGATTCGCTGTATTCTGTTACATCAATTGAACCAATAGTTTAGTCACCAATGGATGTCTTCAGAGCTCTAACAGACCCTTCTGTCCGCATATTACTGTTAATCATTGAAGGCATAAGTAAATCAAAAGTTACTTCTTACTTTCTCTCGACTATGAGGTTCCAATTAGGGGTTTACCTCATTCGCTTAATTCATCCTCATCACATTCTTCATACAAGCTCATCGGTCTAGGGTACTCATGACTTGGCCTTTCTCCAGAACGTCTTCGATTTAGTCAGAGTACGTTTGCCGAGGCCTTCTCCTTCAACAGTCCTTCACGCGCGCCTTGTATACTTGTTTTGTTAATCTTTCATCCATCCTGACGTAATACATCCACGTAATAATGCGCCTGACACGCATTGGTAGGTCAACTGCTCAATTGTCACCTCAGATCCTGGCTAGTGCCAACATCTATATAATCTGTGCCCAAGGTAGTTATCCAATTGTTCAATTGTTTCCATGAACTGTGTCTGCGAAATTGTTTGGTTCAGATTTCTTGTGTACCCACGTAATGAGTAGGCGATGGTGGTAGTTGTCTAATTTGCGTAGACGATTTCGGTATTAGGAAGCTGAGATAAACAGACAAAGCTATATATCTTGATATTTCGGGTATTGACCTGCTGAAAGAGTGAATGAACCGAACTTGCTAGTGTGGTGAAAGGATGACAAACAAACAACCTCTTGATAAATAAATAAGGATTAAATGCGACTCGCAAAGAGGCTTAATCATGCACAGGTCTTAAAAAACACGGTTGTAAGCCCCATGATGGGCAAGACATCCTCAGATCTTTACTCAGTACGCAATACCAAGTAGGGGATAGTCAAAGACACGTCCAAACTAACCGACTGGAACACTTACCAATAGAAAATGCTTTCGATCTTTTAATTCTAGAGCCGCTTTACTCACAATGCTTTCCTTTAAAGTTTTGTGCACAAATCATTACCATACCTTAATCGTATCATAGCCCTATACGGCAGGTAAAATCGTTCACCATTCAATCAAACTATTGCACTATGAGTGTCTAACCTTGGCAATGAGTGACACACGTCAAGGTGAACTGCCAACAAGTTGTTATTAGGGCTATTTAGTTTATCGTGAACCATACCTACTATGCTATGTGGGTCGCCTAGGACACACTCGCTTCTGTGAGGGATTTAGTTGGTTAACATTTGGGGCCACAAAGTATTAGAAGTCATAACATCCAAATACTACGTGTGTCAGGTGAAAAGTTACACTCTGTGATTCCCATCGTAAGAAATGAGAGTAACTAAGTTTGTAACTGATCATGGAGATTTCTTTAAAAAAAAGCCGGCCTGGTGCTTGTCGGACCACGCGCAGTGGGTTCCGTAGTTGCCCATAAATTTACCACACATAAAAAAATGGATAGACGAGAAAAACTAATTACGAGTAGAGAAGGTACCCTCAAAAACTTTTTTTACGACTTTGTCGGTGTGATTAATATGCCATGCCAAGTTATAGCTGTCTAGTACTAAGAATATCTGAGCTAAGTCGCGGACGGACAAACAGATGGACGGATATGGCGATGGGCTTGCAACCTGTCACGTGGAATGCTAAGTACTTGCAAAACGTGGGCATGCGCCAAATGTAATTGGACGTACCTCTAACTACCCCCTACTTGGTATCCTCAAATATCTACGCGCTGAGCATGTAAAATGTCCATCATATAGTTGTGAGCGTGTTTCTTTTTTTCTATCAATAGGTTCTGGGTCATTTGGTCAGTTGTTTCGCCATTGATTTATTGAATATTTTGTTGTTGGTCATCTTTCCCCTCTCCCCACACTATCAAATTAATCAATCTTCTAAGATATAAAGCATCAACCCACAAAACATTGTTTTGATTATAGTAACTTTTATTCTGTGGCATTATGCTGTAGTAACTATTATACTTAACTGTTACTGCCCTACAATCCAAGGGCCACGATTTCATTTAAGATTCAATTGAGACTTTTTTTCTCTTACGGTACTTTAGACCGTTCACTCGCTCTATAACCCTTTGAGCTTTATTAGAGCAATACTAATTAATTTGCAATTTACTATTTACCTCAATAGATCTTCTACTGGTGGAATCTCTAACTAAGAGACACTTGAAATTTCTTGGTTTGGTATAATTTTAGGATATTATTACCACGTACTTTACTATCCTCCTGGTACATGCCCGTAAGACACCTTAGTCTTTGCTTAAGCTTAGTGCAGACGTGCGGTAGCTAGTTACAGATTTTTATGAACAAGCTTGTTGCTAGCAATAATGCTTGTTCATAAAAATCTGTAATATTACATACAAATATTCAAAAATCTCCGACTATTAGTGTACCGTTAGTACTCAGTAGTACCCTAGATCCTGTGTATCCTATTCATCATCTGTTGGTCATCATCATCAAACCCTGCTGTTTGAAATTGTAGTTGGATGTCGTCAAAACTGATCTTTTGAGCTCACACTAAGCTATGTTTCTAGCAGCAACAGAGTACCTACCTTAAAGAAAGTTTGAGAGCTGATGAAATAGCTATGTACTTCCAGAAGGTAATAGCTGCACAGATTTCCATCAAACATAGCTAAGAACCATCTCGCATACACCAGCTTTCATTTAAAAAAACCGCGCAATTGGAACGCATGTTTCAGAACTACAAGGCCAAAGACAAACAAACACACTATTGCCTCAAACTTAAAACATAGGTGTATTTAAAACATTGGGTCGGGTATTAAAATGACAGTGAGAACGCCTTTTCGCGCTGGTAGAGTTTTACCGACTGTTCTGTTGTTTTTCTCGCTGGTAGAGTCAAGCCGACGACACAACAGACTTTATACTCTTCATCCAGGTCATAGAACAGTCGTACAACACCCATCGAAGGGTAATTTCATCAAACATTGCAGTTTACGCTGCAAAACAGCAAATGCGCAGTACTGCATGCGCAGAGTGGGATTTCCGCTGGCAGTTCCTTTTCTGCTTCCAGGAGACGATTAGACGAATTACAACGCTTTTAGATGTCTTCAGGGTTGAGGTTTCCCATCGAGAGTACTTAACCTTTGTAAGACATTAATATAAAATGGACATGTTTTTAAGAGTGTTTAGAGTCTGCCAAAAATCTGAAAAAAGTTGCACGAATAACTTTTACCAAATAAAAAAAGGACGTTCATGGAATTGTTAAATTATACCATGTTTACATTTTTTCATCATGCTGCACCCACTGTTGGGTATTATAGGACTCTTTAAATCGCCTTTCTATCCGGGCCCCTTGGCTTGCGTGTCTCATTCACTTATTCCCGGTTACGCTGCCGATGTCAGTCGCCCATCAGGCGCGGTCTCTACCTTTAAACATAGAAGGTAAATCATAAGGTTTGAAATTGTGCTACAATATTACAGAATTACGTCTTTAATTGGGTACGTAAGCCTCTAAAACAGAATGACGAACGGTGTTGAGCTGCCTAAATTTACAACTTTGTAATTACCTACCCGACTATATTTAATCTATTACCAATTAAATATTCAGTTCCTATTGAAAAGCAAATTGCAACTGTCGACAAAACAGAGCTTTATGATCCTCGCAGATCTATTTAACGATACACTCTGATTATAAATTACAAATGTTTGTATCTGCAAATATTTGTCTCGGGTCTGGGTGTTTTCTATGTATAATATGTACATACATATTATACATAGAAAACACCCAATTAACAAAAAAAAACTGTATAAAAGTAGTATATCAGTCATGTATTTCCCATAATACAAGCTCAGCTTAGTTTGGGGCTAGATGATGCTGTGTGAAAATGTCTAAAACTATTTATATATATATTATATTTATATATACACCCTGAGTATATCTGAGGATGTACATCAGGAATTAAAGTCGTAAGTTTGTTTTTTTATGATCACAAACTTAAATAAGCAGTTAAACGCGTAAATCCACGAATTACAAACCACTAAACTCCAAAACAGCTTAAAATAAAGGGGTTTGCGGGAAAGTAATCGTCTCCATCTATCAGTAATCTAAACTTTAAAAGGAACATCGAAATGCTTTCAGTGGCCAGGTCTAGACTGGCTTGCTATCTAGATTTATTCTCAGAGTATTATTATATTACTTAGCTGTGGATATTGAATGTATGAAGTAATGAACTGCAAGAATAGGTTCGTACATCTATTCTTGCTGTGTACTGTTGCAACTCGGCCAAAACGCGCCGGAGAAATAATAAAAAGGTGAACTCAATAAAGACCCATGTATATATGTTTAGTAGTTTTCTTGTCCATGATTTTTTTTGGTTTTGCGAATAACCTTTTGGCAGATGTATTGCCTTCTGCCATCTAACACCAATAATTATTCCTCGAACGGTTCACCCGCCAAGCCATACAACACAATAATGAGAATCAATCTTTTACGTAAAAAATTATGTAATTTCAAAAATACCATTATTTTGTTGAATTGTTGTTACTTACGGAAGAGGGGTGAATTATTACCCTCAGATTTATCTGCAGAATTATTAAGAGAAAAACGACATTTAATGCTCTTATCAGCGATCTTTAACGAATGGCAGCTCACTTGATAAATTAATAGCCTGTAATCTCTGAACACGAAGTGAGAAAGTCACTATAGACCTTCTGTTTTATTTATTAGACCGGGTAGTCACAGTAGCCAAACCTACCTGAAGAGTACCAGAATGATTATTGCATACACGGGATGAAAGAGGACACGAAATTGTGTAAATAGAACCTACGCTGCCTAGGCGCAGCTAAGCAGGTTTTTTTTAAACACTTGATTGTCTGTACCTAATTAAGCTGAGCAGTCTAATGTAAGCATTTAAGTATACTGCCAATTTTTTAGAACTACCTCTTCTCTTTGAGTACAAGAATGAAACATTCATGAGTTAAATACGGACATATAAGAAAATAAAAATAAATGCACCCAGCACGTGCTAGCAATAATGACTACGACAAAACTTTTTATTTTCTTGCATTTTTTTTGAGAAAAGCACTATTTATGCCTCGTCGTAAATGGCAATGGCCTGTCTGGTATTATTGAATGATCTCGTCCTGCAATTGCCTATTTCGCGGCCTCTGCAATAATGTACTATTACTGCCTGCAAGATTAGGTAGAGTAAAAAAGATATTTCAAACATGTCTTGTCAATCTGCACCCAGGTAACATATTACGTTATTTTTACATTTCTTTTATGTATCCTCCTCGATACATAAAATAAGAGTAAATTATATTTTTTTTCGAAATGTACTCTACTCTATATAAGAAAGGTTGATTATTGTACAAGTTTAAAGGTCTACAAGACTTATCATGCTTCAGGAAACGTTACATGGAATTGACAAAAACTGGATTGCAAAAAGCCAGCGTCTTTTTTTTCGCTCTCATGAAAATCAAATAATTGTTTCCTGGAAAGTATGTCCCACACAATAATAATAGTTATTATTATAAGTATACTTATTTGAATCATGTTTGTGAAATTTCTTTGATAAACTGACATTATCATGAGCTTAAAACCTGTTAACATGTTTTCTTCCGATAAAATCCTAGACGCGACACCCTTTCAATATAAAAATAATTGATGGGATTATCTCTCCACAAATTGTACAATGATGATAGATTACATCCTATCACTGCTAAGTTAAGTTCGATTTATCACACGCGTTTGTAACGAGTAATTTGTCAAGCCTGCCAATCACCGTTTCCCTGGCGAACTCTGGCGCCACACACCAAAACAAAACAGCTGGTCCAGTCCATACAAACTTCTTAGCAGATTTTTTATAAATCGTGTATCTGTGAAATGGATTCCTCATCCGATCCCGCAGCTACTCTGTCAAGAAAGGGGTAAAGCAACCGCGCCGCGCCACGCTCGGCTTCTGTGTGTTTTATGTCATGTTTGCGGTCGCTCTACTGCTAATCGTAGTACAGCCTAAAGAAAGGCTTAAGTCATCTTTTGCACTGTTTTAGAGCCGTTTTATCAAAACGGGAGACGTTAAAAACACTCTCCTTCAATATTACTTATTCATAATTATCACTCATGTTTTTTTTGTGTTACTGTATTTGAAACAAAAGTGTTTCAAATACAGTAACACTTGGAGAACCTAGTGACTAGACAAACCTAACATAGGATTTAAGCTACTACTTACTATTGTAACTACTCAGATTGTTAAATAAATAATCTAATTTAATTTGTACCTACTTGAACTGCACCTATTGTAATAGCACGTGCACTGCGATTCAGTTAAAATGAGGAAGTGGATAGAGTTTTTAACGCGTCTTGTTTCCGAAGATTTCCGTAGCGTATTTCGTATAACTTTTGTATATTAGCTGGCCTACTGTACGAGCTGGCATCTCCATGTACTGCATCCGAATGCAATATCTGTCATTACACCGCTTTCTAACAGAATGCATTCTCTTTCTATAATAACACTGGTTATTTCTTAAAATTACTCTGTTTTGTGTTCCACGTCTTTATATTCCCTAAATTGGTCTAGGTTCCAGTGGACCGTGGAGAAATTCAAATTCAATTGTAAGTGGGTGTATGACTGGGGGCCTATTTCTCAAAATCTACGAATTACGATTGAATTACGTAGATTCATGACCTCTTAAAGGGAAATCGGTGGATTGTGGTGGCTCAGCCCGTATATCATGGCATCTTTGGTGGCTTATATGAAATCAAAACGTGCGTTTCCTTCGTTACATAGCTACCCGTAGCTTACAGTTTGAGAAACATGCCCCAGTTCGGAATTTCTATTCCGTCGTCGTGTGTAATTTGTGTGCTTCGAATTCACATGGCTTTTTGATTGCATTTAACACAAGAATCTGGCTCGGAATTTCATTCAAATAAATACCAACAGTCCGAATATTGATTGTAAATTTTTCTAACTGTCTGTACAGACAAGACATGCAAACCGGCATATCCTAGAACAAAATTGTGACGTGCATGAAAGAGCCTCGAGGAGGCGGAATCCTTTCGCAAAAATAGGTTAATTTCAGGGCCACTATACTGCAACCCTATCCTTATGCAGAATGACCAAGAAGTAGCTGGTGACACGACTAAGAAGTAGATCATAGATACCGATGGCTTGCTCTACGTCATCTGACTTGCCTATTGTGCTATCGCGTGGTCACGCACCAGAGACCCTGCGCCGCCGCAGGCAGTGCCGCGATGGCGGTGTGGTGCGGCGCGCGTATTCTGCCGCTAGAAAGACGAGTTTACTCCATCACTTTAGTGGTTGGTTATTTATTTATATTCCTTACAAGTGCTGTAATTACCATAAATGTTACCTTAGGTTTTAATGTGCTGTGGAAGTTCACATGAAAAGTGTTTTTTCAGTTATGAAAATCTCAAGTTTTTTCAGGATTCAGTTTTTTTATCCTCGTTTTAAAACATGGTACCCAATTAAGTGATCATTGTTTTTTTTTTCTAGCAAAAGACGATTTCACCTATTTTTAAGGCATTAATTAATGATTATTGTTGCTTGTTTGTACTCTGAATAAGCAGGTTTTTCTTTTCAAGAAATCTGTCACTTATGTTTGCTTAAGTCTGTACCTTAACAAGAAGTTTTGTAGATACAATTTGATTACAAAATATGGAGTTGAGTCTAAACGCCTCAAAAGGAATGTTTGGTCTGGTCCTTCCTCAAAAGAAACGCTTATCATCGCTGTTGTATGTCCAGATTTTATTTTCTTTATAGATGAAGCAACTGATGATCGTAAATTATGAACTATAAATATAGTAATAGTAATGTCTAGGTTTAAAAAAATTATCTCAAACCTAACCACTCTTCAGCCGTAAAAACGCTGAAAACACAAAGATTAAAATCTTACTGAAATCCATTTCTGTATATCTATCGAACTATAGTTCGACTAAACTGTTGCAAATCTTATATTTTGGCCTTCACTGCGGTCACGAACCTAATCTCGATCGGATCAATTCAGTTTACGGTAGTCTGTACTTTATACAATCGCTTGAAGCGTCGCTAGACCACCAAGTATCTTTCTCTTAGAGTGCCTTTTAGAGGTTTTCCTGTAGAAGCTTTCTGACTAGAAGATGAGCTTTACCAATGGTTATGATGATAGTACCATTATACTATCACCATAACCATTGGTAAAGCTCTAATACTTTTGTATCATAAGGACACTAGAAAACTTGTGACCTATACCTTTTAAATTAATTTCTATTTATTTTGTGTCGAATTTAGATTGGCAATTCCCTGGGTACCTCTATGGACTGTAGTATTGTGCATCATCATCATCATCAGCCTATATTAGTCCACTGCTGGACATAGGCCTCCCCTAATGAGCGTCATAGCGCGCTGTCTTCAGCTTGTCGCATCCAGCATCTGCCTGCAGTCTTTCGCAGATCTTCATCCCACCTGGCCGGAGGGCGTCCTACACTACGTTTGCCGAGTCGCGGTCTCCACTCAAGAACACGTTTACCATTAATTCTGGTTAACATAATGAACATTATTCTTGAATAGTAACATCTTTTATACCTATGTTTCACAATAGATTTAGATATATAATTTGATGGCGATTCCATACAAATCTTCATTTATTAACTTATGTACCAAAAACTCGCTTCATAATATTTTTTTTATGTTTTCGCGTAACTATAGTTATAGCTTCATTGAGCTCTACCCATTTTGTTTTTTTCATATAAAATACCCTTACATCATTTCCTCATATAAAATGAACTGATGAAAATACTGAAAGAACCCATAAAAACATTTACAACTCATTTATTACCTGCTTGATGTCCTGAAAACGATTTCAATATTGTACTTTATTACCCTTCATAATGGTGAGGCTTTTAACTAAATTGACTGGCAAATAACTTTGCGCGTTATTTGCCGAAATACAATATGGGCTCATGCTCCTGCATCAGCGTAGTCAGGGTATAGCAATCTAGGATGGGATCAAAAGGTCTCAGGGTCGGCAATACGCGATTGATACCTCTGGTGTTGCAAGCGGTCACAGGTTACGGTAACCGCCGTATGTTTGTTGGCCACTTTAGTAGCATAAAGTACGCGCGCTTTGTTAAAATTCTGCGTTGTCGTATGAACCTGTGAACCACGAACAAGCACCGAAATATATATTGGCGAGCGAAGTCAGTTGTAATTATTCTGATTGGCGACATCAGCCAGAAGGGGACATTCGCAATAGTCCCATCATTATACAAACTCAAACGAAACTATTAAGAATAATCCGTAAAATTGTCATACGTGATCAGCTCCAGGCTTAGCACGACAAACGTTTTGATTACGGAATAGAAGACTTCCTTCTGTTACATTAGTAATATTAATTATTCTGTGCTTCTCTTACCGTCACACAAAAGAAGAGGACGGACATATATTTTGTCTTCTCTTCAGTCGGCAAAAGCGTTGTTCTAGCTGGGTGCTGTTGCTACTCCTGTTATTTAGCTACGATCTCTTTTGCTCTACTTAAATCAAGCCATTAAGTGTTGGTGCATTGAAATTACAGAGATAATTTAGAATAAAAAAAAAATACCTAAGTATTGTTTTGTAAAAGGATAATTAAAAAGGCAAGAAACATGACTGGATATTCCAGTCATGTTTCTTGCCTTTCTTTCCTGGCTTGGTCGCGGAGGAACAGGCGGTAGGTAAAATTTACGTTTCAAAGTGATCCTTCTGATTTTTAATGAAGAAATTAATTTTGACTTTGACTTCGACCTATAAACTGTGTAAATCTAAGGTTTTATACGTGTAATTTTAAACAAGTGGGGTGTTTTGTTTATCTCTCTAAAGCAAATTGTCCCACAAATTTATGGAATTTGTTAGCCCATCTCATGCTGTTATTAGAGCGAGAAATTCGAATTTTCATATTTTATCGGACCGAAAGGTCGGGTCCGTGGCCGAGCCGTGAAATCGTAAGCACGACCGTCGGCAGCCCAGCCTAAAAACGTTTTTGTGAGCATTTTTTCGGGTCCACAAACTTCTTCGTAATTTGGTTGCGTTTTCGTCATAGGAACAGTCCAGTGATTTTTAACTCATCATATGCATTACCCTGAACAACCGTATTCCTCAGTAAACACCTATCTGTGTCGTGGACGGGGTTAGGGTGCAAAAAATATCGGTCGATCGTACGAACGAATGACAAGGAATGGCACTGCCTGATGTGATGTTTTTTTAAAATATGAATAAAAGTATGTTTGTATGCGATTGTTACATCCAGAGATAAATGGTTTTAAAGCTTTTGAGCTGGCTTATATTTTGTATGAATTCCTTCTATTGCGGCGGGCTTGCTGTGTAATACCTATTTAAAAAATGGTCTGACGGAATACTTTTTCATACCCAAGAGAAGATTATATATTAATATAAAGATAAATAATCTTAATAGGTTTTCCGCCTATCTGACAACCGAAAGACTGAGTGACAATTACTGTTTAGTCGTGGATGTTGATTTGTGGTTCTTCAATAACGACGACTATTGACTTTAACAACGTTTATTACAATTCTTTAGAGGTTTTCTTTAGTAAATAAAATTTTACGGTAACACACACTCGCGGCCCTGTTGAGAAGTAAAAAATAGAGATGGGTTAAGGACGCACTTTTCATTTGCGTATAGTAACGTGACTTAAACTAACGGGAATCGATGTCGCGCTGCGACAATTACCTCTTGGTATACTTAAGCACACATCTGTATCGAGACACAATGCGGAATCCTAGTAATCTTCTAGCGTTCTTGATGCTTAATGGAATATGTACCTTACAGTTGTATGTTTTGGTTCCAGATAGACCCAAACACAGCGTTCTTACGGGCAGCGCGAGCTGGCCAGCTTGATACAGTCGTTGACCTCCTCGACTCCGGAGCCGTTAAGGACATAAACACATGCAATTCGGTGAGTTTACTTCACTCATTTCAAACACGGTGACACGCTGAAAGAAAATAAAGTTTGTAACCAGCTTGTAGCGAAAAGTAGCGAATATATTTAAACCACGCTTTATCCGCGTTGTAATCTATCTTTGAAAATATTAAAAGCATGCCTCTGAAACATGGTGGGAAAATCGGCATGTCTTCGAGCCAAAAATTCGAAGACAGGAATTTGCATGAAAGGAATCTCTGCGAGGCGCTCTGAATCCTTAAACTATTATATCATAAAAAGGTTTAAAGATATTTATTCTCAAAAAAAATCATAACTTTGCTACCATCGGTCCTTTCCTTTTCAGGGCCAACCATACCTCATAAATCTGACTCCGTAATTAACTAAAAGAATGGTACGGGAGAACGACATTTTTTTCAGCTAAGTTCATAACTTTTAAAACTTTTCGACTTAAACTTTCTGATTTTAAAGCTTAACCAAATGTCTCGATGTGAAATAATTCAAATTATATTCGCTGGATAACTTATTAAAAAAAAATGCATTAGCCGTATTCATTCACCGTCGAACGCGGTGGGAGACGGTGATTATGATAAAAAGCTACTAAATTAAATAAGAAAGCAAAATCGGCGAAAAACAGTAATAATTAGCAGTATTTGTGACTTTTAAAATGTGGGCCATGGTTTCGTTCCAATGACCATTTTGCTAGTGCAATAGAGGACTGGTCAGGTAATACAGGGTGACCAAAAAATCTGTGACCTGACGAATCCATCTACAGTGCTGAGGATTAAGTCTTCTTACAAAACAATGGTGCAATGTTGAGCTGATTGTATAGAGCTAGTGAAATAATGAGGTACACTACACGGGCTAATGAATGCACACGTAACTGTATTCAATCCGCGCAGTTACCGTTGAAATGGATCCCTGGAGATTCTCGCGGTAAGGGTAACACGGTTTCAGACATATGGGGATCCTTAGGTACGAGTATCATGCATAGGTTGAACGTGTCTGACTGGGGAGATTTTTTAAATATTATTGGATTAAATTTTTTTTGACTGTGTGTAACACGTGAAATAACAAATATTTTTCTCGGGTCTGCGTGTTTTCTATGTATTATATGTATGTAGTTCCTTAACACAAGCTCTGCTTACTTTGGGGCTAAATGATGCTGTGTGACAAATGTCCAGCGTTATTATTACGATAAAACTGTGTTATTTTTAACTTTATTGTGTTGCCTGAAATGAATGAGTTACTATTACTATAAAAAATCAGCTGGAAATTCCTGAGTTTTGGAGACCCAGTCTAAAGTTTTTAGAAAACTTTTATAAATAGTATTTTGTAGGCGGCTCTAAGGCTGTTTTACAAATTTCTTGCGTCAACAACCTGTATTTACAACTTAGAAATGGTATGTAAATAAAAATAAAAACAAAGTTAAGTATAGATCTTCATGCCTAATCGATAATCGTATTTTACCACGGATGCAAAAATTATTTACGCTTATATTCTGTTGAACGAAGTATTACATAATTGTATGGATGTACAGTGCATGCCATCAGATAGACTATTGAGGACATCCTGGCAGGTGCGGTGTTCATGAAAGAGTATTATAGACTAGAAGTACCTACCTACCTAGTTGTATGTATGAATGTGAATGAATCTAGTTTATTATGGTCCTCAGGGTCAGTTCCCAGGCTATTTTATTATGATTATGGAACTTCAATTGTACGAACGAAGCCGAAAATCCGTTTTGATCAGATTTTCTCACAGTTTTAGGATAGGAAATATCACTAATATTTGGATAATGGAAAAGTTTAGCTACCAATTACTATTTCAATGTTATTTTTAAATAAGTAAATAGATAACCAACAGTGTGTGCATAGCAAGGCTGAGTTTAAAATGTTTTTAAACTCCATTCTAACTTGACTTTTGTAGTTAACTGTACCGAGGAAAGAGCGGTAATTATCGTTGGAGGCGTTTCCGGAATGTTCTGTGCTTTTTCAACCATTTCGCAAGTTTATAGGACTATGCGTTTGCAATTAAAAATAATTTAATGATTTGTATTTTCTTAATGAGACCTAGGCGTCATAACATCAATTAAAAGCTTTTAAAAAAGTATTGTGTATATAACGTGAAATAGGGAAATATTTACTAGACTATATGAAGATTAATAAAATTCAAACTTAAAATATACAAATATTTGATTGTTAAAATAAAATCATTATTTAAAGTTGTAAGTAATTGTACCTTACCCAGTCTAGGCAAGTACCTACCTACGTACCTAAATCTAGAAAGTTTTCTGGATTAACTGAGCTGCCGGCGTACCTATACTTGCTGTGATGATTTAGTTCTGCATCGTCTTACCGTAAATACATGACTTATCGGCTTTTTTCATCGCGTGTAAATAGAGAAGAATGTCTGTGAAGAATGTGGCTTCATTTAATATATCCCGGCAATAGAATGACAACTCCAGAGTAGACGACATAATTTTTCAGTAATAAAAGTCTCATAAAATTTCACATTTAATGCATGTTTTATGTGAATTTTAAGTACAACTACAGTTTAATTTCATAACGGTTAACGTACTATGACTCTGTGATTGAGCAATAAAATAGAAGGAAATTCACGAAGCAGAAAATATTTGACCCAATTATTCAATACTAGCTTCTGCCCACGGCTTCGCCCGCGTGATACCCGGATAAAAAGTAGCCTATGTGTTATTCTGATGTATAAGCTATATTACTGTAATGTTTCATCAAAATTCGCTCAGTAGTTTTTGCGTGAAAGAGGAACAAACATCCTCACAAACTTTCACGTTTATAATATTAAAAGGACTAATATCGTTTACGCGTGGATACTTCAGCTGGGCCACTATTATGATAATAACAGAGTTTTACTGCTGCAGTAATTATTCGTACTGTGGCTTTAGCGTAAAAGTGCTCGTCCTGCCGCCAAGCAGTTATACTAGCATTACTTTGTTCCGGTTTGAAGAGTGCGATGGCACATGAGACTTATACGCGCGTATGATACCTCTGCTTGTTGCAAGCGTCCTTATGTTACGTCCTTACCGAAACCTATGGACGCTTGCAACAGGACTGTGAGTTTATTCGCCACTTTAATTGTATAAAAAAGTACTTTTAAAAAACAAATGTAACTTGCAATGTTTGTAAGTTAGTTTGTTTGTTTAGGTCAAATCTTGCAAGCTGAATTAGAACCACTTCCTCTTATCCTACGAAGTTGAATTTTTACATGTTGATTCAGTTCTGATGGCAATGCATTTTTATGGTAAGCATGACATGAATCGACATCTAGGATTAGCTCCAGATAAAGGAACTCTTCAACGGTCAACAGCACAGGCATGATACTTTGTGTACGCATTTTATTATGATAGCCCGTTTAAAGAAAGTTGACCATGACAAAAGTTGCTTTTTTTTAGAGCATTTAAAAAAATGTTTTACTCTTAATTTTTATTTTTCGTCACTCCACCGTCTATTTCTTGGTCACCCTGCGTTAGGTCAGTCATCGGACAAGTTGAAATATTGCGGCCCTAAAAAGGCCTAGTGAACGACAATAAAATAACAAGTGCACTGAAAGGATTCATTGCGCCTCGTAAAGGCTCCTTACAAGCACGTTTCACATGTTTCCAACTTTTGGTTCTAAATCTAAAACATGACATTTGCTCACGAAGTTTTCCTCTGCCGTGTGAGAGCACCTTCATTACGCACATACATTTTCGCGTGGGAAAATCAATCTGTGATGTCAGTTACGATGAGGGTTGAACCACGATCTTTGGATTGAACGTCGGTTGCAGCCAATACACCACCAAAGTGACACATTACGTTAATTATAGTATGTCACTATAAATAGCGTCACTATATTGAATAGCGTGTCAATATATTCAATGTCAGTGTAACATTAGTTGGTCTATTTGTGTCCGTCCTCGTAATAAGTTATTAGATCCATGATAAACTTAATTGGTTACAATCTTTATACCCTTAGTCGATCTATTTTGATGACTGGACATTATTTTCTATATTGTTTGCTTTGGTTCTATAGTAAGGTAGGTAGATTTTTTAATTAAAGTGTACCTATGGACCAGTTGGTCTGACTGGCGCATTTTCCGCACGACCGAGCTTTTCGCTACCGTAATTGGCGGTCGGACTCATACGGTTTTATGTGATTGTTTAATCGAAAAGTCAGTGCAGGATTTGGTTTGTAGAAATTATTTATTCGAAAAGTCATTACAGGATTTGGCTTGTATGAATTATTTTTGCTTTCATGAACAGAATCGGTTTTAAACCTAAAATGAGTAGAGGTTTTCGTCGAGAGCCACGAAATATCGGAAGCTCTTTACGTAATCAAGCAGAAAATATTTTATACTAAAGTATTTGTAGGTGCATGCTTACGTAACCATTTTTTGTAGCTAGCTTGTTGCAAGAATATTTTCTTCTTCGTAATCGGGTTACAAATAGGGAATACGTTAGTTGATCATCAATGCATATTTTATCAATTTAGAGATGCCTAGTTTGATTGCACGAAGTGTTTTCGATTTATGGATAGATGAATTTGTCATTTGTAAATTACACGGTATTGCAATATCTGCAATACAGAGCGAAAAACGATTTCCGTTATGCGATCCCAATACGATAAAGCTTTTTCATTCTTCAAGTGAGAATTCATACTGTTCATATTGCTCACTCGCCCATGGCTTCACCCGCGTTGTACTAGGATTAGAAGTAGCTATTTGTTCTAGATCACGAACAATATTGATTCCCAATTTCGTCGGTCAGCCTTTACAGAAATTAGGTATTAACAATATCAATAACGCAGTAATGCCCCGCCGCAGATAGGTAAATCCATTGTCTCCTAAACTATGCGACCCAATATCATGTTTGTTAGTTTCCTAGTGGTTGGTCAAAGACAGTTTAAGTTCTGTTTCAATGTAAATAACAATTGAAACACGTGTTATTGGTTATTTTTGTATCCTAAGCCTCTTTGGCTACCCAAATGGATCTATTTACGCCTTCTGTACTTTATGCTTGATTGCTAATTCATCATTTATGGTTTAAAAAGTTTTAAGGCGCGGTCACACTGACGCGGTGGCGGTAGCAACAAGTCCATTCATGCAAACTTTGACACTAACTTGACAACCATTTTCTTTTGATCTTTATCGCCAACGCCATCACCTCACTGCCACCGTCGTCAGTTTGATCAGGCCTTAAGGACGATATATGAAACCGAGTGTTGCTAAGAACTGTTCCATACGGATTCTCTTCTTTTCAGAACGGGCTAAATGCTCTGCATCTCGCCGCAAAAGATGGCCACATATCGGTGGTCGAGGAGTTACTCAAAAGAGGTGCGGTCGTTGATTCGGCCACGAAAAAAGGTACATTGTTTTTTACTGGTTCTTCCTGATGGGATTCTGCAATAGCTAAGCTGTAGTGGTACGAAATTCGGGTTCTAGCGTATTAGCAAAGCTTGCCATTTGCGAAAAGATTTCGAGAACTGGAGCTATAGACCTTGTACTAGTACTAAGTAAAGGCTTTACGTGTTTTGTTTTCTACTGTTGAATTTGAAATGCAACATCAAAAAGAGATTCCTAATATTGTTAAGTCATTATTACATTATGTTGAGTTAATCAACCGTTTAAAAATCTGTGTAAGTGACGACCTAAGTTAAGCCCTAAGCTTTAGTTTTTGAACATTTCAGGAAACACGGCACTTCACATAGCATGTTTAGCAGGCCAAGAGTCTGTAGCGAAGGCGCTCCTCGCAGCGGGTGCGAAGGCCGACGCACAATCAGCTGCCGGCTTCACACCGCTGTACATGGCAGCACAGGAGAACCATGCAGGATGTGTGAAGATGCTGCTTGCCGCTGGGGCCAGTCAGACCCTGGCAACAGAGGTAAGGCAAATGCCGATCAATCTGGTGACGAAATCAATCATCATCTTCTTGACCCTCGTCCCACATTATGTGGGGTCGGCGCAACATGTTTTCTTCTTCCGCTATACTATATCAGCCGTCATCTTAGAACTCACTCCTTTCTTATCAACTCTTCACACTAAAACCACACACTGGCAAAAGGTGCTGATGTCTGTAATATAGTCTTCTCAACTTCCAGGATGGATTCACACCATTAGCGGTGGCGATGCAGCAAGGTCACGACAGAGTGGTCGCGGAACTGTTAGAATCGGACACAAGAGGAAAGGTCCGATTGCCCGCCTTACACATCGCAGCTAAGAAGAACGACGTCAAGGCAGCCACTTTACTATTAGAGGTGAGCGAAAAATCTAGAAGATTCTCAGGCAGTGCCTTAACATTTTCGTGTTCAGTACTAGGCATCATTGCCTTGGAACTTGCTAGGAAATGGAATGCACACTGCTTCCAAATACTATATGAAGGACGACGTTGAGCCAGCCACTTTGTTTTTAGAGGTGAGAAAAAACTAGCTGATTCTCGGATGGTGCTTTTACGTTTTCGTGTTCAGTATGAGGCAGCATTGCCTCCAAACCAACCAGAAACGCAGTGTGCGTTCCGATTACTTTAAGAAAGACGACGTCGAGGCAGCCAGTTTACAGAGGTCTCGCAGAATTTCCGGTAAATCCGAAAATGAAGAATTTCAGTGACGCGATATTATTATTTTCATCGGTCACAACCCCCTTTCCAGAGTCACTGTGCCTCAACTGTCGCAGAGTGGCCACGAAAGAACAAGTAGCCAATTAACTAAAATCATAATCATCTTTAACTAGTAGAAGTCCACTGCTGGACATAGACCTTCACCAAGGACCGCCATGACGAATCTGTAAGATGTCAATCGGGTGGGGGGATTCCGCGTCGTCTGGTTTATGGTCGCCGTTCAATAACCTTTGCTACTCAGCGGTGGTCGATTCTGCGAGCTATATAGTTGCTCATTGCCACTTCAACTTGCGGATTCTAAGATTCGGATTTTATCGGTAGGAGCTAAAACACTTAGCTTTGCAGACACCATTAGTAAGTGAGGCGAGCCTCTTGCATACAGGATGTTACAAAATGGTCTAAAACAACTAGAATGGTAGAGGACCTTATAGTCTATCCGGATTTCTTCTTTCGTGCACTCTTTCATTAAAATACGTCTATTTCTTTCAGAACGAACACAACCCAGACGCGTGCTCCAAATCAGGCTTCACACCCCTCCACATAGCAGCTCATTATGGCAACGTTGCAGTTGCTAAGGCCCTTCTATCAGCTGGCGCGGACGCGGGAAGAGCAGCTAAACACAACATCACACCATTGCATGTCGCCAGTAAATGGGGGCAGCTGGCAATGCTCGACTTGTTAGTAGAACATGGTAAGATAATGCGGTGGCGCGGCGGGGGAGGAGTTCTATCTGATAAATCAAACCATTCATTTATTTCAAGAATATTTTAGTTCCGTTTCAAGACTTTTTCGCCAAACTATCCTACTACTAAAAACACGCAAAAGTTTGTGAGGATGGATGTTTGTTCCTCTTTGACTCAAAAACTACTGAACGGATTTTGATGAAACTTTGCAGTAATATAGCTTACACATCGGACTAACACATAGGCTACTTTTTATCGTGGTACCACGCGGGTGAAGCCGTGGGCAGAAGCTGGTACTTAATAAAGTTATGATTACATATAGCTTATTATCACTACTTACAAAAAATATATCAGGGAATCCTTGATGTATTTTTGAGCAGGACTACGTAGTTTAAATTTCACGTTATATTTCGATACATGGGTTACAATAGATGTTTTCATAATAATAGTTATGTACAACCATGGTCAACTAAGCTGGCATGCAAAAATTAAAAAAAAAACCTAAATTAAATTACGATTAATGTCAGTGTTATTACATACCTGGTTTTCAAATGTGTCATTTAAAAATATATCAACAGAGTAAGGCACTTTTGCTGTCAGTAGTTTGGAAATAGAGTTTTAAATATGTTTATGTTATGAAATGGTGTTTAATGGCTCGTATAGCCGATGGGATTTAGTTATAAATAACTAGCTTCTGCCCACGGTTTCGCCCGTGTGGTACCCGGTCAAAAAGTAGCCTATGTGTTATTCTGATGTATAAACTATATTACTGTCAAGTTTCATCGAAATCCGTTCAGTAGTTTTTGCGTGAAAGAGTAACAAACATCCATCCTCACAAACTTTCGCGTTTATAATATTAGTAGGATTGGCGTCATACAGAACATACAACGAGTCTTGTCTTACAATTAAGATGACGAAGTTTGTGCAATTATTTCAAACTAAAATCATCATACTCTGCAGTTCCATATCAAGCAGCTGTTAACGTGTTCCAGGTGCAAATATAGCGGCAGTGACAAGGGACGGTCTCACTCCGCTACATTGCGCGGCTCGCTCCGGGCACAGTAACGTTGTATCGCGGTTATTGCACCACGGCGCGCCCATCACTAGTAAAACAAAGGCACGTTCATTTTGTACTCTGGTTCGTAAATTCGAGTCCATCATTACAAGTTTTACACATAATTTTCAAACAACTTTATGACAAACAGGCATTTGGTTCATCAGTTGATAAACGGTTATTGTTACCTATGGACGCTTGCTATATCAGAGGTAACTTCTTCTTTGCCGACCCTGGGACATAACGGATGAAAGTCTCATGTGACTGTAATTTCATCGGCACACATTCCATTCAAACTACCATCCCTATTTCTTTTTGATTGAAGGGTATACGCTGTATCAAGGCAGCAACACGCGTGTCATACCTCTGGTGTGTCTAGCGTCAATAGATTACGGTAACCGCTCATCAACTGGTAGGCCGTTTGCTAGATTGCCACTTGAGTGCTTTAAAAAAAAACTTTCCTTTCAGATGTTTGAAGTATCTGAATGGTCATGCTTCGTTCACTGGTTTAATCTTCTTGTAGCGCTGACCGTTTTTGTTATAAGACAGCATATTTTTTCGAATAGCTCGCTTTTCTCCCTAGTTTCGCTTCAGCTTAGGCGGCCTGAAAATTTGTAAGTCTCGCTTCGCTCGCCTTTAATGTGAAATCCTTGTGTTGTGATTTCAGAACGGGCTGACACCTCTCCACATGTCCGTACAAGGCGAACACGTGGAGACGGCCAAAGTTCTGCTCACAGAGGGCGCCCCTATCGACGACGTTACCGTAGACTATTTGACGGCGTTGCACGTCGCAGCTCATTGTGGACACGTTAAGGTAAAAAAAACAGCTAATCCCTAAGATGGGCATCCTCACATCTATACTCAGTACGTAGATCTGTAAGAATATCAAGTAAGGGATGGTGAAAGACACGTCCAAACTAACCGATGGGAACAATAATCGAGTAGTAGTCATAGGTACGTCCAAACATAATAAATTGGCGCATGCCCCCACTTTAGATCACTGTTTCTCAAAGTGGGCGATAACGCCCCCTTGTGGGCGCTGGAGGCCTTCAGGGGGGCGGGAGAAAACTCAAGATATTGGGGGTACTAAGGTAGTCTAGAGGGGAAAGCGTAGGTTGTTATGTTTAAAAACTTTGGGGGCGCTATGATTTTTTTTATTCTCAAAGTAGGCGGTGGAAAAAATAAGTTTGAGAACCTGTTCTTTAGATAGATAGATAAATCATTTATTTGTAACTAACTACTTATTAAAAAAGTATATAACTAAGATGGTTGGACTGCTGGTGAGGTAATAATCCACAAATCGGGATAGGACTGAGCATAAAGCGCCGCAGACCTGGTGTAGGTAAGTAGCGCGCTGATCTTCCGTCATCTCCCAATATCAGTAGCTAGTCTAGATAGCTTCGATTGGCGAAGTAGATGGCGTTACTAGTTTAACTGACCGCCATCTGTGTGACTTAAATGCACTATGCATGCAGCCACCGATATGAAAGAAAAAACTAATAATAATATTTTATTCCAAACACGGCGTGCATGGCGCGACGCGGAAGGAGAAAGTCGCAACCACTCACCCTGATGAAGACTCTCGGAATGAGTCGAAACTTAGTCGGTGCCTTCACCGATAGTGCAGTACGTGAAAATTCCCGTTTTTACAATATGAATAATAATATTAATAATTTCAGGTAGCGAAATTACTTCTAGACAGAAACGCGGACGCGAATTCCCGGGCACTGAACGGATTCACTCCTCTTCACATCGCGTGTAAGAAGAATAGGCTCAAAGTTGTTGAACTGTTGCTCAAATATGGTGCCAGTGAGTATTATTTTTTAAACTCATTTATTAGATGTTAAGGTGATAGCGTTTGTATATGTTTTAATTAGACAGTCGGATTCCCCTTGTCCGTGCCAGTTCTGAGTTGACCGTTGAACGGCGATCGTAAAGGCACGCACCGGCCGAAACCGTTACGGCCCCATGGCTAGGGAGATCCGCGGAAGGCCGGAGCACGAGTCCGGATTCAGCCCCCCCGAGAGGAGGCATCGAACAGGCCCGGCACCGGCCGCATCCGCTTCCCTCCCAAACCCGACACACCCCGGTCCTCAGAGCCAATCCTTATTCCGAAGTTACGGATCCAATTTGCCGACTTCCCTTACCTACATTATTCTATCGACTAGAGGCTCTTCACCTTGGAGACCTGCTGCGGATATGGGTACGAACCGGCGCGACATCTCCACGTACATCCCTCACCTGAATTTTCAAGGTCCGCAGAGAGTATCCGGACACCGCCGCAAATGCGGTGCTCTTCGCGTTCCGAACCATATCTCCCTTCTATAGGATTCCATGGAACTCGAACGCTCAGGCAGAAAAGAAAACTCTTCCCGAACGGCTTCGCTCGGATTAAAGTAGCCTATGTGTTATTCTGATGCGTAAGCTGTATTACTGTAAGATTTCATCAAAGTTCAGTTCAGTAGTTTTTGCGTGAAAGAGTAACAAACATTTATCAATCCTCACAAACTTTCGCGTTTATAATAGTAGTAGGATTTATTTATTGTTTTTTTGACCTCTGTGGCGCAGTGGGCGAAGGCCTGATGAGACGCAGAAGGTTGCGGATTCTAATCCCTCCTCGGAACAAATGTTTGTATCTGCAAATATTTCTCTCGGGATCTGTTTTCTATGTATAATATGTATTTAAAACAAAATATAAATCCAGCAGTATAGCCTTATTCCGTTTTTAGTTGGTATAAGCATTGTTAATGTATATATCTGTGACTCTGTGTGCCAGCTGCCAAAGGCCTCCTCCAACCCTTTCCACTTGTCTCGATCTTGAGTGACTCTATTTCATGTTCTCAGCTGTATTTACTCATCTCATCTCCGGAATGGCCTTCCTTGTTTACGCTTGCCTTTCCTGGGATACCAAGTGCTTATAGCGTAAAACTAAATTAAACGCACAGGAATCAAACCTGAGGGATAAACAAGGGAATGCTTGAAAAAATACATAAGTATTATACTAACCTATATGAGATACATTTACTTAAGTGGGTACATAAATGCAGCGTTTCGAATCCAAATGGTCAGATGTTAAATAAACCGAGTGTCAAGGAATAAAAAGGGCCTTTGCCCATCAGTGAAACATTATAGGTTAAAAAAACTTATAGGACATGTACAAGGGCGAGCTTTGACCCTCGAGTTTTTGACTATCTCTCCTCGTGACGTCCTGTTTCAATATTTTCCAGGCAAATCATCAACCACGGAATCCGTCAGTGGATAATTGTAGGTTAAAAAAACTTACATAAAGGACATGTGCAAAGGCGAGCTTTGAGCCTTGACTTTTTGAGTATTTTTCCTCGTGACGTCCTGTTTCATTGTATTCCAGGCAAATCAGCAACCACGGAATCCGGCCTCACGCCGCTCCACGTGGCTTCGTTCATGGGATGCATGAACATAGCGCTCGTGCTGGTCGGCGCGGGCGCAGCGGCCGACGCGGCCACCGCCAGGGGTGAAACCCCGCTGCATTTAGCTGCGAGAGCGCATCAAACTGATCTCGTGCGAGTTCTATTACGGAATAATGCAAAGGTAACTTTCAACGGGCTTAAAAAAAGGGGAGGTTTGTTGACAATTCGTCAGATTTTTTTATATAATAAGAAGAATAATGTTGGAGATTTTCCACGCACAATCATCTAGCCCCAAAGTAAGCAAAGCTTGTGTTACGGTAACTACATGACTGATATACTAGAAAACACATACATAGAAAAAACCCAGAGCCGAGACAAATATTGGTAGGTCATACAAGCATTTGTCCCGCGGAGGGAATCGAGTATGTGTGTATGTTACGCGATATCTCCGTCAATTAGTGAACCGATTTTTATTATTCTTTTTTTAATGGGTTGGGTATACTTCAAAGATGGTCTCATATAGGTTTTATGAAAAAATACCAACCCTAAGGGTGGAAACATGGGGGATGAAATTTCATATTGGACTTTTTATCAACTTTTCGTAATTTAAAGTACGAAAAAATGTATTAACCACGTCTTTTGATGCTGCGACAGGGACCTATTTTGACCCCAAGTATTTTTTTCTTTGACCTATTCAGTAGTGTTTCCATTTGTTTGTTTTTTTGGGTCGAAATAAATATATTTTATTTATTTCTTCTTTCTTCTTCTAAAGTCTAGAAAATTTGTAAACCTAAGTATCGGCAATTCGGCGAAAAGAATCGGTGAACGTTTGATTATTAATCCGAAAACAGTAAAAATATATTTTAATTGAAAAGAACCTGAACATATTACTTGTTATAAAAAAAATCGTATACGATTAACTTGGCTTTGTATTTTTATTCACAGGCAATTTCAAGAAACGTCAAACTAAAAAAACGCATGAACATTTATTTCCTTCACAAAGAAAATCAAAAAGATATGATGGCGAAAAATGGAAAAATATTGGTTAGATTGATAATCATTTCGTCAGTTTATTCGTTACCTCACTTGTAATCCATGCCTCATCATCATCAACATTATCATCAATATCCTGTAGAATTCCACTGCTAGATATAAGCATCCCCCAAAGTGTGCTATGACGAACGATCCACAACCTCCGAATCACCGAATCTTCTCATCCTATTTTCAAAAATGATTTCACCAATATTTATGGACTTTCAGGGTGGACATAGTATATTATCCCGTTTAAATAAAAGGGCTTTTCGTTGAGGCCAATTTGGCAACGTAATTCGACGAAATTAATTACTTTTTCGAGGAACTTCGGCTACTTTTTATTCGGGTACTTCGCGGGTGAAGCCGTGGGCGTTAGCTAGTTTTTATTTAAAAAATAAATTGTTAAAAATGTTATTTTTCAGGTTGACGCAAGAGCGCGGGAAGAACAGACGCCATTGCACGTTGCAGCGAGACTGGGGCACGCGGATATCGCCGCACTTTTACTGCAGCACGGCGCTGACGTCACAGCGACTACTAAAGACAAATACACGCCCCTGCACATTGCTGCTAAAGAAGGTCAGTTATCAAAACTCCGCTACTATATACGAGCAATGTATATTTGTTGGTACAGAAATAACGTCAACTCGTATTTTTTAAGATTAGGATAACGATTATACTATTCTCCTGCAGACGTTTCGTTGACCGTTTAGAGGTCCTATCTCATGAATACCGTCCGCGACCACGCAAGCACGGTCGTGGGATAGGAACTGGTGGAGTAAGTGGTGTTGTCGTAAAAGGATACCAAACCACGGTAATTTCAAACTCGTACACACATAAAATTTTGAAAAGTTGAAATATTTTCCTGTTCCCTTCAATCGTTTATGCATAGGAATTGATTTAAATTTATTTATACATAAAAAAACAATAGAAATAAAGAGTGCGCGACGCGACGCGATTTGAGAGCGTCGCGATCACTCACCCTGATGAAGACTCTCGGAATGAGTCGAAACTAATATTATAAACGCGAAAGTTTGTGCGGATGGATGTTTGTTACTCTTTCTAGCAAAAACGGATTTGACTGAACGGATTTTGATGAAACTTTACAGTAATATAGCTTACATCAGAATAACACATAGGCTACCTTTCATCCTGGTACCACGCGGGCGAAGCCGTGTGCAGAGGCTAGTAATTTCATATAGGTTTATAAATTTTAATAATATTTCAACATAACAAAAAATATGTTAAGTTTTCGAACTGATCGCAAACTTGTTTTGATGTGTGTTTTTTTATTTTTCTACAGGCAAAGAAGAAGTAGCGGGCATTCTTATAGACAACAGCGCGCCTATTGAGGCGGAAACCCGGAAGGGATTCACTCCGCTCCACCTCGCGGCCAAGTACGGAGACATCAACGTGGCGAGGCTGCTGCTGGCTCGGGGGGCGCAGCCCGACGCGCCCGGGAAGAGCCACATCACACCGCTGCATATGGCCACCTATTACGGACATCCTGATATAGCGCTGCTTTTGCTGGACAAAGGTAATGTTGACTTTTTTTATTTTTATCATTTTTCACACAGTATTATCTAGCCCGAAACTAAGCAAAGCTTGTACTATGGGAACTATATGACTGATATACTACTGAAACTAGTATTTAGCCTTGAACTGATCTAACGAAGTATCGGTTTTTATCCGATCCCCTAGTCCAAAAAATACATATGATTTAGATCGTATTCTAAATACAAAATTGTAAGGATTTGTTTAACTGACGCGGTGGCGAGTCGAGTTTCATCGAGATTGAATAAACAGTTCGGCAGTTATCGTCAGACAAACTAAAGCCGGATTGCCCATGTATATTCAGAGTTATTCGTTCGTTTTACTTAATCGTTCAAATATCACTATACGCAATAGCGCACTAGGAGTTCCGTACCATCACATAATATAAATTTTTATCTTCAAATCAGTAATAGTTAAGTACCCTAAAGTAGTCTTTGAACAGGCCTCTGATCTGTTCAATGATACATTCCCCACACAGGCTAGTACAAAGAAAAACACCAAATGTTAATTATATTGTTTAATTTCTGGTTTTGTGTTTTTAGGACACTACACTAAATTATATATCAGTGGGGTGTGACTTCTATATGGACCAAATGCAATGATTCAGTTTTTCCGTTTTGCGTCTTTACACCAAATTTTATCTCAGTACATTGGACTGTGGGCGAAATCGGGTTGTGACGAACAGACCAACATGACGTTCTACAATGATTATGTTTCTGCCATTTAGCTTCGGAACCCAATAAGAAAACCTCATCACGTCAATCCTGTACGTAGTACGTTACACCAAATGATATATCAATGGGTTGTGACTCCCATACGGACCAAATGCAATGTTTCCGTTTTTCCGGTTTGCGTCGTTACCCCAAATTTTATCTCAGTACGTTGGATTGTGGGGGAAATCGGGTTGTGACGAACAGACGAACATGACGTCTACAATGATTCCGTTTCTGCCATTTAGCTTCGGAACCCAATAAGAAAACCTCATCACGTCAATCCTGTAGTACGTAAATCTATCGTCTTCACTGTATTTTAAACAAGTAAAGCTAGAGCTGATGTTGTCTGTAGGAGCGTCACCTCACGCGCTGGCGAAGAATGGTCATTCGGCGCTGCACATTGCTTGCCGGCACAACCATCCGGACATTGCCTTCGCGCTGCTAGAACACGGTGAGTTTGTACAACCACACCACACCATCACTGTGCTGATACAAATGAAACTAAGATACATGGGGAACCATCCATCCAATCATCAACGCTTGCTGATACATAAAGGCCCGAATTCATAGTCAAATAGGGGCTCCCCTAGGGGACTATTCAGGCGCTATGTGAAAATATAAGCGCGAATTCAACCCTAATGCACCCAGCCGTAAGGTGAATGCCGAATGATGGATTTTGAGGGACTATTCTACCCCCGACTATGAATTCAGGCTTTAAACACTAGTTACCATCAACCCAAAGTCCAGGGGGCATCTTATTCTTAGTGGAGGTTTTAAAGTTTGCGCTGAGATCCCGCATTGAGGGGTGTATTGTGCATTATCCCCCTTTTAACCTGAGCCTAAACAGATCAACTCCTTGGAATAGCGAAGAAGGACTCTGGGTTGATGACAGCAGTGTTCCAGTATCCCTGACCTCGTGGAAATTACACAAAAGAAGTAAGAACTGTAAGAGCTCATCAATTCATGCTCTTCATCATCCAGAGGGTATATCGCAGGGTCCGGAAAGTGACGAACGTTTCCAACTTTTTTATTATTATTACTAGCTTCTGCCCACGGCTTTGCCCGCGTGGTATCCGGATTAAAGTAGCCTATGTGTTATTCTGATGTATAAGCTATATTACTGTAAAGTTTCATCAAAATCCGTTCAGTAGTTTTTGCGTGAAAGAGTAACAATCGTCCATCCTCACAAACTTTTACATAGTTACGATAGTATTCGGAATTAAATATTTGTAATCAATTTCACACAGATGCTGATCCCAGTGTGAAGTCAAAAGCCGGGTTCACGCCCCTTCACATGGCTGCGCAGGAAGGCCACGAAGACTGCGTGGAAATGTTGATAGAAAGAGGTGCTGATGTCAACGTGCCAGCTAACAATGGTAAGTAAAAGACGTACCGTTACTAGATATAGAAAACACCCAGACCCGAGACAAACATTTGCAAATCATACAAACGTTTGTCCCGTGGCGGGAATAGAACCCGCCACCTTCTGCGTCTCAGGCAGGCCTTCGCCTACTGCGCTATAGAGGTCGTCATGATTCTTCAGCATTTTTCCCTGTTGGGAGCTTAGCTTAGTGTTGAAGCATGATTATGGCATTTAAGACATAAAAGTACAAAATATCTACTTTTACGTAGATGCTTAAGTCATCAATTTCGGCTGATTGGATCTTATTGTATTGATGTATCAGCATAGCAAGGAGTCCAAAATATGACTGGACGGATTGGAAATGAATGTAGGAGCTCACGATTGCTCGATAGCGTTTCGGATATCACAATTATCTAAATTGAGTCAGTGTTTCAGTAAGTTATACCCTAACATAGGATCCGGGTAGGTTATGACATAGGCCTATCCACATTACATTTCCTATATGAATAAGAGGAGAGGATTGCATCAGTTGCAACGACAAGAGCATTACTCTATAATCTAATGATGAACCGTTTATTCGTGTAGGTTTGACTCCAGTGCACCTAGCAGCGTCCGAAGGTCGGACAGCAGTGCTGAAGTCCCTCCTGGCTGGCGGCGGGCAGTGCTCCGCTAGAACCCGCGACGGCTACACGCCGCTGCACGCGGCCGCGCATCACGGACACCACGCCGCCGCCAGGACGCTGATCGCGGCGGGAGCTGACGTCACGGCGCGCGCGAGGGCACACGGGTACTACTATCACATTCTGATTATACTGCTCTGCTAGAACCCGCGACGGCTACACGCCGCTGCACGCGGCCGCGCATCACGGACACCACGCCGCCGCCAGGACGCTGATCGCGGCGGGAGCTGACGTCACGGCGCGCGCGAGGGCACACGGGTACTACTATCACATTCTGATTATACTGCTCTGCTAGAACCCGCGACGGCTACACGCCGCTGCACGCGGCCGCGCATCACGGACACCACGCCGCCGCCAGGACGCTGATCGCGGCGGGAGCTGACGTCACGGCGCGCGCGAGGGCACACGGGTACTACTATCACATTCTGATTATACTGCTCTGCTAGAACCCGCGACGGCTACACGCCGCTGCACGCGGCCGCGCATCACGGACACCACGCCGCCGCCAGGACGCTGATCGCGGCGGGAGCTGACGTCACGGCGCGCGCGAGGGCACACGGGTACTACTATCACATTCTGATTATACTGCTCTGCTAGAACCCGCGACGGCTACACGCCGCTGCACGCGGCCGCGCATCACGGACACCACGCCGCCGCCAGGACGCTGATCGCGGCGGGAGCTGACGTCACGGCGCGCGCGAGGGCACACGGGTACTACTATCACATTCTGATTATACTGCTCTGCTAGAACCCGCGACGGCTACACGCCGCTGCACGCGGCCGCGCATCACGGACACCACGCCGCCGCCAGGACGCTGATCGCGGCGGGAGCTGACGTCACGGCGCGCGCGAGGGCACACGGGTACTACTATCACATTCTGATTATACTGCTCTGCTAGAACCCGCGACGGCTACACGCCGCTGCACGCGGCCGCGCATCACGGACACCACGCCGCCGCCAGGACGCTGATCGCGGCGGGAGCTGACGTCACGGCGCGCGCGAGGGCACACGGGTACTACTATCACATTCTGATTATACTGCTCTGCTAGAACCCGCGACGGCTACACGCCGCTGCACGCGGCCGCGCATCACGGACACCACGCCGCCGCCAGGACGCTGATCGCGGCGGGAGCTGACGTCACGGCGCGCGCGAGGGCACACGGGTACTACTATCACATTCTGATTATACTGCTCTGCTAGAACCCGCGACGGCTACACGCCGCTGCACGCGGCCGCGCATCACGGACACCACGCCGCCGCCAGGACGCTGATCGCGGCGGGAGCTGACGTCACGGCGCGCGCGAGGGCACACGGGTACTACTATCACATTCTGATTATACTGCTCTGCTAGAACCCGCGACGGCTACACGCCGCTGCACGCGGCCGCGCATCACGGACACCACGCCGCCGCCAGGACGCTGATCGCGGCGGGAGCTGACGTCACGGCGCGCGCGAGGGCACACGGGTACTACTATCACATTCTGATTATACTGCTCTGCTAGAACCCGCGACGGCTACACGCCGCTGCACGCGGCCGCGCATCACGGACACCACGCCGCCGCCAGGACGCTGATCGCGGCGGGAGCTGACGTCACGGCGCGCGCGAGGGCACACGGGTACTACTATCACATTCTGATTATACTGCTCTGCTAGAACCCGCGACGGCTACACGCCGCTGCACGCGGCCGCGCATCACGGACACCACGCCGCCGCCAGGACGCTGATCGCGGCGGGAGCTGACGTCACGGCGCGCGCGAGGGCACACGGGTACTACTATCACATTCTGATTATACTGCTCTGCTAGAACCCGCGACGGCTACACGCCGCTGCACGCGGCCGCGCATCACGGACACCACGCCGCCGCCAGGACGCTGATCGCGGCGGGAGCTGACGTCACGGCGCGCGCGAGGGCACACGGGTACTACTATCACATTCTGATTATACTGCTCTGCTAGAACCCGCGACGGCTACACGCCGCTGCACGCGGCCGCGCATCACGGACACCACGCCGCCGCCAGGACGCTGATCGCGGCGGGAGCTGACGTCACGGCGCGCGCGAGGGCACACGGGTACTACTATCACATTCTGATTATACTGCTCTGCTAGAACCCGCGACGGCTACACGCCGCTGCACGCGGCCGCGCATCACGGACACCACGCCGCCGCCAGGACGCTGATCGCGGCGGGAGCTGACGTCACGGCGCGCGCGAGGGCACACGGGTACTACTATCACATTCTGATTATACTGCTCTGCTAGAACCCGCGACGGCTACACGCCGCTGCACGCGGCCGCGCATCACGGACACCACGCCGCCGCCAGGACGCTGATCGCGGCGGGAGCTGACGTCACGGCGCGCGCGAGGGCACACGGGTACTACTATCACATTCTGATTATACTGCTCTGCTAGAACCCGCGACGGCTACACGCCGCTGCACGCGGCCGCGCATCACGGACACCACGCCGCCGCCAGGACGCTGATCGCGGCGGGAGCTGACGTCACGGCGCGCGCGAGGGCACACGGGTACTACTATCACATTCTGATTATACTGCTCTGCTAGAACCCGCGACGGCTACACGCCGCTGCACGCGGCCGCGCATCACGGACACCACGCCGCCGCCAGGACGCTGATCGCGGCGGGAGCTGACGTCACGGCGCGCGCGAGGGCACACGGGTACTACTATCACATTCTGATTATACTGCTCTGCTAGAACCCGCGACGGCTACACGCCGCTGCACGCGGCCGCGCATCACGGACACCACGCCGCCGCCAGGACGCTGATCGCGGCGGGAGCTGACGTCACGGCGCGCGCGAGGGCACACGGGTACTACTATCACATTCTGATTATACTGCTCTGCTAGAACCCGCGACGGCTACACGCCGCTGCACGCGGCCGCGCATCACGGACACCACGCCGCCGCCAGGACGCTGATCGCGGCGGGAGCTGACGTCACGGCGCGCGCGAGGGCGTGTCCAGACAAGGAATCGCTCAACGATGGGAGACGCGTGGCTAAGCGGCCTGTGCACTGTGTATGCTCAGTGTTCACAGGAAAAGAGTAGAGAAGGATACTGAATTTATTGACAAAGTGTTGAACAAATTTGGACAGGAACCCAGACTCCTTTAGTTTTTATTCAAACAGTAACTTAATAATAAATGTAATTTTTTTCTATGTATTTTTTATCCTGGTAAGGGGGTGCTAATGCACCCTCCTCCCGGCGCCCATGGCTATGGACGAACATACATACTAAAATAACGAAACTATACAGAAAAAACGATAAAGTTTATTGCTCCCTAAAGTTGTGTCGGTACAAACATAACTTTTTTTAAAAATGAGCTTTAGGCTTTTATGTTTCAGATTGTACTAAAGATGAACCTTTGTTACCCACACTAGGTCTGAAAAACCTATATATATATATATATAACAAAGTCACAGTAATTCGCCGTATACCCCTGCCTTAACAATTAATGTCTAGCTAGATAAGTTTACTTAAGATTAGGCATATTGAGCTTTAATGTTTAAGATTGTACTTAAGATGAACCTTTGCTCCCCACACTAGGTCTGAAAACCCTATATAGCAAAGTCACAGTAATTCGCCGTATACCCCTGCCTTACCAATGAATGTCTAGCTAGATAAGTTTACTTAAGATTAGGCATATTGAGCTTTAATGTTTAAGATTGTACTTAAGATGAACCTTTGTTCCCCACACTCGGTCTGAAAAACCTATATAGCAAAGTCACAGTAATTCGCCGTATACCCTGCCTTGACAATCAATGTCTAGCTTGAAAAGTTTACTTACGATTAGGCATATTGAGCTTTAATGTTTAAGATTGTACTTAAGATGAACCTTTGTTCCCACACTAGGTCTGAAAAACCTATATAACAAAGTCACAGGAATTCGCCGTATACCCCTGCCTTAACAATTAATGTTTAGCTTGATAAGTTTACTTAAGATTAGGCATATATTTAAGTTAATCCAAAAATAATTACCATTTAAGAGTTGCTTAAACTAGATTAAAGATAGAGAGTGTAGTTAATGTTGTTTAAGGGTTCCGTTTATGTCATTTAGCTTGGGAACCGTAAAATAAAAATATAATTTTTGTTGTACAGTTTCACGCCACTACACCAAGCCGCACAGCAAGGTCACACACTAATAATCCAACTGCTGCTCAAGAACCAAGCCGATCCGAACGCACTGTCAGCCGTAAGTGAACATCCAAGAGTCATGTACACTACACAGTACTTTATCAGAGAACTATTACGTCTCTCGACTCCTAAGAGTCGTAGTATGTTTTTTAAAAAGCCTATAATTTTCCTCATTAATTGGGCTATCAAATGCACAAATATATTTTCAAATCCGACTTGTAGTTCCAGAGATTAGAGCGTTCAAACAAAAATAAACCTTTCATAGATTTGTTCAGTAGCCAGAAACTAAACCTTTTGCGTTTTAGTCGAATATTTTGTTTAACCTGCAACAATGTTGTATACCTGTTTACCTTCTAATAACGGATGTGTGCCCTAAGCTTAAATTGCCTTCGCTGGTTTAAATAATGCTGGACATTTTTTCACACAGCATCATCTAGCCCCAAACTAAGCAGAGCTTGTATTATGGGAACTACATGACTAATATAATACTTCTATACTTTTCTTTTTTTTTGTAAATACATACATATTTTACATAGAAACACCCAGACCCGAGACAAACACTTGCAAATCATACAAACAATTCCCGCAACCTTCTGCGTCTCAGGCGGGCCTTCGCCCACTGCGCCACAGAGGTCGTCGTTTAAGGATAAATACGTAATTTTTCGCAGCTGAAAATTAACATCCTATAGACGTTTACTGATAGACATGACGAACGTTAAAAAAATACGGCGGCAACTTTTTGCCAACCTAATGTTCGAATTATTCGTATAGAATGGGCAGACTGCGTGCGCCATAGCTGACCGCCTCGGCTACATCAGTGCAGTGGAGGCGTTGCGACCCGTCACGGAAAACACGCTCAGTCAAGCTGTCGGAGATACTGGTAAGTCCAAATAAAAACATATACAAAAAATAAACTATATTCTTTTTGTATACTACTATTGTGGCAAACAAACATAATGACCCACCACGTAAGCGGTTACTGTAACCTATGGACGCTTGCAACACCAGAGGGTCTAGACAAATACCACGTTAACGGCTGCGGTAAGATTGAATTGTATGGGAATGACATTAGCTGCGGAAATGTCACGTGACATCTGCCAAGTTTTACCTTGACAAAATTGCGTTAGCCTGAAAGGAAAAGTAAGCGTGAGGTATTTGTCTAGCACCCCTGAGGTATCGAAGCGTTGCCGAATACCAACCCTGAGACATAAAGGTAATATGTTTCATGTATTTGTGTAATTTCATCAGAAATCATACTGTTCAAACCGGAACACAGCAGTGCGCGCATTACTGCTTGGCAGATATAGATAATGGTGGTAGTACTTCCCAGGACGAACTCTTTCACAAGAGAACGCTCTGTTTCCTCCTCAAACTGACGTGAATTACTTAGATCAGTCAAATTATTTTATTTATTTATTGAATATGGCACACAAAACAGAATACAGTCAAAAACAGAAATAGAATAAATTAAAAACTAAAATGTCGATCCAGACAATATACCAATACATGTGTACACATCATAACAATATTTAACACAGTAGAATATAAAACTATATTAGGTAGTAGCTAAATCTAGATATATATTTGAAAAAATATATAAAGTGAAAATATAAAAAATATACTCTTTTGATAGAGTTGCTAATATTTCCTTGTTAAACTTGAACATATTATTATTAAAAACATCAAGTGAACCTCTATTATCAACTAATAGAATGTTGTATAGTTGATCGATCGTTATATATTTTACATACCTCACGATGAAGGCGCCAACTGTTTCGACTCATTCCAAAAGTCTTATTAAGGGTGAGTGATCGCACCCTGCAGTGGTTTCATCTGATCATCTTAAGCCTTGATAAGTGTATATTTTGAGGAGTACCTTCAGATAGGTGCTTCTGTATACATCTACTTTAAAAAAATGAATTTAATTTCTAATTCTATAACAACGAATCTTTGTTCTATTATCGTTAACGTCACGGATGCAGCGCGTGTCCAACAAAATTTAATGATATCCGTCAAAAGTCGTATAAATTCGGAATCTGGACACTTGCCAGCCGACATTTTGCTTAAACCTCTACAAAATACTGGAAGCTCTAAATCATCATCATCATTAGCAACCCGTAGAAGGCCACCGCTGGACGTCCATATTGCCCTCAAAGAGTGCTTTGAACAACATTTTTATTTATTTACCTGTTAACAAAGCCAATTTTTTGTTTTTATTCATTGAAATCTCATGAATCATTTAGAAACGTCAGCTTAAAAAGTACGTGAATTTAAAATTTTAAAGTGAAGCCGATTCCTTAAAAGAATCAGGGAACAAACTCGTTTTGCTTTTTTTTTGAACATTATTCATTCAGCTATAGTGTGGTGCCAATCGAACAAGGCGAACAAATTAACTGAGAAAGAGTCGAAGAATTAATTCTTTTTTTCCATCTACTTCCCCCAACTTTTAAGATGTCACCACCCGGTGGGCCGACACCGGGTGGAGGGCCTTCCTACACTGCGTCGTTCGGTTTGAAAATGTATATGGCTAGCTCATTCTAACTTCAACTCGATAATTCTAAGAGCTGTGTTGGTGAATTTAGTTCGTCTACGGATTTTCTCTTATCGTTTTTTTTATTATTATTATTATTAACTACTAAAAATGTTTACTTTAATCTTTTATCAGCGTCCCAAAACGTTCATGTGTAGTTAGTTATAGAGAACGAAAAATCGCTAACCAAAGTATAGTTAGGGTGACCAATTAGCTCTACATAATGAAGACTGATTTATAGGTATACGTTCAACTTTTATCAAGGAAATGTCTGGGTCAGCCTTAGAAACTTAATTATGGTTATATCTTATAACAGTCGTAAAAATAACTACTAATTATGCTATAATTATGCAAAATGGCCATTCAGTAGGTGAGAACATATTACGAAACGTGTTTTGTTAATCACGTCATCGATATTTTGTTCAATGTTGCGAAAAGGTTATCATTATCATCAGCGAATGTGAAAACAGAAGGTTATCATTTATTAATCATCTCGCCTTTATTTATCTACAATTATAAATTCATATGTTACAAGATTTGTTTGCATAAAATCAGTTTTATGACATTCAGCTTTTTATCAGAGAACTAAAGATATGTGCATTTAATTTTAATCTGAAATAAGACTCTATTTATCTCGCTAAGTTTCACGCGTGTTTCTGAAGGGAGCGAAGCATACTTACAACGGATATACTCGTAGTTTCCCGTAAGGTAACTCGTAGATTTGTCCGAAAAAGTGTTTACACTGGTTAATACTGTGCCAGCGCTGGCATACCAGTGACGCTGTCGCCAGTCACTGGATCTTTATAAAATTGCCTAGAATAATAGTTGTTACTATATCTATAGTCCGAGATTCCGAAAAAGTGTTAACACTGGTTAAATACTGTGCCAGCGATGGCGTACCAGTCACTGGATCTTTATAAAATTGCCTAGAATAATAGTAGTTACTAAATATGTTCTGTAGTCCGGTATTCCGAAAAAGTGTTTACACACGGGTTAAACACCGTGCCAGCGCTAGCGTACCAGTCACTATCTATATAAACATGCCTAGAATAATAGGAGTTACTGAATATGTTCCATAGTCCGAGATTCCGAAAAAGTGTTTGTTTACACACAGGTTAAACACCGTGCAAGCGCTGGCGTACCAGTCACTGGATCCATATAAACATGCCTAGAATAATAGTAGCTACAAAATACGTTCTATCGTCCGAGATTCCAAAAAAGTGTTTACACACGGGTTAAACACCGTGCAAGCGCTGGCGTACCAGTCACTGGATCTATATAAACATGCCTAGAATAATAGTAGCTACAAAATACGTTCTATCGTCCGAGTTTCAAAAAAAGTGTTTACACACGGGTTAAACACCGTGCAAGCGCTGGCGTACCAGTCACTGGATCTATATAAACATGCCTAGAATAATAGTAGCTACAAAATACGTTCTATCGTCCGAGATTCCAAAAAAGTGTTTACACACGGGTTAAACACCGTATCAGCGCTGGCGTACCAGTCACTGGATCCATATAAACATGCCTAGAATAATAGTAGCTACAAAATACGTTCTATCGTCCGAGATTCCAAAAAAGTGTTTACACACGGGTTAAACACCATGCAAGCGCTGGCGTACCAGTCACTGGATCTATATAAACATGCCTAGAATAATAGTAGCTACAAAATACGTTCTATCGTCCGAGATTCCAAAAAAGTGTTTACACACGGGTTAAACACCGTGCAAGCGCTGGCGTACCAGTCACTGGATCTAAAACATGCCTAGACTAATAGTAGTTACTGAATATGTTCCATAGTCCGAGATTCCAAAAAAGTGTTTATACACGGGTTAAACACCGTACCAGCGCTGGCGTACCAGTCACTGGATGTAAAACATGCCTAGACTAATAGTAGCTACAAAATATGTTCTTTAGTCCGAGACTCCAAAAAAGTGTTTACACGGGTTAAACACCGTGCAAGCGCTGGCGTACCAGTCACTGGATCCATATAAACATGCCTAGACTAATAGTCGCTACAAAATACGTTCTATCGTCCGAGATTCCAAAAAAGTGTTTACACACGGGTTAAACACCGTGCAAGCGCTGGCGTACCAGTCACTGGATCTAAAACATGCCTAGACTAATAGTAGTTACTGAATATGTTCCATAGTCCGAGATTCCGAAAAAGTGTTTACACACGGGTTAAACACCGTATCAGCCCTGGCGTACCAGTCACTGGATGTAAAACATGCCTAGACTAATAGTAGCTACAAAATATGTTCTTTAGTCCGAGACTCCAAAAAAGTGTTTACACGGGTTAAACACCGTGCAAGCGCTGGCGTACCAGTCACTGGATCCATATAAACATGCCTAGACTAATAGTCGCTACAAAATACGTTCTATCGTCCGAGATTCCAAAAAAGTGTTTACACACGGGTTAAACACCGTGCAAGCGCTGGCGTACCAGTCACTGGATCTTAAACATGCCTAGACTAATAGTAGTTACTGAATATGTTCCATAGTCCGAGATTCCGAAAAAGTGTTTACACACGGGTTAAGCACCGTACCAGCGCTGGCGTACCAGTCACTGGATGTAAAACATGCCTAGACTAATAGTAGTTACTGAATATGTTCCATAGTCCGAGATTCCGAAAAAGTGTTTACACACGGGTTAAACACCGTACCAGCGCTGGCGTACCAGTCACTGGATGTAAAACATGCCTAGACTAATAGTAGCTACAAAATATGTTCTTTAGTCCGAGACTCCAAAAAAGTGTTTACACGGGTTAAACACCGTGCAAGCGCTGGCGTGCCAGTCACTGGATCCATATAAACTTACCTACAACAATATTAAGTTCTATAGTCCGAGATCTCATTGACTCATCGCACAAAACCTTGTGGTGACCAACTGACTGATAATACGGCACACTCTGATGACTAATGCCTTTGTGGTTTACTATTATGTTTATTCTGTATATTTGGTATTCAATTCAAATAACCTTCATGGAACGTGCTTTACATAGACCTCGTCCAACGAGCGATTTTTAGCCAGATTTTTTTAGATTTTACCTTACAACCTGTCCCGTGGAATACTAAATACACGCAAAAGTATGATTATCAGCTGTTATTTATTACTACCCACATTCTTATATGTAAATTGAACGATAGATTTGGTTCTGTGTTTTTTTTTCTGTTTGTATAGGAAGGTCCCTTACCTACCTACTTTCCTAGCCATAAAATTACTCTGGCTGTGGCGCAGTAGGCGAAGGCCCGCCTGAGACGCAGAAGGTTGTGGGTTCGATCCCCGCCGCGGAAGAAATCTTTGTATGATCTGCAAATATTTGTCTCGGGTCTGAGGGTTTTCTATGTATAATATGTATGAATTTACAAAAAAAATAGAGATGAAGTTCACATAACACAAGGCTTTACTTAGGGGCTAGGTGGTGTTGTGTGAAAAAATACCAGCATTATTTATGTGCTCATGTAATGTTTGGTCGTGTCTCTGACTACCCCCTACTTGGAGGTGTCCTTGCCCTACTGCATATTGTCTATGTATCTGAGGAGCTTCCTCTTGGGGATTACAGTCGTGAACGTGTTGGTTTTGTTTTTTTTTCATATCCACGGATTTTTCAATGGATCTATGGGATTATTCTAGGCTCGGTAGCAAGGAATAGCCGGTAACTATCTTAATCTTACAAATATTATAAACGCGAAAGTTTGTGAGGATTGATGTTTGTTACTCTTTCACGCAAAAACTACTGAACGGAATTTAATGAAACTTTACAGTAATATAGCTTATACATCAGAATAACACATAGGCTACTTTTTATTCGGGTACCACGCGGGGGAAGCCTTGGGCAGAAGCTAGTAATATTATATGCGAAAGTTTGAAGGTTTGTGTTGCTACGCATCTCTGTAACGGCCAAACCAATTTGGATGAAGTTTAGAACAGATACAGTTCGTGACCTAGAACAAAGCATAGGCTACTTTTAACCCGGGTATCACCCGGACGAAGCCTTGGGCGGAGGCTAGTGTTATATCAAATCTTACATTGGCCAGATCCTTTTAATTGCAATTACCTAATAAATACCTATTGATTTTGACATACTACGTCTGCTTCTTCGTCGTTTGAAAACCTTATTCCGCAGCAGTGGTCGGTTCTGCTGACTAGTTGTTTTTTTTCTGTTTTATTTAACAATAATAACATAGCATTACAGTAGAAACCAATGCGCTATGAAATACAAACAATAAAATAAAAATGAAAAATCAAGAATAATAATAAAATAATCAGATTATGAAAAAAAAAACAGAATAATTAACAGATAGAACTAATATGAACACTATCAATCAACTCACAATACTTCAGACATTCTCTATGTGGGAGTCAGCGGTGTTTTTCAAATGATATTTCCTTAAACTTGCTGTAGAACCATTTTTAGTGAGGAAATATTACAAAGCGCACAGCGCACACACTAGGAAGAGCACCGGTAGAGAAGGAAGAGAGGTGTTGCCACTCACATACTTAGCTTTAAATTTATTACAAAAATAATAATAATCGAATGTAGATTCGATTACTGAATTTGATGTCTCGGACACTCTACATACATTCGGCCAGAAAACAGATCACACGATGGTGTTGATGCCAGGAGCGCATTTAATATTTTTTATTGAGCATTTGATGAATTAATGAATGAAAATACATCCATTCATCAAGGAAACGAGCGTGATTGTATGTATGTATTAAATTAAATTTTCGTAGTAATAATAAAAGACTGAACGGGTATTGTAAGCAAATCAAATGTTTTCCCAACAATGCTGCTACCTATACATAATTCATGGTGTTATTGTACCATAACGCACAAAACATACATAGCTTTCGTTGTTCTGGTTAGGTAACGGTTTAGGAATTTATAGGGTGTGACCATGGCATCTAGTTATAAATGGGACAGGCCATAAGTATTGTAACTTTCGGTAAATGGGTACTATGCACTTATGAGTAAAGTTACAATATAAACTTTAGCTTCCGTGCACGGCTTCGGTTGTGTGTAAAAACTATTACTTTTGTCGTAAGCAAATAGAAAAAAACTCCTAAATGCGATATGTTATGTTGAAAAACGTCTCTAACTTATGTTAAAGAAGAAAAGAGTGGAAGAAACAGTTTTCAAAAAAGTACTTCGATAAAAAGTAGTCTTTGGTCATGTACTTTAATTAATGCGAATTTCATTTATAAATATATTTTAACCGTTACAAAGATACAAATGACCTATTTATTAGCTCTTCTCCCTCAACTTAATTTCTCACCTTCAGCTGTTACTTGGTTTTCCTCTTACTTAAGTGATCGTCACCAGAGAATCCGAGATGGCGAAGTCTTCTCCAAAAAAGTACTTCGATAAAAAGTAGTCTTTGGTCATGTACTTTAATTAATGCGAATTTCATTTATAAATATATTTTAACCGTTACAAAGATCCTCAGATAAAAACATCCAAACATTCGCATTTATAATATTAGTAGGAGTAGGATATTAGTACCTAAAAGTAATATAGAATAGAATGGAATATATATTTATATTTTTAGAATATCCTTTCTATAACACATAAGTTTGTATTAAAAATTATAATGTTTGTAGAGCTTTTAAATCCAACAAGTAACAAGATACAATTTAAAAAAAAACTATATAGTATTTACTGGTCGAGTTATTTCTTGCATAGATTCCTAGAACGAAACCAATCTACTGTGTATCTGTGTACCAATAACCAGTTTTTATAAGTACATATGCAGGACTAGTTCATGAGAAAACTGCAGTTTATTTATAACATTGTTGAACTTCGTAACTGTTAAACTACTTATAATATGAATAGAAACGTCAATCTGCTTGCATGCGCAGACGCCATCCAATAGTTATCTAATCAATGCACAATGTCACACGAGTCACTGTGTCGCGCTGCCGTCGGTTCGTTTGTTAATTTTAACGTTGACATCTGATTATTTTATGTATTAATTTGTTAGAATAGGAAGTTGGTTTCCGTAACGCGTTGATGATAAGGTATCGCTTACTTCTCAAATAACTTTAGAATGCTATATGCTTTGTCTGCGCAGGAGTGTTATTTGACCAAAAACAGTATCAGTAGTATGTGGGCGAACCAGATACGTATTTACGTCGAACTTGTAGTTTCGATACCTAAGGAATTTAGATTAAAATGTACCTTGCCAAGTCTCATGTATATTATTGACACACAATGTTGCATTATATACAGCGTTCGATGTAGTTAAGGTATACAGGGTGTAAAAAGACTACTCCCGAAAACTTCGGGAGGTGAAAGTACCCATCAATACGAACAACTTTGACTATGGAACCAAAACTGTTAACGTGAAAAAAAAAACAGCTGTTCCATACATAGGCCAAGTAGGTATTGAACTTTAGTATGGAACAGCTGATTTTTTTTCGCGTTAACAGTTTTGGTTCCATAGTAAAAGTGGTTCATATTGATGGGTACTTTCACTCCCCGAAGTTTTCGGGAGTAGTCTTATTACACCCGGTATAATATAATAGGTATATTTTTGAACTAGATTACATACTCGTTAAAAAATATAAGTTTTCAAAAAGCGTTATGCGTATTTCCTTTTGACATATTTATTTACAAAAACAACCGTTCCACACCTAGCCTTGTGTTTACCACACATTCATTTCAATAGGATCGTAAAACGAAACGGTTCTATCAGTATGAATAGTTTATGTGGTAGTCTGGTGTCGACGTCACGAAGCCGACTCTTGGCCCCATGCCATTGTTTTCTGAAGTTCAGCAATACGTGGCGCTAGGTGTAACCTACCGTACATCGAGATTGTAATACTCGAAAATAATTTGTTGATATGTTTGGTGAATAGATGGATAAGAATAGGCTTTCCTCTAGCTTAACAAATAGTTGAATGACTATTTCTGTTTATTGTGTCAATAGACACAAGTTTAATAATACTTAACTGGAAATAAAAAAATAGAAGAAATTCTCTTACTGTTGAAAAATACGGTACCAGATATAACGAGCAGAATTTAATTCACTCAACAGAATAGCAAATCAACAATTATCATCAGCCTCTTTTTAAATTGTCGCGACGCATGGTTTTAAGTATTAATTTAAATATTTCATATTTCGCTCAGCGAGCTATGGAAAGAGCTATGCTCGGAGTCTCTCTGAAGGATAGAATTCGTAACGAATACATCCGTCAGAGAACCAAAGTTATCGACATAGCTCAACGAATTAGCAAGCTGAAGTGGCAGTGGGCCGGTCATATCTCGCGAAGAACCGATAACCGCTGGGGTAAACGTGTTCTTGAGTGGAGACCGCGACTCGGCAAACGTAGTGTAGGACGCCCTCCGGCCAGGTGGGATGACGATCTGCGAAAGACTACAGGCAGATGCTGGATGCGGCAAGCTGAAGACTATGGCGCTCATTAGGGGAGGCCTATGTCCAGCAGTGGACTAATATAGGCTGATGATGATGATGATGATTAATTTATAGCCACCTCCATCCAACTATCATACATTAAAACCCAAAACTTTGTGAGGGTGGATAGATGTTTGTTACTCTCACTCAAAAACTACTGAACGGATTTTGATGAAACTTTACAGTAATATAGCTTATACATCAGAATAACATATAGGCTACTTTTTATCCGGGTACCACGCGGGCGAAGCCGTGTGCAGAGGCTAGTATTTATATAAAAACGTAAACCTACTCCCCTGCTGTTGCCGATTCTGCGAGCAAGTACTTTCCAAAACCCGATCTTCTGAAAACCAGAACCTGATCTTGATTGTATTACCCATGATGGACGTTCTCAGATACATACTCAATCCGTAGATCTTTAAGGTAGGGGGTAGTCAGGGGCACGTCCAAACTTTACATTTGGCAGATGTTTGCATATTGCAAGTAGTCATTCCACGCGACAGTTTGCAAAGCCATCGCCGCTTATTGGAACACAAACTGATGGTACATCCAGCACATGTCTTAGGATTTTTGTTTTTAGAGCATTTCGATTTACTTACGAAAAAGTCTTTTCAAAACTATCTAATTCATGAAATGTGACATTGGTTCTCAAATGTACGATGCACTGACTATATTCAATTAACCTTCATAATAAAAACTTTTCAAGATGGAGCCGGTTCTGTATTTGTTGGTATAAAAAAGGGTCTCACATGAGTCATTGTCCTCAATTCCCAATGGATACTGACGTATAGCAAAGTGGTTATTAAACGCGTAGATGGTAGATATAACATAATTGGCGTTTCGCTCTACCTGTTCTGAGGGGACTGGACAGGAAGGCGTGATGAGGGACATCCTCGCGTCATCATTCCATCCAGAAAAAGAATCTTACTATCCTAATAATATTATAAACGCGAAAGTTTGTGAGGCTAGATGTTTGTTACTCTTTCACGCAAAAACTACTGAACGGATTTTGATGGAACTTTTCAGTAATATAGCTTATACATCAGAATTACACATAGGCTACTTTTATCCGGGTACCACACGGGCGAAGCCGTGGGCAGAGGCTAGTATAATAAAATAATAAATAATGCTGGACATTTTCACACAGCACCATTTAGCCACACACTAAGCAGAGCTTTTGTTATAGGAACTACATGGCTGATATACTACCCGCGGCGGGAATCGAACCCGCAACCTTCTGCTTCTCAGGCGGCTTAAAAATAACTTTTCTGCCCGACTAAAGAAGGAAGGTTATGTTTTTAGATTATATTTACGTAGATAAATAATAAATAACACGCTCACAACTATAATCCCCTAGGTGAAAATCTTTAAATCTATATTTAGTACTGCGATCCGTGAGAATACCTAGTAGGAGATAGTCAGAGGCAAGTCTGATTATTATATTCGCCACATGCAACCGTTTTTGCATACCTAGTATTCCTTGCGACGTATTTGTAATTATTTATTGAAATATTATTTTTTATTATTTATTTACATTTTTGTTTTACTTAGAATCACTGTAGAAGCTTTTCTCGGTACCTACTCAGACACTTGCTTTCTATTTATAAACTCATATCACCCAGATTGGTGATTTTGAACGAATGGGGTACTTACATCAAACGTATCATAGGGTAGTTAAATATCTTAGAAAAAAAAATCAACATTCAACAGTCGATAAGATAAGACCGCCCATTGTTCCTTTATCATAATGTGTTACTGTTTATTTTGTTTTTATCTTAGGTATACAATAAAGTATTTTCATTCATTCAGTCATATAGATACATAGTATTGGCCCTGCACTAGGACGGGTTAATCCACAAATCTCCCCTAAAATCCCCCTTAGGGGGGAAAAACGGGACTAGGTAGTTACCTAATAGCGGTTATAATAGGGCAGTGGTCAGCTGCATTGACTCGAATGTTTTCTAGAAATATCGAAATATGGTAGTTGCATATCAAATGTTTTTTTTCTATGGAGACTAATCTTTCATATTGTAAAACAGTAATTTTCGAGTACCGTACTATCAGTGAAGGCACCGACCAAGTTTCGACTCATTCCGAAAGTCTTCATCAGGGTGAGTGGGTGCGGTAGACCAATCTTACGGAATCTGCAGCCAGTTAAGCTCTTCAGTTTTCTATCTAGTTTTCATACTAACTGAGCTTAACCCAGAGCAGCTATTTCCACGCGAATATTTTTAGAACAAGTTTGCCTGCACCTCAGTTGAATTCTTGCACGTAGGTTTCTGTTTTCAATTATAATTTAAAGTAAAAACGTGTGCTTTATGATCGGTGGAATACAAAGTAAAGTTTAGTTTTATGACGTCATTGACATTCAAGTCAACATGTGTCTCGGAACCCGTAATTTTGTTGTTTATGACTTTAGTGTGGAGTGGCAAGAATTGTGCAGAGAAGGCATTTTGAATAAATATTACATGCTTGTATCCTACTTGCCATATAAAGTTAGAAACAAACGTTTTCAGACCAACGTTATCATTGAATACCACCACAAATTCTTCCTGTATTAGATATGAAATATCCGTTTATTTTGCATTAATTACAGATAGTTGAATTGAACTTAAAGTGATCTAAGCACTCTACTTAATATATATACTCTATCTAATTTTAATATATTTGTAGCAAAGTCTAAGCATTCAAATTATCATTATTTTTTGTGGGATCTGTAATTATTTAGTTGAATTGAACTTAAAGTGATGTACTCTATGAGAGTTGGAGCTCTGTGTAAAACTTTTTGCATGCAAACGCACGTGAGCCGGCTTGAATGATACAGCGCGCGGGCGGGCAGTCTCGGCGCGACCTCTCTACGCTTATCACGACACGCAATTCAATTAACCAATCAACTTAATCCAATACAAATAAACAGCGAACGCGTTCCATTTTTGAACAATTTAAAGTGTTCCAAATTCATAAAATCAAAGACTGTTGTGACCATAATTTCGAAGTTTAAGCTCGAGTGTTCATGCTAATTACTCCGATGCTCCTGTACTGATTGAGGTACGAAGGGTGTTATTTCCGCGAATTTCTGATGATGTAACTGTGTTTGAATAGTTCCTTTGTTCTGTGATTTGTTGTTCAGTGGTCAGAGAAGAAACTGAAAGTTTAAGTGACACGCTAATAACGGGAAAGTTCCTGTTACTATACTCGGTATGTTTGTTTTATGATAACTTTTGTGGGGAGCGTAGTCCCTTTTATAGCTATATTGTTATGATTTTTTCGCATATATAAGTGTATTCGTGCGTCGGTGGCGATATGCCAAAATGTATTATTAAACTGGTGGATGGAATTTTAATTTAACTCCGCCAAAGTAAAGTTATTTTTGGTAGCTTTTGCATCGTATTGGGTATGGTTTCTCAAATTCATAAACAAATTTTGTATCAACAGAATGAATCGGATTCAACTTTTCTAGAATAAGTAAAAGGTAGAATACACGATCTGCATTAAACCCACATTTTAATAGACGATGTAGGAGTTGGAAAAACTATTATCTGGTGCATTATCGTGCGTATTGTACCTTTTACAATTAATTCGCATAATTTTACCTCACGAAATGCAAGATTTCGCGAAACTTATGACTGACCTCAACAGAAGTTGGTCATTTTGACAGCTATGGTTGGAATAGCTATCGAGTTGTGTAATACATCAAGTTTGACCTCAGTTCTTTCGTATGAGTTATCTCTCATGGTAGGAACCTGTTCTGTAACTTGTACCTATGTGGGCTGCTAGTAAACAGGTATCGCTAGATCGAGGTTGAACTACTCGTAAGTATTATATTTAAGATGTCTATTAATCTTTATTTTATATCCTGCTAATATAATAGCTAAACGATATTCCAAAGAGCAAAGTTATTTTATAATCTTACATAGCAACGATTGAATTATTAAGATGTAAACATAACAAAATAACTATTGCTATAAAATACGAAAACGCGATTCTCACTAAAATATGTATTCTAGAAGTAATTTTAAAAAACAGGGGCTGTTCCTTTAGCTTCGTAAATAAAACTGGTTACATAGAAAGTGATTACAAATAACATGTATGTATTTAAGGTTACACGTAGGTACATACTTCTCTTCAGTTTGTTAAGTTAGCAGGATAAGGAAGCCTTATCAGTATTTTCTTTAATCTTAACGATCTAGTTGTTTTTGTCATATGTACTATCTATATAAACGCATATATCCTTGAACCATGCTTGAACTCGTGCTCATATAACCTGGCTTTACATGAATGGTTAGCTCTGTTAACATCAAATGGGATTGTAGAATGGAAATAAATTAAAAATAATGTTGATTCTAAATACACAGTATTATGTGTAATTAGTGTACACGATATGTAATGATCTCATTTGTTTCCTTGTCTGTTGTTATCAGAAACAGCATCCAACATTGGCTTTTAGTACGAATCATTGGTTTTCCTCATTATTAAATATTAATAGGTTCTTCTACCTATGGCTAGGAAAATAATAATTAAGTATATTCTTACTTAGACCGAAATTCCTAAAAAAGTCTTATATGTGTTAAAGTTCGATGTTATTTTAAAGTTTTTTTACTAGGTATTAATTATATCATTAAAAAGTATAATCTATCATTTCATTCGTGAAGTGATTGAAATGACTTAAAGACTATTTTTTTTATTGTCCATATTACATTATTATACATAAAATAAATTAGTGTATCCTAGTAATATTACAATCTAGCCAATATTAGGATAATTAGTTAACTTAGTTTTATAAAATAAAGTTTAGCTAAGAATGTGTCCATTAACACGTTTCTTACTGTCTCTATCTAGACACTTTGCTCATATGTTGTTTATATAGCACTGACACGAATTTCACTACATTCCACTATTATTTCCACTAAACCAATATCTGTGACTAAACTAACTCAAAGGGTTTGGTCCTTTGGAGTCTTCTCACTATGTCCGTGTTATATAGACCTATCTTATAGACTATATTGATATATGAATATAACATACCTACTTATAGACTACAATATCCGTAAAACATTACAAGCCGATTGTTACCTTCACATTTACAAAAATGTAATAATCGCTTGAATGGATCTCCTTGAAAATGGGCGTGTAATCGCATTTTAATATATAAAAAATATATAATAGCAGGCCACATAAACGCGTGAAGCATAAAACGAGAAGGTTACAAAATTACTCTTGATGACTGTAATAGAGAACAATTGCATTTTTTCTCGGTCCAATCAGCACCGGTTTTTTTGTAATACTCCAAAACAAGTCTGGTGAGTAGAAATTTACCTATTTGACTTGGTAAAAAAAACTATCTCAAAAGTTTATAAGTTGGTAGATACTTATCCCTATAAAATTGAGGTCATGGTCACCGTATTTATACGAACGTATCTAAGACAAATCCAAGCTTTTAATGTATAAATGAAAACTTACAAAATGTAGAGTTTTAACTCAATCAGTGTATTGTATGTAATCATCATTATCAGTCTGAAAACTTCCACGACGTGTTTTACAATGTCTATTGCAACGCAAACTGGCTATAAACTTTATTTAACCACCACCCTTGAAGTCAAACAAATCTATTGCAAAAAACCGTATTTTTTGCAATAGATACAATAGCCGATACAATTTTTGTATCGGCTAAAGGTAATAACCAACCAAACATCCTCTTACATCAAACGCATACGGGCGCCTTTATGTCGCGCGTAAAAAGACAAAAATCAGTCTCTCTTGCCGATGCCGTCAGACAATCAATTTGCCTTTTTCTTTGTCTCTCATTAGATAGAAACCAGGTGTTGGAGACAGGCCGCCCGCAAGTGTGACATGACGAACGGTCTTCTTACACCTTTATCAACCAACTGTCTATAAACCTTTTTGATGTAAAATGCAATGCAAGATCGCTATTGATTTCCCATTTATTCTCGTGCCTTCAATAATTGCTTAGTCACACACTGACCTTGCTTAATTATAATAACCGTGGCGAAAGGGTATCTAGACAACGTGCCTATGGGAAAAGTAGCGTACCGCAATATTGCTAAAAATATAGCATTAATCATTGCGAACGACAAAACTTTGCGCGTCTCTGAAGGATGGAGATGAACAAAACGGATTGCAACTCTTTGTGCGGACTTTATTGCTAAAAGCTATCGACAAATGCCATGCTCTATATTTTTCTTTCTACAACCTAACTTTTGCATTTTCACATAGAAGTCGAATGTACTAGCGCGTTTTCATTAGTCAACGAACAGGGATGACAGTTTGTCTCCATGCTCGGGATGCCAATTGTGCTGTTGGACCGGTGTTGGACAAACGCCAATATTACTATGGATCGTGTGGTCATAAGTATATCTGAGAAACTGAAATTGCCGCTTCGCTTGTTGCGAGTTAGTTCCGCCAATTGTTACTAGATGTCGTGACTAGTCCTAAAATAACGCGCTGCATATGTTTTTTTAGGTATTTTGTTATGTTGTTATTCTTGATATACTTTTAAATTATGAAAAAATAATTTGATTGCTAGGGATACGTCTTGTTTTACACTAACAGTAACTTACGTAGCTTACTCAGTTACGACACAGATGTCGCTACTACTAAGTATACAATTTTACAGTAGAGCTACAGAACAACAAGGAATCTTTTTTTTGCCAAGTAAAAACGACGTATTTTTTTTTATTTAATAATCCAAGAAACAATGTGATTTCATTTATGGTTCAGAAGCCAAATGGCAAAAACGGAACCCATATAGAGTTTCGTCATGACCGTTTGACCGTGTGACCGTTTGTAAGTCCGTGTGTCACACCCCGTAGTCTCCCCCAGCTTTACAAAAAAAACGAAAAAGAAAAACGAAGAAAAATAACACTGTATTTTTTTTTACATTTGACAGAGCAGTTATTTTCCTAAAGCTCGTTTCGTAAAGCACTGTTTTACACATTATAGAAAAAAATTATCTTTGAATATGGACTCGATACAAAATCTTCTGCTCGAATGCCTTTTTCTGTAGATTCTGTAATTATTTGTATGTAAAATCCAACATTTTGACAGTCATGCACATTTTTGAGCTTCTGTTCTTTCCAGAACTGTGTGATTTTGATGAATTATAAATAGACACTCCACAGAAAACCAAAAAACTTCTCAATTCAAGACAAAACATTAAAAACACTAGGAAAGGGGCATGATTAGCTAATGTTCCGAGGATTCATAAATACTGTTGCCATGTTTCGTTTAGGATATCCTTGTTTGAGAGTTAGATTGGTTGTTTTAAAATATGACGTAGAATTAAGCACTAAAGATAGTAGATTATTCTTACTTGTTTAATTATAGGAAATGGCAGGTAAAAAGCAACATTAAAATCTAGAGAAAGTATGCTCTAAATGTTAACGTTGTTTCACTTTTTGAATGTTAAAGTGTTTAATTTAATCAGGAAGGAACTGTTTCCTTGGCAACTGCTCACACTTTTCCGGGAGATGTATCTCTGAACTCTATTTATTGTCTAAATAAATCTTCTATTTTGCAAGTTTTCATTTAATTTGCCTTGTTATACAAATACAAATACTTTATTTACAAAAATACTGTGTGCCTAGGTTACAAGTTTAACAATGAGCTTCGCACTAGGTCTAGTCTGTATCGCGGAAGCTCAGAGCGTTTGACAAAGAAATATATATGTAATAAGAGATAAACAAATGCAAGGCAAACATTTAAATTACTTCTTGTGAGTACAAAATATTGCAAAAATAATTTAAAAAAAATGTTAGTATGTGTGGGTAAAATCTTGCAACTGAATTATAGACCAATTATCCTCCACCGATTGAGCTGAAATTTTGCATACACGTTTGCTTTGGATGACAATGCACGGATAAACATCATCATTCACATCAGTGACATCATTCTAAATCTAATATGGCGGACTAATTATTTTTCATGCACTCCATATATGAGTATCAGGGTTTGCTGAGAGAATATGAAAAGCTTGTTTTTTTTAAATAATGAACAATTTATGTTAATTTTTAAGTATCCATTATATACAATACAAGCAAGACTAGTAGCAAGCCCAAATAAATCCGGTATAAAGTAGTGGTCTCTGCTTACCCCTTTTGGAAACAGGCGTTATATTATTTATATATGATAAGCAGTTAACATTGCGTAGCTTGCCTGATCACTTAGCAGTGTCACAAGTACCTATCTATCAGCTAGATAAGCGACGTTCCGCCGGATACAAACTTGCATTTACTTTACTCAACAATGCAAATAAATCACAGCACGCGTCATGCAGCCATGACATTGGTTAGAGGCTCACGGAAGCCGTGCTAATTCATAACCCGCTCAACTATGCGTGACTAATAGTCTTGATGCTGTAACCTCAGTACCAAATAAGAGCATCCATCATCATCATTGGCAGCCCATAGTAACCCACTGCTGGGCATAAGCCTCTTCCCTTAAACGCCACTCCTGCCTTTGCTGGGCCTTTCTCATCTAAGTCTTACCTTGAACCTACCTAACGGCGACGACGATGTCGTCCATTTTAGGATATTATTAAGACTATACCTCGTTATAGTTACTATAGAGGTATATACTATACCACGAAACTAGACCACGATAGTTGGAAGAGGAAGATTTCGACTACGACTATACCACGGGGTAGTTGGAAGAGGAAGGCCTCGGCGAACATACTCTGACCAAATTGGAGACAGTCTAGAGGAAGGCCAGGTCAGAAGTACACTAAACCGCCGAGCTTGTATGAAGAATTTGATATTGGTATGCCAGGATCGTAGCTAGTGGAAATCCTTAGTCTCTGCATACCCCTCCGGGAAACAGGCGTTACCTAATGTATGTAGGTATGTATACCACGTACTATACTATTCTCCTGCTGACGTTTCGAGGTCCTTCTTCAGAAGCACCGTCCGCGACTACACTCGACGGTCCTGAGACGGGAACTGTAAAGTATCTGGTAAAGTCGTAATAATATCCTAAAATGATACCACACCACGATCATTTCAATTCTAGGATGTCATCCATACACCTAGCTGGAGGTCTGCCAAGGCCTCTCGGCCACATGAATGAATAAGAGCATTAATCGTGCCAAACTAAAGCTGAATGAAGGTTCATCATAAAAAGCAAGCCGTGTTTGCAGAGGAATCTTTGTCGTGAGGAATCTCCGTTTATTGACATATTGGGTGCAGCAATTTAGCTAGCAGAACCGACAACCGCTGCGGAAGTTAGGTTCTTGAATAAGTTTTATACGGGCCTGTAACTGACAAAATGTTATGTTTACATAGATATAGGTGCCCCTTTTCATTCACCGAACAGCTTAAACCAAATCGACCTTGAGGGTTACCTACGTCAATTTAGCCATTATGTTCATCCACCTACCTGAATATTTACTATGTAGGTACTTGCTAATGTTGTTGGCATACCTATTCAATGATACTGTAGTCGTGAGGTCACGATCAACTGAACGAACACAGAAGAGTATTACAATATCTGTGACAGAACTTTGGAAGGTACTAACTTTATTCATATTGTAACCATCGATCAGCAAGATTAAACAAATTAAAGAGCTCATCTAAGATAATTCTAGAATTAGTAAGCAGTGGGCAGGGTATCTTAATGCAAGTATTGTAAACCTTGGGATATGCACAACACTTTTATAATAGTGAACATTTTACCAGACTTATCATAGGGAATACGGATTAGCTATAGGATTTGCTTAGTTTATAACCAGAGATCAGTTTATTATTATAAATCAGTTTATTCGTCAGATTATTGGACTTATGATTTTTTTTATCGAAACTGAGATGTACAATAAATAATGAATCTCGACTTAGATAGTTTAGGATAAGCTAGAAGTAAGCTAAGCATGCTAAGATCTTTAAAGTGTTGCTCTTACCCCTGGGTCTGCACAACTCTTTTGTTGTGAGCACACTAGCACCCATAGATAAGTAAGCATCAGGAGGTTTACGTGTGATCGATGGGTATATTAAATGGCTGTATGATCTGTTTTATGATCCAAGATCAGTATTTCATCAGGGTTACTCACAAAGGTTCATTAGAAGACCTAATCTAAATTGTAGTTTCTGCTTTTATCGACAGCCTGTGCTGTCTCTATACATAGGCCTCTCCAAAGAATGCCATGATCTTGGACTACCTCCATCCACTGACATCCCGCTACCGCATCAGTCCATCGGGCGGGAGTCCAGGGGTATTTTATGAATGTGGTAAAAAACATGACATAAGTGGCCTATTAAGCGGCTTTTGGGAGTAGATCAACTGCTTTCAATTGAACCTAAGCATCACATCATCATGCATGTCAGTCTGTCGGTTTGCACACCGAAATCGGTAAAGCATGTTGTGTCCAACTCACTGTAATATCATAATATTTACACATGTTTACGCAAATAAACACACACACACACACAAATTAGTAACAACGCCATTTAACTTTAGGAATATTACTGGAACTTGTAATCATAATGGGAGCCAAAAAAAAAAAACGATTTTTCTGCCGACTAACATCTGTCGTGCATAGGGGTACACTGAAAATCAGCGCTGCGCCTTAGTCTGCCAGCATTTTCCTCAGTGTGCTCCTTTTGCCTGAATTTAATCATGGCAATTGCTTAGTTAGATATAGTTAGTTTTTTATATGTATAAGTACCTACTTACTATGTAACCTGATGCTGTAATGGTCATAATTTCAGGCAATAAATATTTTTTATATTCTATTCTATTCTATTCTAAATTATCTTTATCTTTATCACATAGGCCCTTCTTTATTTTAGTTTCAAGTTGGGACAAGTACAAGTTGTAAAAGTACTTTTGCTAATCAATTAATTTACTGTGACAGAAGGTGCAAATCACACGTGTTACTTTCGATTGTTATAATCAGTTCAAACTACTCCATTTCCATAAATAATATAATCAGTACTTCCTACAAACACTACTATTTCCATAGCTAACAGTAACAGTTGTAAGACTAATACGATCCAGTCACGCACATCTATCCTTGGCTTGTAAGATTGCCCGACCGCCCTTGATACCACCACTGCCCGTTCTATAATTACACAGGGCCCAGCATAAAACTATTGATTAGGAACCCAGATATAGATGCTTTCTGAAACACTTGAGTTTGAAATGTTTTTTCTCGACGGTGCGTGTTCGGAAGAAATCCTACCTCTATGATTAATAATAACCGTATGGGTATGTTCGATTTCATTTAAACGAGTTGGGAATTATGTCGGGACCAGAATGATGTGCTGGATAGTTTGAGAATCAGCCCTTACAAAGGTGACTATCATAAATGGCTGGGGTTCTCTCGACCTGGTAGGACTGCACTCGAACGATTGACGTTTACTATCATAACTGTGATTTCGAAAGAGGACCACCACTAAATATTAATTAGGAGACATTAACATTGTGTTTAGGATGCGGCAGCAGACGGCATATTAATCTATGTATTGACCTTGATTCTCAATCGGGATGGTCGCTGGTAGGTGGCGGTGGTGAGCTCATGCGTCGCACCTCTGCTGCGCGAAACGTTCGTATCAGCAGGCAAAGCATCTGATTTTATTCCGCCAGTTCTTCCTTGCTCGCTCGCGTATGCAGTTAGCGTTGCTAGTCCCGCACTAGTTTATGAACGCGCAACTGTTCCGCAGCACGCGTGTTGCCGCGAAAAATTAAAAAACAAATCATCCACGCTTTTTCAGTGCAGTGAAACTAAAAAAGAATGGGTGTCGTGAAACAGAAGAAAAGTAAGGCGGAAAAGAAGGATGTGAATGGAAAGGAAAAGCCGAAAAATAAAGAAAAAGTGAAAAAGAAAAGAACTGTGTCGTGTTTACAATGCATCAAGCCGGTCAAAGATGGTACGGAATACGCCACTTACTTTTTAAATTATTATAAAAAGTTGTTTGTTTGTTATTTTTCCATGTCAAGGAATTTCGTCAAAGTACCCAATATAACTATCGAGTATGGACACCGTCTCAACTTAGCTGTGACACCTAATCTACTTATCCCCTACCTATCTATCATATTACGCGGGTAAAGAAATACGAGAAAATGCAAATGCTGTGTTTTCAAAGCATTGTAATATTCATTGGCCAAGAAAAGTGGTTGCAATTAAAATACGAGTAGGTAATTGTGAATCGACTGAGGTTATTCAGTTCCATTTCCGTTTCCTTCTACACATTTCATTGAAATATTTTCACTGCTTAGTAAGCAAGTAACCTACTTCTTTAGTTCTTCGTGGTATGAACATGTTATGAGGAGGTATGAATGCCTTAATAATATAAATATTGAATGTGGATAGATAGAGTTAAGAGACGTTGATAGACTTTATTTTACCATGGAACATGGATAAACTAAACTGTCTCAACGCTATAACTTACCTACTTTTAAAGCACCGTCTAGGATCCGTAAAATGGCAAACAATGAAGCAATAATTCCTTGACTGTCGTGCCATCAAAAATACAATAGTAGACTGAGTTTGGCTCTGAGTTTTTCCCTGCTGATACCTAGACTAACTACCTACTGTGGCATAAAACTTTTTCTCTTAAAAAACACTCATGTTAAGGGTACATTACGTACCATCTTTTTATACTTCTTTATAATTTTTTATTGATTTCTACTTCCCTGTGCAGCATCTATCGAATAAACAATCTATCTATACATCTTTGAAAACACCTTACATAGAAATCTTTATAACCGTTATAAGCGGTTTCGTACAGACAAAAATAAAATTAAATGTAGAGTCCTTTCTGGAATCAGAGCCTCTATTGGCCTGTCATAGAGCACTGACTCTACGTGCACTTTTTATTAAACTTAAGTATGCTAGTACATTAGTTTGTAAAAATATGTACTCTTGTGCATATAACAAGGTTGCGTACGTTCTTTGAATCAAGTTAACTGAAACCTTATAATGCACAGCTACTTTATTTTCTGCCTTCGTTGGCAAAACACTGTTGCAATATACATTCAATTAGCCTGAAGTTAAATTTCCAATTATTGCCCTCGAGTGGTGCAAATACTTACATAATACAAATATTAGTATGTTCTGCAGATATATTTTCTGGTTCTGGGTGTTGTGGCACTGGCATTTCCTGATACCCACAACACAGGGAATCTTAATGTGAGGTCAGGTCTATGTGTGTCAGTTGAGTGTTTATTTATTTATTTCTACCAAAAAATCGCATCTTAACCGATGTTAAATAAAATATGGTAACAGACCTCCTAGCATATTGTGGCCAGTCGAAGTAAATTGGTGAAACTTTGAATGAATTTAGTAAAGTATTCAGGATAGCATTCAGGATATAGGGAATCCTAGTATGGGGTCAGGGCTATGTATATGACAAATTGTGTTGGCTACATTGCGGTAGCAGACAAACAAGCGATGGTCAGATAGAATTGTAAATACAACGTTGTTGGCGTTAATCACCATTGTCTTACATAGAAATTGCAATACTAACAACAATAAACTGACTATTAATATCGACCACATCTGCGTGCATAATCCGAGTTTGATTATGATCGACAAAACAGAAACAGATTATCGTCATTACGACCCACATACCGATGTTTACGTCCCGAATAGCTGAGATTTCGTAATGTATAGCTGGGAACACAGGCGCGAGACCTTAGAGTACGGAACTAAGATAGAGCGCGTATGAGATACTGGTTGGTTAGAGGAGGTAATACATAATTTAAAAAAACTCAAAATACTTACAGATGAAAAGCTGCTCACTGCAGCAGATTATGTTTTAGAGCACAAAGAAAAGCTTATAATCCTAAACATTCTTACACTCATGTATAGACTATAGCTTGCTTGTTAGCTCTTTACGCAAGACTCTACTCTCAATTGTCTAAGGGCCTTTGAAAGTTATATACAGGGGAAAAACTAAGGCTTCCTTGTTTGTTTGCGTAATATTCGTGGTGTGTCATTGAAAAAGTGTATGATTATTTATTACTTTTAATTTGTTATGTTTGGAGCTAAATAAACTGGAGTGCTTGAACTGAATCATAAATTATCTTTATCATCATCAGCGTGGAAGATGACGCACTGAATGTGTTTACTATTATAGGTAGGTACTGGTTCTTTCATTTATTATTTATTTATTTATTATATTTCAGCGGAGGTTGATCACATTTATTCAAAGTTGTTCTTAGAAAAATACTACGTAGTGTTTAGAAAAGGTTAATAGTGACGTCATTAAACGACGCTATTTTAGTCGCAAAGAAATTTATACAGAAGTTCAACACTTTTAGTTTTCTTTGTAAGTAATTTATTCTTGACCTTTACGGACAAATTTACTTTGTGTCACGTTTTACTTTGGGATTACGTTTTGAAATATTTACAATCCCTACCTACATCATAAAGAGGCCTCGATTTGGTAGAGCACTCAAGGTTACACAAATGTTTTGGTTTACATCATCGTTGCCGCATTTGGACACAGATGACTGACCGTCGACCTGTCTGCCATAACGTACCTTTAGGCTTGCTCACATTTATGAATTCAGTTATGGGTACTAACAATGTTAGGTCTTCTATTGTTCGTTTTTTTCACGAAAGAACAAAATTAAAATAAGTTTTCGTCATCATCGTTACATAAGATACATTCTATTCCAGAGACCAAAAATTTACTCATCATCAACACAGAATAACTGTAGAGTCTTTTATCTGAACTGCTTTTTTCGCATTCAGTCTTTTTTCATCAATAGAACCCTTAGTAAAAACTAGTAAACTCGAAGGATGTTGAATTTAACACCAATTTACGTTGTAATGCGATATGAGATCACACAACACACACACGCGCTATGTAAATGTGTTGTTCAAACATGTTATATCTGCAAATATGATCGTAAACTTCCTAGATCTTATGCGTATCTAAATTAATCTAAAGTACCATATTCACTTTTTGAGATAGCAATAATGTCATCGGTCTATCGTACGAAGGCCATGCTATACTGCGTCGTCCTGTTCTTGATCGATTATCGAGAACCTTTAATGGTATTTCCATCAAAGCTCGTTCTTCTAGTTGTAAGTTGCTTAACTTGAGCTTAATTGCATGTAAGAAGGCCCCCCAGCCGATGGGTTTCTGCCATTTTTAAGGTAGCGAGAACTCTGTGGATGTCAGTAGCCCAAGATCGTTCTCCATAACGCTCTTTAGTGGAGGCCTTTGTCCAGCAGTGGACTTCTACGGTCTGTTGATTATGATGTCAGACTTTGGTTTTCATTTTATCACTTAACTAGCTTTAAAAACATGAAGATTAGTATCAGAACTATCAAGTGTACAGCTATCCGTGTAACAAGCAAAAAGTCAGAGTAATTTAAGAGGTTTATCGAGCTTGAAATTATGTTTGCATAATAAGTGCTGAAGAACCTGAGTCAGACAGAACTATCAGAAAACTTCACAGTCTGGCTTATTACCTACTGTTCTATGGAGGAGATTTATAGTGTGTCCGCAAAAAAAAAATACAATTGTCTTTTTGATATTGCCCATAATCATTCAATACAATTTACTAAAAAGCTATAGATATTGTCAGATTATCATGCCCTGTTTGCACATTTTTGATCTACTCTTTGATTGACTTTCTGGCGTCAATTAAGTAAATTACACTCTAAAATAAACACTGAATTTCATAGTCTATGTCATTATTTGTTTTGATTGGAACTGTAGAAACCTTCTTACTTCAATAACTATATAGCATGAAAAAAATTAAAGCACTTATCCAGAAAACTTGAGTCTACGTGAACCCAGAACATTGAATTGGTCAGATTTGGCGCACAAAATTATTGCTTAATGACATATTCAGAGGTTTTAAGATTTAACAATGCTCCGGCTTTGGGTACAATATCATAGAATACATAGGAAATTACTGCATGTTCCATGAGATCTACCCCTCTGCTTTTATACCATCTGGAGACCTGTAGTCTTCAAAATAAGTAAACTTTGGATTATTGACTATAATAGCGTTTCAGATGATGAACAGGGACGCAGACATTAAAATAACTAGGCTGTACCTAACTTGCGTTAGCGTGAAAGGAAAACTAAGCGTGAGGTATTTGTAGACCCGTGATGTAAATATTAGCGATACCGTTCAAGTTCACGCAACACAACAATCAACAAGATTTTATCTGCCGTACAATGGAATGATTTGTGACAATACAGTACAGATGTCCATCACCTGTATGTATTTTACGAGTAAACAATGTACTCATTATTTACACCAGGCAATATTATGTATTGTTGGATTGGAGCATGCATAGCCGTACACGTAAATTGCCCTGGCTTCACACGGCCATTGTGAATTTAAGTGGCCCTTCCGCTTTTTACTGCATAAAGCGCTTGTTGTACACAACAAGTGCTATGTATACTCGTACATTTTCATGGAAACGTATCCATTTTCTTTTACCGTCTTCCAAAAATTAGGAGGTCTTTCGCAATTCGTTTAGGGGATGATCCCATGAAAAAAATATCTTAATAATGTTGTTTTTACAAACATTTAAATACCTGAGAGTGTGTTGATACTACTACGAGTATATGGATGTTTTTTTTAGTGCTCGGAAAACCAAATTGAAGTCGATTGTTTCGACTTGAAAAAAGCTCAAAATAATACTCCCTTTTTACAAGCTTTTATTTAACTTGCAATGTTTGTATGGTAGTTTGTTTGTTTAGGTCAAATCTTACAAGCTGAATTAGATTAGAACCACTTTCTCTTATCCTACGGAGATGAATTTTTGCATGTTGGTTCAATTCTATTGACAATGCATTTTTATGGTAAGCATAACTTGATTCGACATTCAGGATTAGCTCCAGATAAAGGCACTCTTCAACGGTCCTCAGCACAGACACGAAATTGTGTGTACGCATTTTATTATGATAGCAGATTTTAAGTTTTACCGTGACATGGTTGCTGCATTCAGGGTTAAAAGCTTGTTTTTTTTTTTACTATTAATTTATTTATACTAAGACGATGCAAAAGGGCATTGCTGATGCGTTCCTAAATTATTCCAGACACGGGAAAAGTTGAGTTTTTCATTTCAGTCATCATAAAACGATCTTTCCCATAATTCGCTTCTACTTGACCTAAATAGCTGATAAGGCGCCTTAGTTCCGATTCCGATTATCTTAGAAGAATATAAAATATTTATAAGTAGGCTATTATAAATACTTTCTATAGAACATGTTGGATATTATATGCAGGCTATTCATATTGTTGTTTTAAACGTGAAAACTTGTGATTGGCATGTTGTTTTTATAAGTGTGTGTGTTTTCTACTAATTTAAATAGAACAAATCCTGATCGATTTACTGTTTACAATTAGCAGAGTAGGTTCCTTTTAGGGGTGCAAAAGGAAAAGATTTATCTATTTCTTCCCCTGGACTCCTAGTGGGTGCAGCGGAGAGATGAGGTTTGTACAACAAAATCTCAACGAGGACTAAGTCACTCAATATTTTTTCATTCATTCACACTGTAAATTTAAAATGTATAAAGTATTACGATAAGTCTACGAGTAGGTATGTCTATGGTATAGCTCTATAAATTTGACCCGAGTTGACTGATCCATTTAATCGTTCGGCAACTCTTAATTAATGTATCCTAACCTAAATAAGTCTTAATTGATGAACTCTACGCTACACTACTCAATGGCGAACTCACCTGCTGTAGTAATTTACACTATTTTAAATTGATTAATTGATAGAAGTAAATTACATATAAGCTAATGGGCAATCCTGCCACATAATTACACTACCAACGAGACTATGACACAAATTTTGCCAGACTTGATTATGACCAAAACTTCTAAAACTTTAAATGGGAATGTTTAGTTCGAGAAGTGTCCCCTTACAAAAGGGGACCCGCTTGATAATTGCTTAGCCTGTTAAAATTAGTCATATTGATAGCGCCCTCTAGTAACTTGTAGCGATTAAACCGGATTAAAAGCGTTCATCCGTTAAATCGCTATACGATACCACAGACAGACACAATGGCTTCAAACTTGTAATTATATACGCTCTCTCTCTCTCTCGGGGTAAAAAAGGGCTCTCGTGAAATAAATTTACAGCTCAGACGTAGTACCCTACTCTTTTCATTGCTTGGACGGACTAGAATTGTCGGTCGTGGCTCTACCAGTCGGTGGCTTTCCGACACCCAGGTTGGACACCAGCTCATACAAACTTACTTGTGAAGAATCGTAGCATAGGCTTTATCTCCACTTACGTCATCTACCTTTAGTGTTTCACGTCAAGGCTGACTTCTACATTAGCCATTATGCAGGTATATTTATTAGAACGCTATCTGAAATCTAGAATCGGAATTGGAAACCTTAAGACTAAGACGTGACGCAGTGCAGTGCTATTAAGCTGATGATGTCATTGACTTGTCCTTAGCCCTAAGGCTAAGAATAACAGAAACATGATAAAGAGATTCAGAACTTGCTACGCCTACATTTAAACTATGCGAAGTGATTTTTCGCCTTTGTAAAAGAAATTTCAAATGATTGGCAAACTCTTAAAAAGAACCAATTTTTGAGAGCGAACGAATCTGACACTAGAATGGTGTCAGTTTCGTTCGCTCTTCGTATAGAAGGAATTTTAGCTATAATTTTTTTTTTCTGTAAAATAGAAAATTATGTCACAACCATATTATATCTGTAGCAAAATGTGTAATAATTATGATTTTTCCACATCTAAATTCTAATAAAACAATTTCAATTTTACTAATTTTGATTATGGTTCACTCGCCGGCCACTAGTCTCTAGTATCAAGATTTGTACTATTCTCAATATCGCTGTGACTGATAGTACCTACCCTCGAATTGTTAAAGTACAAATAGTAATAATCGACCTTTACATTTAAGCAATCTTAAACCTCTAACCACCACCACCGAGTCCACCGACAAAGTCTACAAACGTCAGGACGTTCGCCAAGCCTTGATCATGATCCCTAGGTAATGATTGTTGCAATTATCAATGCAAACTAACATTGTGTGTCCATTAACATGCTGCACAGGTAAACATCTTAAGCAAACATGACACATCCATCACTGACCTCAGAAGAACATGTGTACACCTTTTCCAGTGACCGATCACGGCTTCGCACAGAATTCCGTGATATTTGATACGTCGCGAAGCTATCCAACTCTTAGCCTATTGAAAAGAGGCGGAATGCTTGCATTATATCTGTTGAGACTGTTTTTTCGATGGCCCAATAGTGGGACAGATGCGTCTATATGTTTAGGAACTGTCATTTTCGCATTTGGATCTTCAAAGACATCTCTTAATGTCATGTTCTGTGTAAAACGTTATCAACTACCTGATAACACAGAATACGATTTGTATTCAAATGTTTCGGTCAGTCAATAGGTTTTTATTCATTGAAATTACAAGGATCATTAAGAACCGTCATCTTATAAACTAAATACATGAACATGTTCATATTTGTAACACGTACTGCTTACTGTTCGCATTCATCTACAAGGCATTTTTTAGTATTTTTCCTCCAAGATTGTGACCTTTTTGATTCTGTGATGATGTCAGTCGCCGCTCCTTGGTTATGTTCCATTTTATGTTCCGGCCCACGTACCTTCTTAGCTACTTACCCTTATTAGATGTGATTTGTGGCTTTTCACCCCACCAAAAATAAACTTTGAATTACTCAATTGATTTTCATGAACCATTTGTAGAGCGATAATCCACACTTATGGGAGAAGTTGAAATTGTAGAGCCTGTTCCAAATTATTATGTATATTTGGAGATTTGGTCCGTTTTTGGAAAAGTGGTAAGTTTTTTTGTTAAACTGTAATACACACTTCATCTCTAGTTAATAGCCGAATTTAATTTGATTCATAAATAGAGACGTATGTGTTTTAATGATAGTTGATCAGATTTCCAATATAGTCACTGTTTATAAATTCTTATGAATCATTTTAACGAAATTAGGTCAGCGCTTTCATTCGCGTCGGTCTCTAATATTTTCTTTCATAACAAAGTTTGTTTTGGTAGCATTTATGTATATCCAAAACTAAACTAATTTTAGTGTTGAAAGTAAACAAACAGTTGAGACCCATTTTCCTACTATGTTATTTTGTAGTAACTCGTAAATCCTTGGCTTGCGTGGTGTCAACATTGTGTTGGTCTATAAATAAGAGAAAATATTTTTTCACTAGAACACAACATTTCTTGAGAAACAGCCCATTACATATTAGTCAAAGTCAAAGTCAAAGTCAAAATTCATTTATTCAATAAAATCACAAGGACCACTTTGAAACGTCGGTTTTTATCTAGGTGCCTGTTCCTCCGCGACCAAGCCAGGAAAGAAAGGCAAGAAAACAAGGCTGGTTATTCTTTTTAATGATCCTTTTACAAAACAATAGGTTCGAGTTGGAGCATTTTCAATCCCAAGAGTTTTTGTCATCTAAATAATCAGATATTTTATAGTATGCCTTCTTAAAAAGCTTTTGTTTAATTACGTTTTTAAATTTGTTAATTGATAATTTTTGTATATCTCTTGGGAGTTTGTTATAAAAGCGTACACCGTGCCCTTTAAACGATTTACCAACTTTATGGAGTCTACAAGTGGCAACAGCGAGTTTATCTTTATTTCTAGTATTAACATTGTGATTATCGCTTTTTTTCTTAAACAAATTAATATTTTTGTGAACATACATCAGATTTTCATAAATGTATTGACAATGGAATGTCATTATATTTATTTCTTTAAACTTTTCGCGAAGTGATTCTCTGGGGCCCATATTATAAATTGCTCGAACAGCCCTCTTCTGCAGCACAAAAATGGTATTGATATCAGCAGCACTCCCCCACAGCAGTATACCGTACGACATAATGCTGTGGAAGTAGCTGAAGTAAACTAGTCTAGCTGTGTCAACGTCTGTATAAAGACGGATCTTTTTGACTGCATATGCCGCAGAACTAAGTCTCTTCGATAACCCATCAATATGAGGACCCCATTGAAGCTTATTATCTAGGGTGATACCTAAGAATACGGTGGTGTCCACAAGAGCCAACTGTTCATCTTTGATTTTGATATTTGCTTTAACTTGTGTAACATTGGGTAGTATAAATCTAATACACTTTGTTTTCTTTTCATTAAGTAGGAGATTGTTAACGTTGAACCATTTTACAACCTTAGAGATTGCATTGTTTACATTGTCAAAATTGGTTTGTCGTCGCTTTAATTTAAATAAAAGTGACGTGTCATCTGCAAACAATACAACCTCATGATCGTCCCTTACAAGGTGGGGTAGATCATTAATGTATACTAAGAACAAAAATGGACCAAGAATTGATCCCTGCGGTACACCGATAGTAACCAGAGACCCCGGAGACCGTTTTCCATTCACGTCAACTCTTTGTACTCTGTCACTTAAATAGGAACTAAAACATCACTCGAACATGTCGAAAACATAGGGAAACCGTGCTTATTTTCACCTTTATACACAAATACTTATTATCAAAATACTTGGAAAATACTTGTCACAAACATTGCTGAATGGATGCCATATAAGAACTTATGCTTTGCATCTTATAATAGTGACCTTAAACCACTCTCTGGGAAAATGTAGAAATCATTAGGAAACTAGTGCGCCTATTATCACCTCTATCCACTCAGATAGATAAGTAAATAAATAATGCTGGACATATTTCACACATCATCATTCTAACCCCAAACTAAGCAGAGCTTGTATTATGGGAACTACATGACTGATATACTACTTATATACTTTTTTTTGTAAATACATATTATACATAGAAAACACCCAGACCCGAGATAAATATTTGTAGATCATACAAACATTGGTCACGCGGCGGGAATCGAACCAGCAATCTTTTTGCGTCTAAGGCGGGCCTTCGCCCACTGCGCCACAGAGGTCGTCAGAGATGAAAATACTTGTCAGGAAAATCGAACGACTTCGTTCCATAATAAAATCCGAATAGTCGCCCTATCTATGTAGGTTTTTGAGGTGGATGGAATGAATACATACTAGTTCGGGTAAAAGTAGGTACTTTCGTACCATGGAACGACTTATGCGGCTGCCAAATGATGTGTCACCCATTCCGTCGAATGTATACCATTGTGTGTGAAAGATTCAGTGTTACACTATGTCAGCGTATATTTTTAGCGTCAACTATGCTATTGGCATTGTGATTCATAAAAATCGTGATACAAAGGCACTTAGATCTAACTATGTCGTAAATAAGCACATTATTAGAGAAATTTGACTTAGAGATTTGGATTGAACTGGGAAATTACCCAAAACAAAACATTCGACTTTTTATATTTTTGGCGCTAATAGTACACCTGTCAATGTCAAAATATGTTTTATTAGGTCAAAACTAAATTTACATTCTGCCAGCACCGGAAGCGTCTTTTTTTCATATTTCTAATTCTTTTGACATTAGGAGTATTCTGGACGTCCACTCGACATTATATCCTAGGAGATCCAGTAGTTTATTTTAATGCTTCGAAATATGGCGAACGAACGATATCCTTAACAGAATTCTCCATTAACTCCAAAGACGTTAATGATCTAGAAAGAAAGAAAGAAAAGAAGAAATAAAATACATTTATATGACACACACACAGTACAGAGAGGATACAGGCAGGTACATAGAAAGTAGGTTAGCTGTTCTGGTCGATTCTGATTCAGAGTCACTCGGTGTGTTTCAGTGGTTGTTGCCTGACCATGACTTGTCAGGCCAGAAGTAGTTCCTTCCTGTCCTTTTAGCTCAGACTGAAACGATTTATCTTGATATTATGCTAATCTAATGATGACGTAACTTACACGCTCAATCGAAAGTCATTAGGTATTTATTCATGAGCTATTCATGGAAATTACTACTTTGAAGAACTGATTTGTAAGAAACATCATTATGAGATCATTTGCATTCGATTTCATGTGTTCATTAGCTTTTACCTGTGCTACGGTTTCAATTGTACATGATGTATCAATACCTAAGCAAATATATTCAACAAAATAAATTATGCATAATATAATAATAATGTATGCAGTAATAGAACGACAATTATACAAAACATTTTTTATACAAAAGGTAAATGAAAACTTTGAGTATGTGTTTGAGGTAAGAGATTCCAAAAACTATCGTGAATAGAATTATCTATTCATATTGTAAAATGGGATTTTTCACGTATCGTACTATCGGTGTAGGCACCAATTAAGTTTTGACTCATGCCGAAAGTCTTCATCAGGATTGATAAATTGATCACTGATCAGATCAGTTACCATTTCGAAATGCAATAACAATTGACACCCAAAACGTAACCGGCAATGATTTCCAATTACCGTGACGAAGAGCGTTCCATTATGATTGTCGATTGCGCAGGAGTCAATGGTCATGAAAAACACGGAGTCAATTGAGCTGAACTCACGGCGCGTGGCGGTGACACCAGTAACACTTACAGATGCTTACAGAACTCCAGTAGAGTAGAGTAGAAAAAAGACGAGGAGCGCGCAGTACCACAATTACCACTTATTCCAAGGGTAATCGGGTTATTATCGTTAGGGTCAGGTTCATCATCATCATAATAATTAAATTCGAAATCTATGCTCTTGTCGACGCAACTGATGAAATTTCCTCCATTTTTCCTGTAAGGCGATTTTTTTTACCGCCTTATGCGACTTTTTGCATTATCTGGCTCATGTATCTTAGTCTATTCGCGGCCTTTCTTTTCCCCGTTTTCCTCGGATTTTGGTTTTCAGGTCATTTTGTTCTTAAATAAGACCAAACCAGCTTCAACACTTAATTTTTACAAAATTTGCATTCTACAGACGTGTATTCTATAAGGTATTGCATCACCCCCTAAGGAAGTGCGCGAGCGTTAAAACTATCCTTGAAATCTTAAAAAACTAATATAATGTTAAATAATGGTTTATAAAACTGCGAGGACATTGCTACACTAATTCTCATCTGCAGTAAGCATAGACAAAGAGTTAGGCATGTCTTAGTAATAGTCTTTGTCTAAGCTTAGTGCAGATGAACACTAATTTTGTCATTTATTATTCTCTATTTTTTTCTATTCATTGTATTATGGAGAACACTGTTGGTGGTCTGTCCTCCATTTGCAAAGGGGAAGATTTTCCACTGGGCTGATCCATCTGATCCACTTGCCCGGAGTCCTAGGATCGACAGTTGTTTGTCGAAGATATTCTATATATAACACCTCCGTTTACATAATGTTCAGGTTGCGTTACAACTTCACTCACACGATTTAGACAATTCGATGGTCATCTGTATATTGTAGCTCATCGCATATCATTAGTTCGTGTTCCTTGTTCTGCGTTGAAGCGATGTAACGTAGTTCAATAATGTGGCGAGAGATGTCGCTACAGCCCTTCAGTCAGATCGTATAGATGCGGAAATCTAATTTGCATTTATTCATTTTTCTGCGTCCGGCGCCGGCGGTTCATCTGTTGTTCCTCGGAGTCGGTTCTGAATAAGCTTTATTTGTACTCTCTTTGATATTGAATGTCAGATTTTGTCTCCCCGATTTCTATTTGTGAACTTTTGTAACTTGCTAAAAATTACGATGGATTACTCTGCTCTTGCTATTTATTATTATTACTCTACATTGAAATACCTACTTTGAGAACATGTTCCTAAGCTGTGATATCGCATGCAAAGATGTGTTTTAAAATGCATGGAATGGCATGCAATATCATGATCTTTGCATGGCATGCATCTGAATGATCAGTTGAATAATACATGTCAATGAAGTGAATCGATGAGCAAATCGATTGATTTACATCATGAAATGAGATGCGTTACTTTCAGTTTTACAGACTACAAAAGAGAAGATTTTTCTTTCAATTATTTTTTTACGAGTAAGCTACACGTTTTTTCACCCACGACCGTGAGGACCTCTTTATATGCCTTTGCCATTAGAGGTTTTTTGTCTGTTATCATTTATCTCCCAAATGGCTTTATTGGATCGGAATGCGGTTTTTTGTAATCGATTTGTGTGACTTTTAAGGATGGTTCTTAAATTTAGTTTTTATCGCCACAAGTAATGACTTGTGATTAGGGGGCGACTGCAATAGACAATGAAAAATACGTCGGAGGTTTTAAGTTTAGCAAAAATTAAGTTATTTAGTCCGAGTTGACGAATGAATGTGTACCTATGGAATAAAAAGTTAATCGTGTGTTTCTCATAAAATTCATAACTGATTGTAATTATGTTTTATTGCAACAGTTTTGTCTGTCAAAAAAAGTTCTAAGATAGATTTTATCGTCACACGTCATTAGGGATCACTGCTATTAGTGGGTGATGAAAAACACGAGAGGTTAAAAAAAAAACTAAGTAAATGTACCTACTCAGTAGTAACATTGTATTTTCGGAATTCTCTATTCTGTGCAATTAACAATAACACTATAAGCTGAGCACGTTCAAAATTCACTTTTCTAGGTCAAGCCTGAATCATACAAAAGACACAAGAAAACATAAGGTGCTCGTATATAAACAGATGTTGAATGACATCATAGCGATTCTTAAATAAACATTGCTTAACCTTACCAAAGTTGCTTTGGGAAATGTGTAATTAAGGCGAAAAATATCAATGACAAATTGACTCCTAAACTGTGACTCCTTAAAGTCGGTCTAAACTGTGACTCCTTAAAGTCACAGTTTAGACCGGTGTCAAAAAAGTAAGCGCACACAAATACTTACTCTATAAACACGTGTTGATAAAAATGTCATAGACAGACGGACGGTCGCCGAGTGTTTATTTTTTATTTTGAGATAAGAAAATCATAAAAATATTCTATAGAGTGCGACACCACCGTTACCTATAGCCAGGACCGTCATTTTAACATCTCCGAAGCACGGAAGCGATCAGTTCTAAAAGCCACTACCGGTCACCCATACAAAATATGACCTCACGGAACATCGCTTAATCTTTTAACAACGACTAGGTAAACTCTGATTCCTTGTAGGATTTGGGAGAATCCAGGACTCTTCTTCCGCATTAATTCTTAGTATCATTGATGCGTCGGTACATCATAACAGAAAACCATTCCTTGTAAGACCATTCCTTCTGCTATTAAACTGGCTAACTGTATTATAATTTATGCGTTGTTTTATTGTTGTGTAAAAGCTGCCATTGACCCTAACTATTACTTTATTCTGTGCGTAACTGTACTCCACCGGATGACCGAATGCAAAATGCACTGCCTGTGAGTACTTAAGTACTCTCGCGCACACAACTATTATACCACTTGAGTGTGACGGCGATAAAATCATTAGCCAATTAGTTCTGTCCGCGATACGCAGGCAAAACGAATACTATTACTACTATCAACTATCACTTCAACCATGAACTTTTGCGTCAGTAAAGGAATAATAGTTTGAGAGTCATGACTCACAAAATAAAGTCAAGCAAGACAAACCCTAAAAATACTTAAAACAGCTTACGTATACCGTCCCAAAAAAAATGTGTTATTCCGAAAGGGAGCGATGACCGCTTTTTCTACTTGCTGTTTGAATGCACAGATTGATAATTGTGTAAGGTAGACCAAAATATGCAACCCTATGAATTTAGGTGATACAATAATCGGTACAACGTTTTGAATGTTTATAGTTTGATTTTTTTCCGATATTTCAACTCGCAAATCAGTATATAATTATCTAGCTTTTTAGTGAAAATTATATTCCATCCAGTTGGTACGTACTTCCATTTATTTACTTACTTACCCAGAAGCAAAAGTAACATAACATCGTTTCTACGATTCGGTATGCATGACGGCGTGGAAGTCGCGCTTCTCCAAATCCATATTGTAATGTTGTACTCGCATGGTATTCGTAGACACTTTCTAAGGAAAGTTCCTTGTCCTTAGGACACCTTTTAAACACGTGTATACCACATAAACGGTTGGAAAACAGCTGGCTGGAATATGTGTTTTAAATTGCCTATTTGGACAATTGTTAAGGGTGAAAACCTGGCCTACACTTCGTCGGGTAATGGTCATGATTCGAAATCCTTTATTTGCCAAGACTAGTCGGTTCTGCGAGCTATATGCCTGCCCATTGCTACTCCAACTTGCTAACTCTGTGAACTATGTTGGTGACTTTATTTCTGCCACGGATTTTCTGGTTTCAGAGTTAAACGGTCAGTGTTAATCCGAGCTTAGCTCTCTAGCTATGCCCGGAGAGCCTTTGAACTTTCTTACCCTGCATAATATTCTTATGTATTCTTCCCATTTCACGTAGGCCTATGATCCATTCACTTTGAACCTTCAGTTATTATAAATTTGATTGTTCATTGTTGCAGGTGGCTTGGAAGGCAAATACAGGGTGGCGGCGCCTGAGCTCATGCAGGACACATTCATGAGCGACTCCGAAGACGAAGGAGGTAAGACCAACTTCCCTGCTCACGTGTCTTAAGGATTCGTCTGGCGCCGGGCTTTGGATGGTCGAAGGTGCGACATCATCAGGCTGGATCGTATAAAAAAGAACAGAAACTGGATACGTGTTCAATACGGCGCGCCAGCCCTTCGCCGGACAAATCCACACGGCTTGACGTGTGCACCAACACTATCCTAACCAACTTCTTTCTATCATTCTAATTCTAGCCTCCCTCTTTTTCATGTGCTTCAATAATGCATATGCTGAATAACCAAACAATAACAATAATATTTGTCAGGTATAATTCAGTTAGCTTGATAGAATGATACCTATTATGAAGTTGCTGTGCTCTGAATTTCACACATTTTTGCATTATTGCCGTCTCAAGGCAATCTGATAAAATCTCTGCAATTCTGGAGTGCCCCCGATCCAGAATGTTCATGGCCAATTAAATTGGCTATTCTAGCGGCAATCATAACTGAGTGTACCTTGATTCAACAAGAGTCTATCTACCCACGGAGTATTATGAATGGAATCTGCATCATACATAAAATGTTCCTATTCTTTTAAGAGCATTGTGATGCTCATGACTATTTTTACATCTCGTGAAGACAAAGACTTGCTGGTCTTACAAATTATTTGAACAACATTAATTTATTTATGGAAAGATCACGATGAATGGTTTTCGGTGTAGTTGATAGTCATTAATAAATAACTGACATCATTTGTGGGGCGTTTCCCTAGTCATGACCATAAAGTGTAAGCTTGCCTGGGGAGTGGTCAAGTCTGGTATCGGAATCTAGGCCGTTTGAAGGCCTCTTATATGGCTAAGTGACTTTAATAGCCAGGCTATATCTTAACGTTAAAGAAGCACTCAGTTCTAAATGCCACTATCAGTCAAAAAATCAACTAGGTTATGTGGCAATACGCCACGTAACCTAGTTGATTTTTTAAGTCGCTTTAGGGATGACATTCGGAAGGCCTTTCTACGGAATGCTTAACGGTCTTAAGCCACCACCATCCACCGACTTCTCGCAACGTTTGAGATTGTTATTTATTCTTCATTTATTTGACTCAACAACAAATCACAGAAAGAACAGGTACAAACGTACGACATTTCCGGTCGATGATTGGTTGTCCAACCATAGATAAAACATTTGAAAATATCATTTGCAGGTGAAGTGGAGTGTCCGATCCAGCAGCAGCAGCAATACCGCTATATGAACAGCGAGGCGGGCACCCTGCACCGAGCGAAGCCGCTCGAGGACAGCGTCACCGACGGACACCTGTGGCCCAGCAACAATGACAAGAAAGTCGCCACCATGGAGCGTCAGCCCGTCGATATCGGGTGAGTGTTTCGAACAAAGTCGCCACCATGGAGCGTCAGCCCGTCGATATCGGGTCAGTGTTTCGAACAAAGTCGCCACCATGGAGAGTCAGCCCGTCGTTATTGGGTGAGTGTTTCGAACAAAGTCGCCACCATGGAGAGTCAGCCCGTCATTATTGGGTGAGTGTTTCGAACAAAGTCGCCACCATGGAGCGTCAGCCCGTCGATATCGGGTGAGTGTTTCGAACAAAGTCGCCACCATGGAGCGTCAGCCCGTCGATATCTGGTGAGTGTTTCGAACAAAGTCGCCACCATGGAGCGTCAGCCCCTCGATATCGGGTGAGTGTTTCGAACAAAGTCGCGTACATTAGCAAAATGGTTGTGGAGACGAAACTAGAGGTATGGTTCTCATTTGGACAGGTTTGTACCTCTAATATTAGAAAATGGGGCAAACTTCTCAACCTAAACTTTCCCATTTTCAAGATGAAGGAGTTACCCCTTATTGAGTTATAAGGTCGCCAAAAGCGTCAATAATAATAAACACGTTCACGACTGTGATAATCATGATAGGATGTTTGCTGCTAATATCTCTGTAACGGCTGAACCGATTCAGATGAAATTTGGAACGGGTATAGTTTGTGACCTAGAATAACGCATAGGATATCCTTTATCTGGGTAAAACATAGGTGAAACCGTGGGTAGAGGCTAGTTAATTATAAACCATAAGTAGTCATAGTACTGCTTATGACTACTTGCGCTCTGCGGCTGCAGTCTCTTGCTGCCGCCGCCACCTTCAGTGCTAATTTTTGATCAATTTATGATTCCCAATACAAGTGTAGTAAAAGCTTATTTTGTTATATAAGAACACAATAAATAAATAAATAAATAAATAATGCTGGACATTTTCACACAGCATCATCTAGCCCCAAACTAAGCAGAGCTTGTATTATGGGAACTACATGACTGATATACTACTTAAATACATTTTTTTGTAAATACATACATAATATACATAGAAAACACCCAGACCTGAGACAAATATTTGCATATACAAACATTTGTCCCGTGCGGGAATTGAACCCGCAACCTTCTGCGTCTCAGGCGGACCTTCGCCCACTGCGCCACAGAGGTCGTCAATGTAATTCTTCTCTGTTCCACTTCATCAGTTTCCTGGTATCGTTCGTGGTGGATGCACGTGGGGGTGCCATGAAGGCCAAGCGTCGCGGCGGAGTGAGAGTCATCGTGCCACCTGCAGCTTGCGCAGCACCAACAAGAGTCACATGCCGGTTAGTTCCCAACTCGAAACTAGGTGGCTCTGTTACCAAATTGTTTATTTAATGTCTAGTGATTGAAAATTATATCCTAGAGTTACCCTCTAGTTTACAGAATGGTACTCTAGAGAAGGGAAAAGAGCAAGAGAAACTTGCGATGGCGAACAATGGAACAGTCTGGGGGAGGTCTATGCTGGAAAGCAAAACAATCGAACTACCGATGTCCGAACTTATAATTTATTATGTACTTTATAATATAAAACTAGTATTAACATGTAAAACTAGTAAACTAGTATAAATAAATGCTATTGAAATTGAGATTTAAAAATTGAAATTAGTGGTAGAATTAAAAGGTATTTGCCCTGCAGTGAGACAGTCATAACTTATGAACTTAAACACGTAAATAAAATTAGAAGAATCCTAAATTCATCCTATTTTGAATTGAATCCTAAGTCAAGAGTGACAATCCGGTTAGTTCCCAATCCGAAATTAGGTGGCTCTGTTTACAAAATCGTTTATTTACTATCTAATGATTGAACACAGAAATAAGAGGAAAATGTAATTTGTCCTGCTGAAATTATATAAACAAATAATATTATGAAAATTAAAAGTACTTACCAATTTGGTTAGTAATTCGCAAGACGCTCATAAATCGTGATTCAATAGTATGCCAAATTCAAAATTCACGTTTTATGGGCACGAGCACCAATATGTACTTTAACGCAGTAAAACTTTCAAATTCATGCAAATCAATAAATTAATGATCACCAAAAATTTTGGTACACAACGAATCCTTCGGCTCAAATGTGCTAATTAGAAATCATAGTTATTTGAAATCCCTGGTTTTTTTCCAATCCTTTGGAACACTGACTGTTCTCACAAATTTCTATTTAAATGCAAGAATTTGTATTTCCAGAGCGGCAACACGCAGGGCTCCGGCCGCGGCGCCACCGCCGCTGATGGAGGGCGAAGCCCTGGCTTCACGGTTGCTGGAGCTGCAGCCTCAAGGAGCTAAGTTCTTGGCGTAAGTACCACCAGCTCAGATTTTGTGAAACATTCCTCTCTCACCTTTGGAATATTGAAAGGGAATCTGACAAACTACATTAAACAAGCTCCTTTCATTTATTGAAACAGGATAAAATCTTCCCGTCGTATCACCGGTCCTTTTTAGGTCTCACTCCCACCCACTTAGAGGTAACCGCTTACCAACAGGTGGGCCGTTGGTTTGTAGTTAGTAGTATAAAAAAATGTCCCGCGACAATTTGGTTACCCTGTTTTATTTGCATTGCAGACCGGTGATCATAGAGGTGCCTATCTTCACATCGCCGTGCAAGGAACGCGAGATCGTAATCCTGAGGTCGGACACGGGTGAGACCTGGCAGGACCATTATCTGCACAACAATGATAATCCTATGATTCAGGTATTGAATGAGCAAGTTCGGATTTATGTCTAAGACAACAAGATACTGACTGACCTCGATACAAAATTTAGGTACCTATTGTTTTTTAAAATTAAATTAAATAATACTGGTAATCTTTCACACAGCATCATCTAGCCCCAAAGTAAAAGTAGAGTAAGTAGTTAAAATTGCCTATGTGTTATGCTGATGTATAAGCTATATTTCTGTAAAGTTTCATCGAAATCCGTTAAGTAGTTTTCGCGTGAAAGAGTAACAAACATCCATCCTCACAAACTTTCACGTTGATAATATTAGTAGGATTACTATTTACTAGCATCTGCCCACGGCTTCGCCCGCGTGATACCCGGATAAAAATTAGCTTATGTGTTATTCTGATGTATAAGCTATATTACTGTAAAGTTTCATCAAAATCCGTTCAGTAGTTTTTGCCTGAAAGAGTAACAAACATCCATCCTCACAAACTTTCACGTTGATAATATTAGTAGGATTACTATTTACTAGAATCTGCCCACGGCTTCGCCCGCGTGATACCCGGATAAAAAGTAGCTTATGTGTTATTCTGATGTATAAGCTATATTACTGTAAAGTTTCATCAAAATCCGTTCAGTAGTTTTTGCCTGAAAGAGTAACAAACATGCATCCTCACAAACTTTCACGTTGATAATATTAGTAGGATTACTATTTACTAGCATATGCCCATGGCTTCGCCCGCGTGATACCCGGATTAAAAGTAGCTTATGTGTTATTCTGATGTATAAGCTATATTACTATAAAGTTTCATCAAAATCCGTTCAGTAGTTTTCGCGTGAAAGAGTAACAAACATGCATCCTCACAAACTTTCACGTTGATAATATTAGTAGGATTACTATTTACTAGCATCTGCCCACGGCTTCGCCCGCGTGATACCCGGATAAAAAGTAGCTTATGTGTTATTCTGATGTATAAGCTATATTACTGTAAAGTTTCATCAAAATCCGTTCAGTAGTTTTTGCCTGAAAGAGTTACAAACATCCATCCTCACAAACTTTAGCGTTTATAGTAGTAGGATATGTAAAAATGTGAGTTGTTTCAGGAGGCGTTGTCTCGCGAGCGTCTGGAGCACGGCTTCAGCGGCGAAGCGACGGGCGAAGCTGGCGAGAGGGTGGCGCGTATTGTCACCTGTGACTTCCCACACTACCTGGCCTGCGTGTCGAGGGTGCGACAGGAGGTCCATGTCATCGGCCCTGAAGGAGGCACCGTCTCCAGCGCTCATATACCGCAGGTAATCTCATTTATATAATAAAGCTTCATTTCTTCTTCAATCACAACACATAAACAAACAAACAATTATAATACAAACACAATTATGTACCTACACATTCAAATGTTGGCTTATATGTGTTTATATCGCTTGAGGGTGGGAGCTAATGCCTATCACACAGGATACTTACTATCCTAGCTTAGGTTATTAGTTGTATCACTTAAACTTGTTTCTAAAACTACCTTAAGCCTACTTTTAAACAGTTTTCTTTGATTGTAAAATGTTTTCTTTTTTTAAGGTGCAAATAAATAATTTTCAATTTCAATTTCAATTTTCAATTTCCCAAAGAAAAACATTTATTTAACACTACACAAAAATGCAACAAATTTAGTAAAAAAACAACATAATATAACCTAGCTTAATTTCCCTTACACTATTCTATAACATAGAGAGAAAGAAAGAATGAAAAAAAAACATTTATTTAACACGACAAAAAAACAATTTTTTTTTAAATCAACATAACCTTATGTTCGCTTAAATTAACTGATATTAGCGCGTATACATATGCGTAATGTATCAATCTATGTCATTTAGTGCTAATCTGTGACGGTATACCCATGCGTGCCGCTATATAAAAGTATATATTTAAACGTAGTATTAAACCAAGGTGGATGTTAAAACGTGTATTTTTAATTATTTATGTTTCGTTTTATTGGTGCACTATTAAATTAAAAAAAATAAAGATGATTATCTACCTATCTATGTACATTTTTCTTGTACTTTCTTTGGAAACTACGTCCAGTCTGATTCATAAACACCATTACAATCACAAAGCCGCTTATAAATTCCCGATTTTTATGTATAAGGGAGAGATTCAGTGGAACAAGTTAACCATTTCTGTCTATGGAATATCTAGAACATTATCTAGTCACCAAAAATCATATGGACACTTAAGAAACGACGTATCGATTTTATAACGAGCCTACCTACCTCTCAATTTACTAGTAAATATGTTATATTAAAAACACACTCACAAAGTTGGATGCTTACCTCATTGCGTTATTTCATGTAAACTTAACAACTCAGTTTGTCACGCTTTCTTCGTCTAACAAGTTTGTACACCGTTATATTTATTTATATCTATAGTTAGGTATATTATGTAACACTTTATTCATTTATCAATCGTAATGTAAGCAGACATCCGTGATTTCACTTAGTGTTTAGTTCCAACGGAAGATCAGCGTTGTGTTACCAGTTGACACAACAAATGCTGAATTGGACGCCATTTTGCGTCGTTACCTATTGGTAGGTATCGGGAGGCATATAGTTTTATTGTTAGTATTTAGATTTTGTTTGTGTAAATCCCATGTGTGTATTGTCTATCTGTTTTATATTGTGCAACGTTAGCATATAAATGTTTTTTCTTTCTTTCTTTCTAGAATGCATAGTCACGCTTGCATTGATGTTCTGTTTTTTATCCGTAGGTGCAAGCACTCTTCCCCGCGGCGGCACTGACGAAGCGTATACGCGTCGGCTTGCAAGCGCACGGCGCCGGCGACGTGTTGGTCCGTCGCATCCTGCCGAGACACGCGGCCGTGTCCCCCGTCATCACCGTCGAACCGCGCCGCAGGAAGTTCCATCGCTCCATCACGCTCACAGCGCCGCTACCGGTGACTCAGGTACAACATCTTCTAATGAGAGGTTTCATTTGAACTGTGGAAAATCTAGCGCGATGGATACGGTTTTGAAACCATTATTTATTGTAACTAGCCGATGCCCGCGGGTTTACTCGCGTAGGATAGGTAATTGATAGGTGCAAATAATTGCAAGGCTTGCACCCTTAAGGGGTTTTTTTAATACCCTGATACGTATTCAGTTCTTTTGTGTTTTAAGTATCCAAACTAAGTTTACAGAATATCGTACCAAGCGATTGAGAGGTAGTTTAGAGAAAAAAATGTATTCGTCTTTTATCATTTTGTACTAAGTAATATTTATTTGTTTAAGTTTAAAACAAATTGGGCCATTCGTTAAAAAGTTCCGATACAAACTTGGACACCCTCTACAACCCCTTAGAGGAGTAGTTTGGGGAGATAATTATATTAATATTTTATAATTTGGATTGAAGAATATTTATGTGGTTTGTAGGTTCAAGGAATACCATTTTTTATGATATATAAAAAAATGGTAAAGGTTTATATAAAGCTAAAAGGTCTCCAAGTTTCATGATTCTAGGACTTATGGTTTAGGCTGTGCGTTGATCCACCAATCAGTAACGGAACAGTTATATATATATTGATGTGGAACGATACAGATCTCTCGTAAAATTGTGGTTTTATCACAATGTTTCAGCACAATTTGCCCTTTCGAGTACAATATTGTCGTTGTTATTGTTACGAGCTAGGGTACGGGATAAAATAATTAAGTCCAATTGTACACTATTTTCTATGTATAATATATATGTAAATACAAAAAAAATGTATATAAGTAGTATATCAGTCATGTAGTTCCCATAATACAAGCTCTGCTTAGTTTGGGGCTAGATGATGCTGTGTGAAAATGTCCAACATTATTTATTTAAAGGAATGCTATAAAATTTACGAATGAAATAAACGACACAACTAGGCTCACTGTCCTAGTGTTAAATCAGAAATCTTTTTGTAACATTTTAACATCCTGATGTTTTATAATCACATTTATGTTTTTATAGGGTGGTACCCACGATAAGCAATCTACGTCGAATCTCCGGCTTCTCTGCTCTATAATGGGCGGGCAAGCTCGCGCGGTCTGGGAGGACGTGACCGGATCCACACCGCTCACCATCACCGATGATTGCGCCTCTTTCACTACCACTGTCTCAGCCAGGTAAGACTCCAGCATACGGTAGGTATTTTATAGGATTTAAACTATACTTTTTTATATACTAGCTTCTGCCCACGGCTTCGCCCGCGTGGTACCCGGATAAAAAGTAGCCTATGTGTTATTCTGATGTATATGGTAATTGTTATATTACTGTAAAGTTTCATCAAAATCCGTTCAGTAGTTTTTGCGTGAAAGAGTAACAAACATCCATCCTCACAAACTTTCGCGTTTATAATAAAAATATGATTATATTCGAAATATTTTTTGTTTCAGATTCTGGTTGATGAACTGTCAGAATGTCAGCGATGCTACCAAATTGGCTACAGAGTTATACAAGTAAATAATCACTTTTCTCGTACAACTTATCGATAGAGCAATACAGTATTATGTATTTGGTGCCGTTGCCGAGGTGGTTGCCGTTTTCTCCGATGCTAAATGATCGCATGAAACTACTGCATGAATTCAAAGAAAAATCACGCATTTTACAAGAAAATCCCTTCACAAAAGACTATTAAAAACGAAAATAATCATTTTTTAACAGTCTATAGACTGAACCCCTTCATAAGTGAATAACTGCGTTAGACTTTTATAATATAATACATTGACTATGGCATTTATTTTGAAATCATTTGTATATTTTGATATTTGCATGCTAACTGATATGGTCGAACATACTACCATTGTATTAGATTATGTTCAAGCAAATAGATGAAACTGAAATCTGAAAATCAAGTTAAATAGTGAAGTATTTAGTTAGCAAAAATATGTGATGTCTGTCCATCTCGCCTTTGTAATCTTTCGTACAGTCCATTCAATCCAAAGGTTGTCTGGTAGATATCACTCATTAGCGAAAAGACCAAACAACATTGTCAAGAGTTTTTAATATTTATCTAAGCTAAATGTTATTTGTTTTGCAATAAATTATTTTCTATATATGATCCATCTATCTATCTATATCTCCGATTAAGTCAAAATACCAACATTTCTGATTCTAGTACATTATTGTTGCAGGGACATGTTGCTAGTGCCGTTCGATGTGCGCATCGTTGTGCTCGGGAAGCGACTGGACGCTCTCGAAGGCAGACTTCTTGTCATGTACATCACTGACAGATACGCCTACGAAACATTACTGCAACAGGTAGGCTCAGAAAACAATCGAATATAGCTATATTCGATTGTTTGACAGCAGCGGGAATGGAATTGATTGTTTGTTGCCAAACAATTGAAGATAGCTATATTCGAATCCCGCAGTTGTCAAACAATCGAATATAACTATTGGGTGTTTTCTATGTAGGTACAATATTATAACCAGTTTGTTTACGCAATACCTCGGCCTGCCTACCTATCTGTTGCTACCCTGAGATAGGGTTCATGTGAAATACCTACCTATAAACAACATCTATGTACCTACTACCATGTGAGAGCAATAAATGTTTTGAGTATATATAATTAAGTATTTACAAAAAAAATACAAGTAGTATATTAGTCATAGTTCACATAACATAAGCTCTGCTTACGTTGGGGCTAGATGATGCGTGAAAATGTCCAGCATTATTTATTTATATATTATATTAACAAATATACAGAGCTTTGTATAAGTAATATATGTTGTTGTGTGTTCAAATCGAGAAGATTCTGTCTCAGTGCTGCCACTGAGCTGGCTGTTTTGCTGCCAAAATAAACTATAAACTTTCGACGTATTACTGAAAATAAATGTTTTTTGTTAATAAAATTATGTTATTTCAGGAGCATTACACGGAAGTGGCGCATTCGACCTCAGTGCGGTTCTTGGACGGGAAGGACGTCTATCTGGAGTTCAGCGGGAACCTGGTGCCGGTCACCAAATCTGGCAGCCAGCCAATGTTCACCTTCGAGGTCAGTTCATATAATTTTATTCATACACGCACTTTAATATACACACATTTAATGACATTGCGCGAGAAAATGACTAGTTTAACGGGTTTTATTTGGTTGGCTAGACAAATAGCTCACGCTGAGTTCTCCTTTCACGCTAACGCAAATTTGTCAAGAAAAACTTGGTAGTAGATTAACAAAACAAGTATACAAGGCGAGCGTGAATGGGATAGTTGGTAGAGGAAGGCCTCGGCGAACGTACTCTGACCAAATTGGAGACATTTTAGAGAAAGGCCAGGTCAGAAGTACACTAAACCGCCGAGCCTGTATGAATAATGTGATGAGGATGAATGAAGCGAAAGAGGTATGCCAAGACCGTAGCAAGTGGAAATCCTTGGTCTCTGCCTACCCCTCCGGGAAACAGGCGTGAATATATGTATGTATGTATGTAAACTTGGTAGTAGTCACGTGACATTTCCACAGCTAATCTCATTTCTATACAATTCAATCTTTCCATTTTGTTAAAACAAAACGCCAACAGACAGTGGTATTTGTCTAGACGACCTGATGATTAGCAATGAGTGTTTTTTAAACACTTATTGACTTCGATAATGGTTAACAACTTTCCGAATAAAATTAGTTGCCGCAAAATATACAAAACATATTATTTGTCAAGCAGTAGTATTTTTCAAACTTTCGCGATTAGGTAACATAATTATAAGTGGACAAATTTGCGTTAGCGTGAAAGGAAAACTAAGCGTGAGGTATTTGTCTAGACACAAAGATCCATACTGAGTATGCAGATATGTGAGGATAATAAGTTGGGCTCATTTGTCATTTGTAGTAGTCATTTGAATATTTTTGTTCTTTTCCATGAAAGAGTTCATAGTAGCATATGAAAAAAAAATTGCCACATGTTACGGTTAAAAACCTGGAAACAAAAAGGATTGGTTTCCTTTTTTCAGTTATAAAAATCGTAAATTCAGATACGACACAGTTATTTTTCCGTCGAATTTGGATAAGGTCGCAAAGTGATTTGGCGAGTAAAGTCTGGAAGGTAGCCAATGTTGACGTTTGTCAATAATCACAATACACTAATAAATAATTATAAGCATACACGTACTAGGTACGTAATTTCCTATTTGAGGATAGTGACTACCTATATGAGGTCACAGCTTATTCTGAATCTGTATTCATTTATGCAAGATCGATCAATTCAGTTTTCAATGCATCTTGCACGCGAATACTTGTCTTTCTGCTGTTGAAATATTGTATTTTTTTAGTAAATTGAGAATCATTATGGATGACGTAAGTCTGCAGAAGATATAAATTGAATAAAATTTTTGCTGTTAAAATTTGATATCACTGATTTAAAATTTGAATAAAATTGGATAAGAAATTGCGGCGCATTTGAACATTTACCTCAAATAAACATAACTTATTTATAATAAATAAATCTTATAAGAAAAACCACACAAATACAGAAATAACTCTTCAACAAACAACTATGGTATCAATATTAACTTCATCTGCTTTGTATTGTAATAAAATTAAATATCATTTCAATGTAATTGTGCGTGTCAAATAAATGAGTTTTCTTTTTTTCTTTCTTAAGTTATTTTTGTTTTCAGTCTTTCAAAGACAATCGAGTGGAATTCACAGTGCGTGTCAAACATCACGAGGAAAGCCCCTCAGGGAGGATCTACTTCATGAATGAACCTAAGGTAAATGCAATTTCAATTGCTCCTATTATATCAATCTTAATACTTGTTTTCAACCGACTTCAAAAATCTTTGGCCCATTCAGTACAAGAAAAGAGTTTTTGTAATTACTTAAGATGACCAGCCCATTTCCACTTTAAGTTCTTAATTGTGTAGGTTATGTCTGTTACAAAAAAAATAGCAGGTAAATAAATATATAAATACAAGCTTCTGCCCACAGCTTAAGTTTTTCCCAATGAAACTTAATTTTGTATATCAGTTTAAAGAATTTATTTCTCAAAAGAACACAGTTCACTTAAATGAGAATGTATATACATTATTCTTAAGCTTAATATCTTAACTAATTAATATGCAGGTAATACTATAATTGTAATACATAGGTAGTTAGCTAGTAAGTTAAGTTTTAGTTTAATAATTTTTAGAGTGACATTTGGTACCGTTTGTTTAACAGATTTCGTCATAAATATGTTGTTTTAATCTTTTCCTAAATATGTGCATTGATAAACAGTTTTTGATGTTATCAGGTAAGTTATTATAAATCTGCGCACCTTCATACATAATGTTTCGTTTTCCATAGTTGGTCCGTGGATTCCTTAGTTTTAACTTATTTTTATTTCTTAAATTGTAGGTGTAGGTTTTCTTTGTTAGTGTGATCTGTGTATGTATTTTATTAGTTACTATTTTCCTAACAAGGATGCAAGTGAGGTAAGTATATAGCTGGTTGATATTAAAAATTTTGGTTTCCTTGTAAATAGTATGTGTGCTAGTTAGGTAGTCATATTTGTATAGAACTTTAATTAATTTATTTTGAGATATTTGTAGTGATTTTAGATTTGACACTGCCGCCGTACCCCATACTTCTAGTAGATATTGCAAATGAGATTTAGCCAGGGAATTATAAATAGTCGTTCGAACTTTACGTGGCAGGCATCCGACGGACCTACGCAGTGCACCCGTTAGTGAGACTATTTTATTTCTTACTAGTTCGATATGAGATTGCCAATTTAGGCGGTCGTCGAGTATGAGACCTAGGTACTTCTCTTGTCGCGAGCGATGTATTATCAAACCACCTATAGTAAGTGACGGAAATTGAGGGATTTTTTTATTTTTAGCTGCGAAAACCATATATGAGGTTTTTTTTGCGTTTACTGTCATTAGATTGCTCTGACACCAGATGTTAAATTTAAATAAATCCGCCTGTGCATCTTTTACCAGCTCACCGAGGTTGGGGCCGAAGTAGAATAGGCAGGTATCGTCGGCGTATAAAGTGACGTGCCCCTTTAGTCCTATTTTGCTTATATTATTGATATATATTAAAAAAATTAAAGTTCCGACAATGGACCCTTGAGGAATTCCGTAGGTTATTTTTTGACGACTACTTTCACTATTTCCTATCTTTACGACTTGGTACCTATCGGCTAGGTATGATGCAAATAGTTTTAGTGCTGTATTTTTAATTCCTAAGTCATAAAGTTTTTTTAAAAGGATATCATGGCTGATGGTGTCGAACGCTTTTTGAAAATCAATAAATATACCTAAACAATACGATTTTTCGTCTATATTTACTTTAATTTTGGTTGTTAAATCAATAGTTGCCGACAAAGTATTCGACCTCGGTCTAAACCCATACTGATGCTCGTATAGGTAGTTTATTTTTGTAAGATGATGCTCGAGCCGATTGTACATAACTTTCTCAAAGATCTTAGAGATAGCGGGTAAGACCGATACGGGTCTGTAATTACCAGGGTCGGTTTTATTGCCCGATTTGAAAATGGGGGTTACTTTGGCAATTTTTAAACTATCCGGGAACAAACCTTCTTGGAGGCATTTATTAATACAATTAGTTAGTGTCGGTATAATTGTGTGGGAAATACATTTTATCGATTTGGTGCTTATTCCATCCAGCCCGGTGCTGGAGGACGAGTCAAGGTTGTGTATTATTTTATAAATCTCGTCTTCGGTACAAGGTCGTAGGCAGTGCATTTCGTCGGGCGGGTGGTTTTGTTGGTAGGTGAGTGTGTAGTAGGCATTCTTTGAATAAGTAGTCGGGATATCTTTAGCTAATTTTGCACCTATTGTTGAAAAAAATATGTTAAAGTGTTCGCAAATTTGAATGGGATCGGTGATATCTACATCTTTTATTATTAATTTAGCAGGTAAAGCGGGGTTTTGCATTTTGTTTGTAACTAGCGAGTTGATCAGGCTCCAAATTTTTTTGGGGGTCTTACACTGGTCGAACTCTTTGCTAAAGTATTTTTCTTTTGTAGTTTTGATCAACATACCTACTTTGTTTCTTTCTATTTTAAAATTACTTTTAAGTGTATTGTTTTTAGAGTCTGTTTTTAGTCGTGTCCATAAAATATTTCGTGTGTTTATTGCGTCAATAATTGGTTTATTTATCCAGTCGTCCCTAGGTCCGTTTAGTATTTTTGTTTTTAGTGTTTTGTTTTTATCTAAGTAGCTTTTTATAAAATACTGTAAAGTAGAATAGGTACAATCAGTTGCTAGGGAACTAAGATTATTTTCTATGTCTACGTATAGTTGGGGGTAGTCTATGGCTTCGTATTGAATTCTTTGTTTATGACAGTGCTTTTGTTTGACGTGTTCTAAGGTCAATTGTTTGTGGTCGGATAGGCTTGAGTTTACAATTGTAATATTGTACGAAGAGTTGAACATATCTGTGCATATGTGGTCAATGATCGTTTTCGTAGTGGTACTCTGACGGGTACAGTAGTCCGGCTCGATTTTGTTAAGAACTTGGTATCCACTTTCTTGTAGCATTAGAAGGTAATTTCGTGTGTCGCTGTCGTTGCTAGTCAGTAGGTCGATGTTAAAATCACCAAACACGATACTATTCTTGCGGTTTTCTATTTGTTGAGAATAGGTTTCTAGAAATTGCTTGGTATTCTTCTTATCAGGTTTGTAGATTGCACCCAGGTGAAGTTTGTAGCGATGTATGTATATCCATAGGTAGTTAGTTCCATCTATTATTGTGTTCTGTGTTAGGTCGTAAGATAGGCTTTTGTGTATGTAGATAGAAACTCCTCCTCCCTTTTTGTCTTTTCTTATACTGTAGGCATGCGAATACTCTGGTAAAGAAAACAATTTGGCTTCTTCATCCGATTTAAGCCAACTTTCTGTTATTACTATAAAGTGGGTGATACAGTTCATTGCCTTTATGATACATTGCAATTCATCGAATTTTCCTTTTGTTCGTATACTGCGCATGTTAGTGTAAAAAAACTTGAGTGAAGATGGGGCGTAAAATATATTGTCGTAGGTAGGTTTAATGTAGTGGTAGGTATTTGTTGTATCGTTTCTTCCAGGTGTAGATTTTATTAGTTTTTTGAAAGGTATTTTACTATTTTTGGAATCCCTTTGACGTATTTTATCCCTATGTCCAGTTCCCCGTTCTTTTCTCGGGTCTTTAGTTTCTCCTGGATTGTGTGAAGGTAGGCTTTTTGCGCCGGGGTTTGGTCTGCGTAGACTCGAACATTAGTATTTTCGGGCAGCTTAGATTTATTCCGTAGAGTAAATTTTACTTCCTCTGCTGATTGGAGGGAGACTTTAATTAAACGGGTTTTATCTGGGTTATATTTTCCGAGCCTTGAATATTTTAATGGTGTAGGACAATCCTTGTTTTCGTGGATTTTTTTTAGTATTTCCATGACTTGGTCCTGGTCGTGTTGTTGTCGGATCTTTGGGTTCTTTTCTATAGGCTCCGGGATACCCACAACAATAATATTGTTCATGCGTCGTTGGCGCTCTTCAAGCTCGAGAAACATATCTTCTTGAGATGCGTAAGAGGTGCTACACACGCCCGAGGTCGGGGGTGTTTGCTCGCTTTGTAGATGAGTAGTTTTTATCAATTTGACATCACTCTCTAAGGATTTTAGTTTGTCACGAATACCAATATTTTCGGTCTTGATATTGGATACCTCCTGGTTAATATCGTTGTATTTTAGAGTCAAATTATCGGTAGTATCCCGCATAGTTTTTATTTCATCCCTAATTTCTGCAAGGTTCTCCTTTAACTCGGCGATGTCTTCCTTTTGTTGGATTGCAAAACCCTTGAAAAATGCCATCATTTCTTCGCGAAACATGGCTAGTTCTTCTTTAATGATGGCCACATCGGGGTCCGGCTGCTTTCGTTTGCATATCGGTGTAAAGTTCCTGGTCGGTGTAAGGAATTCTGAGGTTCCCGGTGAGCGGAGGTCGGGCTCAGATAAGACAGTGTGGAGACTCTTATTCCTTGGTGTATGCAGTGTACATGTATTAACGCCGTCGAAGTCGGGTTCGGATAAAACAGCGTCTAGTTTCTTGTTTTTTGGCGAGTGTTGCGTACACATCTTTATGCCACCAGTGCCGCTGCACAATGCGCCAGTAACACGAGAGGGAAGATGGCGTCTCACTTTCGCACCGCTAGCTGCGTTTGCGCTGCGACTACTATGTGTATTCTGTGACGGCTCTTCGGAGCTATGAAGACGTAAATCCAGTAGTGGTGCACAAATGAAATTCACTTATATTCCAATACAATTAGAACTGTTTTTGGGAGAGCCCGTATTTTTTTTATTTTTTGACGAGTAATTATTTGCAACGAATAAACGCGTGCACTGGTCGGGGGCTGGCACGGTATATGCATCTAGGTAGAATTTCGAGAATTTTTTTATTAGTAGTAAATTAATCATGTAGTTCCCATAACACAAGCTCTGCTTAGTTTGGGGCTAGATGATGCTGTGTGAAAAATGCCTAGCATTATATTTATTTATTATCCCAATAATTCTACCTCGGCAAGCACTGTTCGATAGATTTTTTTAATTTTCCTGTCATTTAATGTTATTTGTTATATCAGGTGGCCAAGGGTGAGCAATCCCAAACACCAACGTGCGTGCTCGATGTGGAACTGCCTGAGCGGATCGCACCGCGCGCCGGCAAGAGTCAAGTCGACTATTTAAACTTGGACCAATCTGGTTAGTACAAACGAAGGCAATTATCATCGTTGTTCGATCTTTGCTCATCTATACTAATAAATGACATGAAGCGTTTGTTTTTTTGTTTGAACTCGCTAATCTCTGGAACTACTCTGGAAAAAATCTTTCTGCATTTGATAGCCCAATTCATAAGGAAGGTTATAGGCTATTTAACATCACGCTACGACTCTTAAGAGCCGTGCAAAATAAGTAATAGCACGGGAGGGCGATGGGGCGGGGTGGGTCGGTCGGGGGCCGAGGGCGGCCTTGGTACAGCTAGTTAAAAATATTATAGAGTCGATGAATTTTGTTTGTCATATTGTTTTGTGACCTACCGTCGTTTTGAAGCGATGCTTGTGCAGATAGAGTAGACAGCCTCAAGAGACGCAATGTTTGATAATTTGCTAGGAGATAATTCTGTCAACCTGCTGTGATTGGTCGAAACTGTAGTTTCAACCAATCAGAGCGCAGCAGCAAAAATGATGCAATGACAATGACAATGTCCGCGTTTGCCAACATCAGTCCTAAAAGACTGATGTGTTGACAGAACAGTGTGGTTCAATATGACGCCTCTCGGAGTTAACTGTTTATGCTTGTACACCTACATTCCAATGGTCGCGTACTCTGATACACTATCCCGTTGAACCCTATTTTGACTCTTCATGATCATCAATAGTATATCAGCACTGGACATAAGTCCCTCCAAAGATTGCCATCTGCACCTTGCGGCAGTGCCAAAGTTTAAGAAACGTATATTTTTTTCTGACAGGCTTTGACGCGTTGAAGGATGAGCTGAGCTTCCACTGGGGCGAACACAACCACAGCCTGGGGCCTGGCTCTCTGCCTTACATCGCAGAGAAACAGACGAACGGACATCATGTGAGTGTTATGTACGATGTAGCATATGCAGCTAAGGGAATCGTCTATCCACGTTGCTGGGGTCACACACCCGCGTCGTAGTCACTACATGCTTGATAAATAAGTTTTTTTAATTTTATATAATATGTATTATAGTTTTAAGGTATTTATCATATGGGCCCCTGTATTGTACGTGATTGTGTTGCCTGAAATAAAGTGAATGTCCGTGTATTCCACAGGATAAGATAATAACGAACGGTAACGTGAAGTATCCTACCAAAGACGCCGAGCTCGCCAACATCACAGGCATTCACGACATCTCGGATATCACGGATATATCCATCACTGATACCCACGATAATAAGCCGCAAGGTAAATATCTATATACTACTAATATTATAAACGTGAAAGTTTGTGAGGATGTTTGTTACTCTTTCACGCAAAAACTACCGAACGGATTTTGATGAAACTTTACAGTAATATAGCTTATACATCAGCATAACACATAGGCTAGTTTTTTTTTTACCGGATACGACGCATGCGAAACCGTGGGCTGAGGCTAGTATCTATGTAAAAACAATAAAAACATGATGTAAATTCAATCGTAAAAACCACTTAGTTCATAAGATGACGATTCTAAATGGTCTTTTTTTCATCAATTATTTTTTTATTGACTTTGATATTCGTTTATCTAGAGACCTACTTTTTTATCGAGCACTCACAAAGCGGCAAATTAAACTTTTTGACTTAATAAGTCATATTTGCTTGTAGTGTAGTGCCTAAAATTTCTGAACAAAAACAAAGTGCGAAAAATCCTTATTTTTTTTTTAAATTATGTTGCTTGTTTTTTATTTCTTGCAGTGAATGGGAACACAGTCCATGTTGACTCTAACAAGACCAAAGCAACATTCGACTCTGATGAAGACAAGACCCCCATGAATACCCTTGAAAAGGGTAAAAAGAAGGAAGGTGGCTTCCTAAGCGGTTTCACTGATAAGGTCAAAAACGTTTTTGGACACAGCGAAGATAAAGACGACGATTCGAAGGAATCGTCCCCTAAACAACCAAAATCTCCTAAATCAAAAGAATCTTCTCCAAAATCCAAAGAATCCTCCCCTAAACCGAAAGAATCCACCCCCAAACCCGAACCTAAACCCCGCGAGTCGAAAGAAAAGAGCCCTCCCAAACCGGCACCCAGAATCATTAATGAAGATTTGCTAGACAAAGTCGAAGACATGTTCAAAGATCTGAATACCAAACCTCGTAGAGAAGATGAAGATTTAGAAAGCCACGTTTACAAAACCAAGCTGATTGTAGACGAAGATTTGCCCCATGATCATGATAAAGATGATTTATACGATCAGTATGCTATGATGCAACCAGTAGACACGCCCGGTGTGGTTAAAAAGGCCGATCCATTCCAGTTTTATACAGGCTGTTGTGAAGGCAGATTTGCCAAAGGCCAGAAACACAGGCACGAAGAAACCTCAACTCTATTAGATAGAATAGAGCAAGAGAAATTCTCGGCCCAAGAAAAGCTGGCAGAAATCTCAGATGGAGTTACTAGAGATTTGACGGAAGATTTGGATAAACTAGAGAAGGAAAAAGATAATTTAGCTCAAAAGACTTGCGCAGTCACTGAAGATATTATTGTCAAAACTGATACTATCAAAGGTGATATTAAGAATAAGGCTAATGATGCAAAATCTGGTGCCCAAGACAAATTTAACGAACTAAACGATTTCACGAATGACACATTAAACGAATTCTCTGAGTCGGCTAGCAAAGTACACGATAATGTAAACGCTAAAGCGTCAGAAATTCAAACGAAGGTAGTTTCTGGTTTCGAAGATGCGAAAAAAGTTAATTCTGATTTAATTGATGAAAAAGTGGAGGATATAAACGATGGCATCGGAAATAAGATTGAAGAGCTAGATTTTCTAGCTAGAGAAAAGGCTGAAGAGTTGAAATACAGAGGTAATGAACAAATAAGTAAGATAGAACGTTCAATTGAAAGTACAGCGAATAATCTTAAAAACAAAGCTCAAGATGGTGTCAATATCGTAGCAGACTCTGTAGATAACGCACAAAATAATGCCAGTCAAAAAGCTCAGCAGTTAAAATCTGACGCAGAAAAGACTGCTGGTAAAGTTAATGATGCGACCAGTGAGAAACTCAAGGATTTAGGAGACTCATTTGAAAGTACAAAGGAAGACTCGAAAGCAGCGGCCAAAAAGGCGAAAAAGGAAGCTAAGAAGAAGGCTAAAGAAGGAAAGAGCTTCTTCACAGGACTAGTCAGTGGAATATTTGGTGAGAAAGAAAAGATTGAAAATGAGGTTAAAGACAAAATCGCTGAATCCAAAGAATCAGCGAATGACTTACTTGATCAAGCCTCCGCCAAAAAGGATGCCCTTCAAAATGACGTTGCTAAAAAGCAAGAAGAATTGAAGGAAGGTGCTAACAATGTGGTGCAAAATGTGCAAAACAAAACGAATGAATTAAGCCAAGCTGTGAGCGACACAAAGAACGAAATGGAGAAGTCTGCTCATGATAAAGTGGAAGAAGCAAAGAAAGCCGTTGAAAACAAAACCGAAGAAATAAGCAACGCTGTATCTGATAAAACCAATGAAATAAAAAATGCTGTAAGTGGTAAGAGCGATGAAGTGAAAGATGCCATTCACAATAAGAAAGAAGAAATCAAATCAACTGTTACTTTTGCTGAGGACACTATTCGGGACAAAGCATCAGAACTCAATGACATTGTTAGTAACAAAGCCAGTGAAATTCATGACGCTGCTAGTAACAAAGCGAATGAAATCCATAACGCTGCCAGTATCAAAGCCAATGAGCTCAAAGATGCAGCCAGTGAAGTTAAAGACGTGGTTCAAAACAAAGCCAGTGAAGTCTCAGGTGCCATTCAACATAAAACTGTAGAATTCAAAGAAGCTGTCCACGACACGACGTGCGATGCTAAAGACGCTGTCGCTAACAAAGCTTCAGAGGTATCAAAAGCATTTGAAAACAAAGCTAGCGAACTCAAAGGTGCTGTAGAAAACACATCAACTACTGTTTTAAACAAGAAGGACGAAATCGGACAAGCTTTTACTGACAAAAAAGACGAAGCAGAAACCGCAGCTCGAAGTGAAATGGATAGAATAAGGCAAGAAGCTGAATTGACTACAGATGAAATCAAAAAGAAAGCCGAGGATACTCTGAATGCTGCCGCAGACAAAAAAGCCGACCTTCAGACTAACGTATCAAACAAATTCGATGATCTGCAAAGAGCTAGCAATGACGAGTTCTACAACATCCAAAGATCGTCGAAAGAAGCATTCGACCACGCGCAAGAATCAACCTTGAGCGCTTTCGACAAGCTCGAAAGCTCTGCTAAGGATAAAATCAGCGAAGGCAGAGATACGTGGGAAGATTTGCAAAGTTCAACTCGTGATACGTTCGCGGATATGAAAGACGACGTCCACAGTTTAGGAAGCTCGGCCCAAGATACCCTGCACAGTTTTCAGAGCTCCGCAGGCAATACCTTCGATAGCTTAGACGACTCCGCGAAGGAAATCTTTGGCAACGTCCAAACAAGCACAGAATCTCACGCGAAAGATCTTTACGGGGAAGCCAAAAATGTTCAATCAAACACAGAATCTCAAGCGAAAGAGCTATTCGGCGAAACAAAGGACTTTTTCGGAAACGTGCAAGCGAACACCGAAGCTAAATCGAAGGAGCTTTTTGGAGAAGCGAAGGATTCGTTTGAAGGGTTCCAAGTTTCGGCGGACAATAAGCTAGAGGAAGTTAAAGGGGGTTGGAATGAAGCTGGGGCGAGGTTAGGGGAGTTCTCCGAAGGGGTGAAGGGAGATGTGGTGGAAACGGAACGGGCTATAGTGGATGCGGTTGGCAATGAAGCGGATAATTTCACGAGTAGCTTGAACAATCTGGGCAGTTCTGTCTTTGGATCCTCAGGAAAAGGTAAGATTATTTTTATAAATTCCCGTGTATTTATAGAAGTTACGGCGCCTCAAGCCGAGAAATTACATGAACCGACCAGTCTGTGACCGGGCTTAGTGGTTATACCATCCGCGTACTACCGCTTCGTCGCGGGTTCGATCGATGTTTTTGGGATATTATTAAATATTGAAATACAGATGCTTCTAAATAGCAAATAGGAAGAACAAAATCTTATCCCGGCAAAAAAACATACGAGTGAAAATATCAAGTAGGGGTAGGCAGAGACAAGTATGACAAAATATTTTGCAACTGCTAACGTTTTTAATTTCACGTGACGAGGAATGCTAACCGATGGCACAAGCTTTCGATTTTTTTATTTTAAGGCATACCAATTTCGTCACGATTTTTTTTCTCAACTTCGTTCTCGAAACGGTTGGCTAAAACATAATGTGATAAATTACTATAAGCTCGTTAAAAAACTAAGGATGTTGATTTATTCCAGGATTAATGAAAGATTCGAGCAGCAAGCTACTGGAGTCAGAGAAGGCGCAATCATCGCCACATAAGAAGAGCTCTGGGTAAGAAAGACATCCATTTATTTACAACACTTTCAATCAATACACATCATGAAATGCCATAAGTTGTAAATAATAGCACGTGGAAGCACAGGCTACAGGGTGTAATAAGACTTCCCGAAGACGAACACGGGATTCTCAGTCCATCAAATTCTCAATCGATTCAGATGAAAACCAAAAATTTGGACGGAACTTTCACAAACAATCCAGAAAAAAGCAAAAAATTTCCATTTTTGGACTCCTTAATTTCGTAATTTTTCTTAGTTATGATTTCTGAATTAACGTTACGTTTGTCATAACATTTAAAAAATACAGACTCTTAAAAACAGCCATAGATTATTCTTCAGTATAAACGATTTTGTTTTCACATAGGACCTTGTAGAAGTAAATGGGCTATGCCTTCAGTTTTCGGGAAACTTCTTATTACACCTAATTCTGTCACTATCATGGACAGAATCACCCTTTTCGGGTTAGAATAACAGTTCTGAAACACCCTGTATAAATCACATTTTGTTGCATTGCGGGATTCAAAAGGGTAGAACTTGAGTTTTATTTGTCTGTCGGACAAAGTTACACCAATCCACTTGTCTATATTAATATCCATTTTACTTTTCACCGAGTCGAGCTACTAACTACCTATATATATTTGTCCCAAAATTGTAGTCAAAAACCAGTCCGCTCCAGATTTGTCGAAGGTGACAAATAAAAAAAAAGCAAACTGAAAGAGCTATGAATATGTTTGAGCACGTTACTCTTAATATCGTAAAATTGGGTAAACCTAGAGTCCATTAGGTACAAAATAGAAAGTTAAATATTTCCAATAATTCCTCTCAGCTCTCATTCTGCCTTGTTATCTGCATATGGGGGGAAAGAGTGCGCTATATTAGCTCGACTCCGTGAATAGACTAGTGCCTGCATCTAACTCCACTCGCACCGCATTCCAGAATACCGAAACTCAAGAAGAAGAATAGGAAATAAGCGGCGAACGGACGAACGAACCTGACCCGATGTAATATATTATTTAGTATTTAATATTTATTATTGTTACGAATAAAAGGCTCCTCCAATCAGTTGAGTTATAACGGTCAAAAATAACACTGCTATAATAACGTCGAGATAGAAGCAGATAGAATTAAGTCTTACTACCTATTATTTGCGTGCTAAATTCGATATTATTGCAATTTGCAAAATTACATTGCGAAAATAGCGGCCGGTATAACGCAGCTGTGTGGGGAGCCCTCATTGACGGCATGGCGATTATTTCATCACATTTTATCTATCGATAGATGATCTCTATTTTGTTTTTAAGAAAAATTAGCGACGCAAATTAGAACGTGCGTTTATAATAATAATATTGTGAAATAGTCGTTATGTTGAATTACGAACACTGTATTAAATATAATTTGACGTAAAACATAATCTTCCAGTGGATTTAAAACTATATTTATATAGATAGAGATTATTGTACCTATATTTTATTTATTAATTCTCGTCGTGTGCGTACCGTTGAGTACGATTGTATTAACATTTGACTAACGAGTCGATTTCAAAGAAATCATTTTAATATATTTTTTTCGTCTATTGTATTGTGTTTTAAAATCATTTATGAAAATTATGCTATACAAAAATTTTCTCTAATCTTGCCTACATTCGTTTGATTTTTAAATAGTTCTGTATAAAATTTTTGAACTTATTTATTATAAATCTGGAATCTTGCATTTTATATTAAATTTTAAGTGTTTTTAGATGTCGCTATCAGTGTTTTGTGTTTTATAATTTATTGTATTTTAATTGTGTTTTATTTTATATGTTTACACGCTTTGTACCTAGAAACAAATCAGTTGAGCTAAGCAAGAGCATGCCTCAATTCTATTTTTAGATATAATAATATGTTAATAATTTTTGTATGTGCCGTCACAATATCGAATTCAGATTACTTTATGTAAAAATGTATGGTGTCCTACAAAATGTCACAAAGCGATTGTATTTATTCAAATAGAATTCACGCAAAAGCAGTGATACTTTATGTACAAGTACGTAGTTAATAAAGCGCTTGCGTTGCTTGTGAGGTCTCTCTGTAAATTGTTATTATATGAGAACATTCTCGAACAATATCATTGAGTTTATTTTCACAATCCAAGAACACGCTGTAACATAGTGTTGTACCACTACATACAGTAAAAAACTTATCGATATTTTTTGTCTCAGTGGTGTAGTATGGTAAATTTATTATTGCATCTTGTAATTATTGCACAGCACTACACACCATTATGTCATCCTTATATGTTTGCATTGCACTGCACATATCCACATTGGGTAAGTTTTCTTTGCATTTTAGTTTTATTTGCAAGACATTTGGATATTTCGGATCTTTTCGAAATAGATTGTAAAAACGATTTGAAAAGATTTGAACTATGCTTGAGTTTTATCGTATTTTATTTACGTGTTTGTATGTGTTACAGCTTTTTCTCGAAGCTTCGGCGCAATCAATGACTTGATGAAAAACGCATCGCTTCGAAGTAATCTACGTTTTATATTTACTATGTTTTAGGTGTTATACATTATGTGTACATTTCGTAAGATTTGAGACTAATTTTCTTTAGGAACAAAGGTTTATTTAGAGATTTGATAAATGTTTGGGCATATTGTTATAATCATTGGAGTTCAAACATTAAATTATCTTATAATTATATAAATAACTAAGAAAAAGGCATTAGCTAGGAATTAGCTATGAATCCTACTCAAGCATGATACAAACTAAGTGTTCCATTTCATATTAAATTGCTAGTTTGTGGAGTTGAAAAACGTCCTTGAAAATAAGAAGCTGTTTCTGTTTTTTTGATAAATTGATAAATCGTACAAGTTAGGTGCTCTCGTAATGGTGGCTGAAAATGTTCAAGGAATCCTTGTCCCGTAGACATTATTGTATTTAAAATATAAATTCTTAAGATTAGTAAGTAAACGGGTTTACCCCTGCCGTAAGCCACTTCCGTTAATCTATCCACATTCTTATTAATTTAACTATCTTCAAAAACTAAGGGCTTCTGTAAACGCTGTTTAGAAAGCATTGCTTAGAATGCCGCCTCTTTTTGTCACTTTCAAGTCAAGCATTGTGATGGGAATTATTGTATAAGTAATGCATAAATAGCGTTTATATTATCCAATCTATTATCATCAACAAAGGGATATCTTTGTTGTTAGGGATAGTTTATCGATAGAATAACTGATATAATCTTGTTCACCTCGATATTCTTCTATGCACCCATCATAAAATTAACTATAGTTTTACTTTATAACAAAAACTTATTTACTAAATGTTATAAATGTCAAATATTTAATTAATGGTTGGTTTCTAATTCTTCTTTTAGTATGAAACTACCTACCTAAAAGTTTTATCTATATTCAAAATCGATAGTGTACCCTTTCTTCTGAATTTTAATTTATGACATTTAACACCATAAGTTTTATTTATTTTATTGCATTTTATAATAGACATATTTATGAAAACAATAGGCTAATTAGCCTATTGTTTACATTTATTTAGTTTTTGTCCAAAAAACGTTTTTATAATTTTTCTTCAGTCGATGTGTTGGTAAAATATAAATGACGCTGAATAGTTATGAAATAACTAGAAATTAAAAGTAAAACGTATGTGAAATGGTTTGCTGTAAGTACAAAAGTACAAATTTACTTTGGTTACATTCGAATGAAGTTTAATTTTTTATTGGTGGCAGGCCGGATCAGTTAACTACACTCTTAAGGCCTAGTTGCGTGTCGCAGAGTTAAAATTTAAACCTGGATTACGATTAACCCAGAGTTATTTAGACTAGTTAATTTTTATCAATCGTAAATGCAACTAAGTACAGCAACATTTTAGAAAGCCCTTCCATCCCAAAAAGATCGCAAGGAAACAAAAAACTGAATTCTCCAAAACAGTGTCATCAGTGTTAAAGAATAGCTGAGATGATCAAACCCTCTCATTCTCTCTGTTTGGAGCATTATTGTCTGCCACTATTTTAATAATGTATAATTTACATACCTACTTATAAATTCGGGAATACTGTGATGATGCCAAATGAAGTTTGTAAAGTATAATTTTGTTAATTTATGAATAGAGTTTAACATTATTCTATTTATTGCTTCATAGTAAGTAATGAAACAGTTATTGCGAAACCTGTGTTTTATTTAACTTTACTATATGTAGGTAATCTTACTGTTTTGTCAAGTGAAAGAAGATAAAACATATTTAGCTCTTTACTGAGACTAAAAAGAGAAAAAAATAGTTCTGTATTCTGTCCGCCTGGTCCTCATGACAAGTCTATCAATCGATTCCCACTTCTGGAACAAAACCCACTAAACCCGTTAACGCGTTGTTTAATGGGGACGATTCACAGAACATGCAAACATTTGTCGTTCAGCGGGAATCGAACCCGCACCTCTTGCGTCGCAGCTACTCTTCAGTGTCGCGACGGAACAACACCAACGACAATAAAGTAATATTCGAAAGATTATATTCATGGCTACAGAGTTTTTAGTTCATACATTAGACCAGAAACGATCTAACTCGACGATTGCATAAATTAACTGGAGAGTTAATTCAATCTAATTAATATCTCTGGGTAACTCACGAGTCTCTTGGTTTTCCCTGGGGCCATCCGATTTAAGGTTGGCCTTTCAGCGGCAATTCCGTTGAGATGTGTGCTGCGGTTGTTAGCGTGATTGAACATCCTTCGCGCTAACATCACCATAGATATCTCAACGTTACGTGATATAGTGCATAAACTAATATATTGACGTTTATACGAGTGGCATTTTCACATCTTTTTCATAGCGATTCGTTAGCAGTTTGTCAATTGGTTCTCAAAGTTCGCGTCAGATCTTCACCGCGCGCCACCGCGTCGCCATTTTGCGAGGACCTTAACCCCATCGTCAACGTACCTACTAGCAGTTGGTAAACTGCTACTTAAATAGCCCGGGCAGAATGGCTACACTAGCGGTAGATTTTTGAAGGAAGGCAGAAAAAAAAACTTTTAGTAAAAAAAACTAATTTAGGTATTTGGATCTGTTTAATTCCACTATGTTCAAAAAAAACAAATTCATCACATCACTGTAGGAATACAAGTCAAAGCAATATTAAAATCACATAAGTTTTAACATTTTTTTTTAATAAAAAAGGTTAGTTTATTCGGTAAGTTAATAATAATTATAATAATGCTGGACATTTTCACACAGCATCATGTAGCCCCAATGTAAGCAGAGCTTGTGTTATGGGAACTATACGACTGATATACTACTTATATACCTACTTTTTGTAAATACTTACTTATTATACATAGAAAACACCCAGTCTGTTTAACGAAACAAAACCCGCGGCCACTATAAGAATAATTAGTTATATAAATATAGTTTCTTTTCCTATTTTAATATTATGTAGATAGTTTATTGTTATATATATTAATATCAACTTATTGCCATTCAGCGTTCAGCCACGCGGCCAGTATTTTGGAAACGCTTCCGTCTGGCAGTGAGCTGGATCAGTTGAGCTATCTATAGATCGTTTGCAACGGTATTCAGTTAGCTAGCTGTATCATCTGTATTTTTTGCGTATAGGCATACCTACTTGTACATTTTTATGAATAAATGTATATTATCAGATGGTGGAAAATGAGGTTTCAATAAATGTTTAACACAGACACTAGCACAGTATCTGCAGGACTTATTTCGTGAAACAGATTCTATAAAATGATATTCATAAATTTATAATTACGTTATCTTACCACGTGGATAGTACCTGAAGTGTGACCAAGAAATTACACGGTAACTTATTTACTATTTTGACATGTAAAAAAAGTTTTCAGTACCATATACTTACATTAAAGTTACAATATACTGTACAGTTGATATTTTTTTGAAATAACTGAACTGATCATCTTGAAAAATGGAAGCAGCATTCCATTTTACAAAATTAAGGGGCGTGCTGTGTTAAATAACGTTATTAAACTCTATTAGTCCAGTAAACTGCTTATTTTAATGGTTCCGTATCTAAAAGGTAACGGGACCATACAATGGTATGTTTAGTATGTATATTATAGTATGATACATAGATAGTATGTATGATAGTCTAATACAGTACAAAGGCGACATACTTCCTTCGTTTAGCTTTCTGTCATAAGGCTGTATCTTTTTAACCTTTATATTATAGCCGAATGAAATTTTCACAGAACACGTGTTATGGCTTCTATAGTAGTCAATAATTAAAAAAAAAACAGCAAGTTAAAATCCCAAACAAAAACGTCAAAAATGCAACTAACATGTTGAACAACAAATAATTAGTGTAAAGGGTATCTAGTAATCTGCCCATAAAACCAAACAAGTTTTCCTGAAAAATAAGTCTAATATACTAAATTTTATGATAATAAAAATTGGTACATAGTAATGGTAAATAATAAAATAAATATGTTCAACAACAAAAAAAAATAGTGTAAAGGTTATATAATAATCTGCCATGAAACTAAACAAGTTTCTTTGAAAGATAAGTCAAAAATCCGAAATTTTATAATAATACAAATTTTATAGGTACACATATACAAGACACCCTGTATCGTGTACAGAACTCTTAGTACACGAGTCGGTTTTTAGTTACGTAATCATCTATATAAGTAACTATATTACATAGCAAATAAATAAATGTTTTTTTTATCAAATAATTCATTTATCTTAAAACTATTAAGGCACATAATCGTGCGTATAGACTTATTATCACATTGTGCTTATATATTAAAATTTAATAATCTTCAAAACTCACTTTTAATACAGATAAATATGACTTTGTTATTTAAACAATATATATTTTTTTTAAATCTAACACAAACTTTAGGAATTCCTGTATCGCGGGTATCAAGATCTACGAGTACCATGGTACAACAACATCTAGACCATTTGTCACATGCAAAAATTTGTCCCGAAGTGGGAATCAAACCCCTCTGCACCTCTTGCGTCTTAGCCGGCTATTGGCCCGCCACGCCACTGAGGTCGCCAAATTCAAAATTATTTTAGAAAACAGTTGTCTAGCTTAAGTTAGTATTTAAAAAAAAACTTTGGTAATAAAAGCCTTATTGCGCCAACCATGGTTATTTTTTATCTTTAGCTGACTCAAGAGAGCCAAAGTCATATTTTATCTTAATCAAAAGCTAGTTAGTTAAATGATACAAATATATATAAAAAATGTGGCCTATATAGTTTAATAGTACAAACATATAACAGAAGGAATTAACGTAGTCAAAATATGCTTAAGAAATACATTGAAAAATACTACAGAAATGCATAAGTAAATGTTTAACATTTTCATAAGACTTCATAATTAAACCACTCGTATCTCTCCAAATAAATATTTGATAGGAATATATTTTACGTGTTTCACTAATATATCGAAGATGTTGATTAAATTACCAGGTAATTAAGGAATATTAATTTTATAAATCTCTGAAATGCATACAAATTACTTAATCTTCATAACCCTTTAGAAAGCTCTAGAAGTTATTGGGGGTGCTAAGGCTAAAGGGGAAAGTGTAGGTTGTTATGTTTAGAAACTTTGGGGGCGCTAGGATTTTGTTTAATCTAAAAGTGGGCGGTGGGAAAATTAACTTTGAAAACCTGTGCCTTAAAAGAAAAATATTCAATCATATTCCAGTACTAACTGTTAATTACTCTGTAATCATTTTCTACCCCACTTACACATGTGTGAGAGAGAGTGAGAGAGAGATAGATCATGTGATTTATTACAATATCATTAAAATATTTGTGCATTTTAAGTTTGAGTTAAATATCCTTCTTACTAAAAACGTTTTTAAAACCCGAACTATTAAAATTAAGCCAGTCTCATCTAACCTTTCCCGAGCTCGACTCAGAAACAACTTCCTTATCAAACGAAACCGAACTTTCACAGTCCAAATAGTCAGAATCCGATAACTCTCTTTTAATCATCAAATGCGGTGTTTTCCTCACTCGTTTCTCCTTCAAGAACGTTGGTATAAACTGTTTTATCTCCATTAAATACTCAATGATAACCCTTTCGAAGAACAACGCTATCAACAGGTGTATTGATGCTATGGCAATGACAACGTAGCTTAACAAAGCGTCCTTGGGCATTCTCAGTTGCAGGAAGCTTGCTAGCCATTCTGCGGGACTCACAGCTATGTACACAGAGATACCTGTCATTAAAAGCACACTGGCCATTAGTTGTTTATTTGTGAACACAGATTTTCTATACGGAGACCCGTGACTAAATACAATAGCCAGAATAATGTATTGAAACATCGATACCGCGTAAATTGAGTAATTCTCCCAGCATTCATTGACTTCCTCACCTTCGTACGTATGTCTTACATACCAGGGGAATAACGTTAGCGTATAGTAACTCAAATACTGCCCTAAACCTATCAAAACTAATTGTCCTATTAAGGATAGAAGGGGTATTAATCCTAGTAAAGACGTCAACGGCGGTATCTTGCACAACTTACCCGTATATGCCTCGGTCATACCAAAAAAGAACGCGAAATTCACAATCAAAGCGACATCTATGTACAGGAATTGGAAGTCAGTCAAATTGGAGTCAAAGTAGTACAAAAATGCAACGGACATGAATTCAGTGAGCGAATAAGCTATCATGAATTTGAAGACACCGAAACTGGTGGTAAGAGCCGCTCTGCCTTCTCGCAGTACACGCGATACGCAAACGATGTCGGGGTGTTGGGACGTGAAGGGTGCAGCCACGCTACTCTCGAGCTCCGAGAGTGATATGCCGGTGTGGGCGGCGCGGAGGGCGCCACAGTCGTTGGCTCCATCGCCGCACATTGCTGGAAGATTAAATATTTTATTCAAAATCTCGAAATAAACACTGTTCTGTGCACGGTTTCAGTCGCGTACAAAAGTAGCCTCTGTGTTAATCCTGGTCATGAGTACAAATTGTATCCGCATCGGTTCAGCCGTTACGAAGATTATCAGTAATAAACAACCAATTAAACTATGCTGATATATTTGGTTTTGAGTTCGATCGAGGTTGATATTTTTAATAAAATAGTAGAGGTATTGTTTAAGAAGTATTGGATTGGACATTGCATTGCACTAATTTCCTAGGCCTAGGAAATTAGCGGCATAGTCTCGTGCTCAAAGCCGTTTTTCTAGTTTAACGGTAACCGAACTAAATCAGTAGGACCAAGAAATAATAAAATAGAATATAATGTATAACTACATTGAGTACATAACTTACTTAAAAATTACAAAAAACAAAGAGTCAAAGAACCAAAAGTGCAATGGTTTTGACTGAATGAATGAATGAAAATACTTTACTGTACCCTATAAGAAAAATAGATATAACTTAACAAAACTAAAAAAAAACTAAATTAAAGTACAATGGGCAGTCTTATCGCTTAGAAGGTTTTGAACAAAACTTTTACTTCATACCATGATTAGTGAGTATGAATGTTGAAATAAATGAGATGGTACTATAGCGATAGGTACTTACCAACATAATATCCTAAAGCCTGATATTCCACAATCAGCTGTTGTTTCTGATCGGAGGACATCCTTGCGAACACGGCACCCTTCTCCACAACGCGTGGTAGCACATCAGGATAATGATCTCGTAATACCTAAAAACATCACATAAATCAATAATCAAATTCGAATTAAAATATTCTCTTATAGATTCTAGAGACCTACTTGTTTCATGATCGGGCGATCATGAAACATGTAGGTGTCTAGAAGTTGGTTGATGAAGTTGTCGTGACCAAATTTGAAATTAAATTAAATACTTGTCAAGTCAAGTTGACAAGTTGTTTGCCTTATCCTTTGTTAAGAGTTAGAAAAGGACAGGGCTAGAGTTATAGATATGCTAATGTTATTGAGGGATTATGAATAAGGAGGTAAGCTTACTCATAACAAAGCGTGGATAACGGAAAAAAATAGAAAATCGCTTTCTACTAATATTATAAAAGTGAAAGTTTCCACGCAAAAACTACTGAACGGATTTTGATGAAACTTTACAGTAATTTAGCTTATACATCAGAATAACACATAGACTACTTTTTATCCGGGTACAACGCGGGCGAAGCCGTGGGCAGAAGCTAGTAATAATATAAACGCGAACGTTTGTGAGGATAGATTTTTGTTACTCTTTCACGTAAAAACTACTGAACGGATTTTGATGAACCTTTACAATAATATAGTCTATACGTCAGAATAAGACATAGGCTACTTTTTATCCGGACACCACGCGGGCGAAGCCGTGGGCAGAAGCTAGTGAAAAATAAACCTTTCACCTTGGACCGATAATGAGTTAAGTAGATTAGGTTAAGTTATTCCTCAGAAATGAACATTCAACAGTATCGTTTTCTCACGTTTCCTCCTGACCATCCATATAGCTGATGAATGGAGATATCTCCAGATCGTTCGTCGTGGCACTTCAGCGGAGTCCTATGTCCAGCAGTGGACTTCTCCGGGTGTACTTACCCGCCACGTGTCTCCTGTCATGACGATCTTGTACCGGGGCTCCGCGGGCGACGCCTCCGGGTCCCCGGGGGCGGAGCGCCACGACCCGCGCCCGCTGTCCTCCCGCGTCCACTCACGAGGTAGCCTACTCCGACGACCTAAGACCACCTGAAATAATAATAATGCTGGATATTTTTCACACAGCATCATCTAGCCCCAGAGTAAGCAGGGCTTGTGTTATGGGATCTACATGACTGATATACCACTTATGTACATTTTTCTTGTAAATACATTCATTTCATACATAGAAAACACCCAGACCTGAGACAAATATTTGCAGATCGTACAAATATTTGTCCCGCGGTGGGAATCGTACCCGCAACCTTCTGCGTCTCAGGCGGGCCTGCGCCTACTGCGCCAAAGAGGTCGTCAAGAAAAAAATATCCTTGTGTTTATTTTTTACGCTCGTCCCTTCTCCGCCACGGATTGTTGTGGCAGACGGATTGTTATTTTAATTTATTTATTTAAAAAAAAAATATTTCAAAAATTACCTCTCTCTAGCTCAAGGTTTGCTAAAAGAAAACTCTAAAGCTCACCTTTGTACATGTCATTTAATTCTGTCATTCTGTAAGTGTTTACTTGTTTGTATAATCCTACTAATATTATAAACGCGAAAGTTTGTGAGGATGGATGTTTGTTACTCATTCACGCTAAAACTACTGAACGGATTTTGATGAAACTTTACAGTAATATAGCTTATACATCAGAATAACACATAGGCTACTTTTTATCCGGGTACCGCGCGGGCGAAGCCGTGGGCAGAAGCTAGTAAAGTATATAAGATCATACCCCATGCAGAGTACTCTCGCAGAAGATGACGGGAGTGATATCATTGGATTCCACATCGACTTGCAAATGCACGATCCGCTCGTCACTCGTCAGGATACCACACTCCTTGGCCACGCTGACAGCTGTGTGTACATTGTCACCTGAAATCAAATTAAAATTATTTTGATTAAAATATAGGTATGAATTTTAACTTTTGAACCTATTACATACGGTTATGAACCTCATATTGTCTGGAAAAGGTTGCTATTAGCGATAAGATCGTCCATTTTGCTCCCGCGAATAGCTTGTAGTTTGCTCTGTTTGAATTGGCATCACATTATGTGCTGTACAATAAATTATTATATATCCATCTTTAATTTTTACTTAAAATTGTATAAATTGGACTGTAAGTTACTAAGAAATTTAATATTAATAACTCCATTATTCATTTTAGATAATCATCATCATAATAATCAAAACGATATCCATCAAATAAAGCATAGACTACACCTTACGTCACAAATCCTACTATCCTACTACTATTATAAACGATAAATTTTGTGAGGATGGATGTTTTTTACTCTTTCACGCAAAAACTACTGAACGGATTTCGATGAAACTTTAAAGTTATTTAGCATATACATGAGAATAACACATAGGCTAATTTTTACTACTTAAACTACTTTTTACATTTTTGTAGTAACACGGGCGAAGCTAGTCATAGATAACTAGAAAAACCACGCCTCGCTCCCATTATAATAGTGATTTATATCCAAATGTATTTACCATGATATAATGTAAGTTTGAATATGCCCCGATATTTTTGCATAGCCTGGAAAAGATAGCTTTTAGAGATAACTTCCCATCGTACCTTTTATGTTTATGAATTCCTGTGTTCTTGTATTTTCCTTTGGTGTGCAATAAAGAGTTTGATTATATAGTTTTACGAGTCTTTATCGCGTTCATAATTTATAATTTTATTTAGTTATAATTATTTTATACTAGCTTCTGCCCACAGCTTCGCCCGCATGGATAAAAAGTAGGCTATGTGTTATTCTGATGTATAAGCTATATTACTGTAACTTCATCAAAATCCTTTCAGTAGTTTTTGCGTGAAAGAGTAACAAACATCCACCCTCACAAACTTTCGCGTTTATAAGTAGTAGAATAACCACGAAAGTTTGTAAAATACTAATAATTATATATATTTTTTTACATTTTTTACACAGCATCATCTAGCCCCAAATTAAGCAGAGCTTGTATTATGGGAACTACATGGCTGATATCCTACTTAATATCTATCTATCTGCATGCACTATGATCAAGAACAAACTGATCACTTACCAGTTATCATAACAACGTGAATATTAGCTTCCTTCAGCTCCCGAATAATGCCAGTTGTGGCGGCTTTCAGTCGATTATCCATAATCACCAGACCAAGGAACTCCAGTTCACATTCCACCTGTGAAATACAAATGAGTCATGTTATCTGCTAAAATGTATGTCTGTTATCTAAAATACACTAAAACTGTATCTTTGACAACATACTTAATTACTAAACAGAGAGTTAAAAAAAAAAATATTGGAACAGTTACATGTGATTGAAAAACAAAGTAAAAAACGATGAAACTCGCAGAAGTTTAAAAAAAAATTGTATCGCAAGCATCAACGCCCTCCTCCGTATACCTAGCTTACAAGTTTCCACAAAAACAGATTATAAAGTATGCACTCTTCACGAAGCACCTGACCAAGGAACACAGTGTGCACCTCTGTCCAGTGCCTCATGAAGACCGCATGAGGTACTGCCCCGCATTCGACGCATCAAGAATGCTGTTCTGTTGCGTAAACATACCCGATGCGCCACAGAAGCGCGGCAGAAATATTTGATACATGTCCACGTCTTACATAGAAGTTAGCGTCCCACGTGACAGGACGCAAGCGAATCGCCGGTTATTGGAACACTAGCCGATGGCGAATACCTTAGAACTTCTGGTTCGAAGTCTTGCCGTTCCCTCACGACGTTCTATTATTATGATTATATTCATCGAACCCATTAATTGACAAAGTAAATGAACTGATACATGCAAGTAAGTTACCTCATCTCTCGTCATGGTTTGCGTCTGCGTGTGTGTGATCTCCATCATCCGCGATGCGAGAGCGATCACCCTGTACCCCTTCTCCGCGTACGAGTACAGGACCTCGTCCAAGTTATCAGGAACTGTTCAAAACGAGCCTCATCAAATTCTACTCATCATTATCACATAGACTCATAATCATCATTATCACTAATACTCATCATTGGATGAAGTACTAAGGTTGTGGACGTGGGTCTGCGCATCGCAAATGGAGATGGGCTGGAGACTTGGCTAGAAGGGACGATGGCCGATGGAGGAAGGCAGTTACCGATTGGTGGCCAAGAGGCTCGGCGACCGAGAGGCAGACCACACGCCCGATGGTCGAATGACATCGTCAACGTGGCTGGGAATCAGTGGATGAGAATGGCAAGGGATCGGAAAGAAAGGCGTTATAAAGAGGAGGCCTATAACTAACAGTGGGTGCAGAAAGGCTAGATGATGATTACATGTAGCGTGTGCTTAGAAGCCGAGCAAAAAAAGTAATTTCAAGTTAGGGGACACATACCACAGCTTAGTTATAAAATATAAAGTTTTCAAACAGATCTCAAACTTTTTTTTACACGTTGGGTGTTACGTAATAACTCACCGGTGTACGGCAAGCAGAGTTTTCGAATCATTTCAGGAGCACCTTTGCAATAGACGCGGGCGACCGTCTCTCCCAACAGTCGGACGACGACTGAGGACCGTTGGAGGGAAGACACAAACTGATGTTGCTGAACTATTCCTACCTCTAAAGGCACCTGCAAAATAATAAACATATAATCTAAACTAATAATACAGGTACGGCCTAGCATGGCTGCTAAAGTACGCTAAAATGTATAAAATATTTTCAGTTATTGTGTTAAGTTCCTGGATTTTATTCTTTATTGTACACACAAATAAATAATTACAAAAAGGCAGAATTAAATTACATGTACAAAGGCGAGCTTAACCCTAAAAAGAGTTTAATTAAATGTAAATAGTGTATTTGTTTTAAATAAATAAAAAAAGTCTGAAGAGTTTTTAGTTTTTTTGTTTGAACGAGCTAATTTCTGGAACTAAGTCGGATTTAAAAAAATATATATTTGTATTTGATATAATTTTTGAGGTAGGTTATAGGATAACTTATCTATTTAACACCACGCTACAACCTTAGGGAGCCGAGCAAAAGAAGTAATAGCGCGGTCGGGCGATACGACACGGTTGGTCGGCGGCCGTGGATCTTCCACAAGCCCAAATCTTGAGGAAGGTATAGCCTATATAACTTTCCTCAAATCAAATCAAATCATTTATTGTTCGTGAATTTAGGTAAGTGTTAAATTAAGGTGGTAAATTAAAACAATTTGCATCACTAAATTCTGCCCTTAGGCTTACAAACATTAAATTAGGTATATATCTTAAAAACACTAAAATTTACAAAGGTAGATTAAAATAAAAAATGACAATTCAAAAACACAAAAACCTTGTAGGACGGTAGAAAATAAAATAAAAAATGATCAAGATTTGGGCTATCAAATGCAAAAATATTTTTTCAAATCCGACTGGTAGTTCCAGAGATTACCGCGTTCAAACAAAAAATGAAACAAATTCTTCAGCTTTATTATCATTTTTTTAAGGATTAACGAGGCATTGTCTGTTTACGTATAATATTGGTTGGTGAATATGTATGTAATTAATTACAAGCCGTAATTGTTTACATACAAATTAATTTACAACTTTTATCCTTTACTTTTTCCGTTTTTTTTGTATCCGTTTTTCTTTTATATTTTAGTAATTTACTGTGTATTTTGTTTTTCTTGTCATTTGTACTCATTTTCTTGTCATTTGTCTGTGCTGTATCCATATGTGTTGAATAAAAAATGTATCCTTTTTATCTAGTGAGGTGATAGTCTAGTGAGGTGAGGTTATTTATTAGCTGAAGTATGTTTTATGCATGATATTATTGAAGGTAGTTTACACAAATTATAAAGTACAACACTGGCCACTTCAAAATCATATATAATCCTCTCTGTCTGGAAGAGATCGCTTTTAAGCGATAAGACCGCCCATTGTACCTTTATCATAATGTGTTACTGTTTATTTTGTTTGTATCTTAAGGTGTACAATATAGTATTTTCAATCGTTCATTCATTCATTCATAGATTTGAATCTTACATTCACATCATCCACGTTGATGTTGGCCGATTTCTTTGGCTTGACGATAGTTGGCATCAATATCTCATATTTAGAAGGCTCCGGCACATCAGGTTTCTCCAAGGTCCAACCAGTGGATTCAAACATCTGGAAAAAATTCAGTACAATCAATTTATTTAGCATTGCCATTCAGCGTGGCAATGCGGCCAGTGTTATGGGAACGCTTCCGTCTAGTAGGAGCTATCGATAGATCGTTTGCAACGGTCTTAATAAGCTACCTGTTTCATCTGTATTTTTTGTATATACCTAATTTTACATAGTTGTATGAATAAATGTTATGCCCATCAATTTATTTACTTCATTTGAAGCACACGTTATATGTATAAAACATGACAGCGTTATTTAAAACAATATTACAATATTTTAAATATTTTACAATTTAAATGGCTTGTTTGTTAAATTTAGGTTTTAACGAGTAGGGTATAGTCAAGAGTGGACCCACATAAATTTTATCAAAAAATTCCACCCCTAAGGGTACAATAAGGGGATGAAATTTCTTATTGGACCTTTTATCTTTTTCCTTTTCGAAGTAGGTGTTTACATTTTTGTGAAAAAAAAATGTACACTTCTTGATTTAACTTTTATTAACTTACTACATAACATAGAACAGTCAAAAAAAAGGCTTAAAGAATGTCTGAGCTAACCTTCAAATCCAACGGGTCACCGCACAGCACTCCGTCCAGCAAGGTGAGACTGTGGCAGGTGGCCATTCCTAGTTTGAGCTCGTGCAGGTCGTTAAGGAGCCGCGGGTCCCGCAGCGGAGCCCCGAGCAGCGGCGGCGCGGTCGCCTGGCTCGACGGGACTACGCCCCACATATCCAGACCATCCTCTGTTAATGTGCCGGTCTGAAACATTAATAAATAATGCTGGACATTTTTCACACAGCATCAACGAGCCCCAAACTAAGCAGAGCTTGTATTATGGGAAAGAAATGACTATTAAACTACTTATATACTTTTTTGTAAATACATACATATTATACATAGAAAACACCCAGACCCATAGACAAATATTTGCAAATCACACAAACATTTGTCCCGCGGCGGGAATCGAACCCGCAACGTTCTGCTCAGGCGGGCCTACGCCCACTGTGCCACAGAGGTCGTCGCATTTACAAAAACATTCGTAAAATGTAAACCCACAATTCTAATTATATAAATTGTATTCTCAAAAGATAACATATTTCACTCGAAGAGAAACTATATGAAAAACTTAGGTAAGTAATATAAAATTAGATTACCTACTTGGTACTTAAAATGTTCTGCATGCTTACAATTTATTTTTTAGTAAGAAATAAATAGCAAAATAGTGTAAAACAGAGCAACCATTTTTATAACTATTTATTTCTTCTATCATCGGCAGTTACTATTGATTTCTTTGTTTTATGCACCTATTTTTATTATGTTCCAATAACGGCATATAAAAAGGCGAGCTTAACCCTAATAAATAGAGTTTTCATTAATTAATGAATACACAAACCTTATCAAAAGCGACGCAGTCAATAGACCCGCTGACGTTGACGGCTCTCGTGTTGAGACAGGCCACCCTCGCCTTCTGCAGCCGTGAGACGGCGTAAAGCTTGCCGACCGTCATAGCGGCGGGCAGAGCCGGGGGTATCACGATAGTGATAATGTCCAGCGCTTTGATGGCTATGTCACCGGGCGTCAGCGCGCGGTAAGCCTGAAAAAAAAACATTAAATCGAATACAAATAACGGGAAGCTGATTATAAATCCAATATTAAATTTCATCCCCCAACATAAATTACATCCTTCGGGGTTAATCTTCTAATAAGATTTACATGGGACCTTTGAAGTATACCCTACCATTTAAATTCAGTTTACCATTGGCACAGATATTGGCCTCGATTCTGTAGTTCACTAACTAAACTAAATTTAAACTGTCGCTCTCTTTTACTGATAGTGCTAGCAAGAAAGAGATAGCTACAATTTATTGCTGTCAAATAAATCATACAAATTTAGTCGTAATTTCAAAACTGACTATAAACACAAAGAAAAGCGGCACGTAAACTGATTTGACAGCACTAAAATTGTAGCTATCTCTTTCTTGCTTGCACTATCAGTAAAAGAGAGCGACAGTTTAAATTTAGTTTAGTTAGTGAACTACAGAATCGAAGCCATTACAATACAAGTACCATTTGCGAGGATATAGCGTAACAACTGATTCTGCAAATATATGATTGTGGGATAATTAAGAAAAAAAGAACAACATATATCAGCCTATTTATAAGTTATACTGAAACATAAATAAATGCCCCACCTTAATCCATCAATCGCGCAAAAAAAGTGTCAGCTCAGAATCCTACTATTATAAACGCGAAAGTTTGTGAGGATGGATGTTTGTTACTCTTTAACGCAAATACTACTGAACGGATTTTGATGAAAAGTTACAGTAATATAGCTTATACATCAGAATAACACACAGGCTACTTTTTATCCGGGTACCACGCGGGCGAAGCCGTGGGCAGAGGCTAGTAATCCATAATTATGTTCCACATTAAATTTGTTATTGATGTTGACAGAATATCTTCTTAACATACCTTTAAAGCCACAGTGTAACAAAGTCCACAGAGAGCAATGATCGCCAGAATTATAATGAACTTGTACGAGTCTCGATCGAACTTGAAATCAGCCGGAACCGGATATAGGATACTGCGGACCAGCTGTCCCTTACTAGTGTTGTATCCGGTTCGGAGGACCAGCGCCCTGTGGAGAAGAGTAGTGGAAAACTTCGCGAATTTCATGTTTTTTTTCATACAAAATGCTCACCATTTACCATTTTGTGGAACATCCTTAAACAACCACTTTCTGTTGGCGTTAACTAATCCGAAAAGATTAAATTGTATGGAAAAGACATTAGCTTTTGAAATGTCAAATTTACAGTTAGTTAAAGTTTACAATCACTTTTAAATGCTATCATTCACGAATTTTAAACAATTTAGTCATCGTTGTCTCAGCTATATATTGTGAGTATAATATATATGTATTAGAAGTCTATGAAACATTATCTGTAACTTGTAAGGTTAGGTTATTTAGGTAGGTAGGTATATATGTAATTGTGTTAAATAGGGAATAGTTTTTGTGTTTTATTAATAATTTTATTATAATATTTCTAGCATATAATTTATAACTTTTCTTGTTATTCATGTACTCAAGACTCAAGACTCATGTACTGTTTTCAATATTAGACAAAGGTTAGCTGGAAGAGAATGCTAGCTAGCTTTAAGTTCGTCTATGTGCAGTACTTTTTAGTTGTGCAATAAATAATTTTCTATCTATCTTTTTCCTTGACAATAAGCGTGAAAGGAAAACTAAACGTGAGGTATTTGTCCACGAGAGCGACTCGCTTTGCTCACCATCGATTTTTCAGAGAAGGAAAGAAGTTACTCACTTGACAGGTTCGTTATTATAATATTGAGCTTGAATAACTTTTGTGCCACAGAACAGTATGCTGGAAGCGTGCTCTTTCATGTCAAACGACTTATCCACTCGAAGTAGAGCAGTTTTTGTAACGGGCACTGATTCACCTAAAACAGATATAGCATAATTTAACACAGGCCATATATGCAAGTGATTATTTTATAAGTATCCTCCCAACATAAGATCTTCCTACTATTTAATTAATAATAATATTAATATTATATATTACTCTTTTTAGGGTTAAGCTCGCCTTTGTACATGCCTCACCTAATATTTTGTTTTATATTTCTCTGTACAATAAAGAATTATAAGAGAAAGTATTGATGTTTGTATTATTTGATAATTTGTTATTGTATAGAATTTTTCCCAGATGAGAAAAATATGACATCTGATTTATATTTTATATACTGCTGCTATATATTATTTACGTTTATTATGCACTGAATAAATTATTTTTATCTTTTTATATTTTTATTGCACTGTATTTCATCTAAAGTTTTGAACCATTTATGAATCTTCATTCTAACGATACTTGCATATCATAAAAAATAAACAATTTTGCGTAGGCGTAAAGCCTTGGCCTAATTCTTGGCTAATAAAGTATGAACTAACCAGTCAGCATGCTTTCATTGAGGACCGCAGAGCCGGTCAGCAAGGCCGCGTCGAAATGCAGCGTGCAACCGCGCGGCGGCAACACCACGACGTCCCCCGGCGCCACGGACCGACTGTCCACCGAGCGCCCGTCACACAGCTCCACTGTGTCGTGAGCCTCCACTGTGGCTCGCAGGTTCGACTGATTCTAAAGATGTTCCAAAATTCAGCTGATAATCTTTCATGTTAATTAATAAGCACAAAAGTATTGAGATTTTTGTTATTTTTTTTAACTACTTTCCATAGAACATTTGTATATAAGTAGAATATGGAGGGCAAAAAAATATTTTGTAATATCCTATATTACGCTCATTTTTGCAAATAAAAACATGGCATGGTTGGCTTTTCTATGACTCAGACTTCAGACTGTCCATACATTTTTTCTAAGTTGTTTTTAGGCGTGAAAACTTTTACAGGCAGCCGCCTGTGTTTAAAAGTTTATCTATTACTAGCTGCGCCTCGCGGTTTCACCCGCGTGAGTTTCGATTTCGTGGGAATATTGGGATAAAAAGTAACATTAAAGTATTTTACTGCTCCATAAATACTCTTGATGATAAAACTATTTATTTCAATAAGAATTAATACCACCATACGAATGTAACCAACTTTTGTTTCTACCGCCGATTTAATAAAACTTTAGAACACAAAAGCTGCTATTGTGACTTAACTATGATAGTTAGATATATTCCCTCGAGGACTTTTTTGTAGGTAATAATGAGTACTTTAATCATGTAGTACATAATTTATATGTATTTATGGATAATCATGTAATGAAAGGCATCGAACATTTAAGAGATTCAAGCGACAATAGCGAGTCTACTCTTTTTTGTTACATCGATGACATTTTAGTCACATCAGAGAACGAGCAAATTCATAAACAGCACTTAAGGAAACTTTTCAGGAGGTTTGATGAGTTAGGTATCACCATCAATCTAAGTAAATGTGTTTTTGGCAAGGCAGAAGTAGATTTTTTAGAATACAATGTTTTTCAGGACGGTATCAGTCCACTGCCTGAAAAGGTAAAGGCGATAACACACTATCCAAGACTGGAGGACAGGTAGAAATAAAATAGTTCTGTCTGTCCCCCTGTTACTGACGAGGGGACAGATAGAACTTTTTCAATTAACAAAAGTTATATCTGTCCCCCCGTTGCAAAAAAGGGGACAGATCCAACTTTTTTTTCCCAACTGTCACCTTAGGCAGAGCAGGGTGACAGATTGGAATAATTCGACGTTAATGGGTATGATAAATTTTTACAGGTCTCATCTACCGCATGCAACAAGCAGAGTTAAATAAGTTTTTGCATAACACCAAAAAGAGGGACAAAACACAAATTATATGGGATCAGAGAAGCCTCGAAGCTTTCGAGCAATGTAAGGCAAGCTTTGACAGCGCAGTTACATTATCTCACCTCAGTGAGGATGCACCTCTATAGTAGTAGCCATAACTCTCATTATGTTGCTATTGTGTATTATGTATTATGCTATTGTGTATTATGTTGCTATTGTGTATTATGTATTATGCTATTGTGTATTATGTATTATGCTATTGTGTATTATGTTGCTATTGTGTATTTGTGGAAAGCGTTACTGCGAAGGATTTAAGAAACGAGCTAGAAAGAAAGGGGACCAGCAACCCAAGCTACACCGCAGCCTCCCGCAGCGCAGGCGCATACGTGTTACCAGAATCAAAACCCATGTTATTTAGTGAAAACAGTGATTAATTATATAAAATGTGTACCTATAACAAAGTTTAGTACCTACAGTAAGGATAAATAAGTACGTTCTAAAATTTGTATACATTTTTTTTTTATTTAATTACAGTGACTGACGTTTACAAACTATCGTTTATAAAAACATTTATAATACATCTAATATACCTACTTAGTTTTTGTGTATTCTAACTTGTAATAAAATTGTAAAATCATTCGATCGTAGAAACTATGTTTTATAACTGTGTAAGTGATGCAGGCCCGCAATGTGTCACGCGGCCCGAGCGGATCACGTATCTTTGCAACTCGGCACATTCCTGTGTGCCTTTTGTGCTTGTACTATGATGTTTTGAATCACAGGTTCTCAAACTTATTTTTCCCACCGCCCACTTTGCGCTTTGATTTTTAGGATTTTTTTATCCTAGCGCCCCCCCAAAGTTTTTAAACATAACAACCTATGGTTTCCCCTCTAGACCGCCTTAGCGCCCCCAATATCTTCTAGTTTTCTACCGGTCCCTGAAGGCCTCCAGCGCCCACAAGGGGGCGTTATCGCCGACTTTGAGAAACAGTGTTTTAAATTTTTTAACTTTGGTTTTTTGTGAGCAAATACCAGGGGGACGATTGTAGGGGCATGAGCGATGCTTAGGTTAGCAAAATGTAAACATTGTATACTGTGGTTTTCAGTCCTCGCTCGCTCGCCCTCCAGTCACTTCCCGTAACCATGTAGCGTTCATGTGCATTTTGTATTGACGTGTACCAATCGTAAGAATATACATTTTAGTGGAACATTACATCTTTCATTTCGTAATCCCAACAACCATATTTACAACTAACCTTTTTAGTCTGTATAACGGACGTGGCCACGCCAAAGGTCGACATAAGCACCACGGCAATGCAATAGTAGTAATAAGGTTCCGCCAGCCAGACGGCTATTGTGAATACTTGGAACACGTAGAACGGATTGAAGACTTCTAGAAGAATCAGGGTCATCACGGACTGAACAGGGACTTTTATCTCGTTCAGACCATAGATGTTTAACCTGCGGTTTGAAAACATTGGTGAAGTTTTTCACCTTAAAAAGGTTAGATGCCAATCTTCACCTAACAATAACAATAAAAGCTCAATTTTATTTGTAGCTGATAGGTAGAAACGCAACGCAGTGTAGGAAAGCCCCTCTTATGGACAATAAGGCATGCCTCAAAGACGAAAGCATGTCTCTAGTTCAGGCCAATCGACATGAAAAAATGTCCGCAGCGAATGGCTAAAGGCATTCAATAATGCATGCCCTAGATGAAATAAAATGAATTCAAAAACATTTATCTAGTACGACATTAAAACAAGATTTTAGTATATGACGGTGAAATAATTTAGCAAACAAAAATTTATTGCATTCATTAATTATTATCCATTTTATTAGTTGTAAATGAAATGTATTGAAAGTTGAAAAGGCAAGTTGAAGATGAAAGCATGTAGCCTTACATTCGCACTCGGAACTCGCTAGATGGCGGTCTCGCGCCGGTGGCCTGGAGTTGCGCGCAGGTGGCGCCACTCTCTATGCCAGCTAGACGGACCCACTGCGCTCTACTAGTGTCCCATATGAGGTTCTGCTTTTTGTGACGGAAGAACCGGTATTTTTGTACATCTGAATGGAATTCATGAAAATACTTTATTGTACACCACAACCTATCAAAATAATATTAACAGAAACTTAACTAAAAGAACAATGGTCGGTCTTATCGCTTAAGAGCGATCTTTTTCAAGCAACCTTGGGATGGAGCAAAATCTGTGTTATTGTAAGAATTTCTGGCGATGCACGTAACAATACATACAATAGGAGAATATAATGCGATATACAAACTACTCTATGGACTATTAGAAGGATAGTAATTTATAACTAAAAAAAATGCAGGACATTTTTACACACAGCATCATCTAGCCCCAAACTAAGCAGAGCTTGTATTATGGGAACTACATGACTGATATACTACTTATATACTTTTTTTTTGTAAATACATACATATTTTACATAGAAACACCTAGATCCGAGACAAACATTTGCGAATCATACAAACATTTATCTCGCAGCGGGAATCGAGCCCGCTTTTGCGTCTCAGGCGGGCCATCACCCACTGCGCCACAGAGGTTGTCTATTGAAAACGAGTTTTTTTTCGTACAAATTTTATTTGTTCATGCTATATGAACCTATAGCATGAACAAATGAATCTAGCTTTTCCTATTCAGCTAAGAGAGCAATAGATGTTCCTATTTGAGTGAAATTTGGAATAAGCAGGTAAAGTTTGTGACCCAGAATAACATTATAGGCTACTTTCACCCAGGTACTACGCCAGAGAAGCCGTGGACTACAACTAAGTATGATCTTCGTAGCGGCTGAACCGATTTAGATGATGAATTAATGAAAGAATGAAAATACTTTAATATACACCTCAAACAAAATAACATAAAAAATCTTATTCTAAAGAAAGTACAATGGGCGGTCTTTTTTTGCATGATATTTGGAACAAATATAGATCTTGACTTAAAATAACAAATAGCCTTTTCTATCCGAGCGCCACGCGAGCGAAGCTATGGGCAGAAGCTAGTCTACTTATCAATAAACTGCAATTAACTTATGCAATTAACTTACTGAGAGTAGAGCCATCTTCTAGATGTAAAGGGGTGTGCAATGTGTCTCTTGTTTCGAAAGGTACTTTCTCATTCACGAATTCATCTTGAAATGCTTCGTTAAGTAATCCGCTGCAATAATAAAATTAACTTAAAGACCCTCGCATCCGCTATATTCTTTTTACTTACGCTTTTTCAACAAACCACCAAGTTAAGGATCTTACCTCGCATCCGCTATATTCTTTTCCAATACTCTGTGTATGTAGTAGCTTTTGCATTTCTTTTGATATGTTTCCTGGAAATAGTTTATGTTTTAAAATGACACCGCAATTTAAAAAAAAAACTATTTTAATGTTTTACATTTTAGGCTTGGAATCTGAGACGCGGAATATAGATCGATAGAAAACAAGTATATAGGCAAATTTTATGTTAATCAGCATTTTCTTCCAGTTAACCTATGTGTAGTAAAAATGGGGCGGTAGTTGCGTTGTTATAAGATAACAAAATACCTACATTATAATGTTTGGAATCGCCTCTGACCCCCTCTTTGGTAACCTCATGTACCTACATAAGAGAATAGCTCTACTAAGGATGTCATTCATGGAGGATACAGTTGTGAGCGTGCTTGTTTTATAAGGCTCAATTCAATTCAATTTTTCCGCAGGCGTCAACACCAGAAAGTGGTATTTGTCAAGACACCCAGTTCGTCCGCCCCGGCAAGATGGGCCGACGACATAGTAATAGCTATATTTTTTCAGGAAAAAATTATAACCGACTTCAAATAACACTCAGTATATTGATCTTTGAGGATAACAAGTAAGGGGTAGTCAAAGGCACGTCCAAATAATACTTTTGGAACATGCCCGCGTTTTGCAAGTAGTTAGCATTCCACGTGACAGGTTCCATGCCCACCGCCGTTTATTGGAACACTAACCTATGGCACATGCCTTCGAATTTTGGGTTCCAGGTCAATCTGGTTTCCTCAAGATGTTTTCCTTCACCGAGTTCAATTTTTCGAGTCGAAAAATCCATTGGTGCATGGTCGGGTTCAAACCAACGACCTCTAGATCGTTAGTCAGGGTACCGCCCACTAGACCAACATGTTACTTTGAACCCCCAATATTAATATTTCAAACACTTACTATTACTAGGACCTGGTCCGCAACTTGGAAACAGCACCTCTTGGAGGTAACATACAGGAACCATTTGGGCACCCAGTGGAACACCAGGAATGGGACACCGGCAGTCAAAACTGAGAGTAAATAAATCAGTATGGTCCGCCATTGGCATTTTCTGTAGCCATATACCACCTGAAATTATGTAAAACATATAATACCCTACAAAGTCCTGACCCCACACTAGGGATCCCTGTGTCATGGGTATCAGGAACTACGAGAACTATGGTACTACAACAACCAAACGGAAACAAATATCTGCAGAACAAACAAACATTCCCACACTGGGAACCTGCACCTCTTGTGTTGCAGCTCGCCCCGCCATCGAGGTTGTCAATGTCTGATGCAATAATCAATCATTTTATCAATCACATAAAAGAGTAAACATGACAGATAGTGAAACAATAATAAGCATTAATTTGTCATAATTATTTGTTCTTATCAAATCATTATTGTTACAATTACAATTTATGTAATTTTTTTATTTATTTATAAACACAGATCTAGACAGTATTGGGTTCCTGTCTAGATCTGTGTTTATAAATTGGGTTAAAGCAGGGTTAAAGAGGCTGCTAAAGTAATAAGAATTCATAATCACTCACTAAATTTAGCAGAGTGCTAAAAGTAGTCTCTACCCTTTGTCTAGAGCTAGATTTAGCAACTTGCTTAGTGATTATGAATAAGAGGGCAACAATACACTTATTTCTTGTAATGATATCAAAAACCCCACATGAAAGTGAATGGTACTTAGATATGGTTAAATGGATTTTAAATTTTTGGGATTTTAAAATTAATAAACACTCAACACAAATCTGTATCATACCACATTTACAATAAATGGTTTCAATGTTTTCACAATTATACACCTCAATAATCTAACACAAAATAGAAATATAAATTAAATAGTACCTACAAAGAGCGGACTTATTGCTGATACCAATTTCATCCAGGCAACTATAGGATGGAAAGAAATAAACTAAAATGGTAGATTAGGAAAGGCAGTGCATGGCTAAGGCTTGATCATGATAGAAGTGAATTGAAGCAAAGTATATTTTTATATTTAAAAAAAAATGATGAATAAATATGAAATTACTATTGAAACTAGATATAAATGTTACCTGTTCAAATTCAGGATCAGTATCTATGAATTGGACAGTCAGCTCCAAAACTAATTCTCTACTTAACTCCCCTTCATTGCTGATCAGTGGTTGAATATCATCTTCTGAATCCATTACTGTTATAATTTTTAAAACACCAAATTCTAATCTTCCAATTTAAAATGTTAGTGTCTTTTTAATCCCATCCCACTCAAAGCCAATGTTCAATACACCATTGTCACAAACTACTGATCAAACAGCTACACAAGTCAGTTATCAAGTAATAGTATTCGTTTAGAGGGGAAGTACTGTTCAATGACTGTCTGTTCCATCAGTCTTTGCTATGACTAATTCTGAAGTAGGTATTAATGGTGACCCTGATTATCTTTGGTGTAAAGGGAACTTGGATCTTAGGGGCCCTTTTATAAATACCTTTTTTCAACCTCTTTGGTATAACGCTGAACGTTAGTTACCTATATATTCTACAAAACTGAAATCCAGTTCCAAAACAAAGATTTGTTATCACAACAAAAGAAGTACCGACTTAGAGGCTCTCTTCTAGGTAAACTGCATTGTTTAAAGAAACAATATTGTATTTGCCATTGTACTAGATGTGGACTCAATAATTGATTTCTAGATTCATGCGAAACGTAGCTGAGACCAATTAATGTTTATCTTTTCTTTAAAAATAATACACGATTATTACACTAGATCTACACATCTACACCACTCTGTGCTCGCTGCGCTGAGTACCCTGGTACATATAGTAGTCTGTGGCGCTGAGCGCATTCACTCACCACGTCCGTCACGATCTAAACAAAAATATTTTTAGTGACACTGACAGCACAGACGGAACGACAGTCGAGAGTTGACGCTATTTTCTAGAACGAAGTGCGCACCTACAGACTTAATAAAAAACTCTGGAGTACATAATTATTGTTCACTGCGGCATGCGAGGCAAAAAATATTTGATATATATTTATTCCAGGTTTGGGTGTTGTAGTCCCATGGCACGGTACTCATAGTTCCTGATATTCACGATACAGGGAATTCTATTGTGAGATCAGGATGTGTCAGTTGAATGTATTTACAATGAGAACTTTTATCAAGAGTGAACTTTTATGTTTTAATAATTAGACTTTTGAATTCAACCGATAAACTTATACTCATTTTTTATCTGTGCTTATAATATAACAAGGTTTATGGCACAAACAATTGGTGAATTGCAATAGTTTTTACATACCATTTGACTGTCATCAACATTGATATACTGTTCAAAACTTAACGTCATCCTGATGTACGAGGCCTCCAGCAGCTTCTGAAATAAAAAGTTTGATATTAAATAATGGTTAATAATTATAAACTATTATTTTAACGTGATAAGTATAATAATTAATCACGCATGTAAGAGAAAAGACTTTTGTAATCCATGTATACATGTTATTTGCGAATAGGTAATTGCTAGATTATTTGCAACAAACAATATAACTACTGATTGCTTAATACTAAGCAAATGTTGATACATAAATCTTGCCACAACCTTTCACATCACTACTTTTTAAAAGTAATCCGACAATCCGTGGAATTATAGTATCTGTGCCGTGGATGAGGCAAATCAAAAATCTCTACGATGAAAAAAAACTGTAGGTAGTTCCATTCAGGAGCAAAAATAATTTAATCTGTGTCCGTTCCTTTGTTTCCTCCCATCCGATCGTTTGTTCATTTCATTCGTTTTAAAAAGTACTCTGTGGTTCGGGTCAAGTAGAAAAAATTTAATCTGTATTTGTTTGTTTCTCGAATTAGGAAGTTGTTTGATATTTACGCTGTTTTTACTTACGAATTGTGAATTGTGTTATTTCGTTACTGATTTACAGGTAAGATACAAACGTACAATACACGCACTTGGACATCTACAAACTAATTCTAAACATAACCCCAAAATATTCATGAAGACCCCCAACCAAATCCCCCGAAGATTGACAAATCAGTCTATCGGTTGGGGTTCTTCATAAACTGCAATCGACCACATAAAGTTTAAAAAACTAAAGAGACAAACTGGAGCTTTACACGCGACATACGAACGCATTACAATATCTGGACCCTAGTATAAGAAACTAAGAATCATCCTTGAAGTCAGACAAAAACCGCATTTAAAAAAATAATAAGTTTAGATATTAACTTAATACAAGGAACGCCTCAACCCATAACCTAATCACTTGGCATTGCAACTAGGAACCATTCCTAATTTGATTGTAGTGTATTGTATTCATTGTAGTGATTAATATCTCTGTACCATGTATAAAAAATGTGTCTAATAAAACACAGACATATCATATCTTTCGAGTTCTGAGTCTGAAGACAAGGAGATATGGTCACTGAAACATGTCCCTTACATGCCTGATTACCTACAACAAACCGGCTTATAGTCTGAAGACTAAAAAATAGCCTCCATTAAAATAGAAACCATTCAAATTTATAAAAAAAATACTTATTTTACAGAGCCCAAAAATCATGATAATACCAGTGCGTTGCTTCACTTGTGGGAAAGTCATAGGCAACAAGTGGGAGTCCTACCTGGGACTGCTGCAAGCAGAGTATACTGAAGGGTTAGTACCTATATTTGCAAAGTTATGAGCAAAGTAAATTTGATCGTATCTTGTAAGAATTGGCTTACAAAAAATCCCAGGACTGTCAAATCCTGCTAATGTACTAGCTGTGAGGTTACTAGAATCTAACCTACTCAAATTCCAATCATCTGGAACTCGGCGAAAGAAACAAATTCAGAAATTCTCTTGAATGTGGTGCGCTGTATTGCTTAGTTAAGAGATAAAAAATAGAAATTTAAATTGTAGAATCTTTGACATGAATAGATCCATATTTGGAATGCATTGTATATTAGGTTTGTGTTAAATGAAAGCATATTTTTTGCAACATGAAATATTATAAAACAATTTTAATTGTAATTAACTTGACATTATTCACTCAAAATGGCATAGCTCTGTTGTACTTATTCAGATTTCTTCAACACCATTGACATTGAGCATCCACGTTAGCATTGAAAATCAACCTAGAGGCAATTCAACTCAAAAAACAACATGTTTTTACTTTTTTTACATAATCAATTGTAGGTATTTCCGCATTGTGACATTAAAGAAAAAAACAATGTATTTGGTAATATGTAAATAGTGATTTACATTGTGAGCTGTAGTTAACTTACTGCTTAGCAACATTCAGCTCTATTAACATAAATATAACTAACCCGAACTCTTAACTGGATCTATTTAGCAAATTGACAGCAAAATTACTTATTTTATCCCATGATCCTTCCCTCGATAATAGATGGATGCTCTGAATGTATAATAATAATGATGGTCATTTTTATACTGCATCATCTCGCCCCAAACTAAGTATAAGAGCTTGTATTATGGGAACTACTAGATTGATATACTATTATACACTTTTTTTTTTGAATATTCATAGGAAACACTCAGACCCGAGACAAATATTTGCAGATCATACAAACATTTATCCCGCGTGGGAATTGAACCCGCAACCTTCTGCGTCTCAGGCGGGCTTTCGCCCACTGCGCCACAGAGGTTGTCCGCCTATGAGGATGCACCTATATATCCTACTAATATTATAAACGCGAAAGTTTGTGAGGATGGATTGTTACTCTTTCACGCAAAAACTACTGAACGGATTTTAATGAAACTTTCCAGTAATATAGCTTATACATCAGAATAACACATAGGCTACTTTTTATCCGTGTACAACGCGGGCGAAGCCGTGGGCATAAGCTAATTTTATATAAAAGCTGGTTTAATCAGAATGGTCTTAAGATAAGTTTTATGATCACACATCATGATGAGGTGCTGAAAAAGATGATGGAATACACAATGTTAGGGGGTTTACACTTTGTAAAAATTTACTTCTTATTTATAGTGCTGTAAAAATAACGTGTAAGTATCTCATTGCGTCATGCAAGCATGCCATTTACATTGATGTGTTTTTGATTGTTTCTGTAATTGCCGTGAATATGAATAAGATAATTACCTACTACTATTACTAGTTGAATACTTTGTTTGACTAGTGACACTTAGTGTAAATCACGAAAACGACATATGTACCCACATTAAACTGATGGTCAATTTAAAAGTCTTGAAATCGACGTCATTTAAGAGGAAGAAGAATAAAGAGGCATTCGATAGGTTCGTTGAGATGGTTTGGGCATGAAGGAAGGATGAAAGAAGATAACAAGAACAACGTGAATGGGATAGTTGGAAGGGGAAGGCCTCGGCAAACGTGCTCCGATCAAATTGGAGACGTTCTGGAGAAAGGCCAGAGTATGCCTAACTGACGAGCTTGTATGAATAATGTGATGTGAGGAGGAATGAAGCGAAAGGGGTATGTCAGAATCGTAGCAAGTGGAAATACGTGGTCTCGTGACTTTATGTATGTACTAGCTTCTGCCCACGGCTTCGCCCGCGTGGTACCCGGATAAAAAGTATTCTGATGTGTTATTCTGATGTATAAGCTATATTACTGTAAAGTTTCATCAAAATCGTTTAGTAATTTTTGCGTGAAAGAATAACAAACATCCATCCTCACAAACTTTCGCGTTTATAATACTAGTAGGATGTATAAATAGAACCTAGATTCTAAAGAACAACGAGAAAACAGATAGGACAATTGATCACTTCGCGGCCGTACGCATAGCCATAGGCTTTTGTATTCTATCTTAAACCTTGAGCATAGGTTCAAGATAGAATACAAAAGCCTATAACGATGGATCTGAAAGTAATGATAATCGTCAACATCAACAACAGCCTGTTGAAGTCTAAAGCTGTACCTATTGGCCTTCCCTAAAGAATATCATGACGAAACGATCTTGGACGCATCTACCAACTTCCCGCAACCTTTATTATGATTTAATTCCGGTTCGCGGTTGCCTTTATATCTCAGCGGCTGCCGGTTCTGCGGGCTAGGTATATGGCCTGCGCATTGCTATTTCTACGAGCTATGTCAGTTATTTTAATGAATTTACGGACCGTTTCCGATTTTATCATTTAAAATCCAATCATAATTTAATGGTTGAAATCATTGTTTCAGTGACGCCTTGGATGCCCTAGGGCTCAAACGGTACTGCTGCCGAAGAATGTTGCTAGGCCACGTGGATCTCATCGAGAAATTACTTAACTACGCGCCGCTCGAGAAATGAATTGCCTAGTTTAGTTTTAAGTGTTTATTATATTAAGATATTTAAGATTAAATATTTTTAAAGTATTTTTTACTTTTTTTGATAAAAATATTTTTATGGAACAGAATAAAAGAAGGTACCTTCATAAAATAATTTAAGAAAACTTTGGTAACTGCAATAGTTATAAAAAACTATTATGTGATTTTAGACTGCTTAGGGATCGGTATCAGTATCGGTATTACAAGGTCCTTCATTTGTGAACTACCACGGTCAAATAATCAATGTTTGTGTTTTTCTATACTTAGAGGTAGATTACGAAGAAATTTATATTATCTAGTACACAGATGAGTGAACAACATCTTACGCAAACAGAGATGGCTATTATCAGTGATAAATTAAGCTATCTAATCTGATTCATGTGTTTAAAGAGATTAATAGTACTAGAGTTGTAAAAATGTGTCAATGTTATCTGGACATGTAGGTACGTTACTACGTAAGTACCTTCGTCATTCCCAAGATGATAATAAGAACAAGTGAATTTTTACAAAATTTTAAAATCCTGACGTTTTTCTATCATCGTTCTGTGGACTTGTGGCGAAGAAACCTATCCAAGAACCATCCTTGAATACCTACATCATAGGTACGAATCGATTGCAAAAACCGCATTACCTACAATTCGGTATTAAAATAGGTATACTAGAGAGTGGTCTATTTGACACAATGGCAAAGCACAGAAAGGACAGATGCAACATAAATAAAATATACACTTTATACACTCGTGAGCAAAAAAATCGACTCAGGACGCACGCTCGCGGATAAAAAACTAGCAAAAAATCTGAACCCTTCATTCTATTTCTGATTTTAACGTCTCGAAGCTGTTAGTTTTAGCTTTAAAATGAGTGGTCTACGTTGTTATATAAACTTTTTTTTTGGTAAAGAAAAATATTGAATGAGAAGGAGTCTTAAGCAATGAAAAAAGTGATAATTAACAGTAAAGAAAATATCATATTAATTTAATTGAAATTAACTTATCAATATTTATTGTTGCCCCCTCTGGCCCTAATAACAGCTTCCAATCGCTTCTTCATGGATCGAATAAGTTTTTTTACTCGATCTTGTTCGATGCTATCCCATTCTTCAATGAGCGCCGCTTTGAGGTCCGATTTCGTGGCTGGTGCAGGATTTCCGAACTTTTCTCTTAAGTTCATCCCACAAATGCTCGACAGGATTTAAGTCCGGGCTACGCGCTGGCCAGTCCATAGCGGCAATTTCGACCTGTAAATACTGCCGGAGGGAACCTGCAGTATGCGGACGGGCATTGTCGTGCATTATGATGAAGTTTTCGCCGATGAAACCGGCGTAGGAAACGACGTGATCCCCTAAAATCTCTTCGATGTATCGGTTCGTCGTCAATCCTCCCACTTCCGACCGCCATTTTCAATAAACACCAACTCGGTTTTTGCCTCCATTGAAATGCCCGCCCACACCATCCAAGAACCTCCTCCAAAAGCCACATTTTCTTTCAGTACTGCGCCAATCTTTCTCCAGGTCTTCTGTAGACTCGTCCTTTTCTATCGCTATCATGCAAGCATACTCTCCTTTCGTCTGAGAAGAGAACGGAGCTCCATTGTTCGTCAGTCCAATCAACGTGTTTTCAGGCAAATCGTAAGCGGGCTGCTCGGTGGGCTGGGGTTAATTTGGGGCCAGTAGCTGACTCTCCAGCCACTCACAGCCACACCTCGCATTTCTCTGAGCTCTTGTTGGACTTGAACGCCGATTTCTCAGCGATGTGCTGATAATGAATCGGTCTTCTCTCTCCGATGTGCACCTTTTTCTTCCGGAACCGCGTCTTCGATTAAAGTTACCAGTCTCTTGGTAACGACGGTAAACTCTGGAAACAGCAGACTGGCTCGTGTTCAGTGCACGTACCACTTCACGCTGACTCTGGCCTTGTCGCAATAGGGTCACCGCTTGAGCAGCTTCATCACTTGTTGTGTCCATTTTCAGGTAGAATTCTTGTTTGTTGATAACGGAGATGTGTATCGGTTGACGTTTGACAGCTAACTGATAAGGGTAGCCTTCGGGTTTTCTTCTCACACGCTTCGGTGGCCGAGAAGAAAACCGAGCCGGCCCCTGACTGCGGTGATCAATCCGCCTCTCGTGGCTACGAGAGGGTCCTCGGGTCGGCCCTGGGGCCTTGCGGAGCGCACGTACTTTAGTATGTCTGCAGAAGTTTCCCCATTCTGGCTATGATTACCGGAAGGTCTGTAGGACCTCCTGCATGATGTAGATTGCTGTTTCGAGGATAGCCAGCCTGCCCGAGTCTGGGGGAGGTTGGTAGCTTTGTGAACTTGGCACCCGACTTTGGAAAATCTTTTTTTTTTTTTTTAATCTTGTATATATTGGTATGTAGTTGATTGTAGTAACATTTTTTTTGTTTGTAGTAACTCTAAAAAAAAATTAGGGGACTTTAAAAAAAACTCATCTCCCGGTTTTGTCAGCAATCAAGTTTAGTAGTTGATTCGTGAACAGAATCGTTTGTAGTTGATTGTAGTGGCAAAGATTTCGTTTGTAGTAGCAAAAAAACTATAAAAAAAAAATTTACGTGGCACATGACGTTGGAAAAAAGTTTTTTCTTTATTTCATCTTGTAGATTTTGGTATGTAGTTGATTGTAGTAAAAATTTTTTTGTTTGTAGTAGCTCTAAAAAAAAGTTAGAGGCCGTTGAAAAAACACATCTTCTAGTTTTGTCAGCACTCAAGTTTAGTAAATGATTCGTGAACAGAATCGTTTGTAGTTGATTGTAGTGGCAAAGATTTCGTTTGCAGTTGCAAAAAAACTAAAAAAAAAAAATTTTACTTGACACATGACGTTGGAAAAAAGTTTTTTCTTTATTTCATCTTGTAGATTTTGGTATGTAGTTGATTGTAGTAAAAATTTTTTTGTTTGTAGTAGCTCTAAAAAAAAGTTAGAGGCCGTTGAAAAAACACATCTTCTAGTTTTGTCAGCACTCAAGTTTAGTAGTTGATTCGTGAACAGAATCGTTTGTAGTTGATTGTAGTGGCAAAGATTTCGTTTGTAGTAGCAAAAAAACTATAAAAAAAAATTTTACGTGGCACATGACGTTGGAAAAAAGTTTTTTCTTTATTTCATCTTGTAGATTTTGGTATGTAGTTGATTGTAGTAAAAATTTTTTTGTTTGTAGTAGATCAAAAAAAAAGTTAGAGGCCGTTGAAAAAACACATCTTCTAGTTTTGTCAGCACTCAAGTTTAGTCGTTGATTCGTGAACAGAATCGTTTGTAGTTGATTGAAGTGGCAAAGATTTCGTTTGTAGTTGCAAAAAAACTAAAAAAAAAATTTTACTTGGCACATGACGTTGGAAAAAAGTTTTTTCTTTATTTCATCTTGTAGAATTGGTATGTAGGTAGTTGATTGTAGTACATTTTTTTTTGTTTGTAGTAGCTCACGAATCACGAATCAACTACTAAACTTGAGTGCTGACAAAACCAGGGGATGAGTTTTTTTTCAAAGGCCTCTTATCTTTTTTTAGAGCTACTACAAACAAAAAAAAATGTACTACAATCAACTACATACCAAAATCTACAAGATAAAATAAAAAAAAACTTTTTTCCAATGTCATGTGCAAAGTAAAAATATTTTTTTTAGTTTTTTTGCAATTACAAACGAAAATTTTGCCACTACAATCAACTACAAACGATTCTGTTCACGAATCAACTACTAAACTTGAGTGCTGACAAAACCAGGAGATGAGTTTTTTTTCAAAGGCCTCTATCTTTTTTTTAGAGCAACTACAAACAAAAAAAAAATTACTACAATCAACTACATACCAAAATCTACAAGATGAAATAAAGAAAAAACTTTTTTCCAACGTCATGTGCCAAGTAATTTTTTTTTTTTAGTTTTTTTGCAACTACAAACGAAATCTTTGCCACTACAATCAACTACAAACGATTCTGTTCACGAATCAACTACTAAACTTGAGTGCTGACAAAACTAGAAGATGTGTTTTTTCAACGGCCTCTAACTTTTTTTTAGAGCTACTACAAACAAAAAAATTTTTACTACAATCAACTACATACCAAAATCTACAAGATGAAATATAAAAAAAAAAAATATCCAAAGTCATGTTCGAAGTATAAAATTTTTTTTTTTTTTTTTGCAACTACAAACGAAAATTTTGTCACTACAATCAACTACAAACGATTCTGTTCACGAATCAACTACTAAACTTGATTGCTGACAAAACCGGGAGATGAGTTTCTTTTTAAGTCCTCTAATTTTTTTTTAGAGCTACTACAAACAAAAAAAATGTTACTACAATCAACTACATACCAATATATACAAGATTAAAAAAAAAAAAAAAGATTTTCCAAAGTCGGGTGCCAAGTTCACAAAGCTGAGGTTGGTGAGGAGGTTTCTATTGTTGGATCTGTTGGGGCTGTTGGGGGCGTGGTACCCTCGGCGCTGGCATGCCCTGTGCTGTTGCGGTCGGGACTTGTTGGGCCGATGGCAAGGTAGTGGGTTTCTGGGGCGCAAAAGTCCATGGAGTCTTGGTCTTTTTCTTCTTCTTCCTCTTGATTTTGATGTCTCACCCTCTACCATCACAGTCCCTACGGCCTCAGAGACCGCTCCCTCAACGGCCCCAGTGCAATTGAAGGCAACCACCCAACAACCACGCGACTCGCCTGCGCCGACTGCTACGCCGGAGGTAACAAAGAAGCGTTACCCCCCAATAGTGGTAGAAACACTTCCGAATTAGGCTACCACTTCAGGGAGATCAAGCAGAAACTTGGGCACGCTCTAAACGCGCGCCCATTCGGAAAGGTAGTAGGGTTCTCTCCCGACTCCGCAGAGGAATACCGCCTCGTCCAGGGTTATCTGATAAGGGTAGGTCAGGTAGATAACCTTTTATATGGGTCAGTAACCCTTAATTAGCACTATTGTAAACAAGCGTAAAAAGGGTGGTTACTGATCACAACATATTGTTGGGTTGTGCTAGTAAGAAACAGTACAATATTTTATATCATTTTGAAGCTAATACCTACTAGCAGCTTTAAAATTTTACTAAGAAAAAAATCCAGTGACTTGCGACTGCAGGTGTGTCGCCTGAGTCGATTTTTTTGCTCACGAGTGTAGTTAGGTAAGATTAGCCGTTTCGGAGATAAATGATAACAGACAAGCAAACTAACCTCTTAAAGAAACTTCAAAGAGGATAAAACCCCCTATATAACGTCCAACATACCTCCATATTATCATATTTTCAACATACATAATTATCGCTTGCGACTGTACTTGAGGGAGCTCGAAAAAGGTACCTAGGAAGCTACTCCCTTATTTCATTTTCTAATTTTTGTATAAACATAAAGACGTACACCAAATACATTGAGTGGGAATTACCCATTTTATGTAGGTATATAAATTCGCTTAAAAAGTTAAGGAAAAATCTGTGTCGTGTGTCACACACAGATTTTTCCTTCGGACGGACGAACAGACAAACACACAGGGATATGACGAAACTACAAATGGTTATGTTTTCAACATATTCATTCGTAACCCTAAAAATGGACTCTAAAACTACCAACAACTAGTTGACTTAAAAAATTACAGGTATCACATTCGATTCCCGCATCATTACCTAACAAAATGCTTTAAATGCCACTTCCGAAACTTAAAGGGAGGTAGGTACCTACTTAAGCCTCTTATTCACTAGGGGACAAATGTCCCGCGACACACATGTCCCTAGAGATGTTGGGCGACCACGTCACCAGACATCTTGTCTAGCGTCCTTTTTCGTCCGATAAGGTGTCGCGTAATGTTGCCAGACTTGTCGTGCGATGTTGGGTGGAGTCGACTGACGTCGCCCGCCGGATATCTCTAGCGACACGTGTCGCGGGACTTGTCCAATAGTGAATAAGAGGCTTTAAACCCCTTATGATAGCTTGAAGACATAAAAGGATAATTATAAGCCAAGTCATATTACAGCCTTGTAACACTTTATCCTCCTGTGGCATCACGATTTACGACTTAACTACTATGGTTTTTTTTTTGTTATGCTGAGACATGTAACTGGCCCACCTGATGGAAAGTGGTTACCGTCGCCAACACCTGGGACTTTGCTGAAGCGTTGATTGCTCTGAAGGCTATACTTTTTTGGATAAGGAAATCAAATAGGTATCGAGTTTACAAAAACAGCGAATTCTCAATGTGACTCCCATTTCATAAAAACACATCTACTAGGTACAAATCTTGTTGCGGAAATCTTTATTATTTTTTTAAAATTGAACTTTAATACTTACCTCCCAAAATAGTAGCAAATTATTTAGGTAGGTTCAGTCTTTAATTCTGGTTTGTGCGTTTTTCAAAGACATTTTATTTATGGCATGAAAAACAAAGATAAGTTGAACTACTCATATCAAATACCAAATCGGTTCAGACACTCTCTCTTCTCGACGACTTAATATAATAATAATAATAATAATGCTGGACATTTTCACACAGCATCATCTAGCCCCAAACTAAGCAGAGCTTGTATTATGGGAACTACATGACTGATATACTACTTATATACATTTTTTTTGTAAATACATACATAATATACATAGAAAACACCCAGACCTAAGACAAATATTTGCAGATACAAACATTTGTCCCGTGGCGGGATTTGAACCCGCAACCTTCTGCGTCCCAGGCGGACCTTTTTAAATCGAATTCGGAAATACACGACAACTATAATAGGCGTCATAAAAATAAATTAATTCTACCCGCATCAAACTTACAGACAATGAGCAAGAGCCCGGCCTTTAGACTGATCAGGATTTATAATAACATACCGGAGCGAATAAAATCGGCAGAAAAAGATACACAATTTCTCAAACATTGTTGTCACAAACAAATATTGTTAAAAAAAGCTTATTATTGTGTTGACGAATTTTTCTCTAACAAACTGTAAACTATGATAAATAAATTAAATTTGACATTTAGGTTAGTATAAGGTGACTGTTTACGTAGATTTTACAATTTTATTTAACATTGACTTCTTTGATTTAATTTAATTTGTATCCGGACATTGTAATTAAAATATTGATATGCATGGTAGGAATAAGTAGGTAGATAGGTTATTTTAAATCAATTTATAAAGTAAGATGATTATTATTATTTTTAATTATTTTTTTATGTATTATTTGACATTCATAATTACGATTTTGCTATTAGTATTAACTCATTTTAAATAAATATTGACTGAACTTGCAGCGCCCTTACAGGGTCCATGTACTCCCCTACAGCTACTTTGATGTAACACCTAAGCTGATGTACATTTGAGCATGAATAATATGAATATGAAACCTTCGCCCACTGCGCCACAGAGGTCGTCAAATAGCGCGACAGGCGAGAGCCGGCTACGACGACGCAAGGGTTCGTTTCCCGCAGCGGGACTTGTTCTGGTCTGGTCTGGATCTTTTGGTACCACATTATAATATCTGTGGTACCACGGTACTCGTAGTCCCTGCTACCCACGATACTGGGAATCCTAGTGTGGGGTCAGGACTATTAATGTTGAATTTTTATTGATCACGGCTCGCGGTGTTTGTATTATAAAAAATCCTAAACAATCATCGGAACTTTCGTATTTATAATATTAGGTGGTGTAGGTTCCTACGTGTCCTATTTTCGTTTCGTCGATGACTCAAAAAAACCAGAGGAATATTCTACCTGTAGAAGACTAGCGATCTTTATAGCTTGTTCAAAACCAGTTATATCTCTAAAGGAAAATTTATAAAATAAGGTGCATTTTGCATTGAGTTTTGAAGTCTGGAATCAAATGTTGTAGGTCAATGTACGGTTTCTCAAGCAAATAGCTCTGCCGACTACGTAGATTATACCTTATGTTTAGGTATATATACCTAAGTAATATATCTCCACTACCACTGCGTCAGTTTGACTGGGCCTTTATAGATACCTATTATTATTTTTTAATTACTAATTATCCAACATACAGGAAAATCCTACATATTTTAGTTAATATTTGCTCAATAGACTCACGACCACAGAAGAAACGAAGAAATAATGAAAGACAATGTCGTTAAAACAGATACATAACAAATAAATTTTCATAAAAATAGAATATTTAATCAAAATACTATAAAATAGCTGATTCCGACGAGTTACCTACGCAACTTTACTATCTGTGAGATTATTTTTATCGAGAAAAATGTAAATCACGGAGATTAAACATTGCATTTCAGTCAGTTACGAATTCGAATTTAGATTGGGGTTTTCCAACAACATAGAGCATATTATCATCATCAACAGCCTGTAGGAGATGTCTGCTGGATGTAGACCTTGACGAACGGTCTTGAGCCACTTCAATCCACCTACTTATTGTCATCGGTTTATCAGGGACTTTTTAATCACTGCATCGTCTAGATCGTGCTCACCATTCGATCACTATTCCCCAGCAATGTATCCTCTTATAGAGGTATTATCTAGCCATAGGAACTAGTAAAAGTAGCTTTTACCGTCATGGCAGAGCGTTCGCAAGAAACGCTTTCGTTCTACTGGTTTTTCGTCGATTTTCGTTGTTAAATTGGTCTTTCTAAAATCTAAAAGCAGGATACTGGTCCTTTCTAAATAATGCTGAATTAATTTTCGAAATAGGATGAGTAGTTTCGTAGATTAATTACCTCCTACATCCAAACTTTACCTTTTTATAATATTAGATAGATAGATAGAAAATTCTTTATTGCACAAAATAGTAGTACATAGGCGAACTTAATGTAAAAAAGCATTCTCTTCCAGATAACCTTTGTGTATTGGGTGAAAAAGATGTGTTGGTAGTGCACAGAATGGTTAAAACAAAATATAATAATATGTACTGATTAGTGTAGATAAATTTACAGGCATTACATACAGACCAGCAAAATGAGTTTCCCAGTGTATGGAAAAGCATGTTCCGGTCGAGCTCCAATTATACGATTGAAGGCTGATGGACAATGTATCATTCGTAGTCAGTACCCCGTGACGGATCAATAATGGATATATTTGGACAAGGATTTTTGAATTATCTACTAAACATTACCGTATAGACTGTGTAGTCTTTCTGTTTGTGCTAGCACACAAAGGCTATAATAATATGATGGCACTAGCCTCTGCCCGCAGCTTCGCCTGTGTGGTACCCGGATAAAAAGTAGCCTATGTGTCATTCTGATGTGTTTAAGCTATATTACTGCAAAGTTTCATCAAAATTTGTTCAGTAGCTAGTGTGGGTTCGAATCTCGTGATCAAATGGATATTTCGAATCAATAAATGGGCGCAATATTTAGTACTCTTAAACGGTGACTCGCTCTGCTTGCCTTGTTTCTCTTTTCACACTGTGATTTGGAAGAGCTCGCTACGCTCGATTTATACGTTTTTGTACGTTTAGTTCTGCTCATTTCACACTACCTAAGTGGTATTAGTGGTAGATTTAAACAGGTTAAGCCACTTAGCAAGCTAATTAATAAATATGTCAAGCTATCGTATGGCGGCGACATCATCATACGGTGGCAGCTGATCAACCACACGCCCGTGGTACCTACTGCCAAAAACGTTTATTTTATTCCTCTTTTATGGGTTTTTCCCATCTCTATGATTTTACCCAGTTATGGCACCTAGGTAGGTCGGTTTTTCGTCCCGAAACCTCTGACATTCCTATTCATTCATTCAATCTTATGTGTTTCTCTTTTACTTTGTTTTCGGTTATGAAAACACGTTCACATTCCAAATTTTAAAGTTATGTTAAATTTTTAATCGATATCTACTCTTTAAATAGTTGGAAAACACACGGACGGACAAACATATTTTAATATGCTTAAATAAAAAAACATTGGCTGTACCTAGTGTGGTTTTCTTAGTTTTAATCTTTAGTTATCAACATGTGTCATACCCATTGCAAGTCAGTAAATCACCTGCAGACGAGGACGGCAGATAGGGGGAAGTCCTGCAGACCTTGGATCCCCCACCTTGCTTTGCTGTTTTGACACTGACCTGACTCAGATTTATTACGGGTCGCTTGGCAACTATCCGCTTCATCAGAAGGCAGCTGCATCTACCTTCTAACCCAGTACCTACCCTATCATCCTGAGACTGTAAGAGTGCCACGACAAACGGTTTTGGACCATCTACATCCACCAACTTCTCGCAACCTTTACGAAGTCATCATTGGTCCTTCCTGCACTGCGTCGTCGGGTTTGTAGTTACCATTCGAGAACTTATATTCTCCAGCAGTTGTCGTAACAGCTCTACCAAAAGAAAACCAGGTAGTGTGGGTTCGATCCCCGCGTGATCGTTATTTTTTAGACATATTTAAAAAAATCTCTTTGGGTAGCAACATACAACCAGTTTTCACTTTAAAAACAAATATAACTCCCTAACTTTATCAGCTTGTTGAAAGTTGTCGGCCTCTATCTTTGGTTTAGTGAATGAAAAGGACAGGGCTAGAGATTTCAACCTGCGAAATTTGGTGAGTGATTATGATGAAAGAGGGTCTTTAAACCTGTGGGTTTCTCGTGTTATTGTATGCTATTGGCAAAGATGTATGGTGACGAAAGAATCAGTGACGGGACAGACGAACAAATGGAAAAGTTGTGAGACATCACTTAACGATAAACAAAGAAGCCTTGGGGATTTCACTGCCTAGAAATTAACCGGAAAGTAGTACTTTAAGTTAGGTGGGTAGGTAAATATTTTTTACAAATAATAAAAACCGATGAAGACCTAAGACAACTAAGATCCTTCCTCAAAGTCATACAAGATGATTGCATAAACCACATTTTCCAAACCCCAAACGCATATACCTACTGGCTCCTGGCGTCTTGGGTAAAATGGAGTCTAATCGACTTCCGAGGGAACATTACGAGCTTAGACTTTTTTAGGAATAACTGGGGTTCTAGACAAATACCTCACGCTTACTTTTTCTTTCACGGTAACGCAAATTTATCAAGGTAAAACTTGGCAGCTGTCACGTGACATTTCCACAGCTAATGTCATTTCCATACACATTAATCTTTCCGCAGGCGTTAACGACAACAGAAAGTGGTATTTGTCTAGACCCTGTGATGACGACCTCATTGCTATATTAGTCGTTGCTGCACTAGCTTTTCCAATTTTTTTTGTTACAGCTGAAAATCAGCGTTGGGTGTAAACTCATCCAGCACAACACCTTTTTTGTACAGACTACATTCAACAACCTTATTAGACACATGAGCCAAAGAACAATACAATTATATTGTGTTTGTTTTAGATTTAATACTTCTAATTGTCGGCTTATGTATTTTTATCTTTATTATTGTTTGTGCCAAATAAAAGTTTATTCTCTTCTATTTAATGGGCAATGGGTGAGAAGCCGGCTGCGACGCAAGGGGTGCGGGTTCGATTCCCGCAGCCGGACAAATGTTTGCATGTTCTGCAGATATTTGTTCCGGGTCTGGGTGTTGTGGTATCAGGAACTACCTGATACCCATGAAAATGCTTTTTTGGGTTCCGTTTCTATACATTAATGGTTCCGTACATTAATATGTCCGCACTAAGGTTATGTAGGTACAAAGACGAAGGGTGGCGGTGCACGGAGGCGATAAGTACATTCAAGCGAACTTTGACAACCACTTATCGACGTTTCAAAGTGATCCTTGTGATTTAAATGAATAAATTAATTTTGACTTTGACTTGACAACCATTTCTCTTTATTCGCCACCACCACCGCGTCAGTTTGAACGGGTCAGAAGGCATGTATTATTTTGTAGTTATATGTTACTAAGACATCTATAAGTCTTTGCCTGCTTAGTGTAGTTAAGTCTGCGAGCACCTTCGCCTTGTAAGATTTTAATGAACCTAACATTCTCTTAAAAAAAAACTATTTTTTTACCTACCTACACATACATACTAAAGTGGCAGAAAAACCATGTTACCTACAAACGTGATTATCTTTTTCAAGAGCGAATTTATTACGTTCTACGTAAACATTTGCGCATCCTAATCAAAATGAAAATGACTAAGTTGGAAGACAAAGAATCACGCAAGTAGGTAACGGTAGGTACTTTACCTGCACTTCTTCTATCTACTTATAATGCATTCTATACTCATGATAACTTACTATCTATGTAGGTTAATAGATGAAAGTAACTATTTTCAGGAACTACTTAACCATTAGATATTGCAAATGAATTTGATGCTCTCTTTACCTACTTTTAAATAGTCCACAAAATTGAGTATTTATAGTAGGTATAATACGTAACTACGCTTTAAAATGTTGTCAACTGTGAAAACCCAGCGAGGTAGTGTAGAAGGCTTGGAAAACATAGCAAAGAAAACCCTCTCGTCGGTTTTGAATTTGGATATCAAAGTCAAAAGTTAATAGGCTAATCACAAGGATCATATAGAAACGTTAACTTATAAACTACGTGAATTTAAAATTTGAAAGTAAATATAAGCCGATACAACGCACGCGACCAAGCCTAAAAAGTATCAACCACGGTTCTTATCAACACAAAACAAATTACCACAGATATGCAATTTGACAAGCTAACGAGGGAGCGGAGCTACGACATCGGGCCATACAGTTTTATCGTCAATATAGGTACTTAAGGTGTAATGGTACCCCTACCACCACATGGTCGTAGGCCTCTCTGCCTGTCAAATTGGGAGGCTTAGGTATTCGCTAAATTTCAAGTGTAACTCTACCAGCTTTCTTGTCTTCCGTCTACATCACTGGTTCTTTGGTCAAATTCTTAAATTATAGATTCATCTCTTTCGGCGTATCCTGGTAACAATCTCAAAATGTCATAATCTTGACGAAGCTAGAAATGCTTGGCATAGTGCTTGCCCCAGTACTGCTCTCCCCAAATCTCTTTCATCCCAAGTTCCCAACGGCAATGGGACGGGCCTCTGTGCGAGCTGACACAGGATTGTCTGTTACAAACGTGCTCAAGCTCCACGGATCGTGCTCGTTCCTAGCCGATTCTGGACCATACCAGTTTCCTCACGCTGCTGAGTTTCTGCTCAAAAATAAAAATAATAATATACAATGCTTTGATTCCCCGCGAAGTCTACGTGCTATTTTTATGCATAGGTGCCGACAAAAGGAGATATTTAAATAAATGGCTTGCCATTGAACCTGACATCATTTTGTCCCCCGCTTGGGTAGTATTGGCTGAAATTATTCTATCCGGACACCTACACTAGGGCATACTTACCTAATCTAGAATCTAGATAGGTCGTACCTACTGCCAGCTGGCGTTGGAATTTAAAACGGGCCAACGGAATTTCTGACCCTATCCTTTGAATATTCCTAACCTTACTTCGAACACTTCAGCTCTTTTAGTATAAATTACCTTATAGCTAGAAAGTCCCGCGAGGGTTTTCCGTCGTATTTATTAGGTAAGTTGGATACCTACTTTCATATGTTGGGTACATAGGTATATAGCTTCAAACAGGAAAGATTTAAATTTTAAAATGAAGGAAAATGGTCACTGTACTTACCATTCTACCAGAAAAGTCCCTTGTCTATGAAATGGATGATCTAATACGTTTTGAAGGAAATCTTCTTCTAGTTCGAAGGGATGTGCCATCGGATAGCGTTACACTAATCTGCGAAGGGCTTTTAAAGTTGCAACCTTTCACGTGGAATGCTAAATAGGTACTATGAAAAAACATGAACGTGTGCCAAATAGGTATGTTTGGACTTGCCAAACATCTACGTACTGATTATGGAACAAGGGATGACCACCGTGAGGATTACAGTCGTGAGTGGCAAATAAATAATAAAAGAAAAAAATACGCTAGTCATTTTCACACAGCATCATCTAGCCCCATAGTAAGAATAGAATATCTTTATCGTCATTGGTGAAACATGAAAGACAGCGTAAAAAATATACCTACCTAGTAAATTACGTGAACAAGCCTATGACTCGTCAATTGCCAGATATAGGTAGTCAAATATAGTCGTTCACATAATATATGAGGTTTATCTAATTAATATCACTGTAAGGTAAGAAGTAAGCTGTAAGCAGAGCTTATGGAAGTGTTATGGGAACTACATGACTGATACATTACTTTTTGAATTTTTTTCTGGGTGTTTGAAATGTTAAATAAGTACTTACATAATGTGTTAAATAAGTACATAGGCAATTTAACATATCCAACACCCAGACCCGAGACGAATTCTTAGTTTGTCTGTTTTTCGTTTCGCTGTATTATATGTTAAGTATCTGTTTTGTGTTTATTACTATTTTTGTTTAACTTTTGTGTTGTTTGGGGGTAATAAATACATTTTCTTTCTTTCTTTCTCGGGCGGGCCTTCGCCCACTGCACCACAGAGGTCAATGTGTGAAGATACTTGGTCTATCTCCATCAAGGATTCGATTGGAGAATAAAAACAAAATAAAAAGTGTACGAACAGTCACACTTACTACACATAAAATTACTAAGGCAGGTTAAAGAATGTGAAAGTTAGTGGCCTCCGATAATTACATAACAATTTTTGGCATATCGACCCACTGGATAGCCACAGTCACGCCTAGAGTTGCATAAAAAAGATCAACATATATTTTTTAGTTTATGTTTATGGTCGGCTACCTGTTGCCATTTATTTTAACGAAAGCGCCCCGTTGGCCTATTCACAGTTATTAGAATACTAGATATACGTACTAGTATATATATACTAGTATAGTCATTCTCCACAGATAAGATTCCTTTGTAATCATTGACTTGAACATACCCAAGATACGTTGAACCAAACCAAGGTCCTCCAAGACAAACTCTCTTTTTTTCATCTGTTAGACTGTTTTCTTATCAGCAGACGAATTAGAAAACAGCATGATATCGTCTAAATAGAGAATGGCAACAATATCAATTATTTATGTTGCAACTTACGATTAGGTAGACTTAGCTAGCTGTATAGTTTTATATACCTATGGTAGGTACCTAAGCATGATAGTAGTCATTGATGTAAATTGACTCATCCTAGAAATTACTTTACAAATTGTTACTTACAATATTGATGTTGCGAAAGGTGATATGACAGGTTTTTTTAAACAATAACAACATGGATCGTGTCTTAAGTCTTTTCATGTTATCTGATAAGAGTTCATTCGTGAAGTATGTATTAATGTAGGTACCTACCTACAAATTGTAGTAATTTCTAAGATCGTGTTTATCTCTGAGCTCAGAGAGGTAGGTAGGTTTATACAATGTGATTCAGAGGTTCGCTTTTTTTTAAATAAGATAGTATAAATATTTTATTTCAGTCGTCAAATAGGTACTTACCTACTTAGATCTTAGCTTTAGATGGCTGACATGGGCGTGTAAGCGGGGAAAGAGTTGATTTGAATGGGATATGAAGATGAAGAACTCATCATAGCCCATCCAAATCACCTCACGCCGATTTGTAGCACTATAGACATTTTTACATCAGCCATGTTTAAGCAAATATCGTAAATGAAACTTAGGAATGATTCAGATCAACCATGTAGACCAATGGAAAGCAACGTATATAGATCTTCTAGCAACAGAGGGGCTGTTGCTTTTGGACTATCTTGGATCTTGCTTGGATTGGAACATGTCTCTGCGTAGATAGACACGTGCCTGCGTAATTGTACCAGCTTGCTAGTCACAGAACAATACCTTGCTGTCGCAATCGCCAAAATATCAATACAAATGAGCGATTCCTTCCATTGTTACCGCAGAGCAATAAACTATGATGTTGATATATTTTAGGAATTTTATTCGTCGACGAATGTTATCGACGCGTGTTTACATAACGACATAGCTGAAACACAGGTGAAATAGGTACCTTTTTACGACATCTGTGGCAATGATTTCACGGACAGAAACGGGAAAATTGAAAAGATAAGTACAAGATATTTTCTATCTTTGACGCACTGTTGAATGCAAAATACATCTCAACCAACCATTAGCTTAAAAAAAACATAACGATGTTTAAAATCAAAAGTGAGATGGAATTTGAGATGGAATCTCAATGACTTCATAATTTGTATCACTACCTACAGATAGTGAGTAACTAGGTACTACCTACATAACTAGCGTAGGTACCTACAGTAGTAGGTACTTAAATTCAGATACTGAACTAAATGAGCAAGAGAAGAGGTGCAATTAAAAGACATGAATGACTATACTAGTTAGTTTAGTTCATATTGTAAAAACGGGAATTTTCACGTACCGTACTATCAGTGAAGTATCGGAGGGAGCCTTGAGAGCGTCCGTCGCGATCATTCACCCTGATCACCCCTGATGAAGACTCGGAATGAGTCGAAACTTAGTCGGTGCCTTCACCGATGGTACGGTACATGAACATTCCCGTTTTTACAATATAAATAAGTAATCAAATTTACAATATTTAGACTAGTATTAATTAGTCTTAACTATTTCTGATGTGCTAATCACGATTCATAATCGCTATGCAAATGAAATATCTACCTACATATGTATCTACCATTCGTTTTGGCGTTATTTTATGCCAAAACGACCTTTGATTTAAAAAAAAAATTAGAACAAAATTATTACGTCGTTCTTCCTACGCTGCATCCTACCTTCTACTACCTAGCTAGGTATTAGGTACATATAAACGTGAAAGTTTGTGAGGATGGATGTTTGTATTTTGATGAAACTTTACAGTAATATAGCTACTATATCAAAATAACACATAGACTACTTAAACTATGTACTTTTTACTTTTCCGGGTACTACGCGGGCGAAGCCGTGGGCAGAAGCTAGTGCTTTATAATGACGGAACTGTGCGTAAGTAGGTATACCTATCAAGGGTTCAACTCCACCAGCAGGTTAACAAATCTAGATCCTTATCACCACACGGGAGCTGATCCCGTAAATCAGATCTGTATAGGTACCTACCTATCTGTTGATATTGTTGAGTGTGAATTTGGAACAAAAACTTACACTGTGCTTAGAAATGTATAAGTTATTTTCACCCACCTTCAAATTGGCCAATTTCTCAACGCCTCCAGATCCTTTCACTTCACGCACAACTTTTTGTAGTTCTCTGCCAGAATTAGCGATGTGTTTATAAAAATATTTCGCGCCAAAACATTAGCGAGAAACACAGCGACAGTATGGCGGACGGCACGACACTGTCTCGTCTGTCTCTGTCGTGTTGCAAGAGTCGCTACTTCGCAAGTCGCAACTGTGCACGCAGGAAGGTCGGGTGGTAAATAGGTATCTCGTGCAGATAAACGGTATTTTGCATCACAACAAATTGCCGGGGAGGCAATGGAGCGAACTTTAAAACGTTCGTTGCCGATGGTAGGGAGTAACTATCTACATAGATACCTATCTGACGCCAATAGACAACACATTGGCATGCAGCGTCTTCAGACTGTTTTAATTCACCGCTTTCCAACCAATCTTGATTTTACTAAAAGTTTCAACATTCGTTTCATCACATTTTGAAACATGATTAAAAAAAATCTTAAACTTATCCTTGTTCTATGTTCTTTTTCTATGCAAGATAGGTAGGTATGTACAAACAGCCCATATAAGGTATATCTTGCTCTATAATGTATTAAATGCCTGCCTCTCTAAAAGCTACTGAATGTAAGTTACTCATGAAAACCCTGAATAACATGAAAAATCTTCGTCAAACAAGATTTTGTTATAATCTTTACTAAAGAACGGGATATTTACCATGATTTGTGGCACTCATGTTCCTCTCGTGATCATGGTACATGCAACTGTGCCGAAATATCAAGAAACATACAAACTCACAAATCATGGTAAATATAGTTTTTTAGTAAAAATTAAGTTCAAACCATGATAGTTTCAAAAGTTAAGATTTTTGTTAATCAAAATCCTTAGTACCTATTATTATTATAATTAGCTTAATATTTAAGCTAATATATAAATTACTACCTAATTCTTGAGATATAATAATTAAAAGATTTAACGCTGCTACTTTACAGTACCTCTACCACGCTGCATCAATCCCTTGATTGATGCAGGAGCCAGGAATAGGATCAGTCCAAAGTTTATTAAGAGCGAAGACTCTTAGCTCATTTCATTCAAATCAAATCTCATTAAATGAACTTCGACCGGCCGCAGTGTGCTAGGCAGTTAGGCAGGCCGTTTTCGTTCCGGTAAGAAATAAAAAACCGAAGGTCAGAATTTAATGCATTGACGTCAGAGTTCGACTATTTAAAGGCCTGAAATTAACACTCAACAGACACAAACCTACATAGTCCTGACCTCACACTGATCCGCGCTATTACCTCTTTTGCTCAGTTCCTAAGGGTGATATTAAATAGCCTATTATAGCCTCCCACAAGAAATGGGCTAACAAATGCATAAAGATTTTTTGAATCCGACTAGTACCAAAGGTTTGGGCGTTCAAACCAAAAAAAAGGCTTCAGCTTTATTAGTTTAGATATTTATTTATTGCTTTCGTATATTTTGTTAAGATCATAAAATTACCTAGTAGGAGCACATGAGCCTTGTTAGAGTAGAGCATTGCAAAAGTCAGTTCAAATTACAAATAAAAAAAAAATACAAATAAAAAATAGAAGCGTCTATTTTTATTTTTAAAAGTTGTTTATTTAATTATAAAATTCTTTATCCGTTAGTACCGAAAATGCTCGTGAGACGCGGCGCAATTCCGTCCGCATAATCCATCACGACTTAAAATAACGGAATTAATTTTATATTGTAAAACTATTGAATTTCACATACCGTAACTACTATCGGTGAAGGTATTTTTCAAACTTTCACGATAAGATAAGATAATTATGAGTTTTAAACTGTTTAAAAAAGGTAAACTCAATAAAGACCCTTAAAACTTACCTTAATTACGAGAGTTATAAATTCCCGTTTTATAATAAGTATGAACAAATTCATGATAGTTTTTTGAAAGAATTTCAATTGAAAGTCAAACAATGTATTTATTTATATAATTCATTTATTAATTGTATAGTATTCACATATCGCGACATGTTTCAGACGCGAAACATCAGCAGTACAATAAAAAAAACACAATTTTCACAAAATAACTAGGTTTAGAGAAATGCAGCGCTCCAACCAAAGCCGAAGTACCTTTGCTATACGTAAACTTATAATTTAAAGAGACTGAGTCTGGTATGAGGCTGTTGTAAATGGACATTGCTAAGCATGTATCAGCTCAGTCTCTGTCGAGCAGTTTTGACTGAAGTGAGAAAGAGACTGCTTACAAATCCCGGTTCACACCGGCCCGAGTTCACCAACACAATGACGTGCGGTTAGGTCCTAATCAGATCGTTTTGACACATGTTTTCATATAAATCTGTCATCATAATCAATGGTTAGACTTGAACGTCCGTTCATTTTGTTGGTGAACTCAAGCCTAAGGCTCGAGTTTACTAACACAATAACGAGTGGTTAGGTCCTAATCGAAGTGTTTTGACACATGTTTTCATAGGAATTAGCCATCATAATCAATGCTTAGGTATGACCGTCTATTTCGTTGGTGAACTAAAGGCTAAGCCAACATTGGCTTGATACATCAGCATTTCATTGGTCGGTGGTCATTCATGCCTTCTCGTCCAATGAAATGACGAGCATCCAATTGGCTAAGCCAGTATTAGTCGCAGTGTAAGCTAGCACGTGCTAAAGAACGCTATTAATTTTAGCCTTACAACGAACATTTGTCATTTAAAATCGAGTCTTATTCAGTTGCTATAAATTGCTCGAATTTAACAGTTATAGTATCAAAAGGTCATTCGAAATTGAGCCCTACAAACGTACAAATAAAGCTCATTTGACAGTATGTTCGTGTGTACTGGACCAACTGGACTCTGTCGGTAAATGTACTTGGCAGTTTTGTTTGGAAGGGATGAAGTGAAATGATTAATACTGATCGTTGTCAAGTGGATAGCTTATGTGGTATATAGCTACGGTGGCTGATGTATATCAATGTTTGCATTGAATATACATATCTGTTTTTTTTTACAAAGAACACGCATTTTCTTTTTGTTTTAATTTACAGATATCACGGATTTCAAAACTTTTACGAAAATTCTAAATATCTGACACGGTTTATTCAAATCATTAAATAATCAAATATAAATTGAAACACATTTACCTATGTTATTATTGCAAAATGAATAATGTTATTGCCAACAGATTATAGCTCGGATCAATAAAGAGCAGCCACAGCGCTAATATGAGCAGCGTTGAGAAAAACATTATAGAAACGAAACTCCGTTTTAACTGTAACATAAGCCATCACTAATTCAAGGCTGTAGTGAATTGACACATCTTAGCCAAACGACAGTTAAATTAAAAAGAAAGCTATATATTAATTGACTAAATACCTTAAATCGATAACAGCATGGACCTGGGAATATTAGAATCACCGAAACAATTGGCGTAAACTTAACTCTATGTTGAAATTAATACAACCTATTTTACAACCCGAGTACGAATTTAAATTCTGTCAAATTCGTTGGTCATATTTTTTCAAATAATCAAACTATTTAAATTATTTATTAATTTACATTTTTACACATTTTTTTTGGAACGAATTCAGCATTAAAGTTTTAATGGATTAATTTACACAAACTGTTTTGATTTTTTTTATTAGCATTCGCTTATATTGTATTTATCTTCCATTTTAATTTATCACTCTTTTCAACTAGATCCTTTTTAGAGCCACCTTACCCTGACCCCTAATCACTGTAGCAAAATTGCTATGGGAACGAGACCATGACACTATTTTTTCCAGGCTTAGCGTTTTGGCGACCAAAACGTCTTAAACATGAAAATGAGGAAATTCGAGAAGAAACTTGAGAAGGTGATATTTATAGGATATTTTAAAAGTTTTGGAGCCTGTCAAAATGAGTGGATGCACATTGCCAATCTCTTAGTTCAGAGGGCTGGGTATTATAACAAGATGACCAAAGACTGTGAAACTAGTGACACAAAGACTAAACGAATGCAATTTGAAATGTTTTTTCAGAGACAAATCCACCAAAATTCGGTCTTTTTCTTACATCCCCAAGAACATACGGAAAATAAACATAGCCCTCCTTAAACAGTCGGGTAATAAAACACTAATGTCATCGCATTTCACTAATAGAGAAGACTACCACGATACAAACTAATGTTGAGCATAATAACGTAAGGCAGTTAAATAAGTAACGAAAAATGCCATTTTGAGTATAGTGAGGTTTGGTCGATCGATAAAACTGCAAGTGCCATAGACATGTTAAACGTTTTCATACAAAATGAATAATCCACCAGTTCATTAATCCCACGACGATGCGCCCCACCACGGTAAAGGCAATCAAGCCCCTGTCTTAGCAATATCAATAACTCCCATTGGCTACTTGAAAAGTTCCCACTTACATGCTTTAGAATTTTTAGACTTTACCAAATCTGTCAAAATGATGACCATCGTTGTGGTAGGGTGCGTCTTCGTGGAATGTAACATTTGTAAATAATTGCCAAGATTCTTGAAATATCTGAATTTTTACGTGGTATACAGTATATTTATTGCGAAATTAAGTACCTACATTTTCATGTTAAAGAAAAATTATGACTATAGGTGGTAACATCATCTCTATATGATTTAAATGAACATTTTACTGGCAAGATGTGAATTTCGTATAATTAAATCCACTTAAGCAAATATTCAATGAGTAACATGTCTACATACACTAAATAAACCAATGTCGTGAGAAAGCCACAATCGATAACGTACATTTCATTTGAAAATCATAATAATTTTGTATTAATTATGTAATCACATACATAAAAAAATATCTACAAACTAATTGAAAATAAAAATGCTCATTAATGCACATATAGGCCTTTGTAAATTTTACAAATATTGTTAAGGAAGACAAAATCATAAATATATGTCGAACATATTGCACTAAAACTTCGTGATATCGTTTGTATAAAAAGTTCTTACGTAGGTGCAGTCGAATTTATTAACACTGACTAACTTTGCCGTAATGAGATTTCCTGACTAGACTACTTCTACTAAAAGTATTTGTCATACAGTCTTTTTGCGACACAGTTCTAACAGAGTTTGGAAATTAATTCGACTGTAAAATTCTAGTCGATCAATTCTGCTTTCACAGACAGCATCTGTTTACAAATAATTCATGTCTCAAATAATATAATTCGACCGAAAGAACAAAACACAAATTGAGTAGTCAATAATAAAATGCTGAAACATGTACTTCATACTCTTAAAGTATAACAAATGGAACTCTGCATATAGTAGGTACGCATGGCCAAGAGTAGTAATCTACTGGTACAATTAAACGTTACTTTTAAATCATACAGATAACTGAATACATCACAACAGCTACGCTATCCACCAGAAAGAACGAAACCGCGTAGCATTAGCTTAAACTATTCATAGAAGGCCTTGTATCTAACTACCCTTACATGCATTAAAAATTCCGTTTAAGGTCACCATTTTGTAATTATTACAACATCACTATATCACTTGAGAGAAATTATAACTAATTACACAAATTGTGAACTAAATTAAATTATAATTATTAATAATAAAAAAAAATACGTTTTGTAGAAAAATTGTTTAGTTACACACAAGTTTGCTTAAACTAGTAGCTTCGAAAGGGATTTTTTTCGATTTTATTAACAAAAACAGACGCTCGCATGTTCAATCACTCACGTATCGGAACACAATCCAATAAGCGTATTTGGGTAAAACGTATCAAAAAATTCAGTTAAAATCTTGCTTTTAATCGCAAGACCACTGATTCGGGGACGCCTACGAAGCGTGCGAGCAAACCCAATCGAGCTCAAAATCGTTTCGGTACAAGATATCCTTAGAGTGGTCGAAGTCCTATCACTAAACCAGACTTATTAGGCACTAACACCGACACATCGGAACGTTCTTTACGTACGTATATAATACATAGAAAACAGTAAAACACGTTAGATTACGCACAATTCCACTAGATGTCCGTTAACTTACAATAGTCTTTATCTTATTGAGATCAATTTTGCCTCTATGCACTATTTGGATTCGCCGCCAAGCGAAAGTTCCCACTGATCGACGCCGTTTCGCCATTGCCCTCATAAACTCTCAACACAGTCTCCTTCCTAGCATCTTCCATATTCTAGAGAGAATAATAAAGCAAACGATAAAATCACAAACCTTTCATACAGTTGAACTATATCGCATACTTATTCTATCCCTTGAATATGAAAGTTGCCAATTCGGACACTCTGTATAATAAGTAGGAACTAGGAACATGAAAAGTTGCTTTAGATTCTGTCGAAACGATACAGAGAGTATAATATGGTCGGGAGTATAGTTTGGTATCATTTCAAGAGAATCAATTCGAACTAAACTAAAACTGGTATTTCTAGCATTCTAGTCTCTTTTGTACTTCAAGATATTCATTACACATATAAAGGCAATGTCGAAAATAAAGACAACACGTCACATCAAACGAAAGTCCGACTCTGTCTTGGACACGCTACTTTCAAAAACATTCTCAGAACATTGTTCGTAAAAAAGGTTCATAATGTTCACAGACGTTCAGAGACAGAGTGAGGCTAACGTTTGTGAACAGTCCACCCTAAGCCAAGCTAGCCAATTGTCGACCGCACATTTTAATCACCGTCACTGCACGATAAAAACACCGTCTGCACAGTAAGACTAGGCGACACAGTCATATAGTGACGTATTTACGTAGCTTGCAGCGTCAGTACCACGGCGTTCTGGATCGCGGTCGGGGCAGCGCACGCGCGTCTTTGGCGTCTCCAGCGTCGACACCGCGACCACACAGTCAAGACAGTGTCTGTAAAACAGCAAGTCGCACAGTAAACTGTGTCTGCAGAGTAAACGGCCACTGTGTGCGAGTAAACGGCCACTGTCTGCAGAGCCACTGTCAACCGTTTGTAGTGTGCGCTGTACACAGACACTGTGTGAACAGTGGGTTGGCTAGACGAGGTGGTCGCGGTCGTCGAGCGAGACGTCGGAGTCGCGCTCGGGGCGCAGCTCGCACTCGAGGTCGAGCGAGCGCCGCTCGAGCTCGAGCCGCGCGCCTGCGCCGCCTCGCCGCGGCGCTTCTAGCGACGACACCTGCAACCGCACAGAATCTGTTTTAAATATAAACGTCTGCGGGACCACCCACCGCTCTCTACCCTAAAGGCTTGAGTCCATCGCCGGCTCCAAGCAGCAGCGACAAGCGACACTACTGAATTTGTATGAAGATATAGCTTGTCGCCGGTGACGGTCTCAAGTCAAAAAACAAATACAAATTTTAAAAATTATAAGGCCAGTATTAACTAAAAAGACAGTCGCCAACATAATTCATAAATAGTCACGGTGCGAACCAGTCATGAAATGCATTCATCTGCCGTTCCTCCGCAATGTTTCAAAGTTCGATACAATACCCTTACTTTGTGTCTATAGGGTGCTTTCTTTGTAACTGTCTGGGGCTCTTGAAAAAGCTTGAACGTTCTCTAATAATGATGTGTTACCTTAGCGAGGCGGCGGGGCGGGGGCTAGGAAGGTGCTGGCAGATGCGGCAGCTTGGCGTGGGCGGGCGGCCAATACCGACTCGAGCCGCTCTCCTCCGACATGGCCGCTTGGAGTTGTTTCGCTTCTAAAATAAGCAAGTATAATCCCTCAGAAAACAAGTCGCATCAACGACTACAGCCCTGAGTCAGGACAAAAAGAAGCAGTAAAACAATATTGCCTTTATCTATCTGAACCAGCTGTAGGTAAGAGTTATACATAGAAACTTAACGTATACGACCTAATGACATAATTAAATTATAAGGGCACCTTATTTTACTGATCAATTGAAAGGCGAGGCTGGAAGACAGAGTAGCTTTAATTTTATAGTCAGCAGAAAATGGCCACTGTCTTCAGAAAACGACCACTGTCTTCAGAAAACGACCACTGTCTTCAGAGTAAACGGCCCCTGTCTGCAGAGTAAACGGTTACTATCTGCACCATTTTTTTTATGACGACCGCTGAAAGTAATTGTGACATAACTCACTGGCGACTTGCGATGCGTTGAAGGTGACGGGTGTGCGCGCGAGAGGTGTGCGCAAGGAGCCGGCGCGGCCGCCACTGCCCGCGCCACCGCTCCCGCTGCACACGCTCGTTTGCTGGAAATACAAATAAATTTACACGATTGAAAACGAATCCGCAAAACATAGATAAGCTCATGGGGAAAGCTCACGGCGGTGTTCAGGCATGCAGTCGCTAAGGTGAGCGGCGGGATATCGATGGGTTTTTATTCGGTATGCCACCATCCACTAGCACCCTATTAGTGGATTAGTTGGTGAGTCCGATAGACCGCTCTGGCTCTCCTCAGGCCTAAGGCCATGCGTAAGTGGATTAACCGTCTACCACGGTGAAGCAACCGTCTTCGGTCTGTTCACACCTTAAGAGGCAGTGCAGTTCTCTAATAAGGTGGACAACAGTACCAACACTTTCCAAAACTAATTCGTAATATATTTGTAAACTGTGGAAAACAAGTACAGCATTGGTAACACAATCATTGACATCCTGGACTTATCGTCTAAAAATCTGTCCTCAAAAATGAGCTTCTCATTTTGGAGATAGACAGATTTTACCGGCGGCTTTAAGCTTTTTGACACTTGCACCATCAATATGTTCCAATAAGCTCCCTTGCTGGCAGAAGCCGAAGGTCTGAGGTCTCTGTAGACCCCATGAAGTAATATGATCGGTGTCGCCACCCACCGTCAGCTCGGAAAAGTCTGACCTGCGGATGGTTTTGCAAACTTTGTAATAATAACAAAGTATATAATCTAATTCTTAAAATAATTGACTAAAACATAAACGCAGACGGTAATGTGTACGAATCTTGAAATAAACTACTCTGTGATATGAACAAATAGCAAAACAAGCATTCTAGAACACGATTACTTTGTAAGCGATACCTAATTTACTCGTACTAAATACTCGTAGTTCATGTGTTAAAATTGTACGTTATGTTGAAAAATACTAAAGGCAATGCAAAAGCAGCAAGCATTGTGATGAGTTGCAAAAGTCTATACGCAACGAAACGATCGGAATCTGATCAAGATATTTTTAGGCACACAGTGTCTGAACAGTAATGGCCACTGTTTAAACAAACTCTGTAGACACAGTAAATAACTTTTTTAGTTTTAAATTGGTCGACTTTGTAAGAAATGCATGCTTGTGCATCTTCCGCGACTTTGTCTGCGTTAAGTTTTTCCTTACAAACTTCATCTACCCGTTGCACTCTGGGTAATGAATTTCGGGAAACCCTTTTTTTGTGAACCGTGCTATCCGCCGGCGTAATTTTATGCATAAAACCTTAAAATCACTCATGCCTGATTCTAAACAGTTCTTCAGCTAGACAGTGTTTTGTTTTCTTCTGTTGAATTTAAAATGGCACATATTAGGGAGAGGCAAAGCAATGTCTAATTAATAAAAATAGAAATATTTTTATTTGAGAAAAATGAGTGCAATACTACATATTGAAAATAATGTTGTTTCCTCCAAAGACTACTTTTCAGCTGTTAAATAATCTTTTTAATTTGGGCCTTAACTTGTTACCTGTGGTTATTAGTAGGTTAGTCCACCACCAAAAAAGCTCCATTTAAAAACAAAAGGGCAAAGAAAACAAACCTATTTATCAGTGCACTTGGGTAGGTTGCGCTTGGCGAGCGCAATACTAACGTGATTGGGCGGCGGCGCGGGCTCGTCGTCGTGCGGCGGGCGGGGCAGGCGCCTGCGCAGCCACGCGTGCCGCAGCGCCTGCGCGGGCGTGAGCCGCTTCTCCGGGTCCCATTCCAGGCATCTGGAACGTACAACATACATATTAGCCCTCTTATTCATAACTCACTAACTTTAGCAGCGTGACAATAGGTTAATTTTTATTATTATTTGGTTCACAACTTGAAATGTACACATAATATTCATAACAGGACGTTAATTTATTTTAATTTCTTATAATACTTTATTGTACACAGAAATATAAAACAAAATATTAGGTGAGGCATATACAAAGGCGGGCTTAACCCTATATTAATTAGTAAAATTTTCGGTGTAATTTCTAAAACTAGTGAACACAGCAAGTTGTCTGCCTCTATCCTTTGTTAAATGTAAGAAAAGAACAGGGCTAGAGTCAGCGTCCTGCTAAAGTGAGTGAGTAATTATGATAACTTATGAAATTGCCGTTTTGTATGCGGCAATAGTAATCCGATTTAGCTTCTTTGTTTTACCGTTTTGCCACAAATTACTCAATATTTTAGACACTAACATCAAAAGCCTATGCAGCTTTTGATTGCTCAGCTTGGTGGAGTAGCCAGCAACCTTCGACGAATAGGGGACTGTTATACCTACTCGTAAGAAGCCTTTGTCAGTGTGTGTATTTATGTGTGTCGCTTTTAGATTAGTTTTATCGCATGTCAAAAAGAGGCGAGTGAGAGAGTGCGAAGAGAGTGCAATACCTATATTTTGCAATGCAAAACGGTGTTACCAATTATAATGCAGTTTTTGTGAAAAGTGCGGCCACGGCAGCCGCTTCCGAAAAGGTCTGCTCAGCCACGATCGAAGGTGTCTTTCTAATACCCTGACGCTTGCTTAGTCATATTTCGTCGAAATAAAGGTCCACGATGGTGGAGGTAAACAGAAAAACGCGGCGTCAATGGACTTTACAAAACTAATACCACACATAACTTTTAACAAAAGCAAAAGCTAGAATCTATCAATCACAAAAGCATTAAAAAGATAAATGCGTTTGCTTCTCGAAATCCTAATCGCCACAGTTACGGAAAACACCTGTGTTTTCGAGTTTCAATTCAATTGTTTTTTATTTGTGAATGAATTTTACTCGTAGACGTTTGGATAGAGTCGGCCTGTTATTTCTGGAATTTGATGCTGTATCAACAACAACAACAACGAATAGTATTGAAAAAACATTAGTATTTTTCTGAGTATTGGTACCTAGTTTGTAAATTCTATTTTAGTATTATTTGAGCTTAAACTGCCGCGGACTGTTCGCATTGCTTAGAATAATATAAGGCGAGCTAGGAAGAGAGCGGACAACTTGAACTTTTTACTAACTTATTTTTAATTTAACACCATTCAAAATGATTGTAAGTGTAAGTAAATAAATGCCCTTTTATTTTATGAGTCAAGTAGCGCTAGAGAGATAAATGAGGGTAGTTGCGGAAACTGCCATCTTTTCTCGAAGGTAGCTGCAGTCGCCTACCAGTCCACGGCTGTTGCACAATAAAAACGTAAACGCGATAAGGGGCAATATATAAAAATACGTATTGTAATATAATTAGTAAAGCATCTATCGAATAAAAAAGAACTTTCTTATTCATTCCTGCTTCAGTAATGCTCGCATTTCTGTTCCGATGGTTGGATGGATAGGTGTCGGTGAAATTAAAAGCACTTCATAATTTCAACTTTCATCTTCAGAGCAAGCAACTCAACAGCAACGTCCCCTGTGTCGCAGATATCAATTGGCAACGCTAACCGCTTACTGCCTGGTGCCATAAATACTCAAAATCATGTGATCTCACCTCCTGATAAAATCGATAAAGAATTTGTCCTGACATCCTTTCAGAGCTGTGACGAAACTCTTCGAGCCAGGTGGTCCTCTTGGCTTTCCTCTTCTTGACATGCCTGTAATCAACCACATACTTTGTAATCATTATTTCAATTGGTAGGTAATTTTTTTTTTTTTAGATAAGTTACTGGCTAAATTCAATTTCAGGACGAAATAGAAAAGCTTAGACGAAACTCGCTTAACGCCTGCCAGCATTAACTAGTTCCAGATGCTTACTCTTAGTCAAACTCTCAAGTAATAACGTACGGGACCGGGTTTTTTTAACGGTGTCTTCGTTCGGTTCTACATAGTCATAGAAATAAGCTTTAAATTCACGGAACAGCCATTATAAGATATCTCGGGGCACGGATGGGTGTGCATAGATATTTAGCCGTTAGTCTGCTTTAGCACAGATCTGATCGAAACAAAAAAGGGGCAGCCATGCCAGGGGCAGTCACTTTTCTTGATGCTACGAAGAACAATCACGGGCAGTAATTCGCCCGGATAGAATTCTTCACGGCTAATCGTAGTAACGAAACAAATTGGTATAGTAATCGCTGCGTAATAGATGCCTGTTTTGTTAACAAGATTTGTAATCAGATAACATACTTTCAGCGACAATAACAGACAGTACATTGATCTGAAAATGGTAAACATCTCTACTCAAAAAATAAACTACAAAAAAAACTTACCCAATTCATCGACATAATTCATCGTAATAAACATTTAAAACCAATAAAATCTATGAACCATATCAACAAATCGCTACCACATGAAATCATGGCGGAAAAACTGAAATTAACACCCAGACAAAAAAAGTCCTCAAAGGTTTGCTGGAAGAAAACTCTTGTTAGGGTTAAGCTCGCCTTTGTACATGTCCTATATGTAAGTCTTTTGTCTGTATTATCTGTGTGTACAATAAAGAATAAGAATAAGAAGACAAACAAGATGGGATTATCAGAGACATTACACGCCACATTTGGCACAAAACCAAAAAAAGTCTATCGAGAAAATGTCGCAGCCTAGCTATAAAACCCGTCAGATTAAAAGTTGGCTAGGCCTCGAAGTAAGTTTATTTGTGAAGCCTAGTTCATGAATTTCACGTTTTCAGGTTTATGTTCTTTTAATTGAGTTTAATAATCATAGAACCAGCACAAACAGCGTGAATATCAAATAAAATTATCCTGTCCTGCCATTGTAGCAAAATATTACTACCAAAACATATTCAGAATTCCACCCAGGTCTTTCGTATAGATTTTTTGTATGCAAGCGTTTGATTTAAACCAATCAATGCCGATTGACGCCTAAGTATACTTTTGGGTATAAGTATTCTCCAGAATTTAAACAGAAACATATTTTTTTATTAATCATTTAGTAATCGTTAAAAAGTTTACGTAAACTTTTTAACGATTACTTTTAAAACCATGACACCAGCATTTAAGTTCAGTCTCAAATATTAATATTCGCCGCAACATTATAAGATCGTTATCATACAGTCGGGCCCGATTTAATCTCTGACGAAGTATTCATAAGAGTACATCTCATATAAGTGACGATTTGCAAAGGTTAGGACAGTGTGAATCAGTGGGACAGCATTCCGTGGACATGACGTGTAGGTGAAAACTCGGGTAAGGGGGTAGAGCGAATACTGCGACATTTGTTATTTTTAACTTGTGATCATTGCTGTTAGACTCATAGAGATGGCATTTGAACTTTATCATATTTTTTTTGTCTCCGCGGAGTTTTCCGGCAGTACTTCTTTATGTCCTACTAGCTTCTGCCCACTGCTTCACCCGTGTGGTACCGAGATAAAAAGTAGCCTTTGTGTTATTCTAATGTATAAGCTTTTGTGTTTCAGTTTTTGTGTGGAAGAGTAACAAACATCCATCCTCACAAACTTTCACGTTTATAATAGTAGTAGGATAGACAAATAAACATATTTTCTTTGATTCTTCTTCGATAAGAAATCATTTCGCCGACGTGATCCGCTTTGAGTAGATGATTCAAAAAACATAACGAATTATCTTTTAGAAGTGTGAAGCTCTCACCTATCTATTCATAGCGTTCCTGTAAGCTTTCAGGGAACTTTGATGATGTAACCACGGTTATTCACATGCGTTTATAACTTGACGACTTGACCTTCCGCGATGTCATGGAGTTGACTCAGTTGTCTGAGTCTTAGCGCCACTTCGATTTCGAAGTCACATTTGTGACTAATATGATGTCAGAATTAGATTGAATTGGAACGATAAGAATCTCCCTATTGTACGCCCTAGCACCCTATTCTCCTAGTAATGATATACCATTGTTCACACCATACAGGCTCGCAGAACCGACAGCAGCTGGGGAACAGATGTTCTTGAATGGCGACCGCGAACCGACACAGTCTTGGAAGGCATATGTTCAGCAGTGATATTCTACAGGCCAATGATGATGATGATGACTACATGAGATAACCAGCCTCAAATCATAGTTAGAACAAAGAATAAATATAACTTATTTTAACCATAACAATCAATGTAGTGCTAAGTAGGTTGGTATTGGCCTCGATTCTGTAGTACACTGACTAAACTAAATTTAAACTATCGCTCTCTTTTACTGATAGTGAACGCAAGAAAGAGAAGAAAGAGATAGCTACAATTTTAGTGCAGTGTGCTGCTGTCAAATCAATTTACGTGCCGCTTTTGTTTGTGTTTATAGTAAGCGCGTTTTGATATCAAGACTAAATTTGTATGGAAAACTTAAATCTGACTAATTTGACAGCACTAAAATTGTAGCTATCTTTTTCTTGCTTGCACTATCAGTAAAAGAGAGCGACAGTTTAAATTTAGTTTAGTCAGTGTACTACAGAATCGAGGCCAATAAGTAACCACATTAACTTAGGTATGATTTGCTAACATGGCTCATACAAATTATAAGTATGTTATCTGCGACCACAGTCGTGACACTTTAGTAAAGGGTACATGGTCCTAACTAGATTTCCCTGTGTTTAGGTTTTCAGGAACTCGCTTTAACTCAAACTGGTCAGATCACTAACCGGATATCTAACACAGGTTATATCAACTTAAAAGAAGAGCTCCCAACCCATATCATGTAATCATACTGTAATTTAAATAAAAAACTTTTTGATTTTGATTTTTTTGGATATGCGACGAACAAGCCAACTCACCTCCATTTAGCATGGTCGAGCCGTCGGGCAGTGTCGTCGCCGTGCAGTACCGAGGTAGACCCTTGCTACTGATGAAGTTTTTTGCCCTCTTGCCTTGCTCTATTAGCTTCTGAGGCGGCATGCCGAGCAGCTCAACTATGCACGCCATCTGGTCCGCTTCGTCTTCTCCTGGCAGTAATGGGAAACCTGGAAAGTAAGTGAAAACATAATTACTAATAGACTTGACACTATCGAGTGACACCACCAGGGCTACCAGCAGAGTCATTCAGTGTGAGGACTGACAAATTTTGTAATTGTACCTATTAGTAAGTGTGTGTAAGTACCCACGATTAGTCCAGTTAATTAAGTTTTTTAATGTAAATTAATTTTTCTCATACAAGTGAATTTGTAAATTCTTATTGAGAAATAAATATATCTTAAACCTGAATTTGAACCCCAAAAAAGAGTATGTTATCGTTTACTTAGACAGCGTAACATCCATACCTAAAAGTTAAATTATCTGGGCACAAAAACAAACGAAGTACCCTCGTATAGCCCACAATGTTTCTGGACCGGACATTGATTTATTTGATCTGTTTCCTTATTCAACGTTACGGAATTGACAGATCTAACAACCCACGACGAATTCAGTAACAGACAAAGTTAGTATAGAAGAATGGTAAGTACGTTGGAATAAAATTTCCAAGGATTGAATATCCACCTACCCCACTAATTGGAACTACAGTAAAGCAAGAAAAGATTAGAAGATCTTTTCTTGCTTTACTGAACACACACGCATGTTCGATAATTGAGTCAGTCGATTCATGACGAACACAATACGTAGGTCATGTCATAGACATATCAGACAGAACGTCTAGACAGTTTCAATAGTGATATCACAACATCAGGTGGGCCATCAGCCAAATCGACTCTCAAAGCGACATTATAAAGAGATTTTTTTCTGCTTCGCTGCCAGATTTCATGCGGCGAATGAAAATATATTTCGTGCTAAAACATTTAAAATGGAAATGGAAAACCCTGTATAAAGAGGTCTGTAGCTCTACCGCGAAATAAGTCGTTATTTTTCACCCATCAGTCACATGTATGTGAATTTTGGGTCCTGACCCCACCCACACTAGGCATCCCTATATCGTAGGTATTATGAACTAAGAGTACCTTGGTAACATAACACCAACAAAATATCTGCAGAACATGAAAATATTATACGCACAAAGGGAATCGAACCCTCTTGCGTCTCAGTCGACTACTCGCCGTTCGCCGAGATAACAGAATTATTAACAAACAGAAATTACAACTGCACAATATACGAGATACTCTCGCATAATATATGGGACCGTTTGCTGAAGCTTCCAAAAAAGTGCAAACCCTACTGTTATTTGAGCCAAATTTACACTTATTTGTGACATTTTAACAGAGTTCCTAGGATTTAGAGCTGCTATTTTGACTGCAAAATTACGGCAATTTAAATGGTGCAACGTTCCAAAAAGTTTCTTACCCTTGAGCACAGCTAATGTAGAACCTCTGGCTCATTTTATATCTATACCATGTGAACCTGTCTTTTTTCAACACAAAGACTTGACAACACAACACAAAGGCACCACCATGATTAGGTAGTATGGAGTATTGTAACGTTTAGTAGATTACCAATGAATATAATAAACTACGACCACCAAAATTAGTAAGGGCCACCATAAAAGTATAAATCGGAACACGTTCGCAAACCGCAGGGTTCGCAGACGGCAGGGACAATGCAGCTAAAATAAAGTGTGATTTAAAGTGTTTCTTTTTATTAATTCTGATATATGCAATAAAGAGGTTTCTATCTATCTTAAAACTGTTGCTTTTATCATTCAGTTACTATGATACAAACTCCTACGGTCTGCAGTTGCAGTGCTTTTGCAGCCTTCGGAATCATACCTTGCACGCTTAAAATAAAGGCTATTTATTATTTATTAACACCTGAATAGTGTCCATGTTTAGCAACATGCTTTGTAGAATACCAGCGGTTTTCTTTTAGCCATAGCCAAGGCCAGGATAAGGTTGAGTCAGCGTTTAAGTCCGTGCCGTCAGCCGGAAAGCCAGACGATACCTTTGCTTTTTTTCGTGTCTGGAAACTTGAAAGCCATGTTATGGTAAAGGATACCTCGTAAAGTTCATGGATATTTCGTCCACAGTGATTTCATAGGTGCAAAAAAGACAAAGGTAGAACTGCACGCTATTTTTCATCGTTTTATGGCAGTTTTTAAAGCTTCGTTGGTTAGATTTTATAGGCTCAAAAACTGACTGAAGAAACTTTTACAGTCGGTGACGGCAACGTAACGTTAAAATGTATCAAACAACTTTTTTTTTTAAGAAAAAAAAAACTGAGGTACTAAGTTTTTTCTTCGCCCTTTTTAATCTTATTTGAAGGGTAATTTATTGATGGATCACTCTTTAAAATATCTAGTGTTCACCATTCCAAACACCCTAACACCACCATCCTTTCAGAGAGTTAGCCACGAAGTGACTAACTATTCAGTTTGGGATCTAGGACTCCATTAGCTAAAGGTTCATACCTGTAAGTAGCTCTGCCAGTATGCACCCCAGGGACCACATGTCGATGGGCATGCCGTAGCGCGCGCCCATCATCACCTCGGGCGCGCGGTAAAACCTCGATTGGATGTACGTGTAGACTCTCTGGTGCTCGTAGCATGAGCTACCGAAGTCTATCACCTGGAAAGAGAGAGAAATACATTTAGTATAAGAAGAAGGGATACGTCAGTTAACGTCGCGAACCAAGGTGGGTTGAATTAGCACAGGATCGCGATAGATGGCCCAAGAGATGATAAATAGATGAGAAAAAGAGAAGGGGCTAGAAATACGCAAAATAGTTGCACTATAAACGATTGTATTTCCTTGTCAATGTGGTCAACAACACAAATGCATCTGATATTAATGTTCGGTTTCATGACCATCGATCCTAACGACATCGATAATGATCTATTACGCTCGATTAGTGAAAAAAATACACCGTTACACATCATAACAAATCCTAAATGTAGCACTGAAGCAGGGCAAGAAAAAAAACAAAAACTTCTAAAGAAAAAACTCAACAGCATCTCGATTGGTTTCAGACAAAATTACCATATGTAACAATTATTAATGATCTGCGAAGTGAAAGACGTAAAACAAATTTCATTTCATCGAAAGTAATCCAGATTAGGAACCTTTTGCGTCTAAACCAAAATGAAACAGGTCATATTTGGTTTCGATCCAATCATTTGTTTATTTCGAGTGCTTATTGGAAGTGATGATATATGTGCCACCACTGACCTCGAGATCGATTTCCCGATTTGTTTTGAGAGTGGGTGAGCGTTTTTGGGAGTGTGTTGAATCTTTTGACAGTCGATATCAAACACCCTGGGAAAGATTGATGGGCTGCGTAGTTAGGAGTGTTTGGTACATATACCCTTGACTACTGAAAACCGCTGGGAAAAAAAATCGACCACTAAAAGTAATATTCAGTGAGGGTCAGATTTTAGACAACAGGTGTTATGCGCGACCTTGGCTACGATTGAAACATCTTGGTAACCGGAACTAGACTATAATTTACCACTAGTAACTCATTTAATTTAATCGTTTCCAATTGCCAGCCATAGTCTTAAACCTCACGCACTTTAGTGCGCGCCTGCGCACGCAACGAAACGATTGACGCACGCGAGCCAATCCATAACTTGAATGACCTATTGTCTAAAGTACTAACGCTTCTTCACGTCGATTTATCAGCAACTTACAAAGGTCTGTAGACAGACTGGTAGTTTCTAGAAATATGTATATTGAACTTTAAGATTTCCATGACACTTAGAATGACCTTTCTTCGATCTTTTGTATAAAATATCTCAATTCCGATAGCAGTTGAAGCATAAAGGACTTGATGCATAAAATCAGGTTATTGCTGAAGTTATTACAAAACATCCATCACACGTGTCACAACGCAAGGCATTACCATTTATTCCTTTTAATGAGTCCTACATCACTGGAAATTGAATACTGAGCAGCAGGTAGGTAGTTAGTAGCACAAGTTCTATCTTTTGCGGTCTTTTCCTGATTTTATAAGTACAAAAACTGAGATTGTAGGAATGATTACAGCTTCTGGCCTGACCGAAAATAGTTCGTTACAATTGTTTGTAATTGTGGAGATATTTCATCTCGGGCAGATACCCAAGTGGCTGATAGAATTGAAGAATTGAAGGCAAGTCTAAACATTATACTTGGTACAAGCCCATGTTTTGAATAGTATTTAGCATTCCACGAGACAAGCACCGCCCACCGCCGCAGCTGATTGATGATATCTTTATTTAAGTTTTCTCGTAACGTCGAGTTCCCGTAGCGAAGCATTCTCTCTCCTGTCAAAGGTTTATAGTCTCAACTTCTTGATACCACGCTTAGAATTGCATGCGAGCTCAGTTTTATAAAAAGTATCAAACCTTACAGATCGAAGCCCGAAGCTTAACTTTTTTGCGAATCGCTAGTTTTTCCTCAAAGCCCTAAATTCTTCTAAGTTCATGGCGTCAATGAACCGACTCTGATGCGATTCCCGCAAAGTGTAGGTAATTCATTTGACATATTCCGTAGAAAGCCGATGACAGTTGGCGCGGCGACGGCCAGGCCGGCTTCTGCGAAGCGCCAATCATTGGCATATACCCAATGACCTAATCATCTTTACAATGAGAGGACCACCTGTAATATGAGAACTTTGAGCGGCATTGTATTGTTGATTCAATATAGATGACATGTGTTCATGAGGATATGAGAATATCATCATATCAACTGTGTAAACCTGACAGGCATAAAATAAAATTTCTTATAAATAATGAGCGTATTTTATACGTTTGCGCGGTGCTGGCAAACACATTTGTGAGAAGGACATTTGTTAATGACCATCTCTGATGTAGGAGCTACTAGACCACATAAAATCCTTAGGCATGGCTTGGCGACCGTAAATAACTGCTTGTAGGACTCGAATGCTTAAAGTGCTCTCTGAAGCATGGACACTCACAAGTGACCTGGCGGAACTATCGTGCCAAAACTATCTGATCTGTTAAGAACGGCTAAGCAAACAACGCCACAAGCGCTTCATAAACATAATAGAATTGACTTAAGACGGTGGAAATATAGACAGTTCTGCAAATATCAATCAAGACATCATCGGTTCCAAGTTCCAACACAAACCTGGTAACGTTTAAAGCTACGCAATAATATTTACACTCGTTTACTTGCCAAATGTGTTTTTCCTAGTTTTTAGCAGAAATCCGGAAGACACTAATTACCCATTAAATGAGATTGAAAGACTCCTGAATTCTGGGAACTTCACCTTGATTCCAGAAGTTCCACCTTGATACTTAAAGGATCTACTCATTAGTTTAAACATAAAATGAAGGCAAGTAAATATTGTCTATGAACTGGAAAATCAATAGATTTCTCACGTTAACTACGTGATAAATATATTGGCTTTTCTAGTACAGTCCAACTTCTCTGCACTGAAATTTATTCATTGGAATATGACACTCCCATTTCGCGAAACCAATATCTACCCACGAATGCATTTTTCCGCGTCAAAATATCAAGACCGAATTCTTTTATTGTAAAAATATCTTTATGCTACTACCAAGTCATACCTATTTTCCGCAGTCAAAAACGACAGGCTTCCACTTACTAAGAGTAAAATCCCAACATTCGTCTTTTGATTTATTCACTCTCATCGCAATATTGTGTAGTGAATATTCCCCAAGTCCAATGAGCAAATATACACAGATATAGGTACAGATGTGAAAATCGAGTCACACATCTGAACTTTTTCAATTCCAAAGCGGATGTGAAATTCAGTTTCCTACCAATTACCTTTTCTTAGCAAACAAGACCACTTATACCTGAAGCGATGTGATCAGAATCGAGTATCGAAATATCGATACATCATCGAACCCACGTAGACACGTTTGGAGTTTCGATTAATTTTCCAAATCAGTTGCTTCAACTTTATTGACTTTTATGTAATTCACTATAAGGCGAGATTGGCTTCAAAGCGTAGTTCGTGAAGGTGTAACAGCACCTTGCAAAACGTCAATAGTAGATCAACAAATAGGGTGAAAGTCACAATATGGACGGCCGACTTAGTGTCTTCAGACGGACCACACCGTAACCACGCTACAGCTGAAAAATTGACGCCGGCCAGAGATCGTATGTAAATGGGATGAAGTTGCGTTTTTCCAGCAACAAACACAGCGGAGTTACGCGCTGCGATGTGGCTGTGTGAATAAAACTACGCGTTTTCATACAAATTCGTGATTGACTAATTGTTTCTTGCTGTTCTTTGGCTGTGGTCGTGGTGTCGTCCGTCTGAAGATACTATTACATTTGTGACGTCATTTGTGTTTTCCGGGAAACGCGTGAATGGTAACGTGCATGTTGATGTTGATAAACATGGCTTTACAATCAGATGTTTCTGTATACATATATACTGAACGGGCGATCAGCTCAAATTAAGCCATTACTAAATAGGGAATTCAGGGACTCTGCTTATCCCTGCCGTGTACAGCCCGGAACGGAAAAAATATCGGCCGACATATTGTGCACGATATCGTTCACACAAGTCCGGCTAAACTCACGAGGACTTTTTAAAGAAAACTATATAAATAAATAATATGAAAATTATAAGACCCAGCCAATGTTAATAATGCAATAGTTTGTAGAGTAAGTAAATTCAAACTATTGTTACAAGAAGTGAACTTTCGGGGTAAATCATGTGCGTCAGTAAATATTTAGACAAGGGATTTGATCGTGAACACTTTCCATAATACCAAGTCGGTAAACAAAATTATTAGTAGAGGGTTTCCTCTTTGATTTTGAAAGAACAATCAAAATGTAATATATTTAAGAAGATAGTAAAAATACGTTTACGAAATCATCAATCACGTTCTTATAACGCCGGATGGTGAATAGTGTTAGGAAACAAAAGATTTCCTGCGAATTCTAAGAGCTGTTGCGGATACCTTAAAATAACAAACTTTGGCTAAGGTTTAAAAATCCTATACTGTATTTCTTACTGGCTACTAAACTTTGCTTGAAGTGTTAAGAAAGGACAACTGTATTTATTTTTGTTTTTGAATTTGTAGGCACCTCAAAAATATCTCCTTTTTTGCTCGAAAAATAATGATAATTTGTGATATCACTTTGGTTTTGATTTTTTTCACACAAGTTACTGACGAAAAATAATATATTAATAAAATATATATAATTTAGCTATGGCAGCAATAATTCTGTGTACAAAATAGCCGGACTTAATTGAAACTTGTGCAACCTTTTACTTGATGTTCGCTGACTAGAGAACCGAATAACCAAAACTGCTGAATTGCTGGCGTAACCGAATACCAACACTAGTATTATGGTTGATTAGAGATCCGGTTTCCGTCTTTCACCTTGTATTCGTGGAATTATTGGTAAGCAGATGAGAAAGCTTATTGTTTTCGGAAAGAGTGTATTTATAGACGATTTTATTTCATGATCTATTGAACGGTGGAGTTATGGATTGTTACTCAGAATGTTCTTAGTATGAGTCAATTTGGTTGAACATTCTTATCTGTTTTTCTTTGAAATACTTGAAGAAAACCCTATCATACTGATATTATGAAAAAGTTTGTATGTTTGTTGCTAATAAACTCAGGACAGGTATAGTTTGTAATTTTGAATCACACATAAGTTACTTTTAAGCCGGGTCCACTGCAGACAAAGTTGTAAGCAGAGGCTAGTGGAGACATTAACTTCTAAAAATATTAGAAGAGATAAAAAACGCAACAAAATATCTTCTAGGGGTAAAAACTCCTTTCTCAGTGACCCCTACAGTCAGAAATAAAAAGGAACTCCCCCCTTTCATGATTCTAGGACTTAGGTTTAGGCTGTGGATTTATGTAAGGAAGCGAGTCAATACGTAACGCAACGATTTTATGTTTTAGATAGAAGATTAACCTTAGGTACTGATAAATTCTTATTCTTTTTCGTGCCACCTGTTATTTTCTGGTGACCCTATGTAGGTTAGTGAACTGACAAGGTTCTTGTATGATGAAAAGGGCCTTGTGACCGATAGTGAAAGAACCAATGGATTCAGTGCTCTCGTCGAGGTTCCTTTCATGCCTGTGTCACATGTCAACGAATTTATGGTTCTAGGACATGTCAGTTTCCTCACAATGGTATCTTTTATCGTTTTAGCATTAGCAGTGTGCTCATAATATTTTATCGGATGGAAAGTCAGGAACTACATCACTAGTGCTCTATTGATGATACTCATGGACTTACAAAGATTAATTAAACGTATACCAAACTGTTCACATATTGATGGAGCCGATCCAGCAAGGACAGTTAGCAGATCAATTAATTTCATACATCACAATCATATAGTCATCATTTTGTAATCTAACCAAGGTTGATGATATTAAAAAACATCACGCATCGCATGTACAACATCTAATTTACAAACAAATTATCAAGTCATTAGATGACATTATCTGCCGTGGTGAAGACCTTGCGTCTGCGTGTAATGGAACGCAATAAGTGAACTAGGCAATGAGTGCTGTAACGGAACGTTTCTGTCGGGCTAAGAAAGGGCTGTTGTTGTTTGCTGTGTTTTCATTATATAGAAGACTAGTTTGCCGACTGTGTCAACCAGTTTGTTTACTCGGTTGTCATAAATGAATCTGGTTCAACAAGGAATAACGTGTTTTACTAAGTAGACACAACTGGTCATTCTTTTTTGTGCTTTAAAATATAGTTTTTCTATAAAATATTTTATGGAAACTTTTTGTGAAGAATGATAGATAAATGTTCTGTCTCACGTACAGTTCCTAAAAATATTTCTAATTGTTATTCCAAATACAAAAGTTTGAATGTTTAGATGTTTGTTGCTAAATATCTCCGTAACGGCTGAACCGATTTGGATGAAAGATAGAGTTCGTGACTTAAACTAACACATGGGCTACTTTTAATCCGAACACCTCGCGGGCGAAGCCGTGGGCAGAGGCTAGTAATAGATAAAAGTCGTCTCATGTACAACCAGATCGAAGTGACCTGTATTTAAAATGGAAACTTAAGTCAAAACGATTTAGCACTCGCATCTATTCTCGTTGCTTTCGTCGAATTACGAAATACGCTGTAATTAATCTATTACAAAACTTTATTTTAACAAAGAAACCGGGTCAAGAAAATCAGAAACCGCAGAAAAACAATCTACATAACCTTCGAGACTAATGTTTAAGTGGATACAGACGAGAAGTTTTTTTTCTTGACATAAATTTTAAAAACACTGAAAGAAGTTAAACTATTTACAATGCAAAATGTCAGTAATCAGACGACATATTTCGGTTATGTCCCCGATAACATAACATGTACAGTACAATCGTAATTAAGACGCCTTCCAAAAGATACACAGAAATGGGAGGCAAAAAATTTCGCGCGAAAAGTTGATTTTAATTTGGCTTCAGAAATTCCGCGTATTCCTCGCGTTTATTCGTCATGCTTGCGGAGAAATGGCCTGTAGGGAACTAACTAGACAGGGAAAGTGTGCTTTTTGGAGCGTTGCCCAAACGTGGGAACTTTGGGAAGCATGATTTGTTGCGGTTGTTCGCCTACGAGCGGTTTCCAATGAACCGAGCTATGGGGTCATGTTGTATGGATTTGACTCTGATTAATTTTATATTTATTTCCCTCTATCATAAAATAAAGTAAAGATAGTAAACTCTATCATAAAATAAAGTAATGATAGATTAATCTCCATGATAGACATTATCAGATCTATCTCAGTCCGCAAATACATGATGATTCTCAGTATGGTAGTCAGAATCAAGTCCAAAATGTATATATGGCACATGCCCATGTTTCGCATAAGTAGGTGCTGAACGTGAAAGGATGCAAGCCCGCGTACGTACGAATGTTTTCTTTGCGTTTTGAGCACGTGCTAACGCGCACGTACATACTTAGAGTAAAAAAAAACATTTGTTTGAACTCGCGGCTTCAGATCGCAAGTCTGGGTATCGCCCACAAGGCCAACACCACGCAGAACGTATGATAAACTATATATAATAAACTGTTAGATAGAGAAGTAATCTTACATTACTCCGCTCTACATTACAAATAATTAAATATTGTGTCTCAAAAATACAATTTTACAAGAAAATACCAGACCAATAAGTGACGCGGCTATAACATCATATCCTATCCTACTAATATTATAAACGTGAAAGTTTGTGAGGATGTTTGTTTCTCTTTCACGCAAAAACTACTGAACGGATTTTGATGAAACTTTACAGTAATATAGCTTATACATCAATATAACACATAGGCTACTTTTTATCCGGGTAACACGCGGGCGAAGCCGTGGGCAGAAGCTAGTAAGTTAATATATGTTTAAAGTGGTATAATGTCCCCCATCATATTGGAACTTTGAGTCATTGGTTAACAATAGGCTACTTGACAATCAATGACTCAAAGTACCATAACATTGAGGGACAAATATTTGTCTGTTCTGCAGATATTTGTTCCGGGTCTGGGTGGTACGCGTAGTTCCTGATACCCACGACACATACAATCCTAGTGTGGGGTCAGGTCTATGAATGTGTCAGTTGGGTGTTTAAAAAAAACCGTTAAAAACGATAAAGACAATAAAATTGTGGATAAAAACATACAAAATGACACAGAACAATATTAAAACCTTCCGCAACAACCAAACAGTTACATTGATGGAAGATAGAAAAATTCTTTATTGCACACCAAATAAAACATCAGCTTAGTTAATTACTACAAACTTCGACAATGTACAAAGGGCGGTCTAATCGCTTAATAGCGATCTATACCAAACAACCTTTAGATGGAACGGACTGTACGAAAGTTTACAAGTGGTTTAATACATACAAACGGAACCATAATATTTACACGACGAACTTGTACTTCCGTCTGTGTGGGGTATACTCGTGCTGATAACGTAAGATTAGAGAACGCGTGCGCGTGAGTTGCGCAATGTGTCACTGACAGCGGCCAGACGTTGACACGGCCGATGCCGGGCGTGATTCATTCTATTAGTTTATTACGATTTTAGCATACTTAGTCAGTTTTATCAGGCGCCGTTAAATCGAAGTACTTTAAGCATATCTCACATTAAGCATTATTGCATGCAATTTATCGCAAAGACGAGGTGGCGAGAGCTCTGCCTAGTGATTAGTTTCATCTATCTTTATCATTAAATTTAAAAGCTTAGCTCATGACGATGCAATAATGAATTTTCCTCCACCTTTCTCTTTCCAATGCGATCACCTTTACTTCTTTATACGACAGGAGAAAATAAAAATAAAAGAGATCTATCTTTACACTATGCAATTTATCGCATGCAGTTTTCAGATTGCATGCAGCAGATTGTAAAGCCTGTCTTAGAACTTTAATACCTCAAAATATCAAATATATTAATATCAAAATGACAATGACGTGTCTATCTATCGATATAAATAGACATGGCTACTGTCTTACTGATATTTTTACATATAAATCTATCACTAAAATGCCTAATTATTCACTAGAAGTATAAACTTAAAATTTAATCAGTAAGTTTAGAGAGAAGAGCATTGAGTAATTACAGAAAATGATGCTTTATGATTCTTCTCTAAGAGAGATGAAAAAACTGATCAGGGGATTGAAATCGGTAGATCAATATATAATTATCATGATGGGCAAATAAAGTGGACGGAGATATTTAGAGATAAAACATTTGTGGTGACTAATTCAGTCACCTGGGCTGTAGCACGTAGATCTTTCAACAGAAACAGAAACAGGGAATTTTGTAAACACACTTTTTTAGTAGAGAAAATAGATAAACTAAATTATGAAAAACTATTATAACTTAATAATTTTAATTTAAAAAAACTACTTTAATTATGGTGTGCCGATGGTGTTTACTTTTTTAAGTTGTACATAATCTAAATTTGATGACATTTACACGGGGACGACTCCGAGATCAACGCAACAAAGAAAATCCATTCAAGACAGGACCGACCATCACAAAGTATATTAACCCATGTGCATACAAAAAAAAACCTCCGATTTTAGAACATCCTCCTACTTTTTTTTGTATGTCTGTTAGAAAGAATCGCAAAAACAAAACTAAACAAACACGCTCACGACTGTAATCCCCATCTCCGTTATGGATCCTCAGATCCATACTCAGTACGTAGATCTGTGACAATACCATGTAGGGGCACGTGCAAACATTTTATTTGGCACATGTTAGCATTTTGCATAGCAGTTAGCATTCCACGTGACAGGTTGCAAGCCCATCGCCGTTTATAGCAAATCCTATTGTAAAAATAATTTCTCAAACAATATAATTGGAAGGACCATGAAATTACAATATCGTCGAGGTTAGAAAAATCACAAGACTCTAAATTAATCTAACGTAGAACGTAACGATGCTAAAAATTCGGCCGTGAACCAAGGATTTGTAAACAAACAGCGTCGTTTTCACTCGCTAAGCAAATATTATCCTCTCAATGAGCACTCAGGCCAAGTGTCTTCTAAAGCGTCGCCGCCGTACGTCACGTCTCGGGGTCACCAATGAAAGCAGACAGCAAGGAGGTCACTTAAAGTTGTATTGAACACAGGATTGAAATAAAATTACATAGATAACTATGTACTCTTATAATTAATAGGTCTGTAAAGACCTATAAAATTTACAGTTATAAGATCCGGCCTGCGACACAGAGACATGTGCGTGGGTGTAGGTATAGTTAAAGGTTGGTTATAAAGGCTACATTTGGTCTACGTGCTAAATTTAAAAGTGATAAGCTGCTTTAGTGGATCAAAGACTGAATTAAATATTTTCTCACAATGAGCATTTACTATTGATATCCAAATTGTGAAATTTACTGCGCAAACAAAACGGCATTGGGAGCTAAATCGGAAATGATAAATAGCTTTGGACACACCCATTTCGTGTGCGAAGGAAGTCGATGCAAATAGATCAGTTTATTTTTAAAACGGTTACAAAATAGACTTTTACTACTTTAATCTCCTTGACGAACATCCAGAGTATCCAACAGGTTATCAAGTTGTAGTTATCAGAGGCACGTCCAACATATTTGCCCACGTTTTGCATAGTCTTATCAACGGCATGATATCATGTTATTGATGGTCAGCCATCTAAGAACTCTCACTTTAGCAATTTCTGTTGCCAAGCAGAGATCAGAGAGCATCCATATGGCATTCGATATTTTTATAGAAATATATATTTACCAGCAAAGTTTACTAAGAAACGAATATAATTAATTTAAAACAATTATATAATTACTTCTCGTTCGTAAAATGCTAACAAAACAAATCCATTTGACGACCTCTGTGGCGCAGTGGGCGAAGGTCCGCCTGAGACGCAGAAGGTTGCGGGTTCAATTCCCGCCGCGGGACAAATGTTTGTATCATCTGCAAATATTTGTCTCGGGTCTGGGTGTTTTCTATGTATACTATGGGTAGCGTGATGTTAAATAGCCTATAACGATCCTGAAGAATTGGGCTATCAATTATTTTTAATCTGACTGTTAGTTCCAGAGATTAGCGTGTTCAAACGAAAAAACAAACAAACTCTTCAGCTTTTAGTACAGATTATCCCAGTACAATGAAAACAAAATATCGTGCTAAACGTTGCTTACCCCAATAAATCTGATAAGAATAAGCAAGCAAGGTACGCCACGCCAGTCGTGATTTCGCATAATATTTACCCAGGATTTCATCACATCTTAATTCAAACAAGGTCAGCACGAGACGCTGATTGAGGACGTGCAAAATCGATAATTGATAATTTTACTACTGGAAATATGGTTTTACGAGCGATAATCACTCTCACGGCTATTTTATAATGTTTATTCTGTAACTAAATAAACCGATTAACTGTTTCTCCTTGAGTTCAGAGTTTGTTTTGGCACAGTAAACCTATATTGAACATGGGGAAAGAGTCGCGATTTCGCGATTTGAGTTTTTTCCATATTAACTTCTACGCCCTGCATCGTTCTTCTTCTGCACCCCCTGTGTTTATTTGGTTCACCCCTACACACCAAAAGGCACAGCTACGCATCCTAGTACCGCACAGCTTCCTAAGCTTCTAGCTTCGCTAGGCTTTTTCGTATCGCTCATATTCCTCGCACATATTTGGTAGATACGCAGCCTTACGTTCTAGGACGAAAGGTAGCGATCAAAGGGAAATGGTTATCAACGTTCGCGTGAATGTATTGTTCGCCACCACCACCGCGCGCCATCGCGTCAAATTGACCGGGCCTTTACAGTTTAGGCTCTGCGCAGATCGAGAAACGAGTCGGCGTAGAAAACGTTCTGGACGTTTGGAAAGTCCAGCGGGGCGATCACACTAATTTCCCATGGCTGGTATCATTGGATGGGATGAATCGTATCACGCTAATTTATAAGCTAGATGAGCCATAGATGGACAATGCGAATCAACAAAATTGGTTTCATATTTGACGTTCTATTTTTTGGATGGATCAGCCATTAACATAAGGAACTAGTGTCAAAAATTGATTGCCATCTCGATAACCATGAGTTAGTGTGATCGTCCCGCTGATCTTTTGCCCAAGAGTGGGGAGCTTGGTAAATAACTGCAGTTTAGTTTCTTGCTTCTTGTGCGTAGTTCTGAAGGGCGGATGTGGTAAACTTTTTAATATCATATTAAATAACCGGCCGCAGAGCTCTTATATTTCCTTCGTAGAATTAAATCTAGATTTATGTTGTTTCTCTTAAAACATGAATTTGCATAATATTTAGGTTTATCGGTTAGGCAATTAATTATAATCTTAACGGTTATTTAAAATTAATTGAATAATGTGTGAAGTAGGCCACCACATATTCTGAGAAACACGGCAAATGTTGCTCATTGAAAATAAAATCGGGAGCAAAGATCCTTTCTTTAATGAAAATTTAGTAAACAAAATCCTAAGAAATCTTTCAGTTCCGTATTTTGAAAATAATTTCAGTCAAACAAACCAACCTCAGGCAGAATAAACACCGAGCACTTAGCCACATAAGGGAGTCAGGTTTCTTAAAACAGCATGACAGATAAAAAGGCGCAAGATATTATTTTTAATATTTCAAGAATCAGCTTCGAGGAACACTTTAGGGGTTGATGAACGCTCCCTCAGGAACCTGCAGTTCCTGGATGAGACAATTGGTTTCAGTTCAGAACACACGAATTGTAAATTATGCCATTAAATTGACTCATTCCTCAATTCCTCATTCGGCGAACGTATTCGGACCAAACTCGGCCTTTCACCAGAACCGGAGACGTTCTGAAGAAAGGCCAGAATAACGGTAACTGACAAACCAACCGAAAAACCACAGGTTACATAAATGGAGAACAGCAACATCCAGGAGAAAAGATGATGCGAGTTAATGATACCACGAAAAAGTCACCTCCACCCCATCATCAGGCATTGCTTTGACGGCCAATAAACGCTCACTGAAAAGTAATTGATGAAGTGTGTGTTGTTTTAAAAGACGTTATGGTGATCGAATGAGGGCAACCACGCTCTGGTGGTCTGCAGGAACTCGCGATCCGGTGTGAATCACCTCTTTAGGGTTGCCAACTTAGTAAATGGAGCGGTGTTAATGTTTTGTGCGAAGCATATATATCCTCCTCGGTCTCGCCTCGGTCAGAAAAAAAGCACTCTTTTCTTTCGTCGTTTTACTTTTGATCTTCAATAAATAAATCGAACAATAATAAATAGGAGATTCTCTACCAATGAAATTGCTAAAAACCAATGTTTTTAAAAGTCGGATAATTGAATGAAAGAAACACAGATGAAATCAATTAGTTTTAATTGACATACAGTTCACAAAGTAGATACCACTAATAAGTATAAGAGTCGGATTTCCTATCGGAAACTTATTTGAAAGCTTAAACACCTATTAATAATATGATAGATTTATATTATAGGAAATTAATTCTATTTATACGATAATTGAAGAAAGTTGTAACTGATAGGAAACCTCTCTATAAAGGAGCCAAACCCTACCAGTAGCAACTTTCAGTTTTTAAATTAACTCATAGTGACATACTCAGCGCAAAGTCTGGCGCGGCAGCTAATTAGCGAATTCTCTCTACCGTGAAACGACTCATTTCTATATGTTCTATGTTTTTTTTTAGCTTTAAGTAGCAAGTAATGTATGGTATTGACTGCCTACTCCTACTTACAACATCCTTATGAAATAATGCAAAACCTGAAAATAATTTGATCAACGAGCCTAGAATCATACGTAATATAAAGCGCACTTGCAAGCCCAGGGCAGGGTATTTAAGTGATATAATAAGGTAGAAGTTTGGTCATCATCACCTGGAGTCCAGAGTTATAGTAAACTAGCTGCGCCCCACGGTTTCACCTACGTAAGTTTCGTAAAGTATTTTACTGCTAAATAAATACCCTTGATGATAAAACTATTTATTTGAATAATTTAATTACTACGACATTAATGTAACCAACTTTTGTTTCCACCGGCGATTTAATTAAATTTTAGAACACAAAAGCTGCTATTGTGCCTTAACTATGATAGTTTAATAATATATAGTTCCCTCGAGAACTTTATTGTAGGTAATAATGAGTACTGTAATCATGTAGTACATCATTTTTATGTATTATCAATAGTTTTCTCAGCGCACGCCAAATAATGAATTTTATAGGCAAAATTTTGCTACTTTGGTTTTACATTATTGAAATTTTCTTAAAGATCTCTATTTTTTTGAAAATAAATTATAGCCTATGTTACTTCCCGATAATTTAGCTTTCTATTGGTGAAAAAATAGTTAAAATCGGTAGAAAAATAAAAAACCCAGTAGTTTATTCAGTACAAACAATCAAAAAATCTTTCCTCTTAATTAATATTATTAGTATAGATAGTATAGATATGGATAGAGTGTAGATTTATAGCGCTTTACCTTAGGCAAATTTTTACTAATCACAAGACAAAAACTTGCTATCACGCTATATACTAAACTTGTGTAAAATTGACGGGACATAATTTTTTGACACTGTCATTACTACGCATTTATAAAAATGTTCTTTGTAGTATTTTTAAGTAGTTTTTGAAAAGGATATTAATATTACCTATAGAATATGGGAGAGCAGCTCATCGTGGTGATTTCGTAACTGGTTAGAAAAGTCATGCTTCGGCACAATTGGAGGAATAAACATAGTTCGATTGTGCTACTTTGGAAATACTAGAACGTGGATGTGGAAACTGGTACATTATTGAGAGGATCTAAAAGGTTGCTAAAAGCTTTAGTTACGAAATGTGAATGATGCCTCCAGTGAGCTGCACGGAATCCACTTTTCACACAGCATCATCTAGCCCCAAACTAAGCAGAGCTTGTATTATGGGAACTACATGACTGATATACTATTTATATACTTATTTTTGTAATTACATACATATTATACATAGAAAAGACCCAGACTCGAGACAATTTTTTGCAGATCATTCAAATATTTGTCCCGCGGCGGGAAACGAAACCGCAACCTTCAGCGTTTCATGCAGGCCTTCGCCCACTGCGCTATAGAGGTGGTCGATATGTAATATGCAAATGGCTCAATCTCCAAAACAAAAAAATCTATGTCTCAGTCAAGAAGTCCACCTTAAAGTAATAATTTTGAATAGGAGTTTTTTTGTTTGATAGTTTGGCTTGTTAGCTACCTTGGGCACTCAGAATTATTTATCTAACGTTATTGTAAATATATTTAAAAAAATCCGAAACCTTGAAAACTTGATTGCTCTGGGCTGTCCCAACTCCAGTTTGATTCAGAAAACCGTTCATAACTTTTTTGTGTTGAAACATTACGACATTTTATTTATTTATCTAACATTAAAAAAGGTCTATTTGTATGGAATTAAATTAGATTATAACAATAAATGAATAGTTTCGCTTCAATTCGGAAAATTAGTTGTGTCCCCGCGTTTTTGTTCATCGCTCTGGACCAACATGAATCCGTGTTCACATTCCTAGCTGAACGCTTTATCCAATCAGTTTTCGCAATGCGCGCTGTCATCAGCTGTGCTCTGTCTACCGATGGGGACGAGCATGTTCTGCTTTGCCGTGGTGCCGAGATAAAGAGGTAAATAATTGATTGCTCTGGCTTTGGATTTGTAAATGTTTGATTGCTATGGTACATTTTTCTGTTTTGTTATTCACTTTGTTTATGTTTCAATTCAATAATAAGAACTGTTTTAGGGATATATTTGTTGTATATAAATTATAGCTTTCTATTGTTTTGCATCTCTGCAGAATCATTAAATTAGTTACTTTTTTTTATTGATATGGCATTGATCGCTCTGGTCAAAAAAACCAGATCGATCACAAAAATTAATTTAATGATAAAAAGGAAGCATTTTTTATACCTTAAAGTCATAAAATATTACAAAGTGCCCACCTTATGGAGTGCTTCTGACTATGCTCTTAGACCATCATCGAAGATCTTGAAGATTTGAGAGGATGTCTACCCTGCTTGTCTTACGTGTCGAGCTATTTAAGACCATTAAGGCGTTTAAAAAAACCGCGCGACTTTTTCTCAGTTTCAAAAGTTTAATAAAAGAACTAAACAATTATTATAAAGTTGTAGAAATAATGCTTCCAAAAAAAAGACAAGAAAGCAAGAGCGAAAGAAGTTAGCTGAGCAACGCAGAATGGCTAAAATAAGCTTCTGGCAGCTTCTCTATGCTCAGGCTGATAAAATCGAGGGGAAACCTAAAGAATAAGAATGAGAATAATTAAAGAATAAGAAAAAAAAGTTTTGATAGTGTTTTTTAGTAATTTTTATACTTAACCTAAGTAAAATAACGGTATCCAAATAATAAATTAGGATGACAGTATATAATGTAGCGTGTGATTTAGATAAAAGTGTTTAGATGGCTTATTGCCCTAAACTGATGTGGTTTGACTATTTTACAATAAAAAAATTAACTGATTTATAGTATTTTTCTAATAAAAATCATGCTTTTGTTGATGGCTCTGGCATCAATATTGATCGCTCTGGTCTCGAAATTTTCAAACCCAAATATTTCGAAAACTGGTTAAGAAAATTAGGGGCCATTATAAAAATAAGTTTATTTAGACACTTCCTTTTCGAAATAAAAATACAGAACAGCAATAATAACAATATTTAAAAAGCACCAGAGCGATCAACTAAATACGCTGATTTTGAAGATTGACCCAAATACGTTCAGTATTTTTTGCGTGAAAGAGTAACAAATATCCATCCTCACAAACTTTCACGTTTATAATAGTAGTAGGATTTACGTATCCCACGATATCTACACCATAGAACTAATCATACCATCGCTAGGCGCCGTAGATTATTTCAGTGGGGCCTTGACCCGACAAGTTAAAACGCCCGCCCGATAGAAACGTTATTCTAGACGACGATTTCGAGAGTATACAAAAACATGTCGACTCTATTTTCGTTTTAGAATCAGACAGATCGAAATACAATGCAGATATTTTATTACGGGGAACTGGAACAAGAATGCATCTGATAAAAAAAATATACGACTATAATCCCAATGATGGAACATCCTCGTACGTAGAGGTACGTCCATACATAATATTTGGCTGATGCCTACTTTCACAAGTCATGACAGGTTACCAGCCTATCGCCGTTTATTGAAACACATACAGTGAAGAAGTAGAAGACAGGACTAGTTAATGTTACCGTTCCCCAATAAAGAGATATCCCAGATATAGAGTAAAGCTAAACAAGGTAGACGTATACAATCTTTAGTCTAGGTCTATAGGCAGAGGTCATTCCCAATTTCCAACCACTGAGTAAGAGGAGCCACTTAAGTCAAACTGGCCATTTGCCACTGGGTGACCGAGAAAGAACTATAGAAAACCCACAAGAAAGAGAAACTCTTGGCTTTTTTTGGGAAGAAACCAATTCAAACCGTCTTATACAAAAGATTGCAAACAAAATTGAGACTACGCATCGGCACGTTTTAATGAAAAAAGTAGATACAGCCTTGGATTACATCAAACCGGCAGCTTTCCTCAAAAATCCTAATTATAACCGCTTTATTCACTCTCTTTTTATTCCATCATTCCGAGTTAGCAACTCGGCGTTTTCACGAAGGGGCTTCTTCGTGATAATAGAGTTTATAGTATAACGGTTTTTTATATTTTGTCAGTAATGTGAAGTTAGTATTCGTGTGAAGTCTTTGAACAGGCGCCACAGTCCATATCCGGTGTGCGATTATCTAGTAGATTCTATCTGTATAAGGAGCCCCTTATAAATTAGCATATTGAATGAATTCACTCGGTATTTCATCGATCAAAGTGGCTATTTTGATAGACAGCTTATGTACAAGGCTCATGCAAGTTTCATACGATTCTCACATTTTCTACGACTTCGGTGGCGAAATGGAGCCGGCTGAGAAGCAAGAGGTGCGGGTTCTATTCCCACTGAGGTGTTGCAGATATTGGTTCCAGATCTGGTTGTTGTGGTACCATGGGTACTCGTAGTTCGTAGTTTAGTGGGGTCAGGTCCGGTGTGCGATTATCTAGTAGATTCTATCTGTATAAGGAGCCCCTTATAAATTAGCATATTGAATGAATTCACTCGGTATTTCATCGATCAAAGTGGCTATTTTGATAGACAATTTATGTACAAGGCTCATGCAAGTTTCATACGATTCTCACATTGTCTACGACTTCGGTGGCGAAATGGAGCCGGGTGAGAAGCAAGAGGTGCGGGTTCTATTCCCGCTGCGGTGTTGCAGATATTGGTTCCAGACCTGGTTGTTGTGGTACCATGGGTACTCGTAGTTCGTAGTTTAGTGGGGTCAGGTATGTATGTGCCTGTTTTATTTATTTTGTCTCGTTGTTTTATTTAAGGAAACAATTTTGGCGTATCGTGCAACGTTTTTAAATGACAACCTAGGTTGAGCAACGTTTAACAAGTAACACTTTGATGGGTGACAGCTAGTGGAATTCAGTATTTTCAGTGCTTCGAAGTCACCCGACACCAACTGGCCACTAGTCACAGGAACTTTTTACTGAAGAACAAATCAATATGCTTTTCAGAAAACTCGATATATAATCAGCCAGAGAGACCACCCACCAAGAATGTTTTATTGCACACACAAAGGTATGTATTAATTAAATTAACAAGCCTTAGGACATAACTCTTTCCTTTTATAACTGCGTAGTGAATGGATGACGCGTTCGATTTCCGTATTGAGACAAAAGTAATGGCGTATTCCGTTTGTTAGGTCTATCAGTGCACAATGGTATGACGAAAATCAAAAATGCATAACATTTTCTTCTTAATATGAATAAACAGTTACAAACTATTCATCATCAATAGCCTAGCCTGTACAAGTCCACTGGACATTATTTTGTTTATTTTTTCTCAACAGTCTTACCATCATCCGTATGTACATGCATACTTAGATTATGTATTATCTAGTTTGGTTTTGTGACCAAACCAAACGAGAGAGTCCGTAGCGGGTCCTTGTGACTCTGCCATACAGGTTATAATGTTCTAGTGTGGGGAACAGAGCATAACCTATGGTACTGTTTTATTAGAATTATGCTATTTATTACTTACCTAAGTAGCGATAACAAAATATGTACCTACGATATCTATTTGAGATAGCAATAAACATTTCATTTCACATTTACCTCCTCTAAATAGAGCCAATCGACTTCCCGCAACCTTTGTGGTGTCGTTGGTCGTCGTTGCTGACTATGACATACATCTCATACTGGACAATATGAGATGTTTGAGAAGTTTAGAAAATGATCTAGCTTTAACTTAGTCTAAGACTTATTCATCAAAATGTACGTAAGAATTTTTACTATAAATTTACGTACTCGCTTGGTGGATCAAAGTCCAACTAGTATTATATTATTGTATTAATTGGTGAATTCAGATTGTTTTATAGCACCATCAAAGTAATAAAGAAGAACTGAGAGGCATCTCCTCAAAGTTGGACCAGAATATAACGATACACCAGCAAAGCTATACATTTTGAACACATAATGGCCTGAAAATCAAAAAAGGATGGTCGGTATAACTCAAACACGAAACAATGCTTAAAATGAGTGACAGAGACATGAGTCACATTGCATTCGAATGTATTTGCGTGAATGTACATAAACTTCGAAAAGAGAAGCTGCAAACTTGATAATTTAGTGACACCCCTAATCTTTAAGCATTTCAAAGCGAGAAGGGCTTACACAGTGACCACTTAAATGAACAAAAGTTTCATTTCACGCTTGAGATGAGATGACTGAACTCCGAAACCTAGCTTTATTAATTCAGCGTTTAACTTTTACCGTCCAAAGTTCCTTGACACGAGGTATTTAAACCAATTATTTCTTGGCAAATGGTTTTGAGTTTCCATTTATGCAGAATATTATGAATATTTCAGGGCCAACTGGGAAAACGGCATAGTTTCCTATGCCGTTTTCCGGAAAAAGGTACGGGAATTTATATTGTGATATACAATGAAACTGCTTTTAATAAGTAGTATTTATTTATTTATTCTGCGGGAGGCTCCCGGATTGTTTCACCACACAGTTTCATCCAACGCTCATAATTCAATATTCTGGCTCTAAAAACCCAACGAGTAGAAGAAAAATAATCTGAACTTGGCCGACATACCGCATGTCTAGAAAAAGTTGCAAGATATTCTACGAGACATGTTTCCTTTACAATTCATGAAGTCAAAATTAAATATGCTTTTCCTCAATAGAAGCGATCGTTATAAAAAGTACAGTCGGAAAAGATTTTCACAAACTCCACCGCCGCTCATCTGAACAAATTGAAAAGGGTTCTAAACTTTGAATTGCAACGAGGAATGGTTGCGTATTATAATTGCTTGGGTTGCCAGCAATTTTCCTCTTTGCCACATGGAATGGAGTGAACAGCTAGAATAAATTTACTAGCGCCGTATAACATTTGGTTTTAATTTGCGACAAAAACGTTGAGAAAATAATAAGATATAGCCTACATAGTAGGCTGTATTCCAGGGATCTCTGTTCCACTCATGAACTGTAATGGATTGCTCTGCTTTGATTCATTTGATTCAAATCAATTCGAATGAAAAATATAACTCTTTTTACTTAATTGAATGAATTTTCTGTCAGAAGTTGCTGTATGGAAGCAGCATCATATCTACGAGATAGTCCAAGCCCGTAATGTAGACCAAAGCTCGAACCAAACACGGCTTATTTGAGTTGCTTTTGTATGGGTGAGGTAAGGACACATATTCTCTCTCTGTCGCTCTTATACGCACGCATAGTAGATACGGTACATTTTAAAAGTTGTATTTGTGATGTATTATGGAGTTACCAAGCTCTACAATACCCGCCTGTGTCTTTGGTTCTCAAAACGACGCAACGACGTACCAATACGTGTTTGATATGTCCATTGCTATACTTGCATGTTCTGAGAATTATACATGAACGCAAAAAAAGCGATATACATTCGTAGCGAGTCCATCTTAAATGAAGGTATTTTGTGAATAAAAATAACCTATTTTATAAAAAGAGATGAGAGTTTTATGTGTAGGAAATTACTGCTTTATTCTTAGAATGAAACTTAATGTTAATTTATTTCTCCTTTATTGTATATTTATGATCAGACGTCAATTATTGAAACCAATGTGATTTGTGCATTTAATAATATAAATAAAAACTTCAAAATAACATAACAGTTAACACTTAAGTCGTTTTTATTAAGTATTATTAATACTATTATTATAAACGCGAAAGTTTGTGAGGATGGATGTTTGTTACTCTTTCACGCAAAAACTACTGAACGAATTTTGAGGAAACTTTACAGTAATATAGCTTATACATCAGAATAACACATAGGCTACTTTTTATTCGGGTACCACGCGGGCGAAGGCGTAGGAAGAAGCTAGTAAATAAATAAAAATAATGCTTACAACTCCGCAACTCAAATAGAAAAAGAAGCGTAGTGTTTAACTAGGCTTCTTTTTCAAATAAATTATTTTGTAAGTTATCAAAAGTATCAATAAGGTAACATTTCGTTTAATCTGAAGGCACATTTATATTGGTAGTTACGACTGGCCATAAATTTCCATAAAGAATTAAAATATGAAAAATAAATTGCCTTGAAGCGAATAATTTTTCGTTTAACTGACAGGGCGGTGAATAATTAGCGCGTAAATAATCAAATCATTGTATTAACACTGTTTTTTTCACATCCAATACCATCCATTCATCAAAAAAGTAGGTCTGAAGGAAGGGCCGATAAACAAATTTCATTTTATAGGGGAACTTGTGGGATCGATGTAGTCCACCATCGTTCGTTATGTCCTCTTTCGGGAAAGCCTATGACTTCTACAAGCTGTTGTTGATAATGATAATGATGATGCCTGAGTTAAGGACGTATGGGAAGGACGTAGGACTGAAAATGTCTGGTAGTTGCCACAAAGTAACGAAATAAATTTTAGAAGCTTTTACTCGTTACACGAAACAAATTGAATTCACAAGTTATGTTATGTGCAATTAAGGAATGAAAAAATCAAATTACAGTTAACCGTCTCCGCCAAGAGGGTCAAAAGTTAACCAGATCCGCTACGAGCTTATTCAGTGTCTCCTGAAATAAAATTTGCTATACCTTACTAACTACTAAATTTTATACGGGCTTTAAATAAGTATCAATCGGGTCAGTCTGCATCAGAAAAGACAGATTTGCAAGTGACCAAACCGACCAGCGCTAAAGAATAATAGGTTCTTGAGTGATCTGGTATACCAAAAATATGGATCGTGTAAGGCCGAGCTGACTCCAGATAGTTCGTCGTGGCATTATATGAACAGACATGTGGTAGTCGGCTTGACTGAGGGGCTGCCGAAGTCGAGCCGAAGACATCGAGGTCGTCTGAAAGCGATGGTTGAAGACTTCGTAACAGTCGCAAACACCTGGATGATAGACGGACATGGCAGAGGAGGCTGACAGAAAATAAAGCAGGCCGATACCCAGTAGCGAGTTATTCCGGTCTGAGGTAATGATGATGACATTATATGACGCGACGGAGGACTATAGGAGCAAACGGCTGGTTTCACAACGCGCAGCTTCGTAATGAAAAACAACCCATGTTGTAAGTGAACTGAACTGGCTGCACCGTGGCTTTAGAGCTTTGCGATTCGTTTGGTGTTTAGCAAAGCGACCGTTTTTCTCTCGAAAAACGCCAAGATGGCGCCTAAGGACTCACCTCGAAAGTAGTTTAGCCAGACGCTAGCTAGCTAAACCGCATAAACATCTTTCGAAAAATGAAAAATACTTTGTCAAAATTAAATAAACTACCTGCCTAAACAGCTGTTTCACGGAGAGGTAGGTAGAGACCACGGATTTCCACATTCTACGATCCTGATATACCTCTTTTGCTACATTCACTCTCGTCACATTCTTCATGCATGCCGGCTTATTCCTCCAGAACGTCTCCAAAAGTAAATGTTAGAGTAGAGAAATAAAACTTCCGGCATACACTCCACAGCTAAATGGAAAGTGCGAACAAATTGGTCGCATCAAAACGTTGGTTACCGTCGTGTTTTATCATTATATGGGTGACTATTAACCAAGTTAATTGGCAAGTGGCGAGAAGAGAGCGTGACTGTCTCGATTACACATCACTAGATTGAAAGTCGAATAGATTTTTAACCCAGCAGTGTGCTTCCGGTATTTAGTATTTATACTTGTACTATCTTGCCAGAGTCGTGGGTTTGACGAAGGACAAAATCGGTAAAGGGAAATAGGAAATAGGCATTTCATGGCCGGCAGTTTTGTTGTTACATGCCTTGCATATAGCTATTAGAACTATCCTGAAATATGGCATAATCTACGAGTATGTCCTTATATCGTAATAGACATGAAATAGCTTTTATCCTGGCAGGGCTTCGATTCACAACGAGGAATAATCGAGCCACTTTATTATTCAGTAAAAAAATGGTATAAGATGATACTCGTAAGTGCACACTTTTCAAAGTAGATACATAACTTAAAATAATAATCAGGGGATTACTTCGAATGGCTGATACGATGATGATGACGCTTAGAAAGAAAGTGGGACAGTAAGAGAATAAAAAATAATCTTTTAATCTTACCACACCAGCAATTGTCACTGCCCAATGAATTAAAGATCATGTTACAATTACATAATTTCAATAAAGTTCAAGAAAAACGAGCGACGTTGATTAAAAGTTACACCCAGTGCTGTTGGACATGAATTAATACGGACAAGTGAAAAGTGGATAGGTCGTCAGTACAAAACGCGAATTCATTTATGACCATCAGCTTTCTCTGACCCTTTGTGACACTAGTTGTTTCTAGGTTAATCAATGAGCTGGACGTATGGCGGCCTTGAAAAGGGTATAGTTAAATGGTCCTGACGATCATTTCATGCCCCATCAGCTATGTTCCCAGCCACTGACTCCCAGACTTAAGCGGCACGGCTGGTGAGTAGTTGACTGAGACGTAAGTAGTGTGAGTTCGATTCGTGATTGGGCGTTAGGGTACCATGGTACTCGAAGTTCCTAATATTAGACACAAGGAACCCTAGTGTCGTTATTGTTCAAGAATTTGCAGTGCCTGTTTAAGATAGAGGTGGCTTAAAACTGACAGCGGATCTATGCGGAAGGCCCATGTCCAACAGTGGGCGTGTTCCGGCTGTTAATTCAATTGATAAGACGCTTCCACTACAAAACCGGACAAATATATATTCGTTCAGAGAATTTCTTTAAAACATGAAAAATAAATAGAGCGGAAAAATTCTAAGAACTGATTAATATTAATGAACACGTCGCGTTGGGTTAGCAAATGGGTCATACGGAGTTAATGTTGACCTGACATAACTCTTAGAATTTACAAATGAAAAATGCATGCGTTTAGAGGAAATCAAACCTTGTATTTCGGTAGAGTTCATCGGACACAATATGTAGTTTATTTTTTTACTGAATAAGGAATATTTATCTGGCGAGTCACGTGGACATATTATCGCGACGCATTTAAACTCACAAATCACGGTAAATATATTGCTTTAATGAAAATAATGCTAGTTTCAAAGTAAGACTGACTACTGAAAGACCGCTGTCATGTATCATTTTTTGCCATGACAGAGGCCATAGTAATACGTATTCTGTTAAAATATCACATGGCTACCATACGGTTAACAAGTTAATTTTTGCATAATTTTAAAACCCTCGAAAGGTTTTCCATCATCAGCAGCTCCCCCTAGTAACTTATGTTGATAAAACCTTTTTAAGAACCATCCTTGAAGTCATAGGAATCGATTTCTTAAAACGCATTTCAATCGTATAAGCCGTTTTAGAGATAAATGGTAACAGAAGAACAACCATACAAACAACCTCTTACGTTGACGTTTGAACGCATATACGGACTTATGGTGTTGCCAGTAAAAGTTAGAACCATAAATAAGCCTGCAAATAAAACTGAAAATTATTAGATGGTAAATGTAAAATTCGGCGACCGAGAGGCAAACCACCCGCCCGATGATCGAATGACATCGTCAGCGTGGCTGGGAATCAGTGGATGAGAATCGCAAGGGATCGGAAAGAATGGCGTTCTAAAGAGGAGGCCTATACCCAACAGTGGGTGCAGAAAGGCTAGATGATAATGATGATGATTTGATTTGATTTGAATTGGAAATTAACAGTGTTTCAGCCTGTAAAGATTCTACATTCAGTTTTAATTTTAATCACTTTTTAGTGCACGTTGAACTAGAGCGTGACTTTCGAAAAAAACTCTTCTTAAAAACTGCCCGGAAATCATAATTGTCGTTTTATTACTCTCTTATTTACTTACTGAGAAAATATTAACTTTGCAATGGTTTATTATTCTGAGAAGAAACGGTACTTTAAACAAAACTTATATGATGCACTCGAATTTGAAGTAGTCAGTTACTTGATAGTGGTTAGTATCTACTGCCTAATTCTTGTGTGTAATTTTTTCAACGATCCACAATAACCAAAGCAAAATTATAATTTGATACGAACCTGATGCTTAAGGCGTGTGGCACAAGACTCAAGTCTTCAAAGTAAACCAAAAGGTTTTCTTCGAGTTATCTGTGTTTATATGGAAAAGAAGTCGAGTTTCCTATACTCCTAAGCCTATCGGAGTTAAATTTTGTAAAATCGTGTGTTGGATTTTAAACATGTTTTTTGTACTGACATAAACTGAACTGAATTCGATAAAAAGCGTTTTAGTAAAGCATATTTTCCAATGGCGCGGTGGCAATAGCTATCAAGTTGGGGGCATCAGTTATTTCTGTACTATGTAATTTTTTTTTTTTTACTTTGAGTCTAGTCTGTCTGAGAAATGTCCAGCATTATTATTATATTATGAAGTAAGTTTCCTTCCGAACTAAAAAATAAAATAAATTAGTTTAGACTTGAAACAAATGGATTTTATTTATATTAATAAGTTAAACAAATAAGATCGATCGTGAGACAAACTATGACTGCATCCATTTCGGTGCGCACATGTTCAAAAGGGAACCTCTCGCATATCTAAAGACATGTCAGCAGCGTCTTGCCTTCCTGAACCGAGACGCTCTCATGGAGCTAGCGGTCAGCTCGAGATTTAGGTCAATACATTATTAATAGTTCGCGCGTCAGCAGTGCAACGTTACTGAAAACAAAGCGTAAACGTGCTGCTGTGACATGCAGCGTTACGGTTGCAATATGCATTGGGAAAGTAATTATGTCGAAAAGACAACATGCAGAACTTATTTATAAATGTAAGGAAAATTCTTGGTCACCTTGCGTTTTGTTAGACAGGGGGGCACCTAGTAAGAAAAAATGTGATAAGTGGATCTCGCAGCTCCTATCTTCTTCTATGTCATGTCACCGGTTCTTTCATGGGAACCCTGCGTCAGAGACCAGGCTAGATTGAAGTGGTGGTCCTGAAAGAGCCTAGTGAAAAATGATGAAAAATTAATTGTGGTGCAAGGATTCAGTGTGCGTTGTAGAGACTCCTTTTATTTACGTGACACTCTTAAGAGTTTTTGGTTAGAGGACGTGATTTGTTTTTTCTTCGCCGTTTATATTGATGCACGGAGTTAGAACCCACAACCTTAGGATCAGAGGTCGGGGTCCTCTTTGAGAGTGCTGGTGGTGTAGTGCTAGCTACTGATAAATAGCCTTATAATAAAAGGCAAATATGAGAAAGTTACTATGCTGATGAGTTGGCAAAACGTCAAACAAATAGACAGACTAGACTACAAAAATAATTCACGACCAATTCTACAATAATGAGACTGTTGCAAGACCGAAACTGGTAATATTAATAAAATGTCGAGGCCAAGCATTGGACAATGGACTGTTTATGTCAAAACAATGAATAAAGTAAACACATCCCCCTTTCAGTCTTTGGAAACGTGGGCAGCCATAAATAGTTCTAGTCTAGAACGTCACATAGAGACGTCATTGAAAACAGAGTTCATTAAATAAAACAAAGCTTCACTATCTAATGCTTAGAGGCCAACTACAGCAACTTAGGCACACGTCTGTGCCACGGATTGGTTGGTTACATTTTGTCTTTCACACACGTCCGCCACGTCTACGGTACGAGTAGTTTTGGATAGTATTCTAGTTGGCTGTCTAATCCTCAGCTAATCCATCCATCTCCGGCCGAGAGAGCAGACTTTCATCGACCCACCTCAGTTCTGTGTCACAAACTGAACGGACGTCTAACTTTTTTCAGCTCTCATCGCCACCCAGTTGTCTTCTCACTCCATCAATCTCACGTCTCGTGCATTGACTCAATCACAATAGAATTCAATCTACTAAATTTTACAATATAAAAGTGAATGAACTTGTCGCAAGAAATATGTTGTCGATGCCGAGGCTAGACTTTGCATGCATTTAGAAGAATTACATAAAAACCAGCATAAAATAGCATTACACAACAGTGGCACTGAATTGGAACTATTCCAACTCAAACAAAGACCTAGTTTACGAGTCGATAAATCATCCTTTGTGAGGAGTTAATTGCTCGGACATGTAAAGTAATTTAATGCCATTTTTCGTGCATGTCAAACATGCCATTAAAATAAGAAAGTCGTGGTTCTTCTTCTCTGCACTTTTTTCTTGCGGTTTTCTATTGGTGGTCCTAAAAAGGCTTTTGTGACCATGTTGACAAATCAGTGTGGTGAAAGAATTCAATACGCATCCTTTTCTTTTAATACCACTCGAACAATTTACTGGTTTTCTACAAATAACAACAAAAGTCCGATATATTGCAACAAGGTTGAAATTTCAGATGGAGCATGCTCTTTGACGTGCAACAGATATTTGGCTTACTGTAGGTACATACTGTCTTACAATCTAAAAGAGATTCCTTGAGGTAACAAGTGCACTTGGTTAGACAGTCGCTAAATCACAAAGGACCTAGGACACGGTGGACGTAGCATTGTGTTTATTACTCTACTAAAACATAACTATTCTCCATCATATAGCAGGGATTGTATCATAACAGCTTGCTACGTGCAAATTTATAATTACACAGGAATGGCTCTTCGAGAACATTTGTCTTAGTGTTCGTCTCTACTACTTTGGACACAGTCACCAAGACATGAAAACATGCAGAGGACAATCCAATTTTCTGTGACTTGCGACATCTGTGAAATATAATTGTGCGTATAGAAAACTATACAACATAAGGCAACTATAGTTCTGTACTAGATGCTACTGTTGCTATAAGCCAAATTTATGGTATCAGGCTGGTTATTGAAAAACAAGATATAGAAAAATAATAACCGTGTAACAGAACACCTTTCTCAATAAATCTATTGAATAATAATAATCAGCTAATCAGCTGGGAACAGAGACTACAGGTTAAGGCAAGTTCAGTTCCTAAAAGCATTTCATAGAATTCATAAAAATAAGAAAATGGGACAAGGTTATAATGTTCCGTTTGCCATGCGAATAATAAACAGCTAGATCTATGGTTGAAACTGTATATCTCACAAGCTCATTTCAGACTCAAATCTGACGCATTCATAAAAAATATGAAACACGGCTGACCAGACCAAGCATGAAGACTTGAGGCCAAATCATATGAACACAGGATGTCCATTGTAAGGAGCAAGTGCTCAATTGAATTTGAATAGTTCCAATGCTTTTATTTCTTTTGGATTTCAAGAATTATCCTCGCGACCAAAGTAGCACTAGAAGAATTGGCTACCAATAGTTGGTTATAATTTTGGTGATTCTCACAAAATATATTTTATAATCTTACTGGCAAGCCGTAATGCGTGGATTATTGTGTTCCAGTTTCAATGACAAATTTTGATGTCTCGATTAAATTGTATAAGAAATCGGTGGCTCACGCAATCTAGACCAGAAACTAGCATGACAGATGAAAGTATTAGACACTTTGATAAGGAATACCATGAGGTGGATGAAATGCCAGCTTATAAATTTAAATAAAAAATGCAATTGCAAGACATCAGAAAACGTGTATCCTGTTGATGAACCAAAGCCATAAAGTTACAGTAACAAACATTAAATAAAGGAATTGAAATGGTAATAAAATCAATCGAAACGGATCGGTCAAAACCCTTCGTTCGTCAGACAGAAGCTAAGTTAACTGAAAACCTCGACTTAAAATAGTAAATAAATCCTTTAGTTTACATTATTGTAAAATTTACCAAGAAATCTGTAGCTATAGTTGTTTGCTGGAAGGTCAAGGGGCCGTGAAATCCAGTTAGTTTTGCGAACTTATGAGTTCATAGCTGTCATACAAAATACACCTGAATTTGTCTGTTCACTTTGTCTGTTCTTCCATAAAATTGTATATCCGTTAGATTCCAAAGTTCACTAGACCAACATGACCTAGAATAGTAATGGCTGTGTCTGTACAAGGTAAAGCGCCATATTTTAGGTTTGTCAATATAGGTTGTATAGTAGGCTGTAGGTTTGGTCAAAGGTTTGGTATGTGCAAAAATCAGAAAGCTTTCTTCGTTATCCGAAATCTCGATACATATCTTGATAGGCAAGTGGAAGCAAACAAGCGCTATCATATCGAACACGTGACAGTAGAGTGGGAGTTTTGAAAGCCTTCTGATTTCTGATGAAAGCCCATATCCATACCATGACCCATATCTAGCGGACAAGTGTGGAGAGTCCGCTCTTCTTAAAAAACACGTTTTAATTTAACCGTCGCCATTGTGTCACTGGTTTATTGTAACCCTACGCCAGTTTGAGTCAAAAATATTGAGGTAAAAATATGGTAAAATATATGGCCTTTATCTAAAAAACATGAGAGGTAAAAGAATAGATCGAGCTATTAGGCTTTTTTCATGCACAACACACACATCATGCAAACGGCTCACTAAATTTTGTTTCACACATAAGTGTGACATTGAAAACTGAAATGGATATCATTTTCATTCAATGTTTTATAAGAACGGGATGTTTTATCTTTGTAGCGCTTGTTCTGATGGCTTGTCCGCTACGTTCAGTACGTTAATTGTGTATTGGACCTCAAGCAGTAGCCAATGACGTCAATGCCCCCGAGTGCATCCGTCTAAAAGCAACTCTTAACGGCTGACCGATACAGTAAAACAGGTTGTAAAACCAAAACTGTGGACGCAAATGGTCGGAACGTTTCGAATGCGTTATTTCGGTTCAAAATTACTTGAAGAGCTAAAATTGTTCGAACGACTGGTGTATTTCAACTCAAGGTATAATACCCCCAAAAAGATAAAATTTCAATCAGCAACCTATATGTATATATTATTCCAACCGCACCAGCACAAGCTGTGTGGCTAGCCTAATGACACTATTGTGTCAAAAATGTACCAAAATATGACATGTAACTGTCAATAAATATTATTCAGATTGGGTCCTGAACTGAAAAGTTTGTCACGTCGTGGTTCCCAACTGCAAACAGAAATGTCCAGTCTTTGTGAACTCTACGAAAAGCAACGAACTGATACAATGTTCTTATAAATTCAAAGAATAGCGATCTTTATGTTTACATCAATATAAGAAAACTAATTGAAACTACGAAGGCAAGAAAACCTGAAGATAATAACTTTCTCTCTGTTAATAAAACTTTGAGATGTAATTTTCTCGCGGTCTACTGCTGTAACAGTTTGCATGTCAAAAGAAATACAACTATGGATATTTATATTTAACATTGCAAGAAAACTTAATGAAATGGTTAACTTAATTGAAACCTTTCCCTAATTGAAGTGAAGTCACTGTAATTTGTATGTTGTAGCGTCCCATCGCGTTTGGTCACCTAGAATACAATTTCGAAAAAGCAGACAATGGAATTCTTCCAAGAACCCCTTACAAAAAAGAAAGAATATGGAGAAAATTTTGAAGAAGTTTGCATGGAATATCCTGCCGCAAAATCTAAAACGCTAAGTTCTGTAGCGGGTCTCATCCAGATTGCGTGATTCTCATACTTTGTTAATCAAAACGCGAACAGATTCAGAGCACCCCTGTTCGCTTACAGGACGGACTAAAGCAAGAAGTATTATGTATATTTGTTAAAGAAAGAATAGTGGATTGAGAACATATCCAGGGAAGCTTAGGAAAAGCTTGCTCTAAAATCCAGACTGTTCGAAGAAAGCGGGTCTCATCCTTGATTCCCAGACTTCAGAAAATGAAAAGGACAAAATCCGTCCCTCCGCTTATAGACGGGCTTCCCCGAACTATATTACTACACGTAGCCTAAAATATAGAGGTGGTGACTACGTCTTCCTGATACCCGCCCTGAAACGCACTCACTATAAATACCACGCTGAAGTTCTGACCGCTTCAGTCGTTCAGGATAGCTCGAGGGAGCACTGTGCCAAATCTCGCTATTCCCGAGTGACAACGTGATCGCAGCCGCGTCCGCGAGTTTCATTGCCAGTTTTTAGTGTTTGGATAATTGTGTTTGTTTATCAACATTAACTATGTTGGAGAAGAGCATCATCGGAGGTAGTTGGGAGAGCGTGGTGAGTTCAACTTTCATCCTAATTAAGTTCACTGATAATGCTTAGAGAATAACGCAAAGTGCACCATTACGCAAAGTGCACGGCTAGGCGGTGTAATGTGCGTTAAAGGCAACTAGATTGTCTATGGTCGCTGTCATTGAACTGAGGCGTGCGTGCCCGGCGTTTGAATATGGAATTAAATCCCTTCTTTATGTGGTTAGAGGCAAAGTTCTTGACATTGCCGCGATTGGCCCGTTTCACGGTTACCGACACCTCGAGTGATAAATAAAATAAATCAAAGACACGAATCGATCTCACGTAACAGATTAAAGGTTTCAGATTAATCAAAGTGATAACATTCGTCAAATGATTTTGTACGGTTCAATAAAGGTGATTAAAAACTTGTTTTGTATAGTGCAACTCTAACCGCTTACAACCAGTTTTTAAAAGCTTATAGAGCTTTAAGAAACGAAATTGATTTAATATTTTATTTTTAAAATATATCTAACTATACATTCTTAAATGAAATCAAAACTAAAAACGAACTAAAACAATTATTAAGATTAGCCCAATTACATTACAATTTTATACTTTCTCTAGAAAAAAGCTTTTTAGTAAAGAAAAAAACATCCACTAATGATCAGTTCCTGCAATCATCAAAACGGATACGTCAAGCGCTCCGGAAAAAACAATTAAAGCTTTGTCTATGGAAGCTCTCACGGGCACCATTGTTTTAAAAAAAGAAACTGTCATTTGATATATATCGTTGTTTCGCGATCGCAATTATTTACGGTGAAACGACGAAGTAAATTATTGTTATTCGTGCAGATAAATATTAGAAAGTATTTATCAAACAATGAGCTGTCAAAACTAGTATCAATAACTGTCTTAATAATTCGTTTCAATAACATTCCTCTTGTCACTAGCTTAATTCGGAGCCCGGTTTTGCGAATTTTATTTCTACACTTTCACCCGCAGCTTAATCAACCGAAAATAGTTGTACAGTCCACAGCTGATCCTCGCTTAATAAAGGCTTAGCAAAGGCTTAAGCAGCGTTTTGTCATGCCTGTATAGTTATGTACACATTTCGATAAGTTTGAAAAGTTGCTATTCCGGTTTGTGATTTCGAAAGTTTTAAACGGTAACCAGATTTGATAAATGACATTTAGAAACTAAGTATAGGTTATCAAAATCTTAAGATAATATCTAAGATCCTTGTTGGTTTCTTAATTAAAGTTAAAGCCGATCTTATTTGAACTAAATATGCAAGCGAATGTCGTAGAGTAATTTCCTACACGCAGTTTTTCATGTTTATTTGTTGAATAATGCAACTGGGTCGATAAACTGAGGTCATTATCATCAAAGCATGACCGACAAAATTATGGTGCAATATGGGTAAAAAATATTACTACTCATTGTAAAACTAGAAAAATGCGCGTGGGCAACTAACAGTTACTCAGATAGTTTCGTCACATTCTATATCCAATTGTCGCATCTCATTTATTGGCTTGAGACTTTATTTATTCTCTTATTTTATTTATGTTTTTTTTTCTAAGACAACAATTTATTTAGATGATCATGTTTCTCGGATTTTTAAATTTAATTCACTGTGAAATCAAATCTAATTTCTTCCAAGCAACTGCCAACACCCAACGGCTGTTAGCCTTTTTCAAATAATACCAATAGCGTAATTTACAAGCCTAAGAATATCTAAACTCGAACCGGCGAAAATAGACATATAAGTATATATTTATCGATACAGGCAACGTATTTCGGTCGAATGCAAAATCGTTCGCATAAATATAGGACGAGCTGTAAAACTGTTTATATTATGTCGTAAAAATAATGTGTACGTATTACTGGAACAGTTAAATGAGTCTTAATACGATTAATAGTTACGAAAGAAAAAAATACTGAATAAGTCATTAAAGTTAAACATTACGACTAAAATTAGTCCAATTCGCGAATTGTCCACTAACATTATATTTAGCGATTAGCGATGACACTAGTAGAGGAGTAACGGTACGGAATCGTTAACATTAGCTGTCGAAATGTCACGTGATCACATTTTGATTTCTTCGTGTCAACTCCATGTTTTTTAGTTTTGGATAAGCGTTAAAACAATTGTAGAAAATCAACTTCGCTAAAGAGGTACGTTATTAACATTCAGTCCAAATATTGATAGTCATCACCATCGTTAAAAGGTTTGTAGAAGTCCATAGCTCGGCTTCCCATAAAGAGTGCCATGACGAACGATCTTAAGCCATCTCCATTCACCGACTTCGCGCAACCTTTAAGATTTCATCGCTCCATCGAATGGAGGGTTATATTGATAGTAAACTTTGCCAAAAAACAGAATGTGCAAGGTAGACTGGAATACATACAGTTAGACGTTGCATTGTTTAAAATAGCTTGTGACAAATATAACAGCACCATTTAGTGTTATCACCTTCATCTCGTAATAACGCACAGAAATAACTATGCACGTAATAACAGAAATACAGAAATACTATACACAGATTACAACATCTAAGCAAGATATGGGACACTATGCTGAATCGGTAGAATAGTGTGGATACGTCACGACTCACCAAAGTCATATCAGCTAGCGTGATGGACAGTAGGAAATTACCTGAAAACAAAACACAAGGTTACTCAACACAAAAAATAAATCTTACCCTACATTCGTTAATTTGTTTTAATTAGACCGTGCTTACTAAGGCCACTACTGAAAAACTATTTTGAACTGACCTATTTACTGTTTCGACCTGAATTCGCAACAGTGCACATTTTTTTTAACCACAAACCTATTAAAATAATGTTACACAACAGCTGTCAAGAAACAACGCCAAACAGATTTCTCGTGTCAGTAGAAGCAGACATTGAAATTTATTTTGCTTGAAGCTGTATCACTTATCAATAAATGGGGACAAAAAAATAGTGAAATTTCGCAGATGACTGCAATACTGTAAAGTTTGAACGTAAAAGCCGTCCAACGTAACTTATAACTTTCATTCGTTACGAGTTCAAAAGAAAGCATTTTCATTTTGCGGGTCATTTGTTTTAAAAAACAGAGGCATATCCACATTATTCTCACGTCCCATCTACACCATGTTCTAATGAACTCCAATAATACACAGTCTATTTCTGCGTGACCCATTATATGACCGGTGGCCGGCTGCCTCCGTCATATCTTAGAATTTCAAGAAAATCCTATGAAACATTGCACAATATTAACGACGAATTTAAACTCCGGTTAAAAATCAACCATTCTACCGTTGTGCAACAGAATCGTTAACTCAAAAGCTTTTTGTACTTCAAAAGATACATAAACAAATGATTTTCCGAAGGGCCAGTTCATAAATTCGAATTTTTACGCGACCCTCTCCAACCTTTGTTTATTTTTACAGATGATACGCATCTTGTTTTTCTGTAAAGTGGCCGTGATTAGTTGAATTATGACTGTAGATCATTCTTTAGTTTGAGATTAACTTCCGGGACAGTTCATGGTTGGGCTTTATTAAATATCGGCTTTTGACAGACCATGAAACACATGGCATGGTAGACAGGTGGTGTCAGACATGTGGGCACCGCACGAAGGGCTCGAATGACGAAAGCGAGACGGAATAATAAATCTATTGAAGAGAGAGAAGGACATACGAGCCATGCGCTCACGTACGAAATTTATGTTATTAATACTTAAGATAATCCGCCTGATGCGAGGACCGAGGTTGTTTACGAGACAGGGTACTAGATTGACTGGCCGATAACATCTATAAACAACTCATGGTGCTTTTACTTTGTTCCAGGTGTCGAGGGACGACTACGAGGACTACATTTCCAGTCCGAGAGGATCACCTCTGAAAGATACATCTAACATCCAAGAGCAAGACCAGGCTTACTACATAAGCCGCCACAACCCCAATAAGACTTTCCGCAGAGAGTCCGTCATCGCCTCCTGGAAAAGCTTGAAGAAGGAGCGCGAACAGGCTTTGGGGAAGAGGGTCATCTATGTTGATGCTGATTCCTACCAGGATTACTACGGCAGGAACCAGGTCAAGCGATGCAAGAGTGAAAGAACAGCAAACTCTGCTAGGATCCCGAAGAAAGTCAAGCGTACTTATTCAGTACTGTACAGATATGACCCGAACGAAGAGAAGGTGGTAAAGGAGTACAAATACCAGCTGCCTAAGGAGAATGAGAACGTTGCTTACGCACCGCTCCAGAAGTCTTACTCTGAGCCTTTCTTAAGACCCGAACCCTCACCCAAAAAGGTCAAGCGGTCTTTCACCACACTATTGAATATCAAGACCAAATTCCTCAACATTTTCGGATCGAAAAGTTAAAGTATTCTGTGTAGTTTTAAGGATTATAACTAGCTCAAACTGATGCATTTCTATAATTGACTATTTTGATGGAATCACATTTGTGATTGCCGAAACTAGTCAAAAATTTTGGGTTTTTGGGCCCGGATTGAAATTGCCTTTTGAGGTGTCCAGAAGGATATTTTTGGGGAATCGTAAACTTTTTATATACGCCTTTTGTATCATTATTATTGTGATATAACGTGAGTTGTGATAGTGTCATAGATACAATAAGTTTGGATATTGTATGATACATATAGCATAAAATATCGAGACGTATTAATTCAATAGCACATTAACATAAATAATTGTTGCTTTAAATGTAATAACATTGAATTATTGTCACTATATTTTTTACACAGATATTCCTTACATTTAACTTGTAAGTGTAATGAGAATAATATAAGCAAACTATGTGTTTTTCTATAAAATTATAGCCTATGCTTTTTTACTGTGATTTGAATACCATTCATTCTTTTTATTTGAGAAATAGAAATAAAAAGTAATACATTCAGACTAACATTTATTTTAATCATGTCCAGTGAATAAGATAAAATGTAAAGCGTCATTTGAAGTTTAAGAAGGGCATTCAGAATATAATGTGAAGCAAATATTTGTGAAGTACCTATTTTTAAACAATACACATATGTAGCAATTATTCCTTTTAAACGAAGTAAATCTGTGACTTGACTGTTCTGTGAGTTGATTTAACATGTACAACGTAATTTATTTATATTGTAACATATATAAATAATATTGCAAACAATGTTGACACAATGCTAATGCTAATAATATTATAAAATTATGTAAATTGTACTTATTCGTTGATTCATTCCTAATTATTTAAGTAAGTTTATGTATACTAAATTTAGTTAAAATTAAGGAAATACATATCAAATTAGAATTAGGTACCTACTATGTAGTTTTATGTTAGTTAATTTCTGAATCATGAGAGGATATGGTTTGCAACTAAAAATGTACAGATCTTCTTTAATATACACCTTACATCTTATCATGATTTTATAGAATACATGTTGTATTAATATTCTTTCAGTGATTAATTAGAATTAAATGTATGAATAAATTAAACAATGATTCAAATAAAATGTGTTTTATTTTGTCTCAGGTTTCACAGGCTGAAAATACTTTTAGCCTAATACTATTAATTAGGCTAAAATTATTTTCATATTTCATAAAGGTCTAGCTGAAAAACAATCACTACTCTTAGTTTGTTAGAAAATTTCTAGTTCATAAATAGATAGATATCCTTTATTGAAAAATAAAAATCAAGGTTAAACCAGTACATAATAGATGATTCTTCACACCATGATAAAAAAATATTTAAATTATCATGAAAGTAATTTATCAGCGATTGCAATTAATGGATAAACTTAGTTGTTATACCGAGACCTAGTTGGTATATTTTTTTACGCTCATTTTGATTTGTAACATCACGATCAAAATGTTTTTTTGAGAATTAGTTTAAAATAAAATTCAAGCATCACTGTCATACAAAACGCACTCCGAGGATGACAAGAGCATTTACTAAGATAAACGTAGTATATAATGAACTGATGGTAAGTCAAGCACTGCAGATTTGTTTAGTCTAGAGATACAACCCGTTAGTATGGTAACGTACCGTTTTCAGTTAGGTTTAGTGAAGTTAAAGTTCATGTGAAATTTCGAGAACAAGAGCTCTACCTGGCCCTTCAGTTACAAATTTGCGCCTACCACTCTGTACTAGTTTATAAACTATAATAACCTATTCTAAAAACTATTTAAGCGGTGTAAGTAAATAGAAAACCTTAACTGTACAGCAAAAATATTTAATTATGTTGTAAAAGTAGTCTTATCGATAGATAGCGATCATGTTAATAATACAATAAAAAAAAATAAAAAAAATTACTAACTAAGTAGGTTGCTATTTTACATTCATTCCTCTGCCTGTATCTTGGGAGGCTATAAGTCCTACACTTCATCATTACACCATTTTTGGCCGTAACCATCCAATGTTGTACAATCTGACCATGCCTCCCCAACAGACCACAATGGTAGGCTACACGTTTCGAAATTGGTAAATGCAATGTTATTATCAATTGGTATGTGAATTGTGCCAATATGTCTTACAAAATGAATTCATTAGATATAATTGAGCGTTGAAACAATTAATAAAAACAACACATCATGTTATAACTGATACCTACATGTAAAAAAAAAGATGTACTGGATGGACACTTTTTGTAAACAAAATCATAGGTAGTTTTTTTGATCCAGCTGAATCTTTTTTTTAGCAGTAATTGCGACATGAAGCGCCATCTAGCGCCAATAAGAAGAATCATTAGCAGTGATCTATATAGTGACTTTCGGTTATGCGCCAAGAGATGGCGTCGGCGTTGCAAGAAGAATTAGAGCGATAATTATAAATACAATCATCCACAGGTAACTCAAACATTGTAGTGTATTTAATAATTATATATTTACTCGAAACACAAGGAAAATTGAAAAATATTCCCCACCAACAATTTCTAACCTATAAATAGACAACAATCAACAAATGAGGTCGAAGGGAACAGATATGGGGTAATGGCATACAATAAGTCTGCCCTGTAAACATGGATAATACGAATCAATGGGGTATTTTGTTTGACAGGTTTATGAAGAAGGTAAGAATGGAGCTGTTTTAAAGTTTATTATGGAGAAGAGTGCTTACAATTTTGAAGGCAATAATTAAATATTTTGAAGTCATCATTAACAGGGGATCGCAAACGTAATGAGAAGCTTTATGACCTGTGGTGTACTTTTGTAGTTATTTAAAGTCATACTGTGTAGCCTCGAAAGAAAAAAGAGAGAGCCGTTTTCTTATTACACTTTGCGAGGAGAAACGGTAAGATACATAATAATATGATAAAAGTTTCCGGTACGTAAACAAACATAAGTTTTCTCAGAATCAATAACCGTTCATTCATGGTCACCCTTCGTCTGGTCAGTGACTCGGTTGAAGTATGGGGACCATAAAAGAAAAAGGCCTTGTGGCTAATTATGAAATAACCCGTTGGGTCACTGGTTATTTTAACAAACCTGTAAATTATTTAATAAGTTACTTATTTTATTATTTCTATGAAAGGGAAACTACACCACTGTTGATCTTAAATATCTTATACTAGTACTAGTAATACACCCTTTGTTATGGTGAACACATAATTTTATAAATTTCCATGTAAAATGGGCAGTAGCCCATTTAGCCAGAATTATTATTTTCGCCAGGATATAATAGATTGTTCTGCCTGGTACTCCACGAAATTAAAATGCAGCTGCAGTACTGCCAGGCACGATTCCGTGGGAACCCTGCTCCCAGTCGACCCGAACGGCGAATTTAAATATGCTACGAAGCCTACTAAACAGGGAGCTTGTATTATTCATTAACCTAGAAACAAGGGTCGCATCATTTGGTGGATGAAATGTAGAAAAGGTTACGTTGTTATATTCTAAGGTTGGTTCGAGATTGAAAAGCTGAATGGTCTTAAATCCGGCTTCTGGAGTTTGGGAGCACAATGCACACTGATGAAGGATCAAGATCTCCAATATGTAATCCATTCTTTGTAATATAATATCCAAGATCTTACATTAGAGAAAATCTTGTTTCCTTACAGAAAATAAGAATATTTCTTTACTCTTGATAAATTCATTGTACTCGTATCATCGATGGATCAAACGAAATGACAGCAAGTATATTTTCGAAAGACAACTTTTTCCCAGCAATTCAGTTTAGGATCTATAAACAGTTTAGCATATTCGTGTCCCATGGCATATTTTAGAACATTTGTGACTATTACGATGGTGACAAGTACTACCACCATAACTATTTCTGACGCCAAGCAGTAATGCTCGCATTTCTGTATTCCGATTTGAAGGTGCCGGTGAAATTACAGACACATGAGACTTTTAACCTGTTTATGTCTCAGGGTTGGCAACGCGCGAGTGATACCTCTGGTGTCGCAAGCGTCCATAGGTAACGATAACTCTTACCAACAGGTAGGGCCATATGCTTGTTCGCCATTTAAGCTGTTCTATAAAAATATATTAGGTCAATCAGCCTGCTAGAAACACTCTATAAAAATTGGCTAACTAAGATACCTGCTAGAAACACTCTATAAAAATTGGCTAACTAAGCCTGCTTGAATCGCAATGAGCTGGTAGGTAAAGCCAGGATTGGATTATCAAAGTATCCTTCGATGAACAAGGTTGAGACGGTGAGGGTCTGATGACCCAGATCATGCCAAACGTTACCAAATCCGCGCTCATTTAATTTCATTGGCATTATCGTCGTGTCAATTGCAACAGTTTACTTATCAAGCGATCAAATGCCATTACCAGTCTCACACTTGACCTTTACCGTTAATTCGTCGTTGTAATTAACCTGGCAACCTTGCGTAATTCCACCGATAGGTACAATGTATTGACCTAAGCTGAACTGCAGTTATCCGTTATTGCGGTATTATATGGTTAAATTGCGATTATTACTTAACAAGATTGTTATGATCCAACTGATGCTAAATTCAAAGTATTATAGATGTTTTTTTTTTACCAGAAATTTCGATCCTTATACTACATCATCTTCAATAGCCTGTAGTAGTCCACTGCTGGACATAGACCTCTGCTAAAGTGTACCATGACGGACGATCTTAAGTCACTTCCATTCACCGACTTCCCACGACCTTTAAAATGTCATCAGTCCATCGGGTGGAAGGCCTTCTTAGACTGCGTCGTCCGGTTCAGATATTACAAGTGACATCCATATTTTCTGGGATTCGGATGGGATGCACTAAGGCACATCCGAACTCATGCATACGCAGCAAGCCGTACGAACTTCAATCATACCCCGAGCACTAATCTCATGTAAGTAATTGCTCTAAATCAGCTTAGCAATTAATCAACGAGTCGTAAATGGCGCTTAGCTTGCTAATCTCAGATTATCCGATTATGATTACCACTGGCCGATTGATTAATTGTTTCACCATTACTGGACCGATAAAAAACAGGTGCTAAACAAGGGTGTCAAACTTCTTTATCAATAAGTCCGTTCCCTGGTGGGTATGAAGAAGACCATTTAATAATGCCTATCTTACTTGATCTGTTAAGAACAAGCCACGGGTGATTCTACCACCTGGGGCGAGCAGTAAGAGCCCATGTTACAAATCCCAAAAAAACAATAATAATAATTATACTTTGAAGACCTCTGTGGGCGAAGGCCCGCCTGAGACGCAGAAGGTTGCGGGTTCGATTCACGCCGCATGAAAAATATTTGTATGATCTTTTGGGTGTTTTCTCTGTATAATGTTCACGGGTCTTTTGTGTGTTGAAAGTATATAAGTAGTATATCATGTAGTTCCCATAACACAGGCTCTTCTCTTTCTTTTCTGGCATGGTCGCGGAAGGAAATGGTAGTAGGTGAAATAGACGTTCAAAGTGATCCTTATGATTAGAATGTATAAATGAATGTTGACTTTGACTTTCCTACACTGACCGTCGTGATAGTCGTATTCGGAATCCTTTCTTCCCCAGCAGTTCTGCGAGCTAATTCTAAGAGCACATCTTTTAGATTTAACTCGCTAGTAACTTTAGTTCTTCCACGGATCTCCTCTATTCGGATTTTATCAAGAAGCGAAACTCCAAGCATAGCACTTTCCATACCCCTTAAAAACATAACAATACAATACGGTATTTCATAGACTGCATTCGAGACGACGTCGCAAGATCAACTACGTAAAGCACCATGCAGCGCTGCCTAATTCTGGAGAAGACCGTTCGTGGCACTTCCGTGCTTCGAAAGCTCGTAACAGTCTTTGAGCCGTGCTATACAGACAGTACAAGGCTGCGTCTTGTCTAGTTCATACACGAATACTTAAAGTACACTTAAAGTGTAAGCTAATGATACACTGCTCGCGCGCGTCGTGTGAGCCTTCACTCAGACTGCGAAAGGTAATTAATAAGAACCATTTACAAATCTAAGTTATAAATCAGTTACTGTTAAGTTCAAAGCTCCGTTAGGTCAGGTGGCTCACTGGTTATACTCGTAGTTACATTAGGTCTTAGTTTATTGATATTCTAGGGAATTTCTCATTTCTCAATAAACTGCGAAGATCTCGGTGGCAAGGCGGGAAAACAACCAGCTGAGGCGCACGAGGTACGGGTTCGATTCCCGCTGCGGTACAAATGATCATCAAAAACCTGTAGAAGTCCACTGCTGGACTTAGCCAAGGAGTGCCATGACGAACTATCTTGAGCCCCCTCCATCCAGCGACTTCCCGCAAAAACAAACAATTGCTGGAGAAATGATTGAAAAAAAATATCTAAAGTATATAATAATATAAAATCTTAGTACAAGTCCGATTCTCTAATCATCAACAACCTTCTTTCTCTATCAACAACCCATCTTACACTATCCAAAATTTGGCGTTTCCATTCCAAAACACGTTTAAGTTTCAGTTCTTCATCGGTATAAAATAAATTATTTATTTATTTATTTTATTTGACAGTTATTTGCAAAAAAATAGTATTTCGGAAAACAAAAAAGTTAACAAGTTCTAATAAAAGTGCAAATTATACTCTGTTCTGGGGCACCCGGTATCAGCTTGATAGGTAACTTTTTTATTCCAAAAACTATCGTGAACTTGACTATTCATATTGACTATCAGTTATAACTTGACTATCAGTTTAGTCAGTGTACTACAGATAGTACACTGACTAAACTAAATTTAAACTATCGCTCTCTTTTACTAATAGAGTACGCAAGAAAGAGATAGCTACAATTTTAGTGATGTGTGCTGCTGTCATATCAGTTTACGTGCCGCTTTTCTTCGTGTTTATAGTCAGCATGTTTTGATATCACAACTAAATTTGTATGGAAAACTTAAATCTGACTAATTTGACAGCATCTCTTTCTTGCTTGCACTATCAGTAAAAGATAGCGATAGTTTAAATTTAGTTTAGTCAGTGTACTACAGAATCGAGGCCAATATCAATCTTCTAATTGGTGAATCCGAGGCTCTACAAGTCCACACGCACGCTGCAAGTAGTACGGATCACGAAGATATTATTTGCAGTTTCAATAGTTGGTAAAGAACAAACATTCTCTTTCTTTGCAATATCTTCCGTTTTCTGGATCATCACGTCATCATCATTCTAATTGTTGATTACATCGGTCGGAGTTGATTTTTAAATATTATAGACAAACAAATCATTAAAATTCTTAGAAGTTCTCGTAATATTTCTTTCTAAATCCATCTCAGAGACCTTGCCAATGACATTGGCTGCAATTGAAAATAATAAAGCCATAAAGGTCTCACCTTGCCCGCTTGCAGACACGATTCAGAGATTAGGCTCTTTCAAGATACGGATGTTGTGATGTGATTGATGATTTGATGGATAGGGATCGTGTGCGGAAGAAGACGACAAATAGTTGAAGGTCTTTAGGAAAGGTCAGTTACTAAATCAGAGAACGGGGTCCGATCGACGTTTTATTAAATCTTAAACGTCCTTTCTTTCTGAAGGCTGATGGAGGCGCATGATGGTCTTCTCAAAATTGTCTGAAATTGCGGTTGCCATTTCTAGGACTAAGGTTAATAATATTGTAGTATTCATATTGTAAAAACGGGAATTTTCACGTACTGCACTATCGGTGAAGGCAACATCTAAGTTTCGCGTCGTATAATGCACGACGCAATGTGGAGGGAGAAAGTCGCGATCACTCACCTTGATGAAGATTCTCGGAATGAGTCGAAACTTAGTCGGTGCCTTCACCTATAGTCCAGTACGTGGAAATTTCCGTTTTTACAATATAAATATAGTAGTATTGTGGTTCTACAGCGTATTTTATAAAATCGTGCTCTACAATTTTTACCCTCGACGTAAGGTGCTAGTATGTAATGTATGTTACCATTTATGTTCGATTTTATCATTTATACCATCTCAAAGGTTGCGGGATGGGAGGTAGCCCAAGATAGTTCTTTATGGAGAGCCATACTAGGGCGCGGTGCAATATGCGATGGTAACAAATCAGGTGTTTTAAAATATTGCAAAAAAAAAAAAAAAAAAAAACACATCTAGGTATAACTTAACTGAGATACACTAGAAAAGTATTTTTCGAAAGAATGCAGCGGGTAAATATAGCGTCTAAGGAAAAACTCCGACGAAGTCGCGGGAGGAACGTAAGACCAGACTAACTTCCTAATACTAAAACAATACTAAATATTTAAATAGAGTTGGCAAGTGATGGCGCTTTATGCAATATATAAAGCTCTCGTTTTCTATCGGTCCCTAAGTCGTGATTAAACGTTGAGTAGCGTTTCAGAATTCGGCGGTAAATAGCTGTTTGGCACAACGCTACTGGTTTTGGTAGCCACAGTTCGCAGAACACGTCAATTTTAATTGGACCGAATGAACCAACATTTTCGGAAAATTAACATGCCGAAGGTATAAAATAATTTATTTAATAAATATGGTAAATGATAATGGTTAATTGCACCAATTGAACAAAATACGTACTCTTTTATTTCAGCTGTAATTTTCATGAATGTATGTGCAATTTGGTTAATAAACACTTTAGAAGGTTAAATCCACAAGCTTTTAGCTTGCTTTTTGACTGAAACATTCGGTTCTTGCAGTACATTGTAAGTACCTACACTACAAAACGATTGAAGATTTTATGATCCTACAAATTAAAGTGTTGACATCACAATAATACTTTTACAAACAGGAGACTGACTGAAATGGTCGAAAACCCATTACAATCCTAACACAGCTTTAATTTCGTAGTTGTAAAATTAAATGGATTCGATTCATTTTAACTCTTATCGGCCAAATAGGGAAGCGGGATTATGTTTAATATTTATTTGCCTTTTTTGTACAGTTTTATTGGAAATAATTATTGTGATCGCAATTTTTAAATAATTTACCAATTTAATTATAGCTCGTTACTCACATGAGAATCAATAGCCCTCCATTTTCTTGTCTCTTATTTGCTCTACCATTTGTAGAATTGACAGCAGCTTACCTTAAAATAAGAAAAAACATAAATTAGATATTTCGTTATTGACGTTCTTTTTTGTTTGTCACATTTAGTAAAGTGAACAGTTAGGGTTGGTTACAAAACCAGTGAGGTGAAAGTACGTCGGGGCCTCGTTCCTTCAACATGAGTTCCTCATCATAATCCACATCCCCACTTCACCCACTACTGGGTACAGACTCTCTCAGAATGTTATCCACCAAGATCCTGCGCCAAGGGTCTAAGCATGATGGCTAGCGTCGACGTTGCCAGTGGCACCTGTTCAACTTGCTGCCGGACGTATGTTACATAGGGTGCCTGCATTACAAAATTTCTCAGTAAAAGTTTAAGTAAGAAACTTCATATTTACACAGTGATTACTTGAGGATATAATCTAATTAAATGAAGAACAGAAACATGATTGATGAAACTTTGCTCACTATATTTTTTTTAAAATCGGCTCTCCCAAAACATCGGTTTTATGTTTTATATATAACATAAAACCCCTTTTTATGTTATATATCCATCGAAACTAGAAAATATTATTTATTGATGTTATGTTGGTAATTACGGTACTTAGATAAATGGAAAATCATTATTTAAATGTTCTAGTTATTCTTCTAGATGAGACCATTTATTTATATTCTTCGTCGCAATTCAACGTTCGCAATTTGCGTATTTTGACATAGATGACAGTGATGGTTTTAAACCCCACATATCACCAGAATTAAAATAAATATATTAAAATAATAAATTAAAAAAAAACACATCCTCATACCATATCACACTTAGTTCAAGGCCATTGTAGTTCAAAATTACTTAAGATGACTGTTTTGATTGTTATCAGTACATAATTTTCGTTCAAATATAATTTACATATCTTTAGCATTATGAATAATTGGGCCGTCAATCAAATCGAAAAAAGCGCGTTAAGTTAATAAATTGCAAAAGACGTGTCGACACAACCATGTCATGTTAGGGTCCCGGGGTTGCCACAAATCGCCTCTAGTCATTGGAAATCCATCAAACCAATATTCGTTGCTACTCACTAAACTTTTATGCTTCTAGGTGACTTCTTCTGCGACTTTAAAGCCTTCTTCTATTCATAAAATGTTTCAAAAAACAGCAATAGACGAATTGTATGGAAGAGATCGCTTCTAAGCGATAAGACCGCCCATTTAAATTTCTTAACAATACTATTTTGTTTATTATGTTATTGGTTTAAGGTGTATAATAAAGTATTTTTATTTAATCATTCAATCAAAATATTTTTAGAGACATTTTTAATGACTGTATCATTAAATATTGTCTCTAAAAATAATTTTGAGGTTTTCTAAAACAGGACACGGGAAAGTACAATGTGAAAAATATCGTGCTTGAAAAAGTTAAGTACGTAATTTAAGACAATTTGCAGTAGAGATTTGCATTTTGAGAATAACGACGTTTTGCGTCCAGTAGTCATATTTGTCATTGGGTTAAGAAAATACGCTTTCAACTGAAGGAGAAATCGGGCTCATGCCAAGTCTGAAGTTAAGGGTTCTGTTTTCGACATATGGCTTCAGAACCCTAAAACAATTGTTTGAGAATACAAAAGTCGTACTCGAAACAAAGGAGTTATGTTAATCATTGATTTGAGACTTTGAGTGAGGTTTGAGATATTGCTTATTTATGAAGTCTCATAAATCATTTAATAACAAATAACTGGTGATTAACGATTTTTTACCAAGGTTTTAGATATATTCATATGTATATGCCATAATAATATGGGACTACCATATGGCATATAGTGTAGGAAGGTGGGGCAATTGGACCCATGACATCGTATAAAGCGCCGCAGACCAAATAACAACTTTCTCTACTCATAAATCTTCTTTCAAGTTTTACTTTGATCAGAGTCACTCGACCACAGAAGATCGCAACAGAGTTCAAGCTTTGTGACAGGATGGAAAAGCAAGTACTATTTGTTTACATAACCAAAAGAACAACTACTTTTGTGATCAGTTCCGCAAGCGTTTCAGATATTTAATTATATCAAACACTAACTAACTTTTAGCATTTTATAGTTCACCTCGCATCTTCAGTTTTATTGTGATTACTAAGCCCTAAAAAGGGCTACAGATGTGACACTGAAATCCGCAACTTGGCAGCGTAGTGGATAACCGCACGATTAGCCAGCTGAAAGTGAACGAGTAGCTGAGAACAAAGATCATAATATAAGCTTCAGATTCTCAATAAGTGGTGGAAACTTTAAAAAAAGAACCGTAGTAAACGAAAACATCATCGAACCGAAATGTCTTCGGGCCAAAACAAAAACATGACATTCAGAAAAACATTGAAAAGCCTTGAACGGGACAAGGTTTTCTTAAGGTATCCCCTCTCACTATAGTGACCATGAACGAACTCTGACTGCAGAAGTTCCAAATTAATTATAAAGAGAAATTAATTAATTAATTATAAAGGAGGTTGTCTTTATTTTTAATAGCTGGTTCTATGTCAGTCAACCTCTTATCCCAATCAAGCGTTTGGATACGCATCTTTTTAGTCTCCGTTGCTTTGCGGGTGAAACATTTAAGCTATTTCATGGCAGGTAAAAAAGTTATCATAAATATGAAAGTGACGTGTGTTAAGTGCTCGAGAATAACCAAACGAATAGGCAATAATCGTTACCGTTCAAGAGACAAATTTATCACATTAATAGAGAAGTGTACATGCCTATAAAACATGCGACTTTGCCCAACAACAAGAGGCATTGCGTGACACGGCGGCCTTGGCGGCTAGTCGCCAGTGTGTCTGTGTTGCCTCCGCAATACATACAGACCTATCATTTACTTTTATGTAGGTGGCGTACTTAACCTACTGATTGTTCTCTCAACTAGGCAGTCTGTTGTGCGTTCCAGGCCATCCTTGAATATAATATAACAGTGCTTAGAGGAGTATAGGATAGACCAGTTCATTCATGTACACACATATCTTATCAACGTATTAGTGAAACGGCTACGACTTTGTCTTGGGTTTTACTAACATAACTTGATCTTCTTGCTACACCCTTAAAGAGTAGGGGGTTGAATTTCGGAAAACCCTTTCTTTCCCAACACGTAGCCTTCAATTTTTTGACTAGGACTTACAGTTTAGGCTTTGCGTTGATTCTCATCTAGTCCGACACTTTTATGATATTTTGATAAAGGAAGATAACTCCTAAGAGTTCCTTTATAAAAATATGAAAAGTAGTATTTCAAGAGCAGAGTTAATCTCAATCGATGCACAAGTCGGTAAATTATTGGTTCGGATCTTTTGTTGTGACATTCTTAGGGTGAGGCTTTTGCCCAGCAGTGGACCAAGATTATCATACTGGAAAATTATGATAATAATCTTGTTTGAATCATCCAAAAAAGCTCGCAAGTTTACTACAAAGTCCGCATTAAAATTCACTTAAACCCCATTAAACGGCAATGACTCGCTTTCAGCGCTGTCGCGGGCGCTTTGTCATGCTAATTTGTAACCTGATCACTCTCTCGGCTAACTTTGAGTTACCTGTTGATCACATTGCTCAAAGGATAAAAAAAACAGACTTGTTTTCGTTGGCTGTCAGACTTTGTCGAGAAATAGGTCGATGGGGACTATAAATGGTACAGCGAAACAGAATAAATTTAGCCTCGACGGTCAAGCCGATTTGTCAACAAATTTAATTTTTAGACAATTAAACCTGGACACGTTTAGCAGAATCGTTGCGAGGATAACTGGTTATTTCTTGCTTTTCTATACTGTCTACAATAACAAGTGTTTAAGCAAGAGGTGTTGGTTGATCAGGTGTAATGAATGATGACGACCGATGTGGCGCGGTGGGCGAAGGTCCGCCTGCGACACAGGAGGTTGCGGGTTCGATTCCCGCCCTGTGACAAATGTTTGTACGATCTGCAAATATTTGTTCCGAGTGTTCTGGGTATTTTCTATGTATAATAAAAAAAAATCTATCTATGTAATGTATTGTATTAAGTATATCAGTCATCTAGTACCCATAACACAAGCTCTGCTTAGCTTGGGGCTAGATGATGCTGTGTGGATTGTCCAGCATTATTTATTTATTTATTATTAATGAATGAATGAACAATCAAATATATTATACACCTGGAAAATTATCCACAAAATATAAAGCATCAAGTAAATAGTCCAATGAGTGGTCTTATCGGTGAAAGTGTTTTCTCTTAGACTACCTTAGTTACTTACTAAAAAGAACAGGCTCTCTCAGAGTCTTCAGGCATGATCAGTCATTAACTTTATAATGAAAACAAACAGCTCATTTGTAAAGCAGATCATTCCCGGTAATTTGCAGCCAGTCCGACATACATAAATCATGCATTAAGGGCTAAGCTATACCACGTTTATAGCCAGGGTCTGTTTAAGGGGATTCCTTCTGAAATATGACTGAACAGACTTTTCTTATTATCGTTAAGGTCGAAAGTCCTGGTAAACGCGGGCCAACATTAATTTAGCGCATCTGTTCGAAGTGACGCTTGACCCGAGAATGCAGCCAGCGTTTTAGAGGCGTAGGTTGAGCTATCTCAATACATAATATTTGAAAAGGGCTTAAAAAGAGGTTTTTTTCCAGCAAACCTTTGTTTAAAGCACACCACTTTGCAGCACGTGGTGCATAAGGCCCATACACTTTTGTGGTTTTAATTCCAGGGTCTTGCTGCGGCCCTGCTGTAGACAATTTACTAATAATGGCGTCGCCTTTAATACATCATATTTTTTGCAAAGAGCTTAAAAAGAGGTTTTTGCCAGCAAACCTTTGTTAAAGCACACCACTTTACAGAACGTGGTGCGTAAGGCCCATACACTTTTGTGGTTTGAATTCCAGGGTCTGGCTGCGGCCCTGCTGTAGACAATTGACTAATAATGGCGTCGCCTTCAACTTGGCACTGAGCCAGGACAGCCTTTGTCTGCCCATCTACCTTTGTTTGGTCTGGGTTTTTGTACATGCGTGTGCAATACACAGTTATTAGTACCTAGTATATCACTGGTTCTTTATTGATCTTATACAAACCTCTTATTTGGTATTTGGGTAGTTTCTATGTACTGAGTATAGTTTGGAAGATGTCCATTATGGAGATTATAGTTGTGAGCATATGTATATTTGGTTGGAAGCAAACGTAACATATAACATAATATTCTGATCCACTAAAGTCACTGCGCAGATATATTTCTAGACTTTTATTACTGTTTATGATTATGGCAACGGTAAAAGAACTATGAAGGTCCATACTTTCACTACTAGCTGTGTTTATGGCACTTTTGGGGGTTTACTACAAAATCGATTCAGACTTAGGAGAAACGGTAATTCTTATAGCGGAAGTAATAAAATGAGAACGGTGTAGTTAAGAATGATTTTATTTCATCCAACGAAAAACAGTTAGATTTTATGTTATCCAACCAAAACATTGAAATTGAAATCCTTAAGGATTTCAATTCTCTTGGAATTGGTTCTTAAACCAAGCAGTCATTCTGTCATCTATCAAGATACTCTTTAGACTAAACATTTTTTTCATCATCATCAACATTCAGAAGTTTACTTCAGACATATTACTTTTAATTCCCAGCAGTTGCCGGTTCTGAAAGCTATATTGCCTGCCCATTGCATCTAGGGAATGATTTTACTTTTTCTACGGATTTCTTAGATTCGGTTAATGATAGTGCATTGCTCACTCCAAAGCCCGCTGTGCGACTTTAGACTTATGCATGAGGGCAAGTTAGCAAGTTAGTTAGCGACAAGTCTTAGTGTTACATTTAATAATATCACTGGCAAAACGCATTGATTGTAGACTATCGTCTTGAAGCTCTGTGGTAATGCTGAAAATTGAATTAGATCACCAACGTTACATTTATAAATGTCCTATTTGTACTCCTCACACATTAATCTACGTATACCCATATGGGGTAACCTCCCCCACCCGTGGGAATATTAGAACGTACGAAACACTTACTGGTTATTGCTTATTTTAAACTTTTTGTGAGTCCCCTTCCGAATTTTATGAGGGCTATTAGATGGATCGGTACATTCATTCGGTACCGAATGTATCATGTTAGAAGTATTTTTATTCAGAGGGCTTATGACGTGAGAAATAATATACTTTACGCAAATCCATTTTACAAATAAGTTTTAGAATCATTTGATTAGCTTCTTCGGCATTGTTTGAGTTGAGTAAAAATATGAATACTCTTACACGCACTAAAAACAGCGAATGAAAACATCAAGGGGATCGACATGCTCTAGAACTAAAATTCGAAGGCATTTGCCAGCGGTTAGTGTTTCATACGGCGGTATTGGGCTACTGTTATCCTGAAATGGAGATGATCTTGGATGAAGTATACAACCACTCATACGAATTTACGGCTAATATACGGCTAGGCGTTTTTTGAACGTATTTTCTCGGATGCAGTGATCAAGCGCTCTTATGACCAAGACTTTCAGCAAAGATGAAGCGTGAACACCCCTTGTCGTATTTAAGTCGTTGATAGATTACACAATGATATTATCAAGTAATCATGTTAAGATCTATGAATAAAAGCGCGGTAGTTTCTGAAACCAAAACCCTATTGTTTCCAAGAATTTTATCATTTCAGTTCCACAACCCTTTGTTCAACAGTAGCGACTGCTTATCAAACAATACCTATAGGTGATATCACGCGCGTGTAGGATGGATGTTGCAATTCCAACTGATCGCCACACGTGACCTCACCACACGAAACTAAAGCCAACTGTCCGCTGGAACAAACTATGTATTTGTTTCATAAATGTAAACGAGTCATTACTATTACTTATAGTCCATGCAGTCCCATTGCTGGGCTAAGGCCTCCCCGATTCCGGCAGTCAACGAACCTAGATGGACTCTGCTAGGTTAAGTAACATTTCACTACAGTCACCTTACACCAAACTTAGTTTAGACCCTCAGTTTATCCAATCATATTCATTGTGACGTTCGTTAACAAGTAATTTTGCGTTGTTTCTAAGCTTTGTGTTTAAATGCAGTGCGAACATTTTTCTCTATTCATTGGTACTAAAAAAACTCCAGTTATAATTTGTAGTACTGGTTTTGCCTTACGCTTCGTCGTAGTGGATAGAGGCTTCAGTGTTAGGTTGCAAGTTTGCAACATAGTAAATGAAGCTTGCGGTTTTCTACACGTGCCTTTATAAATAAGTAGGTAATGTTGTTATTTACGGTTAATAAAGTATTAGAGCATGACAGAGAAAATAATAGAAGACCTATCCTTAAGGTCACTGGCATTTGTATTAAAGCGAGTGTATCTACACTAATATTATAAAGAGATAAAGTTTGTTAGTGTGGATGTAGGGAATAATCTCCGAACTAATCATCCGATTTTAAACCTTTTACTAATATTAAAAAACGGACCATCGAAAGCGTTTCTAAATGGTATGGAGCTACTTTAATTGAGGGAATGTTATGTGATGCCACGGCCGAACTGCAGGCAGCTAGCTACTCCTTTTCCTTGAGAAAACCAACTTACTCGTATGATAATGGACTGGACCGGACTTATTGCACACTTGGTGTCCCCACGACTCGTTAAGTTGTAACGAAGCGACTGAAAGTCCTGTCTGTTTTCTTGTTTTTCTCTCAAATGACGGCAACCTAGTGACTCGCCTAATCTCGATTATGTGGCAACCATATGTGTTTTAGCAAGTCAACCATATGTGTTTTAGCGGGCTAAGCAGGAGCGCCAAGACAACCATTCTGTCTACGTAAGAGAAGACAAAAATTACTTTCCCTTAGACAAGAATGCCAGAAATATTTTTTGTCTTCTTTTTCGTCGATGAAAGCGTTGTCTTGGGTGGTCATAGTGTTAGATGAAAGAGAGGACAGAGCTTCTGCTCCTACAGCCACGTAATAGCAGAGTTACTGGCGTAGTTTGCCAAGTCCTAGATTAAAGCGACGTTCCGCCAGGTTACTATTTCGATGAGTGACCGGAAGTGGCACTGGATACTCATGTTAAGAGGAGTCGGTTCCGGCTTACAGTTACAATGCTGCCACCACTATTGATACCTAGTACAAAACCCGACTTCTCCTCAAATAACAGGGCAATACTGTATTTTGCCCAGTTACTAGAACATGGGACCTTACCATGAAGTCTTATAGCGATTCAGTTCAGGCAAGGATGTGACTTTCCGCTTTGCGATTGAGGACGCTATCGCTATGGCGTAGTTAAAGCTTTGTCATTCACAAAGCAGGATTTGACATCTTTGCCTGAATTGAATCGCAATAAGACTTAATAATGGCCCCAGAAGCTGGTTTTAATAACTACACAAACAAGCGTGCCTTGTGACAATTAAGAGAAAAAACATCATGGCACTAGGGATGGACCTTGCGTTCGTGATGTTATCGTGGACGAATCGCCAGACATTCTATCAACTATACAGCAATTAGCTTTCCTTACAGTCATTCATAGTACCGGTCTAGTAGGTACTGCAGTTAAACGTGATGTCTATACAATTATAAATGTCGCACGAGACGCGATTATAAAACAAAACTGTTATTGTTACGAGTTACTGTTACCTATTATACATTTGTGTCGTAACCCGTAATGTTATTAGAATGAGTCGTAAATCGTAATACCTGTTATCTGGACGTACTTTACGGGAAATCGTAATACCTGTTATCTGGACGTACTTTACGGGGCAAGCCAGTTGATAAAGCTTCATAGGGGTGATTAGTTCTGCGCAATATCCTCTTAATCAGCCTATTGTTTTCCCATTGTTTTGGAACAGCAGAGTATATGCATGACGCCCTGGGCCGTATTTCTGATACGATACTCATGATATTAAATACTACGACTACATAACCCATATATAACACTGAACACTGTACATTACAATAGTACCTACTTAATTACTTGCTTTCTTCTATTATTTTAGTTTCTTTCTTCTTGATGAATTTGGCGTTCGTGAAGTCACCCGCGCCGGCTTTGTCTGAAAATCAGCGCTGCTTATAAATGATGTGAAGAAAAAAAACTTTCACATCATCATCACAATCATCGATAATTAGCATTCCAGAGTCGCTCTTTATTTTTTAATAGTTATAACATTCAGGGCTTTATAAACGAGACAGCATTGTTTAGTTGACCAACTGTTGAAAAATATATTTATGTAAGGCCATAAAACTTCGTGCATAATTTAATAAGCGTCAAAGCTTAGCTCTCCACTGACAGGTCCAAGACAAAGAATTACGTTGGTTTATGGTTCGTGACAACAAAATTACTAAAACATTGATTTATCACCCTTAATAGCAGGATTCCACGAAAACTAAGCCGATACGCGTGAGCATGCATCCTTTGTGTCGGTTAATTATTTAGGCACCTTTCGGATGTTTTAGGATGGGGCGTGTGTGTCCAAATTTGTACTGCATGAATTTGTTGTATGTTTTAGTGCTTTAAACAAATAATTGGGTTAAAAAAGTAAATATTTCAAGTAAGTACTCATATAAATATTATGTCTTTGACCTTCACAAATCGTATAAAAAAACAGTATGTGCTCAGTTCAGGACACTGGCCACATATTTAGCTTTCTTAAGTGGAATTTTACCGATACCAAGAGAATATCGCTCTTAGCGATAAGGCTACCCATTGTATCACCACAAACTTGTTAACGACCTCTGTGGCGCAGTGGGCGAAGGTCGGCCTGTGACGCAGAAGATTGCGGATTCAATTCCCGCCACGGGACAAATGTTTGTATCTGAAAATATTTGTCTCAGGTCTGGGTGTTTTCTATGTATATTATGTATGTATTTACAAAAAAAAATTATATAAGTAGTATATCAGTCATGTAGTTCCCATAATACAAGCTCTGCTTAGTTTGGGGCTAGATGATGCTGTGTGAAAATGTCCAGCATTATTTATTTATTTATTTAATAAGATCCTATGTAAAGTACTTTTTTAATTCTTGAGTATGAGTTATCCATCTATCACACAGTGCACAATTTTAATGTTCCTTCTTCAGTCGCCTTTGTCATACGAATAAGCCATTAATTAATCTGTTTATTAAAGAACAAGTCCCGACTGATTGATTGACCAAGAGCCTAAACAATAAACCAAAAATACTTTTTAATGGTAGACCCTTTTTGTGAATAGGGGTCTAAAGGGTGCACTAAGAAAGTATTTTCAGAAATTCCACCTCTAGAGGGTAAACCAGTGAAGATAGTATAGAAAAAATCTTATCACGGACAAAGTTGTCAGACGTTTCTCTAGTCATGCCACTAAAGAGCCACCAAAACATTGCACCACTTAACTTTAACATAATCATAATGACATAATCTTATGTTATAATTCACTAAAAACAATGCCATCTAGTTTCCGTTGAACAATTAGAATATATCATTGGACTATGACGGTTCTTTATCTGAGGGGGAAGTGCAAATAAATTTTCCACACCCTACGCATCGATTTTAATATAGTGCTGCATTCATTATGATGGCATTCCGTGAATTTATGAGTTCATTGTTAAAGTGGAAAATTCAATTGGTTTGAGTAGCTTACTATACTTTTAAATTACTGTATAGAGTTATACAAACAAACGAAGAAAAACGTCACAACCGTCTATCGAGACTAAAAAACGATACATCTGCCTTCCTGTCGTTGATTAGGAAAAATGGATCCTTCGATTGAGAGAGCGTGAGTCCAAAAACAAGCTTTTCCTAAGGTAAATTGGCCTGCCTATTACTGCCGATTTGAAAAACTTCGGAACGAAGTGAACTCGAATATTCCTGATACAAAAAATGGAGTGTAGTTTATCATTATCAGTCTTTGAAGTTCTAGCGTTTCGGCTTTCGTGTTACACTCCGAGATCTTGCAATGACATTAGCTAGGTACTCTCGTGCAATAAGACGCCTAGTTCTTCAAAGTTATTATAATAATTTCGAAATGGTTTCGCAAACAAACATTAACGTAACCACAGCCCACTTCATTTAGATTTGCTTGAACATTTCATTCACGACCACGATGAAATACAGCTATTAAACAGAACAGCTAGTACACTATGAAATCATGCATCTCGAGATACTTTCCCGATACTCTTCATTGAATGCGATGGCAAGTAAGCCCCAGATATAAAATGATCTTCAAGAAGACCTGGCCGAGAAGAGCTTCGCAAAAAAATAAAAACGTTGCAGCAAAACGAACCTATTCAATCCCTCATCAGAATGACAAACGCAAATACGTAAGGTCTTGAGCTAACTGTTCGCTAACTGCGCCACAGAGGTTGTCAACTGAAAAACATCTTCTACGAATTGAAATGGCTGTTCTGATCTAGACTTCAAGTCTGAAGTAAGTCACTCCCACGCAGCATTCCGATTAATTTATCTGTCGACACAAATTAAGCTGTAACTTGCAAGTTGCAAAGCATTGTCCCGATTAATGAGGACGTCCTGCTAACTTAGTTATGGCTTTTGTCCTACGGTTTGAAAGATAATGGTGAAGGATTAATAGGTACGAGATAAGATTAGTCCTTTGTGTTATATTAAAATAAGGGAGCGTTCGTGGCTTGCTAAGTCATTCGGTTAGAGTTGGCTACTAGTTCATATAAACTTGTGCTAGTATGCGTAACGAATGGCTTGGTTCGTCTACTTGCTTTTGGATGCCTTAAAGTTCGCGCTCCTCACCCTGAAAGTTTACTTTTCACTGAGAAAAATACCTTCCGAAGTGTAGTCATACATAGTACTATTTGCACGAGTGGTTGTGCAGTACGTCACGTGTTTCCATAGATTTAATCTCACTAACAATTAGCCGTTATATTAGGCATGTCGTGAGTGACAAAATGACCTAATCCGTCTACATAGGATAGTTTCTGCAAAACCAGCGCGTCGGGGGTCAATACTCGACAACTAAATTCCTATGAACTATCTTCCTTTGTTGTCTCAATCCTGAATTTAACCCTGAAACTATTTTTCTTCTTAATTTGTATACTGGGTATACTAATTCCCGAAAACACAATAATACTTAGATAAAAATGAGTCCATTTTGTTAGTAGAAACTTAAAACTAGGTAGCTAACTAAACATGTTGGGTATCAGAGATAGAGGGAGGATTTTGTCAAATTTTCAGAACAAGATAAACAATGCGTATTTTATGTTTTGTTATAATCAGCTGATACGTACGTATTAATTGATAACTTTAGAGATATTAATTAAAGCGTTTAACCCCCGTCGCAAAAAAGGTTACTTCCCAAAACCCCGATGCAAAAAAGGAACTTGAACACTCGAGGCAAAAAGAGTCTGCATGTAACATCATGTTGCTTATAAACTTCTTGATTGACTAAATAACGAGCATTTATACCTATAGTCCTGTATATACTATAGTCTTGGAAATACATATCATATGACTGAAACAACTAAAAAATACCGAATATACGAGTAAGATAGAGGTAGAGTGGCATCAGAGACACTGTTCAACACATTGTTAGACCGCAAACCAACTAACCGCAGGACATTGGCCCGTCACCCGGTAATTGGGCTATATTGCAAGCTGACAATGTGACACACTTAGACGTACTCAGAACTGTAGGCAACTGTGGGGATATCAAGCATTCATTAAGAAAAACTGTCGTTTCGACTTTCTTGGGCTAGGTTTTGCCAAGTGCTTATTTGGACTTATTAAAATTTTTATAAAAAAGAAACTAAAACATCGATTCCATTTTTATCAGAGTTCAAAAACTAATGATACGTCTTATCAATTCATTACCTGTTTGATAAATGGATCGTTTGAAAGAAAAAAAACTTTATGCGTGAGATAAAAGACGTGACCAACGTTATATTTATTTGACACTTCACGTACCTAATGTCAGTCGCAAGATCTAGCGGTTAAGGTGCTACTCGACAGTTAAGACACACGTATAATAGACGCTCGAAAAAGGTACTGGCAGTCAGAAAACTTCTTTTTGGCTTATAATATTAGGGAGCTGAAACCAAGTCAAGTTGAAAATTAATCTAAAATATAAAACATATCTTACCCATTGAATTTACCTGATCTAGTCTGGTGATTGATATGACTGTTTACTGAACCATGCATGCACATTATCATTTTAATTCAATTTATTTCACAAATGTTTCTTGCTGATTATTATGCCCAGTTCTTACTACAGCGCTGGTTCAACGAACAATACACCCAGACAGGCTCTAATGAAGGTATGTAGATAACGCTGAAATGCGCACAGGCGCAGTGGACGAGAGACGCAATTCGGCCTGTGTGATACAGTAATTTCCAAGTTTACAGGGAGATTGGTTTGTCCCACATTACGTGTGGCGGGCACAACCAGTTTTCATCTTCTCCGTTATCAACCGTTATCTCGGTACTCACTCCTTTCTTATCAATGTCATCCCTTACACAATCCATGCATCTTTTCCTTTCGTACTACTCCGACCATTTTGTCTTATCTCGTCTACATCATCTAGTTTAAAATCTTGTCGACAGAGTCAAGGGCAACATTGTGGCAACTTTAACCACAGAACTTCACAGAAGCCAGTAACAAATTTTATATGTAGCTATGTTATTATTTTCTTTAGTTTTTGATTTCGATCCTACGACCTTCAAATCGATCGAAAACACTAGCAACTACACCGTCAGTGGCCTCAATAGACTCATCAGTCGTACGGCCCACCTGATGGAAAGCGGTTACCGTCGCACATCCTACAACATGGATATCTACAAAATCCGGGGCATTACTGATGCGTTGCTCGCTCTGAAGGACTCTTTTTAATTATATTTTTTTGTTATAGTTTTGCGGAAAATCCTCAGAAGGCAGCTTATTCCACAGTTAAGACCGAAAGAGGCAGAAAGTATCTAGTAATACGGGTAGTACGATAGAACACGCTGAGTGTGCTGATGTCACGGTGCTGACTTAACGGTTCCAGCGTGCTGGAGAGTTTAGGGTCGTCGACGATTCTGACGGCTGAGAAGAGGCGGAAGATCATATAAGAAATCAAATTATAACAGCTGATACTTGGAAGCTCTGTGTTAAAGGGGGATCAGTTTCCACGTGTGGCTAAACATTTGAGTTGTACAGCAATAAGCGCCGAGAAACAACGACAAACGGCCTTAATCCGCCTTTACCCACCGATTTCCTGCGATGATATAATGATATAGGCCCGTTCGGTGATCCGTTATCAGAAACGAATTAAATAAAATTGATTCTCTCGATCGAATTTCACTAGTTACACCAAATTCATCCATAGATTAGTTAAAATTGATAATGTCCCACTAAGTGATGTCAACGACCGGGCCGTTGACCTCATCAGCTGTTTATGACACCAAACTTTTACAACTCTATGAGCAGGTTTAATTAGAGGGGACTTGTTTAATCAAACACAAATTGGCTGTCATAAATTTATGAGGAGTAGACACCCCCACTTTCGTAATTGGTGGAGATTGTCTATTTTGGCTGTTTTAATGATCAGAGAAGCCCAAACCAGTATTCTATAAATCGGTTCTTTCCAAATTAACATTTCTATAATTTTGGATAATTGTAGAGTTTGGTCAGAATTTTGATGAATTGTAGTTTGAACTTACCAATAAAATCTTGTAACTAAATTAATTATTAAAATGGTAGGACGGTTTCGGACTAAAAAATTCCAGAAACCATTATTTAATAAGTTTTTCCTTAACACAACTTCATAACATTGTATAGATTATAGATATTCTGATTTATTTCGGGAAACAAAGCAATAAGGGTTTAAAATTCTTAAGAAAATCGATGGATGGAAGTTGCTCAGGATCGGTCGTCATGGCATTATTTGTCTATAACAACATAAGATTTCTCAGAGCTGTTAATAATTAAATAAATAAATACCCATTTTTTTTTTAATAAGTTTGCATAAGCTCTTGACCAATTATGGTGTCGGTGTTTCTAGGCACGAATGCCTCATTAAATGGCTAAAATATTCCAATAATTAATCACAAAGTCACAAATGATATCCTATGTATATTTAGTTTATCTGGTAATCCCGTGATGAGCCCTCATTTCTATCCAGCAGTCGCATGTCACGTGCCTATTATAAGCATTTGGCAAGACAATAATTAAACTAAATGGTTACTTTACCATGCGGAAATACTCTACACTACAATTGTGGGTAGTTACACAATTACAGATAGTTCTAGTGTTTAAACTTCAGACTCTAAACTACAGTAATAAGGGGCGAAACGCTTTGCTTTACTGTGCAAATTAAATTGAATGAAGAAAGCTTGTAAAGTGAGCACTTGAGTCCTTATTTGTAGCGCACTCTTAAGTGATGGTAACAAGGAGTCTTTTTAAAGATAGGTCAATGTTCGACCGCTATTTTACTTGACGAATGCAACATGCTTACTTGGGAGCAACATATTTCCAATAAGCTTGTACGACTCGTATTTCTCAGTTGATACTTGACATCGCAGTTCTGTACATATATATAAACGTTCTCCAGAGTTTACTTGCGAAAAACCACGTTTCGTTGTTTGGTGATCAGTTTTTTTTTATTATTTATTATATAGAGAACATAATTTCATAAAAATGTTAGAAATAAAATCTATATTTTGATATATACAAACTATACATTTACTTCAATTTTGACTTGAGAAAATTGGATTCAACTCATAAACGACAACGATGTCTTTAACGATAAAATGTCAGAAAAGAACTGCACTGTGTATTATTAAAAGTGTTTTCACTGATATCTGCTCTCTCAAGAAAAGAGCTTTTAAATATAACACTAATGATTTTTTAGCAAAAATAAAAACTCCTTCTACTGATATGTGACGATGAATTATATCTAAGAACCATCTTAAAGGTCATACAGATAAGCTGTTTCGGAGATAAATGGTGCTTATCAATAATCATTCAAGCAACAAACAAACAAACAAATAACCTTTTATAGCAAACGCATGTACAAGCTCCTCGCATCACGTGGAAAAGCTTCAAATCAAAGTCCCCGGCAGCATATTACGTAATAGGAAGGCTCTATTATCGTCGTTAGCAGCGGAAGTGCATTGCTCCACGCTGCGCTCGACTGTATGCTGCCTCTATCATTGCGCACAGACATTAACCACACATTAGTCGTTTCCTGAAGGTATACCAACATGACAGTGGAATTACTGCGTCCCGGTTTGAAGGGCTAGGATTTTGCAGGCGAGCAAGGAAAATTCGTGGACCCTGTCATGTAATTAAGAAGAGAACAAGCTTGTATATTAATTGGACGTGCGTGCGTACGTCATTTTAACGCGGAGAGTTTAGTTTACATTAAATACGCTAATAAAAAAATAATTAACTTCTTTCACTTCTTAGCTAACATTTTAACTTACTGTTGAAAAACATTTCCAAATTGAATTAATGATAATGAACATTAAGATCGCAAAATTAAGAGAGATAAAGAGAAATCATCAAATCTAGTTCTTGTCCGCGATTTCGCTCGCGTGTTATCTGAAACGGATGTTATCAATGAAACACGTTTTTGCGACCTCAATTGTGGATTACGAATACAAAAGACATTTGGCTCCCATAATTTTCTAATAACTAAAACTAGGTTATCATTACAGTTTTATGTACATCTGGATGATGGCTACAATATACTTACCAATAAACGTGAAAATCTGTCCAAAGTTTGTAGTAAGTATAGATTTTTCTGTTATAGAAATCGGTTAATATTGACTAGTCGGAGTACAGAGGGATCTGTTGAACTCTGAGAAAACTACTCTACAACAGTAAGAATAAAAAAAAACTGCTGTAACATAAATGCAAGTAAGTACACTTTCAAGGACCTGACATGTGTCCTTCGAATGAACAGCGCTTTTCCCCTATGCCATTTTCCCCTATCTAATCTAAATCGCCCTTTTACTGAGAATCTTTTGTTTAAACCTGGGAAACCTAACCCACCCTATGTTTTGATCCTACATTAAACCGAATAGGGTTTCTTCTACGTACTTTACTTGCAGCGCTCGAGGTGTAATTTGTGCTTGACCCTACTTTCTGAAGATTTAACCAAAGTTACATTATATTTATAAATTAGCGTCGTCAAAAAAAAAAAAAGAATTGGTGAGATTGACGTAAACTCTAAATCCTACTAATATTATAAACGCGAAAGTTTGTGATGATGGATGTTTGTTACTCTTTCACGCAAAAACTACTGAACGGATTTTGATGAAACTTTACAGTAATATAGCTTAGACATCAGAATATCATATAGATATATAAAAGTATATCTACTTTTTATACGGGTACCACGCGGGCGAAATCGTGGGCAGAAGCTAGTCTAAGCATATACTTAATATGTTGGAATTTTCCTCAAGTGTGGGTTAACATTTAAAAAACCAAATAAATATTGTACCATTATATAAATGTCGTTTTGCTAATAATCAGCAAAACGACATCTCTAGTCAATTGTACTATATGTAACTTTAGTCAATGAACAGGCTTGAATAACTGCAAACTTTCCCCTGTAGGTGAAGCCTCGGCGCTTCGATCCAAAGAATCCCAAGAATATCGACCAGGCTAGTAACGATCTCGTGGCTTAGTTGGTATTGACCCTGCGTAACAAGACGTAGGTCACGGCCACAGTGCCGCCGAGGTTAAGTTTTTGTGATATTATAAAATCTCATTGACATAAGCTATCGATTATGGCAGTCTCATACATTTCCAGTTTTGTATTCACATTAACGATTTTGGAAAGTTAGCTAAGCTAAAGGTACTGAACAGACTAGAAAAGGTCAAACAACTTTCCGTCAGGCCAATTTGATGGGTGACCAGAAGCGGCATTCGAAACTTCTGTACTTTGGACGGCATGATGACCGACATTTAGACGAGCTGGCTATCACAGTTACTATGCTATATCGGAGGCCTTCGGAGTGGCATAAACTGAAACCAGAAATTGCAACTAGCTCATACGAACTTCTCTATTAGTTTTTCGGAGCTTAATTACATTAGATGTTAAAAAGGAGTGATAGAACCGACACCAACTTGCTACCGAAATCCGTGTAGTTTCTCGGTCGGTTATTTATTCGATTATGAGAATCTTCACAGATCTTCATTATCTATTTGAGGTGATTAAATTGAGGCACAAAAAGGCATCCTAACCCACATTTCTCGAAAATATCCTTACAGTTAACCCGCCCTTAAGTTACAAGGCACAGTTCCCTAACTTGTCAAAGCACTACATAGAGGTAGTAAATAACTAAAGTTTTGTATATTGGTTTAAAACAAGGATGTTTCTTTCTCCCAAGAACAGCTGCTCATAATACCATACCATGTGTGGCTCGTAAACCGATGGAGGCCGCCACATGAAAGAATCATCTATTGGTAAACACATCACAAAACTGTCTTGTAGTTTTCTCGCAAGTAGTTTTCAACGATGGGTTCAACTGAACTGTTACTTTGAAGTAACAGTTTTTTTTTATTGTAATGACAAGGCAAGCAGGCATACGGCCCACCTGATGGGAAGCGGTTACCATCGCTTTTTGACATGTGTAACACCTGGGGGCATTTCATAGTTACGCTGGTCAAATCTGGAGCCGGAGTTTAATATCATCCATGTAAGTCCACTACTGGATTAGCCTCCTTTAAAGAGTGTCATGACGAGTGATCTTGGGCTACCTCCAACCACCGATTTCCAGAAACCTTTACGATACCATCAGCCCATCGGGTGAGAGGACCTTTACGATGCCATATGTATGATCTAAGATTTCAAGAGGAATATAACCCAAGACTACGTAGTATATGTATCAAACAGATGCTTTTGTGTTTAGTGGTAATTCAATTCAGAAGCAGCTTTAACTAAACCAGTTCCTAGCATATGATGCAAGAAAACCCGCTGCATAAGTTTAAAGCTCTTTTAAAAACGGTGGCTAAGCGTAGCCGCAAAAAAGGCAAAATTAAATCTGGCAGGGACAGGTTTAAAAAGAAACGAGAAAGCTTTATCTTTCCTACGGGTTAAAGCGAGACAAATCGATTACTGTCAAGACGCGGAATTGGTTTAGAAAGAGATGGTAATACGAGGCTCCTGAGGGAAGAAAGGAAGACCACGAGACGGGAAAGGTCGTTGCCGCGTAAAAAGAAAAAGTCGAGATCTTTTGTAAGAGATTACCTTTTGAGGAGTACCTACTTTTTGGGTAAACAGATCTTGTTTTGTTGCATCTACTTGAATTTAAAAGTGCAATTCGCGACAGAGGTTACTGGAGAAATTATAAAATAACACCCCGAGTTAAGTCAAAGATTCAAAGATTTCGCATTAATGGTAATAAGCCAGAGCAACGCCGACACTTTTAAAAAGCGAAATATTAACAGGGAGCACGTTTTTTTAAGTGTTGAACTTTGAACCATGGATATTGCAAGTAACGTGACATTAAGAAGTATGCAAGTTAATATAGGACTGATATTTAACTGTTGATTCTGACTCACGGTTGTTTTGACAAAGTAAAAAAAAAACCAATACTTGTAGTTACTGTGACAATTTTAAAAGATACAAGTTCATTTATGCGCAATTTTAAAATCCCCGACGCTATTTCCATCGACTACAACAGCGCCTACTAGTGACTTATGACGATAAAACATACCTGTTCTAAGGTATGTTTTACATCATTGAAGGTATACAAATCGCTGACCAAAAACCACATTTAAATCGGATAAGCCGCTTCTGAGATAAATGGTACAGAAAAACAAACAATAAACTTCTTACGGCAGAAGCTGAGCGATCCTTACAGCTCGCAAGTAAAAATTACGTATGAGACTTATTAAGGGCAGGCCCTGGTGTTGATCTTAATGAGCGACGGTGACCGTTTACCATCTAGAGCACGTCCATGTTTGCCTTCTAATAGCATAAAAAAGAAATCAGCCGAAAAATATAACATACTAGCTGTGAGACGGTCGACTTCGGCCTCGCATTGCCTGCCTGCGCTATTACGGTTTTTGCTCAGCTCCTAAAGGCCGTAGCATGGTGTTAAATATAGTCTTCATCAAGAATTGAGCTATCAAATGCAATAAGTTTTTTTTTTAATCGGACTGGTATTCTAGAGATTAGCGCGTCCAAACAAAGCAACAAAAAAGGCTTTAGCTTAATTAGTATTATTATAACACTAACTTCTAGAAGTCCACTATCAGTATCCTACTAATATTATAAACGCGAAAGTGTTTGTTACTCTTTCACGCAAAAACTACTGAACGGATTTTGATGAAACTTTACAGTAATATAGCTTATACATCAGAATAACACATAGGCTACTTTTTATCCGGCTACCACGCGTGCGAAGTCGTGGACAGAAGCTAGTATAAGTAGTATATCAGTCATGTAGTTCTAGATGATGTGGTGTTATTATACAGAACACCGTGCCTCATTTATTTCGAGAAATCACTTCCAAACTGCAATTGTAAAAGGGAATGGTATTGGTGGTCGAACCCCCTCATTAATGAATTGCAGCCCCTAACATGGTTTGCACGCCCTAACATAGGGGATCGGAAAGGGTGCCTGATGGGCATTTCGAGTACCTTAGTCTCGCGACATGGGTACTACTCTACATGCAAGTTGTTTTAGCACTTGTTTTTATTCAAATCTCGTACATGAAGCCTCTGCGAGAATTAATGGACTTTGATATATAGCATTCCGCCAAAATTCTGGCACAAACGTGTGGCTTGATCTAAATCATGCGTAAGACTAACAAGCGATACACGTGATTTTACACGCTCTATTAATAATCTCTGCGCGGGCGCAACGAGAGACTCGGGATGTGCAAAAATAGATTAACTTTTAGTGAGGGGAACGCTTTCAGATAATCGATTGAATATCGATAAGGATTACAAATCGATTTTATGATTAATAATTAACGGTTAGGAACTAGCATCTGCGCGACTTCAGTCAGGTAACTAGATAACAGGTTGTTTATGTGTTGTATCCAAATTAAATCCAAAGCCGTAACTTTGTTAATATTGGTTAGAAAAAGCATACCAACTCTTATATATCCACATTTGTTTAATTTATAGTCACATTGGTTCATAGAAAAGTGCGCAAATCACAAAATGTACCACAATAAAATACACAGTAATGTCAAGTATACATATACATATCATCTTCAGGTTTTAAAATCCAAGAATGAGATAAAAATTGATCGTGCATTAGAATTAGAGCAAAGAAAAATGGCCGCAATAAACTATAGGGATGATGGCGTAGAAATGTTTTTGTTGAAAGGGTGACCCATGATGGCAGAAATAAAGCGGTTTATTTGCAAGTAGTAAACAATAATAAAGCTGGCTTTACGATGTAATTTCAGGTCACTTAGACTGTATAAACCACTCGTTAAAGGTCTTCATGCCACAAAACTAGGTTAAAACAAATGGACAAAATATTTTTTATTTAAAAAATATACAACGGGTTGACCGTTTAATATAAGAAAACATTACACAGGTATTTAAACCTTCCTTAGAACATAAAGGGCCTTACTTATAAACAATATTATTTAGTTTTTCAGCAAAACAATGTTTTATTTTCAACTAGTGAATTTGTAATGGGTCATATCAGGAAGAGGCAAAGCAGTGTTCAATTAATCAATTATTTCATTATCTCTGTAAGTATTACTATACATTAATGGTGTTGCTTAGCACAAATTATCGATATATAAAAATCGATACAAATTAATCGATACTCACAAATTATATCGGCTACTGCACATCACTAAGTTTAAATGTATCGCCAGTTGACGCTGTACGCTCCTCAAGACCAGCCGTTTGTTTTGACGATCTAATCCAGATAAAATCGGTGCTCGCCAGTGAGATTTGATACTTGATGAATGCGAATGGCTTTTGGCTACTGTATTTGGGCCAGTCTAAATGTTTGGATAACTGTTTAGTGTTGACTGTGAAACGGTAGTTTAACCACAGATAACTGAATAGTATGTAGGTGTTCTAGACGGTACGGTACGGTAAAATGTTGATTTTGGTATCCAATTCTGGATCATTGTATTCGTTTATCCAAATTGATTAATGTTTTGCAATATTGAACGAGGAAAGTAGTTCTGGGCAATCTAAAACTAGCAGGGTAAATTGCATTGGTTCGGATATGGAATGATCTAAGATACTTTTATCGCTCTCGATGTTACGAATATCAATCAGAACCGACGTACGTAGTTTAAACATACTCTACCTCAACTATATTAATCTTATGACTCTGCAATGGTAGAGAAAATTAGATTTTCCTGTTTAAAAAATAATAAAATATGAATGGGTTATACGTTTACGAATCGCTATAACTATCTAATTGATCGCACAGCTGGGCACTAGCTAGAAATTAAATTCCATTCTAAATAGCCATAATTCTAAAACTCGCATATGGCACGCACCAATTATCACATGCTAACTTATTTTTTTGTTGTAGTATTTATTTTTATGTCGTGCTAAATAAATGTTTTCTTTCTTTCTTTCTTTCAATTTGCGTATCGTCCACACATTTCGTACACCATATAATTTTAAATTTGTAAAATGCAAATGGGCAATAAGTTCCTTAGTCATGGGTCCTCTCGAAAATCCAGGGGTAAATTATGCGACAAAATTACCCACGATACAGTCGGTATCCACAAAGCTTTACAATCGAAGAAATTATAAATTAGGTGTACCGAAAACTTATACTTATTTAAAATAATCATATATATATTTTTTCTTTAACTGTAAGTGGTGGAGCAATAAAATAAAATTAGCATAATAATGGGAGTACGAGAAAGTAGTAACCCCCTCATCATCAATAGCGTGTAGAAGTGCGCTGCCGGGACGTATAGACCCCCCTCAAAGGGTCGCCATAACGATAGATTTTGGACTACCGCCATCGGCCCACTTCCCGACATCTTTAAGATGGCATCGGCCCATCTGGTTGGGGGCCTTCCTTCACTACGTCGTAGTTCGGTTAGTGATCGCCATTCAAGAACCTTTCTTTCCCAGCCGTTATCGGTTATGCGAACTATATGGCCTGCTCTTTGCCTAGCTAGTTGCTTCAGATAAATAAACTATGTACAGAAAACGATTCGATACTAATAACCTAATAAAACGCGCAGAAAACTAGAGAAAGCTGGTATTGACCGCTAAGCAAGTACAGAACATGTCCTCATACGGTGCTATATTTACTAGATTGACAAGATTGATTGATAACCTAGCCCGTTTATGAGAGCTCAACTAGTAAAATTAAGAACCGGTTACCAGTTTCTGATCGGAGAAAAGTATTCTTAGACGGGTACAAACTCACGCGTCGAAATGTAATACTTTTTCAACTTTTTTCCTGTTCCTGGTATATTGCCGTGAGTCTGAGGTATAAGACAAAAAAAATAACTATCATATCAAATCAGTAGAAATCCGTTGTCTACCCCTTCGGAAAACAGGCGTGAATTTATGTAGATATGTACTGGTATATCAAAGAGCATGAATTTACCACAAATACTGATATTCTTTTAACATTAAATGGGCTTTAAACCATAATCACAATGCCAAAAGTCATACGATAACGTGTGCAGCAAACTCAAAAATAAAAGTGAAATCATAATTTTTGTAACATCAATAAACATATAAGTTTCAATAAACGTATAAGTTTGTAGTCCAATTTGTAGTTGTAAGTTACAATGTCCAGCATTATAAAAAAAAAGTTTGCAAAGCCTAATCAAATTTAGCTTTAATTGCAGAGTGAATGATAACCGTCCATTATTTATTATAACAAACACTGTGTCTATGATATCAACATAACAATAGTGATTGTGTGGTTGAATCCAGCCACCGTGTCGAGCAACTTTCTGTTTTGAGAGCTAGGTGTTTTCCTAAGAAAATAGATTATATAAATAAGGGGGCCTCCATAAATTACGTCACACGTTAAGGGGGAGGGAGGGAATCAATAAAGTGTGACTTCATCTTCAACTTTAGTGGGGGGTCAGATGTGACAAGGACGGGGGGAGGGCTTCAAAAATCATGATATTCTTGTGACGTAATTTATGGATAGGCCCTAAGATGTATTGTACAACATTTTCTGAGTATAATGTGCCATAGTGGTGGGCACATACGTTCAGAGTCCCATACAATCTTGTCACCTAGCCGGTTGAGGGTAGCCATGAATCTATCTTGAAGCAGATAATGAGTATAGGAACAATATTCCGAAGGTCTAAAACTATGAGTTTTTTTTATTTTGATCGACGTGTTACGTAGCTCTTGTTAAAAAAAATAGTACAAATTTGTTTCCAATCAATATGTTGAATTTTGACCTTGGGGTCACACGGATGTACCATATGAAAAATAAATACAGTAAACATTCGATAACCTTTCCTTTATCTGTTTAAAGACATTATGCAATCGTAATAATTATACAACTTTATTGGTAGTAAAAGAATGAAAACGTTTAATGGTCTGTCATTTGTAAAAATATTCAATTTATTATAAATTTTTCATGTTAATTTTTGTGACTGTCCAGATGCATATTAAGGCGTGGTTACACATCATGGCATGTTATAACTAGTATAAGCCCAAATATTGTGCAAGTAACGTCTATCTAGCATGTCAACAGACTTTTAAGACGTCGTAACAATAATATGGCATTTATAATCATCAAATCATCATTGGCCATACGCCTCTTATAACGTGATATAACCAAGACCCTACTTTTTAACATCGTAATATTTTATTACATGGTTACAATATCACACTGACAAACCGACTTCTATAACCTGACATGATTACCTTCGTAAAAACTCCAAGTTCGTTTACCTGCAACAAAAAACGTACAATAGTTAGATATCGTTCGGCGTATTAGATACGATAACTTTTTGTAGACCTTGATTAATATTTTATAGCTAAACGAGTCTGTGTACTTATATTGGGCTAGCAACGTGCCAAGGGATTATAATTAAGCACAGAATAAATAAAAGTTACAATGTAAGTGTTGGCAGATTGTACAACCCAAAAGTTTTCTAATAGCGAGAGCATTTTGCGTGACTTAAAGTTTTTCCATTTACAGACTCCGTTAGTAGAAAACTAGTATTTTCAGACCGTAGTACTTAGAAATGGAAACAAATAATTGATGAAAAGGTAGGCATTTAATTGTAATCTAGATGGCTAAATATTGCATTTCAATTTAAGAGTAATTTAGGGTGGCAATTAATTGATTCCAATTTCAATACCAGTTAATAATTATTCACACATTACTTTATTACGCAATTTTTTTTTAAGCTCTAGCTTGTCTAGTATTTTTTAACAAATCACCTAGATTAAGCAACTTCCCGCTAGGTCATCATTAAAAGGTGACTAGCAGAAATATGTACGCTTCGGTGCTATGGAAGGTACGGTAAGATGCTAAACCAGTCGTTAAGCCATGTCAGAGGCCTCCAGGCGGTCTATAAACCCCAGCGACAACAGAGTTGGCCAGTAGCTCATACGGACGTACATAACTTACTTAAAATTCAGATTATAATCAGCCTTGAAATGATACTTGATCAAACTATAGGCTTGCTGACGTTTCGAACACAATATCTTCGGACACTGTCCGAACCAACACTTTCGTTTCGCACCATCAAAATATTGTAGCTGTTTTGTACAATCATTTAAAAAAAAAATTAAAATATTTTTTATTACATACTAAGAGAAAGAGCGTTACCAAAACTGAGTATTTAAGGATAAATCATTGCGCCATTTTTCATCATCACAACTGTTCTGTTGGGGTGTATCTCTGTAATTCACCATATAGCTACAGGAAAACATTGAATTCGCATAACAATAAAAACTTAAACAACGAGGACAATGATTTGCATGCGCGGACAGGACATCGAACCTGAGACCGAAGGTTAGTAACAGTGTGATGCAATTCCGTTCAAGGTTTAGGTCAAGCAACTTTGTATCTCTAAATACACAACAAAGGGACTCCTCGTGTGGAGCCAGGACTACTTATGCGACCGTTTGGTGTTACTGAAGCGTTATATTTTACGACAGCGATATTTATTTACAACTATTATAACAGGGACATGATAGGGAAGTAGTAAAAAAAAACAAAGTAATAGAATTTTCTTGTAAAATTAATCTACTATTTTTTTATTTATAATAATATGAATCAGGCATGATGATGGCAGTGATATTTTCTGTTAAATTTTTCATTGAACCACCTATCCCATGCACAATATTGTGACTTTGTTATAAGTCAGTTAAAAAACAAAAAGGTCAAAGTCGATTTAAGTTTATCCATTGAAATCACAATATATGAACTAAGTTTAAGAACTTTGCGTCGATTCCTTGCGACCAGCACAGAAGAATCAAGCAGCGAACTCGGCTTGATTTTTTTTATAATCCATTCAGCTCTAGTGTAGTGCCAATCGAATAAGGTGAACTTCATCTAGATAGATTCTATTTTCTAGAGAATCTATCAACCAAAGGAATCAGTATCAATTTCCGTAACATTGATAAACCGCATGGGATTTCTCATCATCAAGTGTGAAAGGTCGACACCGCCTGCATTCGTAATGGGCCTGACATCAAGAGGTCCATTAGCCCGGCTTTCCGGTGCAAATGTCCGGCCAAAATGACGGCCCACTTTTATCGTTTGCAATCTGATTCGTTTGATGTCGGTAGGTTTTATGTACTGTGAAGTAGGTCGAACGATTCTTTATGCGTGGAATATAGAATTGAAAACGATGATATTAAGCCGTGTTCAGACCTCGCTGCACTGCTTTGTTTGACACACAGACATAATTATGTTTTCAAAATGGCTTTTCAAATGGAAAATTCATAGATTTCGTGATAGGCCGTTCAGTATGACCGATCCACCTAATCTAGATGAACAGCTACTGAGTCAGTCGATCCTTTTTCATAGGGAGTTCTAGTATGATGGCCTGGTACTATGTATGTGACTGTTCGGTGTTATGTATTTATAGATACATAATAGATATTATCGTGGCTTAATACCATTTTAGAATGTTAACGACCGTCAACGGTCCTGAGACGGGAACTGTTTCCGTCTCATAACCGTCGAGCGTAGTTGCGGATGGTACTCATAGGACGGGCCTCTAAACGTTCAGCATCAATAGAAAAGTAAAGTACATGGTTTAGTCGTAATATAAAAACATATTTTTTCATATGATATAAAAATTAATTAACTATATTCGGACTTTTACGGACTTACTTGCACTGTGAGACCTTGCTTCTTGCCAAATTTCACGATTCTAGGTCAATGGGACCTATATAGGTTTTGATTGATTTGCCAGTATCAAAATATGTCGCTTAAATGCCCGTATTTTTTTATTGCGTTGATTTAGATGCTTAATTTTTTTAAAGCGCCAAGGGACCGTAGATCTACGTATTTTATTTTAATTTCATCTTGATACCTTCATGCGTTCCTGAGAAAAAGGGTCTTCACAGACAGACGGACTGACAACGAAGTGATTCTTTCAGGGTTTAGTTTTTTTAAAATAGAGCCTGTGGAGTGCAAAGATTCAGTGAGTTCAGTCAGATAAGCTCTTTTCATGCACAGCGATAATGATAATTTCCAATCTGTTACGTCAAAAATTGATTTAAAGGCTGAGTGTTATTTACTATGAACTTGTCTTATCTGTATCAGCGGGGCAGTAACCATGATACAGTACAAAATTACAGAGCAAGGTAAGGTCATCCGTAGCGGTCGATGACCTGCGATGTTGCCAGTTATAGACAAGTCTAGACTTAAGACCTGTATCAGTACTAGTTTCAAATATCGTCGAGAGATTGAACTTTGGCAAAAAAATCGTTACGGAAATCGATCGGAAAATTTAAAAAGAGGCATTATGAAAATGTAAGTTATACCCAGTTTATTTTTTTACTAAAAACTGAACAATCAGTACCAAATTTTATACAAATACTACCTGTTAAACCGAAAAAATACCTCTTTACATTTCATAATCATCGTAATTATCAACAGCCTGTTCAAAATGATACTGCTGAACATATTCCACCCCCAATGAGTGCCATGACGAACGATCCTGGGTTACCTCCTTCCACCGACTTAAGACGTCATCGGTCCATCGGGTGGAGGGCCGTCGTCTGGTTCGTGGTCGTACTTCGAGAATCTTTCTTGCCCTGTTGTCGGTTCTGCGAAATGGCCTGCCCACTTCAACTGACTAATTCTAAAAGAGCTTTGTCGGTAAATTAAGTGAGATTCCATAACTAGTATTGAAACTGCGAGCATAGCTCATCCCGTATCCCACGATCAAGAACATAATGTATGACGCCAATATATGTAATTAGCGACCAAGTCTCAGTGCCAAATGTCTTCACTGGCAACATGATCTAGTTTAAAAAAAACCTCTAAACACATCACAATAATGATTCACTAGTGACACAGATCCGTCACTCGCAATATGCGAGTACTGAGTACTAAGTAAGCAAAAACAACAATACAGTTAGTAACGTGGAATCCAATGCGTGGGCGCAATAACTATCGGGTCACTTTACGCTCGTCTCATTTTCCGCGTATCGTTGGAGCAAAAAGCGTTTCTCTCTGTTTTGTCTGACGGAAAGGAAAAACAGAAGGAAGTTTCAACAGACTTCGAAAATAAATCCTACTATCCTACTAATATTAAAAACATGAAAGTTTGTGAGGATGTTTGTTACTCTTTCACGCTAAAGCTACTGAACGGATTTTGATGAAACTTTACAGTAATATAGCTTATACATCGGAATAACACATAGGCTACTTTTTATCCGGGTACCACGCGGGCGAAGCTGTGGGCAGAAGCTAGTAAATAAATAATGCTGGACATTTTTCACACTGCATCATCTATTCCCAAACTAAGCAGAGCTTGTAATATGGGAACTACATGACTGATACACCAATTATAGGTATGATTTTTTTCTTGTAAAAACATACACATTATACATAGAAAACACCCACATTATACATAGAAAACACCCAGACCCAAGACAAATATTTGCAGATCATACAAACATTTGTCCCGCGACGAGAATCGAACCTTCTGCGTCTCAAGCGGGCTTTCGCCCACTGCACAGAGGTCGAAGGAAGAAGGAGGTTCTCAATTCGTCTTACATGATTTTTGTGTGTATATTACGCGAATTATGAATAGGTTTTTATGATTTTTTTTAACGTGTAGGGTATGCTATGGGTCCACCCATATAAATGTATTGAAAAAATCCTACCCCTAAAAATGGGTGATGAAACCTCATATTCATATTTTTATCAACTTCCCGTTATTTGAAGTCAGTTTTTATTTTTTCCTGAAAATACATCTTGTATCCTCTTCCGTAGAAAAATCGATTTTCTTGGTTTTCATGGTCAGCTTTATCTACGGATGATCGCACCATTGACAACTCAGTTATGACGTTTGTCTAGTGTTTTTCTCCTTGATAGTACCGAGTACAATAAACCACCGGAGATCGCTGACCCGTCAGCCACTCATTTAAGGTAATGACTATTATGACAGCTTAATGACTTAGAAATATTTCAGCGTCACTGATTGGTGCTGTGATTGATAAGAATGTTTTGTTTGCCCTGACGTAGACTCGTTATCACTACATGGTGTAATAAGGTAAATGACCAATTATAGAAACTTACAGTATAGATATTTAGATAACTCTTTATTGCAGACACAAGGATTAAAAAAAAAACACTTTACAAAGGATCTTAAAACTGGGTTGTGGTGTAGCGTCACATATGTTCGACCAACGTTTTAGAATGTAGTCTTTGACCCACGCTTCCTTAAGAGAGACCAAGAAAAAAAAAACCAATGAAGAGGTACTTCTACACAGAATGATCTACATTTCTTTATGATCATCATCAGCCTGTAGGAGTCCACTGCTGGACACCGGCATCCTCAAACAGTGTCATAATGAACGGCTTCATGACACCCTTTAAGATGTTGTTGGTGCATCAAGTGATTTTTTACTTCGATCTTCCGGTTTGTGTCTAAGTGCACAGTCTCACTTAAATTTGTTCATTCAGAGAGCTATGTCGGCGATATTAGTTCTTCTACAGATCTCCTCGTTTCGGACTTTATCGCGTAGTCACATTCTGAGCATAGCTCTTTCCAGCACCCATCATGCGACCTTCATATAAGTTTTCTATGTCATTATGGCAATAGGCACTGATTGTAGACTGTCGTCTTGCGCATTTGCGATATCTGTGACGAGAAGATATGACTTACATTCACAAATCCATACATAATCCTACGGATTTCATGATTATTTTAAAAATACATAATTAGTATAATTTATTGACAATGTTAAAGCCTGTTTACTTTATAAATCCGTGCGAACATGAGAAGAATACAATCTCACTGGAAATATCACGAACGAGCAATCAATAAACAAAATGTGGTAATTGTTGGGAGGCCAAATATTTTGATTTTTGAGATTTCTTATCTCGTCCCACGCGGTAATGCAGTCGATGATTGAGAAATCGCAACACTGCCACAGAAGAATAGTACTAACGTGCAGAATATTCACTCTCAAGGCGATAATTCTTCTTCGTAACTTACCGAAGACACTAGATACAGAAGTGGCGTATGGCGGAGACGTGTCCAAAACGTGGCGCTGACATTCCTTCTATAATAGCGTGGTATTCATGAAATACGTACGACTATTATCAGTTGTGTGGCATAGGTATGCAGTTTTACCTTTTTATTCTATAAATTTTGAAGTGTCGTCGCTACTGTATCTCTCTTCTTTGTCGCACTCTTCATTACTGAAGGTCTTACCCGTCCTGGGAAGTTTTTTGTTGACGAGAAGACGAGCTGTTTCCATGCCGCTCTATCTTCGGCTTGTCTCAAAGCGACGGTGACAGGGAGGCCAGTGAGGGCCTTCATTTACTGTACACTACTGTATAAACCACAACTATTGAGAAACTTATAATAGAGACCGTTGCCTCGATACCTCGGACTCCGAGGCAATCATACTGGCCACTCCGAGGCTCGGAGTGGCCAGTATGATTGCTTGTCTTCTAGCTACTAAAGTCAGAAGATAAAGATGCTCTTAAATTCAAAGTCTATTTGGAATAACAAAGGCAGGACATTGCGCTAAATGAGAATATTATGCAATGACGCAAGGCAATGCCAGTATTATCATGTAACAATTTATCCATTTGTAAAGCAAGCCGGTTGATGGCGTGATAAAGTATCTAACCAGTCCCTGTTTGCATTCGCATTACATTTATACAGTTTAATAATTTACACTATGTAGGAATTGACTGTAAAGCGAAAATGATTTTATCATAAATAAGTAGAAGTCTACTGGCTTAAAATAACCTACCACAATGAGTGCGCGAATCAATTTTCTTTCAGCGACTCTCCGCTACATTTAAGAAGCTTTAAAATGCCATTGGTTCATCGGGTGTAGGGCCTTCCAAAGGTTCTATGCCGGGTTATAAAAACGTTAAAAACATGTCTACAGACAGATTTCACCGATTCAACAATTTGTCAGAGCCTTTATGCTCTGAACTACGTCATCCGGTTCGTGTTTGCCATTCGAATTTAGTGTTGCTACGGATGTATTCAACAATATAGATTATTTTTTAAATGCCCCAATACTGGCTTTACCATCATCGGTCAAAGGACAATCCAGGACTACTGACCTTAAACAGGGTGACAAAAAAACTTGGCAATGGATTTTGTATTCAATAGAAAAATAGCCTAGCCTACCCATTAATCGGAGATCCGCTATTATCTTTGATTTACAAGTTGGTTATTCAATTCACAGGCTCACTAAACCCCTTACCCTCGCAAAAAGTTAACACGAACATTGTCAATTCCCAGTGGATCCAATTAGGCCGATCCACGGGGAAATTCGGGATTCCGAGAAGACTGGACGAGGAAATGGACTATCGAATTTTACAGCAATTTGCCATGAACCCTGCTGGCTCCCGGTAGACATATATTGGATTTCTGGCAATCAATTTTAATACACTGTTAGTCGGTGTTCCGATTATACAATGATGTCTGCCGAAATAATAAGTATTTCTAGTTAATTTCACTCCACCAACCAAATAATGGCAATTTTTATTTACCAAATAGTGCATTCTGAGGGCTAATTTTTAAATTAAAACACAACTAATTAATACAGATTTTCGACGCGTATGCTGTCTTACAGGTAATTTTAAAGGTATTTATAACATTCAAATTAAAACGATCCCAGCTCGGCGAATGGTCTACGATACTCGTACAATTGCAGGTATTAAATTTAAATGTGTCAGAAAAAATCCGATTCAGCGGGACAAGAACCCTGACGCTGAGTCCGAATTTATCTGGCACTTTCTATTCAGCTATGCTGGTGGATGCTATCTACAGGTGTCTTATTCGGAAACATTCCTGCTCAAAGCCCGATATTCAATCGAATGAATGACGAGAGATGGACCGCTGCTTTAAAAGTTTTGCACGTACATTGTATTGAAAACACCAACGAGTTATTTTTCGCACTGGCGAGATAATGAACAGCCGACGTGCCAACAGACAGCAATTACATAAACATCACCATATTATTCCTCGTCCAGACCCGTCTGCGACCACAGAGGTTATTATGATAGGGCATCGATCGGGCTTCTCAGTCCATTCCGCGAATGCCAGATCATGATTCACAATACACTGATTCACTGGATTATAGTGTAACCGTTATAATAGCTTCTGTAATGTCAGGGTCCGTTTTGCACTCGTGAAGATAAAAAAAGAAAAAAAATATATATCTCCTTTTTTAGATGCTTTTAAAGTTAAATAAAAGCATGTCAAAAAGCAACAAACATGTCGAAAAGAAAGCTGGTATCGAAGTAATTAACGTTATTTTAATTTTGCACTTTCTCAAGTAAACTCGATAGAGTCAAAGAGCTCGCAGAACAAAAAAACACTGGATAAAAAGGTTCTCGAATGGCGACCACGAAGACGACGCAAGCCTATGGACGATAACTCCAAGGATGCGGAAAATTGGTGGATGGAGATGGCCCAAGATCGTCGTGACATCACATAGGCTGTTTAAGATAATGATGTCAAAAGTTCGACATGTTCAATTCCATGAACCCACAGACACGTGAGTAACTTTATTGTAGCACCCTTGACATTGACGGCAGCAAAAGCTTTTCATTATTGTCGCAAGCCCCAATGAAACCTTCCATGATAAAAATCAAACTTAAAAGCCGATAAATTCGGCGTTTCCGGGGCAAAGGTCACAGGTTCGACCTCCCGAGTTCTGAGAACAAAGATCGAAGAGGTAATCTGCCTATAAAATTATGTGACTCACAAATTATCGGAAGAATTATCACGAGGCATACATCATTTTGAGTTATTGAAGACATAATGCACGTATGATTTCACTTCGCATTAATAAAGTGGGCAAACATGACCGTTGTCAAGGTTCCCTTTGTTGATCCATAAGGTCTATGTATGTAAAAATCTAAAAAGTACTTTCTATTTCCACACCTTCTCGGTAATGTGTTAATGTCTCGAACACTGAGGACTCTTTTTAGTTGTGTATATATTGTAAATATTGGAGAAACGCTGAATAACCGGACTTGAAAGAGAGCTGAGATTAGAAAAAGCTCTTGAAGCAGTGTTAGCTTACGTTATGAAAACCACGCTAAATAAGAAGAATTCCATAGCTGATCTGTGACCAGAAAATGCTAGTAGAACCATTGCCCTCCAAGTTACTGACACGGTACAGTGACTCCTGTGAGGGGTCAGAGTTGTGCAAATGTCACTGATTGCAGTTATTTATGTCTTGTTAAGGGTTTGTCAGATGTCTTGCATTTGACAAACCCTTTACTGTTCTCAGATAAAATATCCTTAATTAGCCTGAGTCTGAGGCTATTTTGTTCAACTTCAAACTGACCAATTAACTATTCTTGCTATGTAGGCCACCATAAACATGCAATCAGTCAATTTAAATCTGATGTAACTGTCCAATATATCGCGTCATGACAGAGTGTCAGTCCGAACGTGCGTATCCTCTTGAACTCCGTGAACTATCTGAAGCGGTGTGCGATGGACATCGACCGATCGTATGTGAGACATGACATGATATGTACGTATACATACAACGTGAATGCACTTCACTTGGGAGTATGGAGCTGCTGCACGGGCTTATAAAGACTCGTACTTGGAAACGTAGGACACGTGCATGAAAGGGACTTCCATGATGCACAATGAATGCTTTCATCACACTGGTTATTTCACCATCGATCACTAGGCCCTTAACAGGGCCACCATATTTATAAAGGCCGGTCACTGACTTAACAAAGAAATAGCCGGTGACACTACGATCGAACGAAACGAACCGAAAATGTAGTCCTTCGGCATTCACAGCACTGGGTGGGTGGGTATCCAGCAGGGTATCTCAGCCTCCAGTAGATGACCATGAGCCGATGTCATCCTACCATCGGACTGGTGGTCGGCCTCTTTCTTATCATTTAAAGCAGAACAATCGTTTTACAGCAGTAGTGCCTGCAGTATTTTTATAACAGAAACAGTACGCCAGCTCAATATTTGGTACACACCTTTGAACACCTACAATGAAAATAGATGTTGATCTGCCCGTTTTAGATTCGGTAGCAGTATAGCGGTTATATCGGACTTCGTTGGAGACACAATCACACAAGCAAAAAATCTGAACATTGTTTGGCCAACACACATTATACACAACCTACACGATGTTTTTTGTCAGTCAATACAGCGAAAATTACGGATCATTATGATCTGAAAGTAAGATGAGGTCAAGGATTTTTTTGCGCTCCACATGGGTTTAATTTATTATTTGATGTGTCATAAAACATCTACGTCGAAATTAACGGTTTATTTCTTCGGAAATTTTACAAGCTGGATATTCTGACAAGTCAAGATAGTCGCGCAACAAATTATGCACCTGAGGTTCAGAATATTGTGACCATCGTTTGTGTAAATTATTGCCTTATTTAGCGGAGTAATGCTGTGTTAGCATTATATACTCGCAATAACACCTTTTTAGATACCATCCAACTACCCACTTACATTCAAATATATATAGAAGTGAATATAAATTAAGTTACGTAATAATGCCACGAATATGTCTCGTACTATTTTCGTTTTGGCGCCTGACCGTGATCTTGCGATATGCTGTTTAAAAATCAAGGCATCACAATGAACTCGGATTTTGGCAAATCTAATCATTTGAAATTATTATCACTGGAGCAATATTAATTGGAGATCAGGGCTTTAACGTCATCACATATAATGGCTTCAATAACGAAATAAAAAAGTTCTTATAAACTTGTGTTCAATGATAGTAACTCGGAAAAGTATTAGGTATATAATTTATTATTATTATTATTATTTATTATTTATTTATTAAATACCTCTCAAACTTACAGCCAAGGGCCAAAACGTTTTAGGGCTAAAGATATTACAGTTTACAGAGAACATAAAAAAATCATACAGTAATTAACGAATATAGGTTTTTTCATAATAAATACATCTATCTTTGGTTCCTGAGTAATCATCGAGTTGAGCAGTGCAAGTGCATTCGCTGTGGGGGCATACCGCGCGGTGTTAGTGCGGGATGCGGGAGGTGCGAACAAACGCCTCGCGCGCGCACGGACGTAGCGGGAGGGGACGTAGAGCCTACACTCCGACAGGGCGGCAGGGTTGTCGATGCTACCCCGCAAAACAGAAAAGTAGTGTATAAGAAGTGCGCATTTACGACGTAACTCGAGCGTATTTAGTTCGATCATACCGCAAATAAAGAGGGAAGGGTATAAATAGGGATAGTATCCGTAAATTTTTTGTAAAGGAATCTTCCGAACTTTTTCTGAACCCGTTCTAGCATTATTTTGTATTTTTCCTCGTGAGGGTCCCATATCAATGCATTATATTCGAGCTTGGATCTTACAAATGCATAAAAGAGTGATACGATTGCGGTCCTATCATGAAACCGTGCCGATTGCCTCATTACGAAACCCAAAGACTTGTAGGCTTTAATGCAAGTTTCAGCTATATGCGTATTAAAAGATAGTTCGCCATCCAGAGTCACGCCTAGGTCACGGATCTGAGTAACACGCTCCATAGGTACACCTGACACATTGTATGGGTGTGCATAGGGCGAGGGTGATCTTGTGAAAGTGATGGTCTTACATTTAGATATATTAAATTGTAAGAAGTTCCGCTCGCTCCAAGCAACAACACTATCGATGTCACGCTGCATCGCCATACAATCCGCAGCACTTTCAATTCCCAAGAATAATTTCAGGTCATCGGCAAACATCAGGCATCTAGCCGTCTTAATAACATCCGGCAGATCATTGATCATTATCAGAAACTGAGTAGGACCGAGTGTGCTTCCTTGACTTACCCCCGATAACGTCAAATAAGGATCTGATCGAAAACCAAGCAGTTGGACATATTGAAAACGATTTAAAAAATAGTTAGAGAAAAAATTCAGTAAGTTTGGAGTAAATCCTATGGCGGCTAACTTCTTTAAGAGAACGTCATTGTGGACACGGTCGAACGCTTTTTTAAAGTCGAAATATGCCGCATCTACTTGTCTCCTCCGATCCATCTCCGCGGTAGCATAGTCCACAAAGTTGACATGGTTAGTAGCAGTCGATTTGCCTGCCAAGAAACCATGCTGGTTTTCGTTTAAAAAAGGCCGGATTTGACTAGAGATGCGACGGTTGAGTATAGCTTCGAATACCTTACCACAGGCTGAAAGAACGGCTATGGGCCTGTAGTTCTCGACCTTTGACCTGATCCCACCCTTCGGTATAGGTGAAACTCGCGATACCTTCCACGCGTCTGGATATATTGCAGTTTTCAAAGCTAAATTGAAAATAAACAGCAATGGCTTTTCCAAAACGCTATAACAGTCTTTTATTAAATAAGGCGGTATTCCATCAGGGCCAATTGAAGAATGTTCTTTTAGGTGTTTAACTGATAGTATAAGGTCAGCCGAAGAAATGCTATCGATGCTTATAGACGCTGAACAGAACTGACTGGCGGCAGCTTGCTCAGCGGCTTCGGGAGATAAAGATGGCACATCGGTTAAAAAAACAGATTGGAAATATGTAGCGAATATATTGGCAGCATCCCTTCCTGAGAAGAGATTGCCATCATACTCAAATTCGTCGCAAGATTGCCTGCATGATTGCTGCTCCTTCACGAACTTCCAAAAAGTTTTCGGATCCATACCTATGTTATTTTCAGTACGTCTTATGTAATCATTGTAAGTTATTTCTATTAATTTTTTGGACTGATGCCTGTAGAACTTAAACATTTCTCGATTGAAATTCTTGCCCTCTTTTTTAAACATTTTTAAATGGTAGTATTTGTTCCGAAGCTGATTTTTAATTTCTGGTGTAAACCAAATGGGATACTGGAATTGCGTAAACGAGGTAACCTTTTTGAGGGGGACATGGACAGATAAACACGTATTCAATTTTTCGTAAAATAAATCAACGAGGCTGTTGATTTATTTTACGACGGATATTAACTTCGACGGAAAGGAAAATATCATCCCAGTTTATGGCGGCGATAGAGGAATACAAAGAATTAAAATCGGCCTTACGGAAATTCCACTGCTGCAGCGGATCGTCACCGTCAGCAGACGGAGGCGGGCGCAGCGCTGACACAACTGGCGGGCGTGGCCGCGGGATCTTGATTCCTACGCGGAACGCAGGGTGATGCGCGTCCTCCTTCACCACGGGATCCACATCTCCGCACACACTCACACACTCATCACTCAGATTACTCAGAATTTGTGTCAGATTATAATAAAAGAAGAACCTAAAAAAAGCTCGTCATGGTAATAAATTGAGTCTATATGATTTTTATATCGTGCAAGAACTTCAAACGGTACTTCAGGCTTTGGTTACATTACGTCACGACTGTATAAATACAGCGGAAAACTTCGATCGTTTACAAAACAATTATCTTCATGCAAACCTTCATACTGGTTTTCTTAACCAATGATCACAATTGGCTCTTTTTCGAGACATCGTAGCCAGCGTCACCACGAAGGTCTCAAGTTCTACTAGTTCATTACTTCTCTAGTTAAAACTTGGCATACTCTATGACTGCGTTTGTGACCTAACGCGGTAACCAATGCATTTTTACTGTTTTGACCTACTTTGTTTCTTGGAAACGTGCATGGCCTTTGATTTACCAGGTCAAAATATTGCATGATCAAATGCATAATGGAACGGAGTGAACTTTTTAGGATGTTACAGGATATTAATGCCTGGGGGAAATATAGCATGAGCTCATTGAACATCACATATTATTGTCGCTGCTTTTCGGTTCAAAGACTTTTCCACGCCATCCACTGTGTCAGGGTCTTGCATTGCAGGCAAAAGGGCGGTAATTAGGAAGTCTAATGTTCACGCTGTACCTTCAGTTTACTCAGTTTATAAGTGTTTATAGGCTGCGCGAAGGCTTATCGACTCATTTTCAGTAGTTCGTATACTTTGTTCTTCTATTGTATGTCAACACGACAAACGAACAATGTATCATTTGTTTTTGTGCACGAAAGGAGATTCGATTCCTTTTCTCACACTTTTACTGACCAACACAATCGCAATCTAAAGCCTTTTCATACTATTGTTAGTCCGTTACAGAAGCTCGTAGTTTTTAGGCCGCTAGAAGGCTTCCGACATGGTTTCACGACTGTGATAACCGGGATCGACTTCCGTTGAGCTCTTGCCACTACCAGTCACTCATCCAAATAGAGACATGACGAAAATTTAATTAACCTACCTAAACTGTTACACCACGAGCGCTTCATAACATAAAAACCTAGAAACACACAAGGCCCTTTTCATGGCCATAATAGTCCACCATAATAGTCACAGACCTAGCCAGTAATGAACTATGAACCCCTGCATTTATTGTATTTCATAGCTGGTTCATGAACTCTTCCATACTAGATACGGATAACATTGCCAAATCACAATAACCATGTGAACCGTAATAAAATTCGGATGCAACACAACAATACCGAACGCCGGAACTAAATAACGGGACGTGATTTCCCACCATACGATAATGTACAAGTGAAATCACTGACCCATATTAACACAATAAACTGTAAATGTAAATAAACACGTAAATATATCAAACTGACGTCGACAACACGTCGGAATTAAAACCTGCGACCTAGAGATACATACAAACATCTTCTAATTTGAACTGATGCTGAAAGAGTAATTGTGAAGAAAATGTTCAATACTTGAAATCAATCAATACGCAGATGTGCAACAAATTGTAAACTGGTAATTTTCCAAAACCCAGGACACTAGCACTACGTTTCTCCGCAAATTGATATTTTATCGTGCAGTATGTTTAACAAATGTCTTTGTTTGCTGATAAGTTGATGTAGGTCGGTTGCCGACCCCATATTCTCAGCTGATTATTGTATCAACATAACTTTTAGGTATTGTAGGTATAGTAACTTTGTATCTAGGACGAAGGTTCGCGACTTCGCGAGCAAATTAGATAATGACTGTCAAATAAGGAGGGGATTAGCGCCGTTCGTTCCCTCGTCGTGGTACTGCTTGTTTTTGGTCACAATGTGAATGACCAGGTTGACGAATTGTGGCTATGGAAGGAGATTTGTGGTTGACAGAACCAATGCGATGGGAGCGTTCACTGGTACAAAAGGTTATACAAATCTTTTAAACGGGACTTGACCTTTGATTGTATAATTTTATCTTGAAACGAAAGACCCGTGTATTCAAAATCCTATCAAAGCTCACGTAAAAATACGTTCAGCGATCATTGTAGAGTGTAAAAGTGTTTTGCATCGTCTGCGTTGGAGTGTTGTAGACGATGCAATTGAAAAGATACAATGGTTCAGTGATTGAGATGGCGAACACGTAAAGAAGATACACTGGGTTACTGGAAACGTGTTCGGGGTACAATAGGTTCATGCTGTATGTAAGGCTATGCTTTATCCCATGGGAAAATGTATCTATAAATGTAACTTACTCGTATCTTTTTGGATCCGGATTATATTGCCTGGGTCAATGAACTGCAGTTAGCTAAGCATTTCAAGTTCAATGCTGACCATAAAGTTTTATATAGTTTACATTGCAATGGCCGAGATCTAGGCAAGGTTTTTTTATGTTTATGACCTAGTTTTCAAGTTCAAGTTCGTATTAAAATAACTTATGTATTACTGTCTTTCCAGCTAGACTTTTTACATAACGTGCTCTTGGAATATAAATTATATTTTACCACGAAATGGGGAGTTAAAACATAAGTTCTTTCCACATTCACCAATCTAACAAATCGAAACTAACTAAACAAATATTGAATTGAATAGTTTAAGATGGAACAAAACTATTTAAGACTAACCAATTAAACTGCAGCAACTTGAGATAGGATTTCCAAACACAGGTATCGTACCATTATCAAACCAAGGACTTCGTAAGCGAACCTCCCTCCATAGATCAACTTCCCTACAGCTTATTTCCAACATCAATTGAGTTAGAGCACTCATCCATCAGAGAAAGAGTTTCGTGCACCAGTTAATAGTTTGATCTCTAAATATAGGCTCCACACGGAAGCGACGATGATTGACCGCCGATGACAGACAGACGCACACTTTCTATCGTGGTAATGATTTACGGTAAACCGACAACTAGCTTACACTAGGGCCTACAGAAAAACGAGGCATCTTTTACTTTAATTGGTAGCCGAGACCGGGAGTAGCCAGATTGTTCATTGAATTCGTAGTGATAAACTTGCCCATTGAAGAATAATATTTCGATGGAGACCTATACGTTATCAGCGATGGGACAGGTAGACGGCCTACTTCATATTTAGCGTTAACCTTTTGCCTTGTCCAATGCAATGCCACCTACGTCACGTTTTCATTGCGTTCGTCCGAGAGAAAGACGAGTATACCCCTACAGGTCTATACACCTCAATTTTATAGTTATCTTGTCAGCCAGAAGAGCTCAATCAAAAATATCTAGTTCTAGAGAGGCTGGATACAGTAAGGTAAAGGAACACTTGACCTATCGACTCCGCATCAAGTACACTCCACTGCAACAAGCTAATCAAACATGCTTGAGAACATTAGCCGCAATTTCCGGATATGCAAACAACTTTATTGCCTTTAACGGCTTAGCAAAATGTATAAGCGTAAAAAATATTGCGTTCAACAAACATTGTTTTATTGTAATGTTTTTACAACTATACATATACAGGGAAACAACAGTCTGTATAATCATTACAATTTGATTTGGTTTGAATCATACAAAGCTACATAGTGTGAGTACTTTAATACTAAGAAAGTCAAAACGTTTTTGTTCTTTTTGATGTGACAAGTATTACACGTTTTTTGATGAAACTCTGGGAACACGTGACAATAAAGACTCCCGCGTGGAAAAAACTGCTACCAAAATAGACCGACTGCGATCCAACCATACTGCCTGCGTAAATGCTAAGGCTGACTACCCACTTTACTCGTTAATTTTCCTCTTTTGTCCGTGTAGATTGTAAACAAAGAGAATTCATTACTTTATTTCCTGTAATTACTCAGTGCGAAATTGGCACGCGCGTGAATATTTTACGACGGCTCTATAAAGTGTTTGTTTGTCAGTGGCATTTTGTTTTCAGTAGTTCAAAGAAATTATTCACTTAATTATTTATGAAAAGGTTAGTTGTCATTATCAACTTTAGACAATAATTGCGGGAATCAAAATGGTGGCCAAATATTTTGTTGCATCTGCATCAGTGGTATCGGACTTATGACATTTTTTTAAATAGATATCCAGCAATATGTACAATGAATAGTACAAAACTGATGATGATGGTAACTATGCAAATGTTGGTCTAAGACTTATCAAATAAGGAATATAATCGAAGAAAACACCAGCTGTGCTTATTTACAACTACACACGTGACAAATCCTCAGAATGTTTGTAAACATTTGCCTTATAAAGTCAATTTTCGCAGCTGCATAACCAAGACAAAGTTTACCAAAATGATTTGTACGGAAACTAAACAAAGAAGCTCAGAATGCCGTTTACATATGCAAATTAGTACGTTATGGTCGTTTCCCTTTCACACGTTCCACCTGAGTCACGACGTTTTGTGAATTAGGTGATTTCAATCGTTCGTCCTGAGTACAAAGGCTCTTGACCTTTGCCCGACTAGTGGTAATGTGCTAATCAAACAAAGTCTTTGATGTTTCTTTGGATTTACTACTCTTTACCAGCGAAAGGAACTTCCTGCGTAGAAAAGTCTTGGACACGAAAAATAAACCTGCAGACTGCGACCGAATTCTTTCAATACACTGTTTCTCAATTCACATCAAAATCACTTCATCACATGCCTTTTTACTTTATATTTTTAAGTAGGGCATGCGAGTTACTATTAACGTTATCATTTTGACACCGTTGTTTGTTGTATTGGTGAGCAAAAAGAAGACTTGACAATAATGTGTTAAACGCAAGACATGATCCAACCAAAAGTCCTTGGAGCAAGTCCGCGATCAAGCTCTAGAGTAGTGACTGCTAGGTTTTTGACCTGTGATTAACGACAATTGAGAATTAGGCGAATTCACTAATTCGCAGAATCTTGACCTGTAGATTTAGCCGTTTTGTGCCAATGTTAGACCCTGAATCGGGCCACGTAAAAGCGCTAAAATGTAGACGTGCGACCAGACTTATCCGCAAGGTCAATTTCAATCTTTGAAAACCAATAATTTTATGATCAATTTATGTTATACATGCTCTATCGTGTAAACATCTATGAGTGTCCCTTCTCGTTTAAACAGGCTATCATATTAGTTTTATATTGCTGTACGATGTTTGCATTTGTTAGTAGATCCTGATTATTGCTTCGCCATTGCATATTTTGCTGGCACGCATATTAATCGAATGTTTCCCCATGATTGCCCAATTAGGTGTGAGCAATACGATGATGAAAGATTATGTTAGTTTGATAAGCCGGTTTCGGCTTGAAAACATTTATTATAGGAAATTACCTCCTCAATCTATGAAGCATTGTTTTCCATCAAATATTTCCGCTAGAAAATGGAGCAGACAATGTTCAATACCATCGAATAAGCAAGTTAATGAACATTGATAGTTATCAAAATGGAAGGGGTAAAAAAATATAGAACGGAGAAAAAACTATAACTTATATACAATTATATAACTAATGGCTGGAAATCTAGGGTGGCCAACTCCAGTTCGATGACATCTTAAACTAAATACCTGACTAGGTTAACAGTTTAACAGCCCATAAAGAAGATCTATCGCTTAAATCTTGATATCTATCAATAAAAAATCGATACTTTAATTGTCAATAAACAAGCCTGTGAACCATTTATTTCAATCAGTGTGTCAGCGCCATTTTAAAACATCAGTGCGTTGACCTGAGCGGATATTCGCGTTGATCGGCAACTCCTGCGCATCCAATCCATTCTTTTTAGCGGTTGAAGTGGATAATAAATATTTCTATCAAGCCGATACACAATTTAAAGTCTATAATTTCAATCGGCAAAATGTTTTTGATCTCGAACTTCGTTCATGTTTTTAAAAGTTGATTCGCCGTTTATTTCCAGCTAAGCCTCAGGTTTATTAATTAAAATAAATAACTACACCTAGATTTATTACTTATATTTACTGTAAAATATTTTACCACAATTATTATTTTTAGCTTCTATATGCACAATTCCATTTTTGAACGACAGACGACGATTTGCCGAGTTTTAAAATGTCTGTTTCCTTCCCACAGAGTGTTTTGTAAACTTGAATTTTCACGAGAAACGTATTTGCAATCGCTCCATCTCAGGTCTGCATACAGATGGGTTCAGCCGTGATAAAAATACTAAAAACACACCACCTTTGCGCTCATTACGCATGCGCCCAGGGCCTGGACCGCACATTTTACCGTTACACCCACAGAGACGTGGTCAGGACTAGGGGGCTGTCGTGTTTTTTATTCGGGTTGTTAGATCACCTATATATGTTAGCGGTTACCTCGATTACATTACCTCAAAGTTCACGTCCTAGGCATTTCTTCTGATCGTCAACTTAAGAGATACCTGGTTGTTTTAGCTTTTTCTTGCAAGTTTTGCTCCCTCTGCAAGATTTGAAGGTTTCTTTGAATGTGATGGTGGTGAGCAGCCCGATAAATATAACACGAACGAAATCATTCAAGGGCATTATTGTACTTGAATTATTAAAGGCCAGAAGGAAATACTGTATTGCATGTAGTCGTTACTGTAGCTTTCTGAGCTAGAGCTAGAGTCGGATGTACCCCCAATTAAAACTATTCCTACCTACGCCTCTGTCACACCCTGCATTTTGTCTTCTAAGAAGTTTCGTTTTAACGGCCTCTCGACTTTATTGCGGGCATATGCAATTATGCTAAATTATACGCTCTTTATCAGGTAAAAGATTATAATATGGTTCATACTGCGTTTATCTTTACTAAGAAGATATTATATTCTAGTAAAGTATATAATCTGTATGCTTTTTTCTAAAATAGGAAAATTATTATAACATCAAGTTATTATGCACTAGCTTCTGCCCACGGCTTCGTCCGCGTAGTACCGGATAAAAGTAGCCTATGTGCTATTCTGATGTATAAACTATATTACTGTAAAGTTTCTTTAAAATCCGTTAGTAGTTTTTGCGTGAAAGAGTAACAAACATCCGACCTCACAAACTTTCGCGTTTATAATATTAGTAGGATGACAATAGTTTTTAAATTTTGTTTTGTAATAAAAACAACTAGCTTAATTTTTGTTATAGATTTTGGCTTAGTCTACATATTATTATTTTAACGTGTCACAAAAAAATCCGGTTCAGCGAGACTCGAACTCGCACCTTCGCCTCTAATCGGCAATGCGTTGACCAATTCCGTCATGAATCGAATGACGCTGAGTCCGAAGAAATTGGGCACTACTTGCTACCTCTATTCAGCTAAGCGCTAAATGAACTTTATAACAAGTGTCTCATTAGGAACATTCCTGCTCAAAGACCGAAATTCGTTCGAACGAATGAGGAGCGATGAAATCATTGCTTTTTAAAAAAATATGAGAATTCTGATTTGAAAATTCTAGTCCCTCTGAATCGAAATTTATGGGACGTAACGCGACATATTTAAAATAATTATTTTATTAAAATCTAAAAAACAACGAACTGAAAACAAAACCTGCATCCGACTCAATCATGCGAAAAAAGTCCCGACGATAATGTTTTATCACGAAAATATGAACTAAATTCACTAACCGATAGTATGGATGGATTATTCGATTCAATGTGATTGCGGTTCCAACTCACTGACACGTTATAATAACATTTTGGAATTAGTACCTGCCACAATCATGCTAAAACCATTAAATAAAATCCGTATCTTCGCCTCTAGTCGACAATACCTTGACCAATCTCGTCATGAATCGAGCTGACGCTAGCTTTGAGATAAGTGGCCGCTTCTCTAGAATGCTGTAAGACAACCAAAACAGAGAAGTTGTCTAAAATACTAACTACGTCGTTCTAAATCTATTCATATAAACTAAGACGAATAGATAAGAAACTGCCAATACTCTTGGGTGCTAGGAAGCAAGTCGGCGATTGGAGATAAACTTGTGGATCAAGTGTAGAGCAAGTTCTAGAAGGTATTGAATACTTATCTATTTAAGAGACTGAGGAGCTGAAGTTATGAACAGTTGGCTTTAAGGCGAACGGGAGGACTGGAGTGGCAACATTTATTTCTGTTTTTATTTGGTTGTACCTGTTCGTCTGCATTTCTACCAATTTATTAGTTAGTATTTCTATTAATGCTCTTCACGCTGCCGTTTCTCTTAAATTTCAACACGAAATAAGATATTCCTTTTAATGGTCAAACATTAAAATGACAAATTACTCTACCATTCTTTGCAAAAACAAATGTGTAGCTACTACACTTTGTTTTAGCCACACAAAAGCTTTTATTCCATCAATAGAGATCCCGCCCAAATCGAGAGTAAACCAGACAATGACATGTGACGACATAAAGCTCGCCTGACACATATTTTGTTTCCCGCCATCAGACAATGCGCGCGCCGTTACAGGACACCATTGTTCCTTCGAGCCATATCCGTATAGCTGTGGGCGTCATTTTTTATTCGCACGGTGTAATGACGAATTGATTGGGCCAACGATCTTCAAATGAGGACAGTGGATTATTTCTAATGTGGGCGTTGTAATGATTCAGATGACAGTGAAATGAGGATGAAAGGACCGTTGTTGCGACCTAGTTCTCGCGTGTCATGTCGGGGTCAAGCTACACATCGTTCTTCAGCATCGCGTCCATACTAAACACGCTGTTTTGAATGTTATAACGGTCGCATTCAGACGTAACGTTTTTACGAGTACCATTATACGCTCGCAATGTTAGTGATGACAGTACTGAAGCGACGATGTGTAGCTTGACCGTAGGATTATGACATGAAGGCGTTTAGGGTAATTCAGTGCTTATTGGATTATGAGGGATAATGAAGATCGGTCTAAAAGCCCACTAAAACTATACGTAAAGGCATATGTGCGTGTAACAGCAGCTTATAGATAGGACATTTCCCACATGAAGCCCCGTTAAACAGCGTATCTTTCTATCAGACAATGTATAGCTTCAGTTAGGCTTTTAGCTACATATCCTCCAAACCCGGTACTTAAAAATAGTTAAATTTAAGGGTTGATTCTCAATAAAACCTAACCAGCAAAACTATCTGACTCGATCGAAGAAAAAATATGGTTAGTATGCGAGAGCAGCGGAAATATGTAAAGACATGTTACGATTTCGAACTCAAAAAGGTCAAAATAAATTAACAATACATCTTCAGAAACGGTCTAAACAGAGTTCGCTGACCAAGAGTTTAGGCTTTCAGACTTGAGACCACTTTTTCACTTGACCAGTGAAAAAAAACCTTGAAAACCTGTCACAGGAAACATTCAATCACTCACCAAGATACCATAACGTTGCCTAGTGGCCGATAACTAGACCAACACAACAGATAAGTGACGGTTGGTTTTGGGTCACTCTGCGGTGATAGTAGAAAATTATAACAATTGAACAAATAATAACAAGGACCACAAAATAACATATAGATAGAAGTAAATTAAAAACTAGAGGCATAGTAAAATAGTGAAAATAATAGGACCAGTGATATAAGTACTATAAATAGTCCAGTTGAAATGTTCGTGGCTTAGTCGTTATTAGCATATCAACTAGGTTTCATTTGGATTGGTGACGGTAGTGTTGTTTAGAACCTAGCGCTTCCGTGCTAAGGAGAACACGTTAAGATATCAATCCCAGCTGTAACAGTCGCAGTGTCTGTCGACCTGATTATTTTTGCATTTGATAGCCCAATTCATGAGGAAGGTTATTAAGGCTATTTAAAATTACGCTAGCAACGCTTAGGAGCCTAGTAAAAGAAGTAATAGGACGGTCGGGCGACTCGACGGGTTGGCGCGGGCGGGCGATGGGTCGGTCGGGGACCGAGGGCGGCCGTGTTACAGCTAGTTATGAATATTTTTATCACGGCTACGTTGTAGTTAATATAGGAAGCTATGTGGCCAGGAACGATGATGACAGAAGGAGCAGAGTGCTTACTGAGTGGTGGCCCGGAGACAGTAATCGTCCGCCGGCAATATACCCATCTTGTCGACATAGTAAAAACAGCAGGTTACATAGGTCCGATTGGCGCATGATCAAGGTGGATGGCACAAACAAACACCTTTGTCCAGCAGTGGGATGAGATGTCGTTGTACATGATGGTGATGATAAATAGATAGATAGAAAATGCTTTATTGCACAAGATAAAACAATTACATAGGCGAACTTAATGCTAATTAACATTTTCTTCCAGCTAACCTTTGTGTTATGAAGAGTGGAGCGGTAGTGCGTTTGGCTGATTACCAAAATAAGATAACAATTTATTAAATAAAATAACTAGCATAGAAGTAAACTACATACATAAAACGGAAAAATAAATCATACTTAAAAGTTACGTAAGTTCTTGAACTAAGAAATAATTTTTACCAATATGTAAGTACGTAAGTGGAAAATTTCTGCTGCTTCCGTCCAAGTGCTGATATAAACTAGGCAAACACCTGTTAAGATCGACTAGACAAGGTTCGCCATGAGTGCCTTAAAATTTACTCGTATAACACATCATGAAACGTAATAAAGAGAATCATAATATTATATCAGATATTCCAAACATTTGTACCAACATGTTTCAGAGCATCGAACACGGCAGAATTATTGATTGTCGTCGATACTAAGAAACCGTGTCACGAAATGTAATAAAATTTTATCGGGCGGTTATCTTGGTACTCCGATATCGGCTAGCAAACATTCGCGTACCTATCAATGTATTTTACTAATGTTTGCATAACCTACTTTTAAACCTTGACAGTATCTTGTTGAAATAGAACGCAGGTATTTAGTGACTTTAATATTTTCACTGGTGATATCTCATCATTCGATGAACACTTATTTATTTTCGAAGTATAACGATTTCATCAAACAGTAATGTTTTACCTGAAAAATAAAATCTGGAAGACTGGTAAGAGTGAATAGATATATTTTAGACCTTCATAGCTCCTAGAACTTCATGTCGGCCATATCATCAGGTGAGATTATAGACCAAAGAAAAATCTTGATAAAAAAAGATTTTCTTTTAAGATAATTGGCAAACGCAACAAGCATATAGCGTCATTATTTCATGATAAAAATCCATTCGGAGAATTAACAAATGTCAAATAAATCTGAACAACTCTCAGTTATTATCGTATATATTACTATACCAATCGGAATAGCCAAATTATTCAGCTTATCTTTTCTCGATAATGATGACTACGTTACATGGTTTGTGTTTTTATTCTAAAACCTTTTACCGGGAAACTTCAAGATTACCGGATATTCGCAATCGCTATCATGACTTCCGCTTATTAATTACTCATATCTCGTAAAGTAAATCATTTTGCAACTGTCGATTGGCCAGAAGATATAGCATCTATAAACTAACAACGTGCAGAAATTTCACTCGATACTTGCTTGACTATGAAGGCGTCTAAGACATCCCAACTTTAAGGGCGTAATAACCATAATAGCATCCTTTCCATTAAAAGGTTGGATGATACTGGCCTTCATTTGAAGCCAAGTTGCCTTCTACTTTTAAAAAACTTAATGTATGGGATTGACTTCATCAATCGAAATGTGATCACGTGGTATCGATAGTTCGATAGCTCCCCTCGTACTATTTTAAATTGTATTTTCTACAAGCGACATCGCTTATCCTCAGATACATACACACTGAGTATGTATGTTTGTTTAGTTTTACATCGCTAATAATTGCATGTAATATATAATGCTGTTTTGGCTAATCCTTCTGTTGTCGTGCCGATATACTCGTAGTTCACGTTTGCAAATGCATGCCTGTGCATGACCAATCTATCATTGGTTCCGTCTTGGTAATCTATTGCAACAACACGGCTATCTGTAATGCACACAGCTGTTGGATTGGAAACAAGTTCCTCAACGCGAGGTGGCAGACTCGCTTATTTGCGGAAAGTGTCTTATCGTTATTTTACTTTTAGTTTCTGAATCAGATTTTTGGTAGGAGCCAAGAAGTAAAGCGCACTAATTTTCTTATACAAAATTATTTCTTCTACGTCAGATCACAAGGCCTTTTTCAGGGACACCCACTGAACTTGGTCATTGGCGAGAATAATGCAGGGCGAAGAAATTATTAGGAAAGAAAAGTAGAGTATAAATTAAATCATAATAACACCCAACAGTCACATACACAGTCTTAATCCCAGATAAGGGTTCTCTATATTATGGGTATCAGGAACTATGAGTACCATGCTACCACATGACTCAGACCCTTCAGCTGGTCAAGTTGTGGCTTCTGTTTCGTTTCGCATAGTTGATGTACTGACCAGTTGTTCAACTTGAGTAGTCAAAGTGCGGAAGTATTTTAGCCTTACTCCAGTTTACTGGTCGCAGCTGAGTCAGAAAGGCATGTCACTTCTTCAAGGATGCCTCAGCGCAGTTTAACACATTGACAGTCATGCTTGCGTCATTATAATGAAATGGCTATCAGCACAGCTGTTCTTCAACGTAGTAACGTATGCGGAAGCATTTACCCGATTGCCTCATCCCAGTTCACTTGTTATTGCTGAGTCAGTACTTGCTTCTTCAGGATGCCTTTATGCAGTTCTGTGTCACATCAAAAGATAAAGGTTGTACCTACGTAATCTATTGCAAAATGGCTACCTGCAGCTGTTTATAAAACAAGTTCTTCACGTGGTAAACTTGTGCGGAAGCACTGGCACAAATCGTGTGGTAGCTGAGTTGTAGTTTTTAAATAGTAGTATCGTACTCTACAAAGTGAGTAATGCACATCTGAAGAGGACAGCAGACACGCCATACGTTGTTTGTAACAGAATATCTTCGGTCTATAAACACCAACTTCAGTTTTGTCATATCCCATACCTTAATTCCTTTAATCATGTAAGAACACTGTTGAGAAAGGTATGTTGAGTTGGTTTGCGTATATAGAAAGGATGGACGAAAGAAGATTAATAAAACAAGTATACAAGGCGAGCGTGAATGGGATAGTTGGAAGAGGAAGGCCTCGGCGAACGTACTCTAGACCAAATTGGAAACATTCTAGAGAAAGGTCAGGTCAGAAGTACACTAAACCGCCGTGCTTGTAAGAAGATTTTGATGAGGATGAATGAAGCGAAAGAGGTATGAATGCCAGGATCGTAGCAAGTGGAAATCCTTGGTCTCTGCCTCCTCTACCCCTCCGGGAAACAGGCGTGATTATATGTATATATGTATGTAACATTTAAGCAATATAATCAATTTTTTTTATGTTGTCACTCTAAACTTGATAGCACCGCGTACTTTGAGATAATTACGCTCCACGTGTCCGATTAAGACTTGTATCACTTTTAACATAAGTACATCCATTGAATACCTAACTTTGGCACAGTGGAGTGAAACCAGTTTCTTGTGTCATACTGTTGTGATTTCAGAGGTGACCCAACCTAAAACTTGCACTATAAACGTTATCAAATTATTATTTGTTCATTTGTAATCGAGGGCACACCGTCTGTGATACAACTGATACGTTATCATTAACACATTGTACATGATAAAGGGTTTGGAGTTCCGTTAACTTGTTATTTTGGGAGGGAAATTATTAGTGGGTTTTACAAATAACCATAGAATGTGACGCTCAATTGTGGCCCTATAATGCTAGTCTGATTGATACCGCCACAGAGATTTTTGAGACTCGATTAATCGATTTAAAGAGTTGGTGATAGAGGAAAGCTTACCCAGTACCAAGTCTTCTTCAGGCCTTCTATAGTATTCTCTAGCTTAACAAGCCCTTGATTGCAGTCAGCAAATAACATACCTGGAAATAAATACAAAAATATTAAGACTTTAACAACAGAGATCAAAATGTATTAATTTACATATATTATGTTGATGGCGCGAGGAACTTTCTACAGTTAATATATATTTCGTAACTCAATTAAACAATTGGATTCCTCATTATCATCATCAACAGCCTGTGGAAGTCTACTGCTGGCTAGTGCCACCGACTTCCCGCAACATTTAAGATGTCGTCGGACTGAAGAATCTTGTGTATTCAACCTCTGATCTGTCAGTTCACCTTGGAATAGTCAAATAGGTATTTTTATAGTTTCCTAGAAATACCAGGAAAACACTACAAAGACATTAATTTAGTGTTTACGCTTGCGTACGTTGTCAGTTTAAACACATAACTGGAATTTGCATTGCAAGTGATTTCTGCAATAGAAGCGCATAGAAATCATAGTTGAGTCGCATATACAGTTTATTTCTACAAGAGTTCTAGTTTAATTTACAGGAAAATCGAATTCATTATTTAATTCTTTGATTATCAGTCTGTGGTTTCATTAGGTGCTATTTTCTGTACACTTATCAATATAAGGAAGGAAGATGTATTATGGATTTACCATTATTATAACAAAGAACTTCACAATAGAGCAATAACATACATATTTTTGGATTATTTTCATCATCCGTCGTGAAGATATAAAAAATTAGCTTCAGCCCACGGCTTCGCCCGCGTGGTACCCAGATAAAACATAGTCTATGTGTTATTCTGATGTATAATACTGTAAAGTTTCATTCAAAGTCCGTTCAATAGTTTTTACGAGAAATAGTAACAAATATCCATAATTCAGTACATCGATCATATTTTTCTTGGATAAATCACTATTCATATAGGTTTCTAGGTCGTGAAAACATCCCTTTATCCATTTTCACATATAATTTTATTTCCCCAAAGAAGGGATCGTAATTTAATAAATGAGCCAATAGCCGTAGGATATAAAAGGCTCAAATCTAGATCTCCGATAACCATCAAGATAACCTGATGTCATTGAATGGGATAGAAAAGATATTAGGAAGGATCTCTGACTCAAGTGGACTGAAATCTTTTCATTTTTCATCACGTAAGACTTGATGTTTAAAGAAACTCTGCGCTTTGTAAAAGTTACACGAGGGGTAAAACCGGTTCGGATCATTGGTTTGGTTTGGTTTCACTTAGACTTGTTTACGTAGGCTATTTCGACCAAATAGACAGGAAAAACCTATCTATTTGGCTAGGCGATAATAAAATATGTAAGTGTATTAGGGTACTATTACGGAATATGAATGTTTAGCAGTTTGACGTAGCAGCGCCTCGAGATCTTACGGTTTAAAATCGGATTTACCATTCGTATTAATTGTCATCAATCGTGCTGATTCGTGCAAAAAAAATATTGTAAAGCAACTACGTACTTGGCGAGTTGCCCTTTCTGGAAGGCAAATTTAAGGTGACGTGTATATTGCAAAGCAATGAGTTGTTATCAATTCATAATCACTCACTAACATTAGGATCGTTTCTGCCTCTATCTTTTGTTTAGTGTTAGAAAAGGACAGGGTTAGAGTTAGCGAGGGATTATGAATAAGATTCCTCTATTGAGTTGAATTTATAGACACTAGACTAGACCAAGGGTCGGAAATCTGCGGCTCGCGAGCCACATGCGGCTCTTTGGATGTGAAGCTGCGGCTCTTTAGTTCCATATGCAAATATTATTTATTAAATAAAAAAAAACATTTAAAAATCGTTCTGAATCGATAAACGGGGATTAGGCACCATTTCTATCTCTCAGCCACTTGTACTTGTTTTTACCGCAAAAAAAAGAAAAACAATTGTGGCTCTTTAAAAACTAAAATTTTGTAAATTGTAATTTTTGACTCTTCCGACTCAAAAGGTTGCCGACCCCTGGACTAGACATTTTATTCATTCCATTGGCTAGCGATTATGTACAAACTAACTCATCACTTCGGCTACGACATATCTACATGACGGCTTCCCTTTTCTGGAAGTTACGGATCGATGATCATACTAGTCTGTCTGGCGGATGGTCATTTACATTTTTCCATTGTCCGCCATTAATTATGCATGGGCAATTCAGCCATTTCGGTTCGTAAGCCTAAGCAGATAAGGGTTCTCTATATTATGGGTATCAGGAACTATGAGTACCATGCTACCACATGACTCAGACCCTTCAGCTGGTCAAGTTGTGGCTTCTGTTTCGTTTCGCATAGTTGATGTACTGACCAGTTGTTCAACTTGAGTAGTCAAAGTGCGGAAGTATTTTAGCCTTACTCCAGTTTACTGGTCGCAGCTGAGTCAGAAAGGCATGTCACTTCTTCAAGGATGCCTCAGCGCAGTTTAACACATTGACAGTCATGCTTGCGTCATTATAATGAAATGGCTATCAGCACAGCTGTTCTTCAACGTAGTAACGTATGCGGAAGCATTTACCCGATTGCCTCATCCCAGTTCACTTGTTATTGCTGAGTCAGTACTTGCTTCTTCAGGATGCCTTTATGCAGTTCTGTGTCACATCAAAAGATAAAGGTTGTACCTACGTAATCTATTGCAAAATGGCTACCTGCAGCTGTTTATAAAACAAGTTCTTCACGTGGTAAACTTGTGCGGAAGCACTGGCACAAATCGTGTGGTAGCTGAGTTGTAGTTTTTAAATAGTAGTATCGTACTCTACAAAGTGAGTAATGCACATCTGAAGAGGACAGCAGACACGCCATACGTTGTTTGTAACAGAATATCTTCGGTCTATAAACACCAACTTCAGTTTTGTCATATCCCATACCTTAATTCCTTTAATCATGTAAGAACACTGTTGAGAAAGGTATGTTGAGTTGGTTTGCGTATATAGAAAGGATGGACGAAAGAAGATTAATAAAACAAGTATACAAGGCGAGCGTGAATGGGATAGTTGGAAGAGGAAGGCCTCGGCGAACGTACTCTAGACCAAATTGGAAACATTCTAGAGAAAGGTCAGGTCAGAAGTACACTAAACCGCCGTGCTTGTAAGAAGATTTTGATGAGGATGAATGAAGCGAAAGAGGTATGAATGCCAGGATCGTAGCAAGTGGAAATCCTTGGTCTCTGCCTCCTCTACCCCTCCGGGAAACAGGCGTGATTATATGTATATATGTATGTAACATTTAAGCAATATAATCAATTTTTTTTATGTTGTCACTCTAAACTTGATAGCACCGCGTACTTTGAGATAATTACGCTCCACGTGTCCGATTAAGACTTGTATCACTTTTAACATAAGTACATCCATTGAATACCTAACTTTGGCACAGTGGAGTGAAACCAGTTTCTTGTGTCATACTGTTGTGATTTCAGAGGTGACCCAACCTAAAACTTGCACTATAAACGTTATCAAATTATTATTTGTTCATTTGTAATCGAGGGCACACCGTCTGTGATACAACTGATACGTTATCATTAACACATTGTACATGATAAAGGGTTTGGAGTTCCGTTAACTTGTTATTTTGGGAGGGAAATTATTAGTGGGTTTTACAAATAACCATAGAATGTGACGCTCAATTGTGGCCCTATAATGCTAGTCTGATTGATACCGCCACAGAGATTTTTGAGACTCGATTAATCGATTTAAAGAGTTGGTGATAGAGGAAAGCTTACCCAGTACCAAGTCTTCTTCAGGCCTTCTATAGTATTCTCTAGCTTAACAAGCCCTTGATTGCAGTCAGCAAATAACATACCTGGAAATAAATACAAAAATATTAAGACTTTAACAACAGAGATCAAAATGTATTAATTTACATATATTATGTTGATGGCGCGAGGAACTTTCTACAGTTAATATATATTTCGTAACTCAATTAAACAATTGGATTCCTCATTATCATCATCAACAGCCTGTGGAAGTCTACTGCTGGCTAGTGCCACCGACTTCCCGCAACATTTAAGATGTCGTCGGACTGAAGAATCTTGTGTATTCAACCTCTGATCTGTCAGTTCACCTTGGAATAGTCAAATAGGTATTTTTATAGTTTCCTAGAAATACCAGGAAAACACTACAAAGACATTAATTTAGTGTTTACGCTTGCGTACGTTGTCAGTTTAAACACATAACTGGAATTTGCATTGCAAGTGATTTCTGCAATAGAAGCGCATAGAAATCATAGTTGAGTCGCATATACAGTTTATTTCTACAAGAGTTCTAGTTTAATTTACAGGAAAATCGAATTCATTATTTAATTCTTTGATTATCAGTCTGTGGTTTCATTAGGTGCTATTTTCTGTACACTTATCAATATAAGGAAGGAAGATGTATTATGGATTTACCATTATTATAACAAAGAACTTCACAATAGAGCAATAACATACATATTTTTGGATTATTTTCATCATCCGTCGTGAAGATATAAAAAATTAGCTTCAGCCCACGGCTTCGCCCGCGTGGTACCCAGATAAAACATAGTCTATGTGTTATTCTGATGTATAATACTGTAAAGTTTCATTCAAAGTCCGTTCAATAGTTTTTACGAGAAATAGTAACAAATATCCATAATTCAGTACATCGATCATATTTTTCTTGGATAAATCACTATTCATATAGGTTTCTAGGTCGTGAAAACATCCCTTTATCCATTTTCACATATAATTTTATTTCCCCAAAGAAGGGATCGTAATTTAATAAATGAGCCAATAGCCGTAGGATATAAAAGGCTCAAATCTAGATCTCCGATAACCATCAAGATAACCTGATGTCATTGAATGGGATAGAAAAGATATTAGGAAGGATCTCTGACTCAAGTGGACTGAAATCTTTTCATTTTTCATCACGTAAGACTTGATGTTTAAAGAAACTCTGCGCTTTGTAAAAGTTACACGAGGGGTAAAACCGGTTCGGATCATTGGTTTGGTTTGGTTTCACTTAGACTTGTTTACGTAGGCTATTTCGACCAAATAGACAGGAAAAACCTATCTATTTGGCTAGGCGATAATAAAATATGTAAGTGTATTAGGGTACTATTACGGAATATGAATGTTTAGCAGTTTGACGTAGCAGCGCCTCGAGATCTTACGGTTTAAAATCGGATTTACCATTCGTATTAATTGTCATCAATCGTGCTGATTCGTGCAAAAAAAATATTGTAAAGCAACTACGTACTTGGCGAGTTGCCCTTTCTGGAAGGCAAATTTAAGGTGACGTGTATATTGCAAAGCAATGAGTTGTTATCAATTCATAATCACTCACTAACATTAGGATCGTTTCTGCCTCTATCTTTTGTTTAGTGTTAGAAAAGGACAGGGTTAGAGTTAGCGAGGGATTATGAATAAGATTCCTCTATTGAGTTGAATTTATAGACACTAGACTAGACCAAGGGTCGGAAATCTGCGGCTCGCGAGCCACATGCGGCTCTTTGGATGTGAAGCTGCGGCTCTTTAGTTCCATATGCAAATATTATTTATTAAATAAAAAAAAACATTTAAAAATCGTTCTGAATCGATAAACGGGGATTAGGCACCATTTCTATCTCTCAGCCACTTGTACTTGTTTTTACCGCAAAAAAAAGAAAAACAATTGTGGCTCTTTAAAAACTAAAATTTTGTAAATTGTAATTTTTGACTCTTCCGACTCAAAAGGTTGCCGACCCCTGGACTAGACATTTTATTCATTCCATTGGCTAGCGATTATGTACAAACTAACTCATCACTTCGGCTACGACATATCTACATGACGGCTTCCCTTTTCTGGAAGTTACGGATCGATGATCATACTAGTCTGTCTGGCGGATGGTCATTTACATTTTTCCATTGTCCGCCATTAATTATGCATGGGCAATTCAGCCATTTCGGTTCGTAAGCCTCAGTTTCGTGCGACTTTCCGTGTTTTCATATGGAGTTTTGCATACTTCGAGCGATAATGGTTTCGAATTCATATTTTTTAATAAACATGTGTGATGCAAGATATCGTAGATTTTAACCATTTAATTTAATTAGTCAAAATGAATGAATATTCGTAAATGTGGTCAACAGAATACAGAGCTATGGTCTGACGTTGACGGTGATTTGTGGAAGTTATCATATTTGTTATTTAAAGTCAGAGATGGCACAACTGTAACGAAAGGATAACTGTCAAAAATATGAAATTGGTTATGGGCAGGCAACCTCTAGCTTACAATACCACTGTCTAGCACCAGTTAGTAACAGAGAACTGACCTAACATAGAACAGATTAAAAAAGAACACTAAGTGGACATATGTGTATATTTGTAATTGGAGCGATTTTTTTTTAATTATGCCTGTATCATATAAGTTGCACAATTTTTACTCACGACGACGTAAGGAAACCTTATATGCAGCTGATCCGACTGAAATTCATTTTTTACAATAGATTTTTATGACTTTAATGATGGTTCTAAGATAGGTTTTATGACTAGAAGTCACTATGGATGGCAGCTTTGAATTTTTTTTTACCAAAAAAAATATCTTATTGTATTTACTGTCCTTGTATATTTTCGAAGTTTGACTACATTGATAAAGTCCATATTCAGCGAGAAGTATAAATCATCAACATAAAAGCCCTCTCAACAACACCCATTCAATTTGTTTTCAGGTCAGAAGTTTCTATTTATTTTATTCTTGCGAGCAATATGTCACTGCTTTCCCTCGTATGAAAATCATATTCCGTATAGCGTGAAACGCAATCGACGTCATGTTTATCACCATCATTCGAAAACCGTTTTTGGCGGAGGTAAGTTTGTTCCGTAACAGGTTATAAAAAAATGTAAGCAATAAAAATACACGTTTCGCATCGCGCTCATTCTAAAGCACTCGGGTAGGTCTATATCATTCATAACTCGACCGGGTAGTCGATAATTTTCATACGGATTCCCATTACGGAAACAACAAATGATTGCATGTTCTGCAGATATTTGTTCCGGGCCTCGGTATTATGGTACCAAGGTACTCGTAATTCTTGATACCGACACTGGGAGTCCTAGTGTGATACCGCAACACCCAAACCAGGAACAAAGAAATTATTTTCCGAAATCCTAACCCGAGAAGGTGCAACGGGAAGATGAAGTTTGTATGAAAAAACCGCGGGGCGTTCCACTATTTTTCTCATAAAAAATTGAATAAGACCTGCCGTAAGTCTTTTCTTGGGCTTAGTCCAGGGGGGATTAGTGTCTTCGTAATGCAACATCTGTTAGTAACTGGTTTCTCCTGCAACTCCGACCAGTAATTTTATCAGAACGGATCTTGAATACGGGTAAGTTATTCACGGCGGCAACTTAGTTGTGGGCTGGACTGGTTTAGTAAGGTTTTCCCGGAGATTTCTGATATTCTGTTCATATACATTTTGTATAACGTATGCAATGTAACCCTTAATAATGCGAAGACTTAGTCCCGTTTGCACTAAACTTTAACATCTCTAAGTTCATGCCTACTAACAAGTTTCCGTAGATAGGCGATAGGTTCATATAGGCAAGCTTAACCCTAAAAGGGGTTTTTAATCCTTTAAAGTTGGTAGGTGTACAAAGACAGGAAGAAAGAAACTTAATATTACTATACTTACTCGTAAAATACCTGTCGGCGCATGGGCGTTATTATGCTTCATCGGCGCAGAACCACGAGTTATTTAACAAATCATCACTTAGATATTCAAAATACAGTGTAGTTGTTATTTTTACCATGTTTACCTTCAAAAACCATTTGTAAACTTAAATGATTGTAAATGGAGAAATTCAAAAGCTTGCAAGTAATTTAAACTTGTTCGAACAAGTAGCTTGCTTGAGTTTGTGTTTTTGCATAAATACGAGCGACGAACCGAATACGATTCATTCTCGCTCGAGCCGTCGGACCGTACAGACCCAGAAACCCTCTGTACAACGAAGAATAAATTAGAAGAACATCTCCTGGAGTTTACTTTCGTCGTCAACTATGAGTGACCAGCATGCTGGTGATGGTAGTGGCGTCAGCATTGTTGACGACAAACTTTCTTAAAAACCACCTTGAAGTCACCAGCTCCGTCATACCACTATAGTAGCGACAGTAGTTATACTTATATGTCAAAGTCGACTCAGAGATGTCAAAGGCTTTGCTCAAGTTTTTTTTAGTGCAGATAAAAAGTAGCCTGTGTTATTCTAGGCCACAAACCTTTACAAATTTTCCAAAAGGTCCAGCCCTTAGGATTGAATATTATAGATAAATATCCCGTTTCTACTGTAAATTATGGTCTCAGTCTTTCTCTACATTAATCCTCACGCGTATGAATTGATCTCTACCAGCGGTGCCATTGTGATTACTTCCATCGTTCTCAATTTTTACACTAGTACAGACTCGTTATAGACTCATAGTGGAGGAATTGGTCCAATAAGAGGGCTCGATGATGATAGTATTTTGAAGACGATGACAAATGACAATAGCCCCACAGGCAACTTTTGATATATTTGTATTGTATCACCTTTATAATGAGAACGGCTAATACGTATGTCTTTCCTGATAAAAACAATCTGGATTTCTTCAAGGTGGTGGAAAGGACCAATGCCAAATCTGTTCTCCAAATTATAAATTCCATACATGGATTCCCAAGCAATCCCATGCCATTTTTAATATAAAAATAAAGTAGTTTTCTTTCCCAGTCACGAGTTTTAGGTAGGTTGGTAGGTACAGTTCACAGAAAAAGCCTTAAGACTATATTGTTTTCGTTTTCCTAAGGTATCCAAGACATTCCTTGGACTTGCTAGTCAGACGACACAGGCTAGATAAATGCAGCGAAGCGAAATCAGGAATGCAACTGATTTCAATCGCCAGTGCGTTTTTCTAATCGTTATCAGATACGATGCTTTAACTCACGGCATAGAGGAACTAGATACAAAAATATTTAACTCTCTAAAATTCGCATTCTAGTATCGGAATCCTCAGATCAGACAGACAGACACGATAACCGCCCACTTTCTAGTGCACAATGAGCGCTCAGTTGTTCTGGCAGCAAACGACCACATGCGTTGCGAAAGCCGGATATCTTGAATTCTTATGAAGGCAATTTTGAAAGTTATCATATTGCACTGCTATTTCTATCTCGATATTTTAATGTACTGCACAACGAAATCAAGAATGAAAAGCTAAGATAACACCTACGAAGAAAGACTAGTTACACCTACTTCCCCTATTCCGTGAGAACACGTGTTGGCGTAGCTTGCCCAGTCGTTCTCAGATCAACTAGGTTATGCAACCTACCGCCAGGTCATTTAGATGAGGCACCGGTAGTAAGTGACATTTAGATCTGAGCGCTTCCGTACTTCGGGGATATGTCAGTTTCGACCATAACAGCGATAAAGCGAAGTCCAAAAATCCCGAGACCAAAGATGGCTATTATAATCTCATTGCGAACCTACTTCACAGGCACCTATTGGGCTCGGAATAACACGATTCCGGATTTTGACTTAATAAGTGCTATAATCAGAATAGTTTATCTTCTGCAGTGGATAGCGGTTTAACAAAAACTTCATCAAAAGTTTTGTAAGCCTTTGATATCGGCATTGCTGGAAATAACTAGAGCGATAACTTTTTTCTCGCGACATAAAGACCCGTTTATACGTTTGCCATAAGAGGTTGTAAGTGAGTTGTTTTTTTGACCATTACCATTTTTGAAACAGCTTAAACGATTGAAATGCGATTTTTTGCAACATATTTGTATATCTTCAAGGATGGTTCTTAGACAGTTTTATCGCCACAATTTACAAGAGGGCGCAGCCATCGAGTATGGAAAGACTAGTCAGGAGATTTCAATTTTTGTAAAAAAGTACATGTTCAGCTTCGGCTACAATTTCATAAGCGTTTTTCGAACCCACACACGCAATTAAATGCATTCACGACTGACAATCAACCTCATAAATGATTCTCTCAAATTGGGTCACCAACCCGCATAATATCATCAATTTTAAACACAAATTGATTGCTTGTTTTAATGCTACTGAATAATTAATGTTCGAATCGAGAAGCTTAATCGAAATAGCCATAACAGGAAGAACTCGATTTAAAAACAAACAAGTTGAAGAAACTAAATGATTTAAAGCTTCAAGGCTCTCATTACTTCGTCAATTTCCAGTCCCGCTTGGATGCAGATGTCTGTCTTTATGAATATGAAGCGGACAAACCGTAACCAACTCTTGAAAGATAACAGTGGTCGCTGCTCACTTGTCCTCGTCGGTTCTTATGAGCTATGGACTTATTCTGGTGTCAGCCTTCGGCATTTTGAGGCTGCCCGAAGGACTCCGAGCTGGCCTAACGACTTGTGATTGTCTGTACCTACACCTTACGTGTCCTCTACTGCACGGAAACCACTACCGGACCTGGTCACCTATCCAATTGGTAACCTGGTGGAAAATTGTTTAACCTAGCTGATCTGTTAAGAACGACTACGCCAAGCTAAGCCACGAGCGATTGAGGCGTCCACTTTTTTGAATTTGAATACCATGTGACAGCGGCTCATAAAGAAAGATTAAGAGATAATGAGATTAATAGATACGCCTGAATTGCTTTGCGCCTGGATTCTGGCAACTTTTGAGCGCGCTCGAATAATGTGAACGCTAAGAACTGAGCGGATATTCAGCATCGTCCGCTATGTGTACAGTGTTCTTCCACAGTACAGACCCATGATTGTCCAAAAACAAAAAAGTAGTATCTCCGTAGGAACAAAGGTCCGCGTCCTCATTTCAGCCCGAACTGGTTTAATTAAACCTACAATTAAGACTTCCTGCGTGCAAGGCTGAATGCTAAGGGCGGAGATAATTCTCGTTTTCCGTTTAGATGCGAATAAAAACTATGTAAAATACCTGTATGACGAGCATAATAGAATAAAATGTGCATAGATGATTTGACACACATCAAAGCACAGAAAAGACAAGTATAAAATAAAAATAGACGATAGATACCGTATGATAAGTACCTACAATAGACAAAAAAGAAGATTTTTGAGCTAATGACAGGCCAGTTCTCTGACGCTCTCGATACAGCGATTTCTCTGTAAATTTGAATTAAAGAACTAAAAAATGTGTCTTGCCTGTCACAGATCAAAAATAACACCACCACTCATTTCCGTGTAGAGATAAAAAACGATATAGAAACTACTTTGTTTATGGAATCTTATTAGAAAGTTGAATTCAATGAGATTATTGATTGCTCTATATTAATTTATGATTCAATATTGCACGCGACAGTTTAATTAACTTTCGAATTGGTGATCGATAACCCTCACTTTTTAAAATAACTTCATATTTTTTTTTCTCAAAACATCACTAGTAAAACTGCTGATGGACGCTCAAAAATAACGAGTTTTAAATAAATGTTCACACTATTTCCACTCAATCAAACTGTTTTATCGAATGTCAAAGGCCTAACGGAACGTCGAAAATGAAACCTATTTGTTTTCTCGTTGAAACAATTAACTTCTCAATTGTACTTCACTCGGCAGCTGTTGTACAGCTGCGCTCTCATTGGTGGATATTTTTATGCGAATTTTGTTAAGGTTCCGTGAAAGTTTTTATTCAGAATCCCTAGAAATGTTAACAACCTTTGATGATTAGATTTTGTTATGAAAACTTCATTTTTTTTGTTTAAAAGTAGAAAATTTGTACATGAGCTAGATGGCCAATGTCATAGTTTCGACATCAAAGAAAGAAAGAAAAGAAAAATAAATATTTCGGCCCTACCGTGGTAGGTGGCCGTAGTAGATACTGCAAAATATACCTAGTTCTTTTCGTGAAGGGCGGGCCAAACAGGCGGATGATCTGCTAAAAACGACAATTGTTTGTGTTTATGATAAAATGAATAACCAGGCATGCTATACGCCATCAGATTAACGATCCTGGAAAATAATCTACTTCTATTTGGTAACTAGCGACCGCGCTTGTGGGTTCATCCTTTCCTCTAACCAAATCACGATATTACTAAAAGCTCTAATCTGTCTGTATGTAATAGAATTCCGGATACATTAGAACGAGCCATAATCCCGTGTCCGGTACAGCTGCGCGGTAAATGTTTCACGCGATAAATTGTTGAGGCGTGGTGCATAGTTCTGTTCTTAGCTGTACTAAGATAGACACATAAAATTGCATAGCTTGTTTACATACGAATCTTATGGATGCGTATGAACGCGCTTCGATGTAATAGCATGAGCCCATGGACATAGAATGAACATTGGAACTTTGCAACCAGTACAAATAAATATATTGAGCGGCCGACCGCGAATTATGCGAAACTAGTTGCTAGGCCTAGGAAATAGATTTCTCAATCGGTCGAGCACTGGCGGTGTAACGGCAATGGCCCCGACCTTAAATCCGAAAGGCATGGCTTCGAATCACGTTTTGCAAAAAAAGTCCACTCGAAAATTGTATGTGCGCAATGCTCTTAAGCGGTCAAAGAAAATACAAGTGAACATTTTGAGCAGCATTTTTTCTTCCCAATCCAAAAATTCGAAGACATGGCTGGATATGGATCATGGGTCGCCATTAATGCGAATATAGCCTTTGCGAGGTACACTGAATATTTTCACCATCATCGGTCACTAGTTCTTCTTTAGGGCCATCATACCTCAACCTGATAGTGTTCAGGTCACTGGTCTAAAGCAAGCCCAAGAAAAACACGATGACTTATATGGCGGCGTGGTATCTGATAAGTATTGGTAGAGTGCTGACAGCATAATCATATTGTTCATAATCGACCGAGTGTGCCTTTTCGTCTGTTTTCATTTTCGCTCTTTAGTATTCTCACTCTGAGCGTATAATAGTGTTGTATGAAGCTAATATGGTAAGATGACTCTTGCGAGGAATTTAATTAGTTCGCAACTTAGTTGGTATGCTAATGGCGCGACTAGATAGAATAGTGTAGGAGCTGAGATCGAATTATGTTGAACTATGCTTTGTTATTGTTGTGTTCTAGAACTTGTTCGAAAGAAAAGTTTGTGACTACTGTTTGTTCTTTACTACAGACAGCCGTAGGGGGTGAAGCTTCTAAAGGCTAAAGATGACGACTTTTTGCTACAAGTAAATAGCTGGTTTCTATTAAAAGCCATTTATTGTCTTAAGAAATCCACTATAGACGTATTTGGACCGAATTTAGAGTTGAGAGAATTGATTGAAAGTCTGTAGTTTAATAGAAGTGAAACTCCCTATATAGGATTTGGTAGCGGCGAAATGTTGTTCCCAAGTTTTGCTTCTGTTCTTCTTTTAAAGTTCTAGTAGATAGATTATATTTTTTACGGACTTATTGAGAGAAACTGCCAAGCCAATAATGAGATTTGCAAAAAACTCGAAAGTGTTAGTCATCCGAAGTAATGAGGCCACTCAAGGCTTTCACCTTGTTCTATGATGGATTGGAATTCCAATACATTGTCGTCATTGAAAGAAGTAGGCCTTATTGCAAAAAAATAGATACAAAAAGTGGTCATGTAACACCTTCAATAGTCAGAAACTTTACACAGCACAAAAAAGGAGGAAGTATGTCACAAAACATACAAACCTATCTCAAAAATAAATAGAAATAACGATGGACAATTTATTATTCTTACTGTCCCAAAAAATCCCAGAGCGGTCAAGAACTAAATAGGGCTTAAAACCTAAACTTTATAGTAATCCATGTTTGGTTCATGTTGGTTCATGTCCGTTCTGGGTCGCATGTACATCTTTCTTTCTGTTCCGAAGCCCTGAGGTACATAACGGCTAAAATATATTTGCTATACCCCAGGAGTTTATAAGCCACGGATTGCAGATGAGAATAGCCGCCAATTAGGTCCTTCTTGAAGACAAAATTTTATATGTTTTACAATGAACATATAAATACGAGTACATTGAAAGCTGGGTTGTATCTGCAGTGAAGTACGATAATATAACATATCAATACAAATTAACAACAAAAAAACAAAATATTTCGAGAAAGCCACTCACGGAGAAACTCCGAATTAATCAAAAGCGTCCGACGACCCATCAATTAAATTAATATCGTCCCGTAGTGATTTATTAAAACGAATATCGCACTCATAAATTTCCAATTAGAGGGAAAGGAAAGTCTGCTATTAAACTTCCATATTCATGAATGTCAAGTCTCATGTGACCTTGCCCGCCCGACGTTTTTAAGGTCGCAAAAGCGAAATCCGACTTGGGTTCACACTTTCGCTGTCAAATCTACAAAAACAGATGTCTGTTGTGGTTTTTGAGTTCATGCTGCAGTCTTTTATCAATAGCTCTCTTAAAACTAGTAGTTCATCCTTAACTGAGTGCAGAACTTTGTGGTAATCCGATCTTTATATTTACACAAAATATAAAGATCGGATTATTAGGATATGTTGCAGTTTGTGCGTCGTCATTTTGGAGAAAACAACAAGTAAGTTGCAGTACGTGCGTTCTGCTAAGGGACGAAAAAAATACCTAAACCTTTTGTTGCATTTCGTGCGTCGAGTAAATTTATAATTATGTGCATCTAAGTTTTACCATAGAGCAGCAAAACTTTTAAAAGTCTCATTATAATTATCATAATTTGTTCTAGGTTTGAGGGATTCAATAAAAAACTAGAATTTGTGTAAATAAAATGTATATATTTTAAATAGAACTGTTTATGTTACATTGTTTTCTTTATGATAACAAGTAAGGTAGTCAATATTTTGGGATAAAAAGAAAGTTTTGGCGTACATAGTTAACCGGCGATGCACTATGGGAAGAGATTTGTCTGTGGTAACGCAGATGCTTCCATGACAGTGCGTCAGTCTGTGCATGGTCACCTCCATAAAACTACGGACCGGGGAACTGTGGGATTAAAAATTGAGAAACTTGTTGGCTTTGCTTGCTCGATCAATTATATATTAGAAACAAAACGAAGCTGGAAATTCCTTATCGTTAGAATGTCACATGTGACCTTGTCCGCTCGAAGTATTTGAGGTCGTAAAAACGAAATCCGTCTTCGGTTCTGCCAAGTTTGTGTCGCCAAAACACTTTCGCTATGAAATGTAATAAGCGTGACTATTTTGTTAGTTCCATAATACGAGATTTATTTTAAGCAGCGCAGTGTTTACTACATTGCATTATGTCTGTGACCGTTTTATGAGGAACAGGACATACAAAAAGTGCATACTGCCAGTTGTTTTATACGATAGTCATACGCCCTGCCCTGCATATAATGCCCTGCGCGTCCAATATAACAATGTTTTTAGGGTCCTGATGGGGCTGCCGCGTTTCTGCAGAGCATCGGGAATATTTGCGGATGAACAATAATGCGACAGCTCCAAAGCTACCTGCAACTGATTGTGAAGCGGCTAGACACCGGCTGGGCCTTCATGGAGCGCTGGACGAGAGAGCATGTTGTAAATCCAATGGCTCTATGTAACTCCTACTTAGAATCTAGTTTTAGTTTATGTAATAGTCTTCTCTAATATGGACAGTATTATACTTTTATTTGTGTTTAATATTGTAGGGTCTGAAATTTAAATAATTGAATTGAAAAAACATGTTAATTTCTCCTTACTTTTTAATTACTAATCATTGAGAGATAATGTTATCTAGCTCAATCGTAACGAGTCATCGTCATCAACAGCCTGTAGAAGTCTACTGCTGGACTTAGGCTATTTCAATGCCGAACGATCAAGAGCCACCACCTTTCACCGACTTCCTACAACCTTCAAGATGTCATTGGCCTATCAGACTTCTAAAACTGCATCGTCCAGGCCGTGGTGGCCATTCCACTTATTCATCATAAGCCAGCAACGTAAAGCAATGAAGACATAGTCAAGCCAGATTCAAAGAATTTACACACTTAAACATCGTCCATAGATCTTTCGAATTCGAAATCGATGAAGACGTAACGTTTCGCATTTCGGTTACGTTATGGTTATTATGGGGTATTGTTAGGTTTGAAGAATGGACTCGGACATATTCCGTGAAAGTGTACCCAATTTTGATCAGTGGTTTTTGTGCGACGCGACAGACAATGGTTTTGATGAAAGAAACGTGAGGGGTTATGAAACACAGTTTTTGTGAGTTACTCGTGGTTGTGTAAGAATGACTAGATTAGGTACGCATTGTGACCAGAGACTTTCCTAATGCAAATTGTGCTCATAATAATTATATTACACAAATACAACTCACAATTTTGTTTTTTTTTTGTGCATAAAACAACAGTATACACTGACATTTCCATAAACAAAACATGAGTGTTTAATATGTTTTAAGGATTGCAATCCGGAAAACCGGATCCGGTAATCCGTCGTCATTAAAGACACATTGTGACGTACAGGCTGTGCCTAGGTCACACTGGGTCGATGACCTTGTAAATATTCGATAATAATCACCGCAGTCTTATGTATGATACAAGGGTATCCTCCAGGTAACAATATAATGCGCACGTACCTGGAAAACCAGCTGCTGATCGCCTCCACACTGTGCGCTTGCTGTTCGATGCTGGCGGCACTTTGTCACACGCACCGGCCGGTGGGAAATAGTTGGTGTTTTTATGGTTATAGTACAATAACAGGATACACGTATTGAGAAGGGTTATGATGATTTTGTCCGTTTAAAATGGGTTTTGTGAGTATGAGCTGCGTTGCACTGTCGATTGTTTGGAGGTGACGCGACAACTACTCTTCTTTTTTCTCACAGCGACGAATTCGCTCGTCGAACGGTTAATTGTTGAGGGTAGGTTTTTTTTTTGTTGTTGAAGTTACATACGCATAGGACCAAAAACTGTGGCCCGTGCTACGAGAAGAAACCACCCTCATATCAAAGACATAAGACCTACGTTTTGGTGAAAAATAAAACTATGTGAACGAAACACACATAACAGATTTATAATTATTGTAATTATTTTAAGAATAAGACCTGAATCAATGTGCCTAAATTACCGAATACTTGTTATATCATTTGATTAAGTTTTATTTAACTAACATTACAAGATATCATTAATTGCATTTAACTAGTAACACAAGTTCTTCGTGATTGTTTGTTGATATTTTATAATTTTAAAATGTTGTTGTCATAAAAAATACAAAATTTAAATAAATTTACTTTGTAATAATAATATACTCTCAATTGGACATCGTTTGTTTAGCTAACCTCAGAATAAATAGGCAAATATTTGTTATGTGACTAATCCAGCCGGATCTAACCGAAATCAAATTGGTACCGGATTGCAATCCTTATTACGTTTCCTATAAGATACCGTTTTTCTTTCCGTTTCCTCGACTAGTCATTCATTCGATCACATATTAAAATAAATAGGGATCAAATAATTGAAAAAAAAACATCTCTATTAATATTTATCAAAATTCCATTTGCATTCGATGAAAACCCATAAACATTCATTATATCAATACGTTTATACAATGATTGTTTCAAGTTTCATTGGTTATGTATTCGTATACATTGACCTGCCGAGGCCATCCGGAAAGGGTATAATGATAACGATTCGTTTATTTATCATGGTATGATTAACACGGTTCTTACGTGGTCGAAACTTGAAAGGCATTAACTACTGGACGTTGGTAAATAGAATAAAGAATGATGTATAGACATTAATATCTTACGCGATTCCGAGATAGCTATACGCATTATACATCAGTGTTCCTAAATCACGTAATATTTTAACTGAACGAAACAATGCATAATATGCAAGAAGTTTTGATCAAAGAACCGTATTATCTTAAAATTACAAGATCGGCCGAAGTTTTCAGATCGATCTATAAGATTAATAGATAAATTTACATGAAAACAGCAGAGTCTCTAACCGAAACTATAATCTATGCTTGGTTATAGTTTCGGTTAAAGATTATTTTTATTCTTTAAATCCGTTTGCGCCAATTTAGCAAAAAAATTGGCGTTTTTAATGACTGATTCCTATAAAAACATTACAGCAAGACAAGTCTTTTGTCTAAGCTTGATGCAGACGAGCATTAGTGAGAGATGACACCTTTAGAACAAATTTACCATATTCTGGCGTACTCTACGCGATTCCAGCTTAATCATAGTTTGAGCAAGTATTGTAAATTTCACAATAATCTTGGGAAAGCCTTCTCTCGATGTCTAAAGTTACATCCATTTGTGGTATCTACGTAAAAGCATACACCTAGTAAGATCTAGCAAGAAGTCAATGCTAAAGTATAAAGTATTGTGCATTGTCTAGAAACTCTGTGGTTGTGGTCAGGTAAGAAAGTTTATGTAAATCGCAGGGTATTAAAGCGTTCAATTTATCAGTTTCTAGGCATTATCAGACGTAGTCAGATGTTTTATTGACTTTCATCGCAATCAATAGCCTGCAGAAGTTCATTGCTGATCACAGGCCTTCCCTGATGAGTGCCTTGATGTACTATGTTGGGCCACCTATCCACCTTCTTCCCGCAACTACGTCATCTAGATTATTGACTAGGTTAGTATATAAACGACATTTAATATAAAGTTCATTTTATAAAGATACTTTCGAAACCCGGACTTGTCCCCTATCGACGACACACGTCGTCCTTTTTTCTGCCCGTGAGGAGAATCAGAAGGTAGAAAAACTCTCGCAATCTTTCACACGTGATTTTAAAATGTTTTTCAACTGTTTTAAGCAGTAGTCCTAGTAGTTTTCTTTCCGCGAGTCTAACGAACATGTATGTAATTTTTTTGACAATATTTTAAATATGCGTTACATAAAACTAACTATAGAATCCATTGTTAAATTGACCTTGATTCCCGATTCTATCAATTACCACATACATTAATGACGTTAACGATATTGCACGTTCGGTAATATAAACAAACCGCAAATATCGAATATTCATCATCGTAAATTCAGTATACAAGCGGAATTTGTTTTTTAAAATCCAGAATTCGATCGTGTTCTGCTTTGCACGCAAGGCTGATATAAATTCAGTGTTTTTTGGATTACGATTGGGTAATCCAATGGTTTGTTCTTTTTTCGTCGTATCACCGGTTCTTGCTTGGTCAAACTGCTGGGTTATTATCTTCTAACACACAAACCAGTGAATATATATCACTAGATGCGCCACGATCTTATGAGCGAAACAAAATTCATGTCAAAAAACACAACGTATATAAAAATATGAAGGTCGACATTACCTTATAGAACATTTTCCCCATGTGTATTTTTCCAAAATTTTTTTTTACAAGACAACTAGTGGAACGCCAACATATTCTCCATACAAACTTAATTTGCCCGCTGTAACCTCTAGAGGTGTTATTTCAGAAATGCCATTCTTAGTGCATGGTGTGTAGGGGACACACAAGAAGGACATACTCTGATATATTCTTGTCTCTAGGACTTCGCGATTGGGCTGTGCGTTGATTGACAGTCAATGAGTCAGATATACATAAATTGATTTCATAAACGCCAACTCCTCGATATGGGTATCTATCAAAAGAAAGGTCTTGATGAACAATTTTGTAAAACGTAGAACTAATCTGGTGTCACTGCAGTCGACGATTTGAGTTTTTTTTTATTTGTATTATTATATGATTTTATGCAGTGAAGAAGCTGAACTACGACTAATTACAACTGTCTCTCTCTTTAATTACCTTACCATTCAATACATAAGTAAGTACATACAAAAAGCAATCAATTAAATTAATCGTTGGTTCGTGTTGTTGTCACTGATAGCACAGTTTTAACTATCAATTAGTGTAAAGCAAAAAGTTAAAAGATGTCAGTCAGGTGCCCAAGTAAACAAGAAAAGCATTTAAAGGAAAAGTAACCAGCTAGCTAGTTCACTTCGAATATCCGAAACTTATGTCAATGACAAAAGTAACGACACTTTTCTACCATCCTATTTTAAAGGTAATTACTCAATCAAGCTTCGTACTCATTAAACAAGAAGCTTGATTTTACGGCACTTACAGACATTTATATTTGGTAGAATTTTCTTTAAAAATTCCAGACGAAAATTCACTGGTTTGTGTGCTAGAAAGTGTTATATTTACAAATGGTAAAGGCTGAACCGTTTAGGCTATTAATGATCTGGTTACAGGCCAAACCCGGCGCAAAAGCTAGTGATTTCAGGTGTGGTTAGCAGATATTCAAAATGGCGGACTTAGCCCATAATATCGTGCAAAAAGTTAAAGAGAGACTGGAACCAGACGAACTACCTACCGTACCGACCACTTAAAAAGAAGCGCAAACTGACCATTCCAGTTCTATTTTAGTCGATTATACAAAGGACGGGATGTAAAAAATAACCTTTAATTGTTACTAGGCACAGATCGCAGGTTCGAACAGCTACATCATTCCATGCCATCAATTATCTTGGACGTCATATTTCCTGATTACCAACTATTAAGGGTCAATAGGGAGATTGAGGGCACATTTCAAAGAGATGAAAAGCACAGAGCAAGACAAGTAAGGTCTAAAGAACGAGAAATAAAGCTACCCAATACCTATCGAGACACGCTATTTTAGGGCCCAAACATTATCATTGGAAACCCGTCAAACAAATTTTCATCGCAGTTCCTATCAGAATGATATTGGATTAACTTTGTTTCGTACTTCTAAGATTCAAGGTTAAAATTTAGAGGGGGAAAAGGGTGTAGATGGGGGGGGGGGGTCTACTTTAAAGCCTAATATTTTCAAGATGAAGAAGGGCTTAAGAGCATAAAATAAGATAAAAAATTTAAATTATTTTCATAGATTTTTCTAACGATACCCAGAAAGGGGGGGTGCTATGAAAAAACCTACTCTTCATGTACTATATGTGCAATAAAGTTAATCTTCTGTTTTATTTTCAGATTTTCCATTCCGGGTAAAGAAAACCCTGCATATCAAATTTTAAGTTGATACGCTTTAAACTGAGCGAGAAATCGGGGTGTGACACACGGACGGCTAGACAGACAGACGAACATGACGAAACCATATGTATACAGCTGCCGTTATTTGGCTTCGGAACCACAAAAATTACTAAACATGATTTTTAGGCATTAGAAGCTCTACTTTAAGCAAACTTTTTTAATCACCAATTCTATAATCACATAGGGAATACTAGCGTCTGCCCACGGCTTCGCCCGCGTGGTACCCGAATAAAAAGTAGCCTATGTGTTATTCTGATGTATAAGCTATATTACTGTAAAGTTTCATCAATATCCGTTCAGTAGTTTTTGCGTGAAAGAGTAACAAACATCCATCCTCACAAACTTTCACGTTAATAATATTAGTAGGATAAGCTCTACTTTAAGCAAAATAACGCAACTTTTTTAATCACCAATTCTTTGATCACATAGGGAATATTTACGTTATAATTCCCCTTTGTTAATGACATTTAAATTTTAAGGAGCCCTTCCGATCCAAAAGTCAGTCTTCCTACTAACTATCCTGCAATCTGTTTCGTAATAAATGCCAGTAGAAACAGCCCACAACTATAAATAATAAGTAGGTCTCATTCGAGATGCAAAGCCGCGTGGTTATGAATGCATCAGAGTGGTAGTGTTTATACGGTTGGCTTGTTACTGAAAGGTATGATGGACCGAATTCAAAATTTTAGTTTTTTTTAACCCTAATAATGGTGAAGGTCAATCAAATCGCTTTGCAAAACTCACGGAACATTCAATAACATCTTAAGCCTCTACACAAGGAGCCCACTTCACGCCCGGCCTTCTGACTGCCTCGAGAACTCATAAAGTCTCCCGACTCGCCTCGACAAGGCAACGTATGAGAGACTCGAAGAAGCCAGAAGGTAAAGAAAAAAAAAGGATTGACCACTGTAGCCGAATAAACCGCCAACGTATCGCCGCTACTGGAACACCCATAGACTCGGGAGCAGTTACTCCCGAAGATGAGGGGAAAAAAGAACTTGAGTTCGATTCTTACCCGCAATTCAAAACGAGTAGAAGTGTTGAGGACCGACGAAGATGACAAGGAGCCCGTATATGTGTTTGCCATAATGTTTGTTTATCTGTCTGTTACTATATATCTCCGAAATGGCTTATCGGATTGTAGGTACTTAATGGGTTATTTTTAATCGACTTGTATGTCTCCAAGGATGTTTCTTAGATAGGTTTTATCGTCACAAGTCACTAGAGAGCACTTCAATTGATGATCAAAATAAAGTACGGGTCAATTAACTTATAGGTAAAGGGTTTTTAGATGAAACGAGAGCACCGGTGGTTCATTGACTAATGATCTGAAAGTCGTAAGTTCAAATCCTGTCAGAGCTTATTTGTAGTCGAAAGATTTATGTTCAAATATTAGTGCTCTCAAGCGGTGTAGGAAACCGGTCATGTCCTATAACCCAAAACATTCGAAGATATGAAAAGTTCATTCAAGAAATGTACCATGTTCATCCTCTACGAGACTCACTGCATCCTTTCACCGTAGGTGTTTTTAGGGATACCAGACCTCGACCTGGTCACTGACAGGGTAACCAAGAAAGAACCGGTAACATCATCATCATCAGCCTATATTAGTCCACTGCTGGACATAGGCCTCCCCTAATGAGCGCCATAGCGCCCTGTCTTCAGCTTGCCGCATCCAGCATCTGCCTGCAGTCTTTCGCAGATCGTCATCCTACCTGGCCGGAGGACGTTCTACACTAAGTTTGCGGAGTCGCGGTCTCCACTCAAGAACACGTTTACCCCAGCGGTTATCGGTTCTTCGCGAGATATGACCGGCCCACTGCCACTTCAGCTTGCTAATTCGTTGAGCTATGTCAATCCGGTAACACGACGAACTAATAAAACACAGTAATATGTAAGCTACAAAAGTAAAAGTATAAATCAACAAGTTATCGATTTCAAAACAAAGAAACCCGACTGCAGTTTCTTAAGCGTGGTTATATAATCTTAATATTCCTTTATAATATTTAATGACAAATGACACTTGGTATTATATACCTTGTCACTTTCTAGGCTAAGACGAATCCAATGGACACCGCACTTATCCGCATTTGTATTTACCCATCGTTTTTTAAAAAGGAAATCGTTTATGGCGTCATATAGCCGCCGTATTACATTTTTGACATTTTGTTAATTCTATGTCACTCTCGTGATCAAGACGATTCCAATGACACCTTATATATCAAAATCCATCAAGCCGTTCAGCCTACAGCGAGAGCCAAAGGAACAGACATACATACACATAATATGCATACACCCGAAAAACATTACCCTCCTTTTGGGCAGTCGGGTGACAAAAAATATCTAAACAGCTAAGTAACTTACTGAACGAAATAGGCCGTAGCGACCCTATTTCTGTACGTACATCAAAATGTCACGTAACGCTTGCGCAAACGAAGCGTTCCTATAAATAAACTTATTAAACGGCTACCCAGTAAAAGTGGTACCAATTAAGTAGGAAATACAACGTTAATAAATTGAATTTATCGAAATGACAGGTAAATAAACGACTAATAGCCGGCTTTAGGAACCAGATTTGTCATTCCGCAACCCACGGGGAGCAAGCACTGTAAATTAATTTCCACACCTATCCGTGACGTAACAGAGGCGTGGATGGGTTAAGGACCTTAACTTAAAACTTTTTGCACAAGGCATAAAAAGTTTTGGATGTAAATGAACTAAAACATTTAATCAGCACGACAGAAAAAAAAATAGTTAAGTACTTAGGTAAAGTTAGCTTGTATATATTGATTGGCACCGCAACATTCCTTACATTTTCATTTTTTTTGCCGTTTCGTATTAAGCTCGTTCTACACGCTTCAATTTCAGGGTATCAGGGTTGCGTACGTTTCGTCGGCGCCGCCGCTGCCGGTCGGTGTTGACGATTTCATACAAAATTGTCTGAGCGATATTTATTTTTTACGCCCCGACGCTTTCACGGATAGGTGTGGTAAAAATGGTATTAAAAGCTTATACTTGAATAGCAAGAGAAATGTTTATCATTCAGCCCCAAACTAAGCAGAGCTTGTAATACGGGAACTACATGACTGATATACTACTTACATACTTTTTTTATATATACATATTATATCATAGAAAGCACCCAGACCCAAGACAAATATTTTTAGACAATGCAAACATTTATCCCGCGACGGACATACAAGTGGTATTATACTAGAAACAGACAACAACAGAGCTCGGTTATAATGTTATTGACGATCTCGATAACGCAGCGAGTGAGTAGTCGGCTGCGTCACTAGAGGTGCGGGTTCGATTCCCGCTGCGGGACAGATGTTTGTATGATCCGCAGATATTTGTGCCGGGTGTTGCCATAGCATTGTACTCGTAGTTTTTACTTTATTTATTTATTTATTTGTATTTTGGCACAAACAGTCACATAGAAATATACATTGCTTATTAATTAATGGTAACATTTACAAAAGACAAGGAGTGCCAAAAAGGAATAATTCAATATTTTAGGTACAATTTGAGCATTAGCTAGGACTTACAGTGAACATATTATGTAAGAAGATAAGGTATTAAGTTAACCTATATCCATATACCCACGACACAGGGAATCATTTACCCTATTATTATTTGTTAAGACCACGTCCCAGTGACAAAATGAACTTGAAACTGATAGAAGTATTAGAAAACAGTCGTTAAGTCTAGACCGATATTATCTAGACTTCTAATGTAAAGCGCTAGCGACACGTCTAGACTACAGATTCTAAAGATACTATCTGAGGAATATCTAATGGGTGCTACGGAATCATAATGTATTTGTTGCTAAGCGACTATATTTTAAAGGAACGAGATTTCGATTAGGATCGGATGTTCAAATCTCGGACTGTAATCTAAAGTACCTTTACAGTGACTCCTTAACTACGGTGGTGTATTTACCTGAAAAGATTGGAAAATAAAACATTAATATTACATCACTTTTAATAAAGTAATTAAATGTAGACCTACTTTCTACTACTATTATAAACGCGAAAGTTTGTGTGGATCCACACAAACTTCACGCAAAAACTACTGAACGGATTTTGATGAAACTTTACAGTAATATAGCTTAGACATAAGAATAACACACAGGCTACTTTTTATCCGGGTACCACGCGGGCGAAGCCGTGGGCTTCTAAATACGTTTTAATATGATACGTGAAAATACAAACGCTTAAATAAATAAAGAAATAACTTTTAATTAAACTTAAAAGTTCTAAATCAGCATGCAGAGAGTTGAATAAAAGGAAATAGAAATCAATTTTCTACATTAAATTAACGTAAAACCATTATGTTCCTCATAATTATAGAAGTCTACTGCTTGACTTAGGTCTCTTCTAAAACACAACTTCTAAGATGCCATTGGTATATAATAATCAACTTTTAATAGTGAATTTCACCTTAAATTTTGAAATCTTAAAAATAAAGTATGCCGGTAAATTTACTGAAAAACGTCTGTACTTACATTTTACAAGTGCAAAAGTATGAATTTTTTATAAGTGCAAAAATATGTACATTTTATAAGTGCAAAAAAAACCTCAATCTGTAAATAAAAACACTCATTTTTTGAACGCCAACGCTAAGAAAATACGGGCGAGAAAAATCAGATCATTAGTTCATTGCCAACGCTTTCAAGACAATCAGCAAAGCAGGTTACAATCAGTAGGTAAGGTCATAACAATGACCATTAACCCAGTAAGATACGACTGCCAATAAATTGTATTAGCCGAATAACTCTTTATCTGAAATCTTAATTGTAATACAGATGATGGTTGAAAGGTAATGAATGGTACGAGTCACGTCACCTTCTCTTCCTGTCACTAATACCTTTAACCCGCGAGAAAGGGCCAGAGATTGTTTAATAGTCAGCATTTTCTCATCTCCGAAATGGCATATAACCGTTTGTATTTTATAATCATTTGTATAATTTTCACAGGTTCTTAGATATGTCTTAGATAACGCCACACGTCACTAGATGGTGCTGCCATACACGAGGGTACAATACGGAGGTATATTTTTTTAATAAAATGTATAATAAAAAAAAACAAAAAAATCAACACATTTGCAGAGAGGTTGTTTTTTTGAACATGAACTCTATCTATATCTTAGCGACTATGTCTTTTGGAACAATTTGTAGTCGATACGATGAATGGCGACATTAGCCTAGCCACTCAGCCTATGCCGATTGTGGTACGAGTAGGTACGCTTATTATTTTATTTTTTCTTGATAATTCGAAAATTATTAGTTAAACATGCCATGGTACAATCATGAACCCACGACTGTATATAAGACCAAAAGTTTCCACAAGTCGAGTCCAATACTTTGAAATCGACAGGCGGTATTTCAACGGGCCAGGAAAACCTTAGTGTCGTGACGCAAGTCGTAAATATTTTCAGTTTTGACCTGAAAACGAGAGTCATTGAACGCGTTTCATGGTTTTATATTCGGTCAACGGACTGAGGCATTGACTTCTATTTCAATTAACTCAATAATTCAGATTATTTTACAATAAAATTCACAGTTAGACAGCTACCAATAGAAAACCGTTGTAGAACTATTTCTTACCTAGGATACTTGGTCACCACCAAGAACCAATGCAATAATAGCTACACTTCTTCCCGAAACCACTAAATTTTTAGAGGGGTTAGCTAAAATAACCTTCTACCCAGCGATTATCGAGGAGAATTGACATAGGCTATCGAAGTTGACGTGAACCTATTTCGATAATGTCATGTGTCTATCCGATTTTATATTAGCGTCGTACGTCGTTAAAGTCTAGGTTAGGCGAGTAGTTTAAATAGCAATATTTTTTATGACTGCGCGATTTAAAAGCAGACGTATGTGAAATTTTAAAATCTAGACCGTAGCGTGAAGCTTGTGAATAGTCCGCATTTCGCACGGTCAGCGAGCAGCTAAGGGGAAAGTGTTAACCACCGAGTGAACACAAATGTATCCACTCGCTCGTAGAATTCGGTTTTTAGTGAGAACATTTGGTATTTTGAAAATCTGGATAATAATTCTGAAGACTTTTAAAAAAATCTCCTGCACAATATCACGAATGAGCCACTACAACAGTTTTGTTGACGGAAAAATATTCATACATACATATTTATTTATTAAAATCAACATTGGATCATCATAATAAATGTTAGTTATAAATTTCTTATTCTAAGTTAGTTACATTCCTTGAACTATTTGGCTATAAAACAACAAGTAAACGAATAAATACGTAATTGGAACAGTAAATGTCAAAATTTTTTTAGAAACAAACTAATTGAATTGGAATGGAATGTCAAAATTACTATGTCAGAAAGTTTAAATGTTATTACAACTAGAATAAAAAAGATAGTTTATTATTAAAATGGATCATAGAACAATGTCTGAGATAAGTTAAGTCAAATCTATCTGAGAATACCCTCAGAATGCTCTGTCGTCTTTATCTCTCTATTTTCTGACGGAAAGGAAAAACAGCACCCACTTAATTAGCATAGTGCTCATGCTACTCTGTTTTTTTTTATCTTAACTGAATTTTTGACTCACTACAAGAACGCAATGGTTAGTTTCTCTGGGTCCTTGAATCTAGAAAAAGCCTGCTTACCAACCCACTAAGACTGATACGTGTTGCATGTACCATGATCAGGGACTGAAGTTTTTGCGGGTTTTGAACTGCAACTGTGCCGAAATATCGGGAAACATTCAAACTCACAAATCATGGTAAATAACCCGATTTTTTAGTAAAAATTATGTCCAAAAACCATGATAGTTTCAAAAGTAATATATCTCAGTAAAGCGAATACATTGAAGGTATAAGTTTTTACATCAAATGGAATGGAGGTAGCCCAAGATGAGGAGGTAGTTCATCATATCACCTAGAGGCCTACGAGGAGCAGTGGACTTTATGTTCATACTGAGCATAAGTCACATGCCTTTGCATGTGAAAACTGATCGATGAGGTCATTGTTGAAGATTACATGCTTCACTATTCTTATTTTGTAGAAGGAAACGGATATGATTCCCTGTTAACGGACATTGATCGATTGATATTTGCATGTCTTCACGTATATTTTGTGTGCCCAACTTTATGTTGCGCTAGTAGTAGGAAATACAATATAAACATCACGTCTGTCGATGATTGCTTGTTCTAGGTCATATGGTACACGTGCTTGTTGTTTGAGGTGAATTTAAGGAGACAGATGCCGAAATATCACATTTTAAAGCCGTACAAATGTCAAACGCAAATCATTGAGTTAAAGCTTATAACAGCATACGAAAGACCGTAGCGATAACGAGACCGCGTTGGCAACAATTAGCGGAAAATCACACGTTTTTAGCATTTTCTCCACCAGTCAATTACTTTTCGGAAATGTTAAATAACAAGATTCTTTATTTGAGCGTAATGTCTGGTGGCTTATTAAATTACCATCAATGGGTACCTAATAATGGTAATGTCTTCCGAATTTTATCAATCTGTTTTTTTTTATTATAGCCTTACAATTCTGAACCGATTCTCACTAGGTGTGTTTTATGTTAGAGTATGTCTCTCAGTTTAGTATGCCTCTTAGGAAAGGCAATCAATATCCGTTGGCTAGTTTCAGTTATAACTGCTAGTTTAAAACTGCGACCCATCCATCCATAGTTCCGAATTTATACATTAGTAGGATTTCTGTTATAGGGATACTCATAAATGAACTAAAATCGTAAACAAACACAATAGGCTATCGAAAGTTGTTTTCCAAACTGGACGGCCCCAGTCGATCGGCTCGCGTAATGCAACATCTTACCAATTGTTACCTAAACTGTGACGTTATGCTCTGCCTACTAACACGGCTACAGACACATAACTCTTTTGGGTTAATTCACTATCCATGATTTTGCGAAAACATCCCTTCCCCACCCGATGGACCGATGACATCTTAAAGGTTGAAGGAAGTCGGATAGCACTCTTTAGGAAAAGCTTATGTCTGGCAGTGGGCTTTTACGGGCTGTTGATGATGAAACACCCCTCAAAGAGAACCATCCATAAATACCAGCAACGCGGATAACTTTCACGATTTCTTCAGGCTTCACGACAGCTGACGCACCGAAGCGCAGGATTGTAAATAGCACCAACTCCAACTTGCTTAACCTAGTTACTGTTGACTACAAGTCAAACTATGCCGCCAGTGCTTTAATGGTTGTACGAAGAGTTCCTTCCCTAGAACTCCTTTTAGAAAGAGTTCGTCTAGAAAAGTAACATCCTATTTCAACCGCAAAGCAGTTATGCTCGCATTGTTGTGTTCTGGTTTGAAGAGTATGCGTTCTAACGATAAGCGCATGAGATTTTTTCAACTTTATCTTGCAGGTCACTCTTCAGCAATGCTTCATGCAATGACTACATAGCAAACAAGTGTAGCTATCTGCAGCCCCTCCATCTTATGGAAATTTGCACCTCTACTCGTAGGTATCAATAGGCTAAGTTAAACGCTTACCATCTGGTTGGCCGTAGGCCTGTTCGCCTTTAAATAACAAAGAAGAGCATTCAAAAGCAGGATATCTAAACAATAGTAAACAATTAACTAATCCAATTCCGGCGATTGTCTCTATGTCCGGAGAAGCGACCCGGACAATGACAGGAAGTACCTCAGTCTCAAACGTCACTATGCTTGAGTGGACCTTTTAGAATTTAATTTAAATCGACTTTGACATTGGCCTCCATTCTGTAGTACACTAACTAAACTAAATTTAAACTGTCGCTCTCTTTTACTGATAATACAAGCAAGAAAGAGATAGCTACAATTTTAGTGCTGTCAAATTAGTCAGATTTAAGTTTTCCATACAAATTTAGTCGTGATCTCAAAACATGCTGACTATAAACACGAAGAAAAGCGGCACGTAAACTGATTTGACAGCAGCACACAGCAGTAAAATTCTTGCCATCTCTTTCTTGCGTACACTAAATAAAAATAAATAAATAATGCTGGACATTTTCACACAGCGTCATCTAGCCTTAAAGTAAGCCGAGATTGTGTTATGGGAACTACATGACTGATATACTACTTACTCTTTTATACTATCAGTAAAAGAGAGCGACAGTTTAAATTTAGTTTAGTTAGTGTACTACAGAATTGAGGCCATTATCAGAATATTTGGCATTCAGCTGTGATGGTATGGTATACTGTTGCATACGACTTTATTATCGAGTAACATCGTGATTTTCGATGCCTGCTCGTTTCGATAACAATACCCACATTTCGCGACACTGGGCGACACTTATGACTATTAGGGCCTGTAATAGTCATAAGTCTTATGGTAGTAGTATGAACCAGTTTGGTGGAAGGATTCAATGACAACGAGAAAACCCAAGGTTATGCTCCATTCCTGGTGAGACTATTTGATATAAGTAGTTAGCATAACAATACAGGTCTTATCATCTACAAAAGAATAACTCTCATATGCTATGGACATCGTCTACGTACGCTGAATTTACTGAAGAAACATTTATGTTTAAAAGTAATAGATTGAACACTCGAGCAAGCAAATCGAGTTCAAAATAGACAGCAAAACAAACCACCCAGATAATAGAACGGTCCTAAGAGCTTTAGACCATAATCTCGTTAGCATTTGCCAATAATGATTTGCATTATATCCAAGCTGATAGACAGCACAACAGAAACTATCGAGCACTTTTCGTAATCGATTCGCAGCGATCGAATGACTCTTTTGCTCGGACGGGCTGAGTCACTGTAGACATTCAAAAATTCGTTCCTGTGGGTACTCTACGTCACCCTGCGTTAGGCCCGCGACCCCCAAAACTCACTAGCATGAGGCTATGAACTACGAAACTGCAATTATTTTGAAAGACTTACTCAATTGTTTCCATAAAGAAAAAAAGAGAGAGCAAGGTCTTGGACATGGGTTCAGCAGTGAACTTCTAAAAGATGTCGATGATTATGATGTATGCTCAGAATTGGTATACTTAGTCATGTTCCTCAATATTATTATTATAGCCTTATAGTATAAGCATATAAGTAGTCATGTAGTTCCCATAATACAAGTTCTGCTTAGTTTGGGGCTAGATGATGCTGTGTGAAAAATGTCCAGCAATATTTATTTATTTATTTACTAGCCATTTTACTAGTAATACAAAGAGTACCCAATTAGCGACATACCAACAACCTACCTCCTAAATTAGGAGGCCGATTGAGGTAAACAGCATATGGTGTCTCTGGAAAAAGCAAAGACTTGACTGATATTCAGTATGTTTTACATAAACATCATATATTAAACTTTCAACGTAAAACAAGCTTTACGATTTTGGGTGCGAGTTTATTTCCTAAGCGAAGAGCTCTGCGGGTTCTGAAAAGTATGCGTTCCTAATAATGTCGATTTAGTGAAATTTCAGAATTTTAAGTATATTTTTCTTCTGTGTGGCCGAGACGGTCGTTGTCAACAATTGCGGTCGAGCGTTTCTTAACCTGAGGTTCGTTTAGTTCCATAACAAACTTAATTTGCTCTTAGATTAAATTTCTGAACTACGTAAAGCTAGCGGACAAGTCACAGCGGCAATTACTCCCTGAAAAGTAGTAGCGGTATTCTCTTCCCAGCAATAGGAATGAAATCGCAGCTCGAATGAGCTTAAGGGGCGCCATAGTTTTCTGGCGCAGTTGGCTTTGTAAACTTTACATTTGCCATGACAGAATATTATTATTCATAGTAAGTAGTAAATTATTCAGAAAGATATTATTTATTCCTTAAAAGAGCACCGTTTGTTTGTTTCTTTGTCCGCACATGTTCTCGGAAACAGCTCTAACGATTTGAAAGAAACTTACAATAATGCCTATAACGAGAATCTTGAAGGAGTTTAGGTAGTGCAAGGATTTGTTGGCCAGTCGCCAGCTCGGCCAAGAATACTGATGTGACTATCCCAATATCCAACCAAAGCTTGGTCTCCTACCAGTTTAAAATTAAACCACTACTCTGTTTGGTGTGTTAACAGTTTTATGGGTATTTATGCAAGTTTTCAACTAAGCGGACTCGCAGTTCCGCTGCGGAAAGTGCGCTGAATATTCATATCAAAATTCTAAACTGCCGAGTGAATGCTCTCTGATTTCAATTGACAGCCGGCAAGTGCTCAATTGATATGTGAGCGAATGTATCGAGAATAATGTATCGTTTGAAGAGCAATAAGTTATTGCACTATGAACGTTGGACCTACCAGATTGGTTCAATTGAGATGCTGCGTAATCAATTGTCTGTTAGTTATTTTGCATTCAATGAAAACGGGCAATGGTCAAAGTTTTCGAATATAAGCTGAAAAAAGAAAATCATCTCTCTCAGAATAAACAAGTTGAAGTAGCAACGGGCAGGCCATAAATTAGAGTCAATAGGTAGGTTATTCATTGAATTAGTTTTTAATTCACAAGGCTGGTTAAGAATATATCTTAAAAAATAGAAGTTGCTTAAGATGTGTATTTTGTGGCCTTCTTGGAGAGGCCTATGTCTTCTACATGCTAAAGTTTATGATTAGAAACTTGCTTTGCCCGTGTTTGCGTTACTCAGTTCACGTAAAACAATATAGTGAAAAACTAAAAAAACTTCTCATTAACTTTTCAGTAACCGCCAGCTTTGGTTTTAGGAATTCAAATTGTAGTTTTACATAGACACGATAGATGAGTAAAATGATGCCATGGTCTTAGCAATCACGTCTCGGTTAGTACAATTGAGTTGAGATCCAATCTGAAGATAATATCAATCCTTTAACCATAGTCACACCAGTTTTTGCATTACCGACCACAATTACATTTCTGGTTACCTATTTAGTCGGGACCTTGAGTATAACTATGTACCGATCGTGACTCGGTACCTAATAATAAATAAGCATTGGCTATAGAATTGTAGTTTTCAATTATTGACGCTTCGAAACTATTTAGGAAACCAAATACAGAGTAGGAAGACGATTTTGGGCATGTGCGTGTACACTTCAATTAGTAAAGGTCACGGAAATAGCTATTTGATAATCTGTGACCTCGTTAGCAACTAGAAAGGGTTGACTGGACTATGGACACGGATAGAGTGCTATTCCAACAAAGAATTGGCACATAAAATATAGGGTTTGAGCAATAATAACCTGCTGTTCTTTTGTTGCCTCGCCAGCTACTACAATCCTGTTGGCAAGTTGTACCAAACACGTCCCGTTTGTCCCACTATATCCGTCTCACTCTATCTACAAGCTGATTGAACCTTCGAAACGCACTTCCTCTTTTTACTCATCAAGTAAGTTCGTCTTGCACTTATGTTTAAAGGCCGCCCGAAGACCTCCTCAAGATTGCTCATCTACTGCTATACCACTAACGGTCACTTACACAAATTGCTGTTCGTTGCTTAGACTTACTGGTATATTTCATAAAGATCAGTCGCTACACATAGCTAACCTAACATGACTGCGCAGACGGCGATAAATCTGTTAAATGTGAGCGGGCAAACTAAGAAACGAGCTATTGAAATGTAAAGTCGGACATAATTTCAGTGCAGCATTTAGCGTGGAGAGATCTCGAATAAGAATGAAATGCATCATTTAAATCAGTTACATGTATGCATGAGAACGGGACCAGGCCAATTAACGGCTCTTTGAAAGCAACTCGTATGTAACATTTCAACTTTACAGGCACCTACGCAAACGCGGATTTTGCTGGTCCGATTCATTTTTTACAGTGACTTTGTAAAGGTAGATGAAAATAATAAGCAGCAAGGTTTATAGTTCAGTTAGGTATAGTAAGAGCTGAGGAGGTTAAAGGAATCGCTAGAAATTTAATCGTACACGGCAGGTAAACGACAAAGAAATGAATGAATGAAAATACTTAATTGTTCACCACATAATAACATAATAATACAAAACTAATATCACTAAAACAATAATAAACGCTCTTATCGCTCAAAAGTGACTCATCTCTTCCGGACAACCTTGGAATGGACATCTAAAGCTCAGTTTCACAGGCATATATAGTAAACAAAAGCTTTCAGCAAGATAAACAAACCAAAGCTCCTAAAAATTAATGAATTATTCATACAATTAACACTGAATACCGAGCAACCGGTACATCTACTCGTATTTTTAGACGGAATAGAATCCAGTATAGATTAGAAAGAAAAAGCCATTGTGAAATCAAAGAGACTAGTTTGATACAGAGGTAAAAAAAGTCACCACAAAGTCTTCGTGTTGAAGATATCTAAAACTCTGGTAGTAGATATTCTGAGACCTAGGTGCCTAGACAGATCGAAACTAGTCATTGACCTCAATCCATGTCCGGGTTACATCACAGCCTCTTTCTCTCGCCTTTGCAAATCTCCTATGAGCAAAAAAGACAGCAATAGGGCTACGAGAGACGCGTGTCAGACTGGGGCACAGGTCGTGTGGGTTTGGCATTAACCCACATCCGACGCCAGTGGGAGGCCGTTCTAAAAATAAAAAAAAAACGCGATTTTGTTAACGCGTACGCAATCAGTGTTACTGCAACGGTTCAAGAATAAACCTAAGTGTGGCGTTGAAACCGTTTTGTTTGCCGGCGAATTCTATTTGGATTAGAAGACAGTTGTTTTTATAATAGTACAATGTTCAAAAAGTTTCAATTCAATAATTTGAAATTGGATGACTTACTTTTTTTAATGTTTAGGATTACGGCCTACCCGATGGTAAGCTATAGCTGTCTGCAGCACCAGTCTCATGTGCCTTTTCGCCGGCTTACAGAATACCCTTACAAAATAATACATAAATGTACATGCCAATATTATAGATATTTTTATTGGTTAGCAAATTTTTATCTCTCTCTGTATGCCGGTCCTTCATGAATAAGGATCTTGATCACTGGACGTTCTTTTGGTATTTGAGTGGACGACTTGTCTCAAGCAATTCTATTCAAAAATCAATAAAAGTTTTTTATTTAAATTACAGTATAATTACATGATATGGGTTGGGAGCTCTTCTTTTAAGTTGAAATAACCTGTGTTAGAAGATAATTATTATAAGTTTAACGGGTCTTTATCGCGTTTACCTTTTTTATTATTTTCCCGACGTTTCAACTGTATTGCAACAGCCGTGGTCACGGGATGACTGGAGTATACGGAGCTACCGTCGAGAAATAAAGGCAGTAGCCGCAACTACCTGAGGGTACTACATTTCATCTTCAGAATCAGAAAAGATGAAATGAGATTCTGAATGAGAATCAGAGAGATGAATGATGATTGAACTTATAATAATTATGTTATCTAATCGCGAAAGTTTGAAAAATACTATGTGTTAGAAGAGTCCACTCTTTTTTCTGTGGTCAAAGGTACTGTAGATAGATAAAAACAAATACTAATAAGTAGATAATATTTTAAGTGGAGTGTAGACAAGTATATATATATATATATACATTAAAGAATAATGTAGAAATAGATTAATATAGTATAGTATGTCTATGTATGTTATTTAAATTAGGTAAGCATACAATAGAGACTTAATTTAATTTATTTTGATCATGTGGAATATTATGTCTTAAAATGAAGATAATTATCTACACTAAGTTTAAGGTCTAATTTATAAGGCAGGTATAGTTAGTAAAAATAACGATACAGAATTTATGTGTAACTTGGTAGGGTTAGTAGGATTTGAGGCATGCATTTAGGTAAAAAAATAAATAAAGGATCAACAATTCTATTGACCAGCTGACACACCACATTTAATACAACTTCACTTTATATTAAAGAGCTAAAATAACTCTTCACCTAGAGGAGGATAGTCCGCGTCCTTTACACTCGAATCCCGAGAAAACTCACTAGCTTTACCCTTTCATAATCAGCACAGACTGGTTCAACCTAGTAGGTCACAATTAAAAGTAAAATTGAGGCCAATACTTATATATTTTTTGCCTATATGGCAAAGAAAGTAATAAGTAGCACCCAGTTATTTCAGTTTGTTAAAAGCATTCCTCTGTGGGTGTTTTTTTTTGCGGCAAAGCAATCACGAATTACGTTTTGGCTAATGAATTATGAGTAGTGAGATTATTCTGACCTCAAATGTAGTAAAAAGCTTTGAATATCTCACTTTCTACGTCTGAAATAATATAATTCATAATTACGTTCCGGGTTTTTTGCAAAAATACCGATTGCTTTTCTTGCTTTCTTTTTAGAGTTTTAACGAGAAATTCTTTTGTAGATAATACTACTAGTCTTGTTTGAGAGCGGAATTAACGAACTATTGGCTTTTTGGCTTTCATCCAGTTCAACACAATGAAAATGTAGGTATCATATGCTCATGCTTAATATTTCCGATTCCGCCAAGCAGAAAATTACTTACCCTATAAATTCATAGCGACATAATTACCCACAGTTTGCATAAAATGCATCACCACACTGGTTCTTTCACGATTGTGAAAGAACCAGCGTGTGACTGAGTCACGATTAACTTTTCTGTCATATCATAAACTGGTCCCACATTCGTATCAGTTTGTATGAAATTAAGTATACGTAACCAGGGGGCTGAACAAATACCTCACGCTTACCTTTCCTTTCACGCTAACGCAAATTTGTCAAGGTAAAACTAGGCAGCTGTCACGTGACATTTCCACAGCTAATGTCATTTCCATACAAATTGATCTTCCCGCAGGCGTTAACGACAACAGAAAGTGGTATTTGTCTCATCCCCTGGAGTAATAAACAGGCTACTTTATATCCGGGAGCCACGGCGACCGAAGCCATGGGTATTGTGAGCTCTAATACTCAAAGCTTACACTGCAGTCTAACAACCTTGTGGTGGAGACCTCTGTCTCAATCTAAAGCTAAATGGCTAGTGCCTACACTTACCACGATTGTGTCGTCCAACCGTATGTTTGAACGACACTAGGCAATCAAAAAATTCGTTCACTACCTCGGGTTTTCAATTAATAATAAATAAATATTGCTGGACATTTTTCACACAGCATCATCTAGCCCCAAACTAAGCAGAGCTTGTATTATGTGAACTACATGACTGATATAATACTTATATACTTTTTTTTCTTCTAAATACATACATATCATACATAGAAAAACACCCAGACCCGAGACAAATATTCGCAGATCTTACAAACATTTGTCCCGTGGCAGGAATCGAACCCGCAACCTTCTGCGTCTCAGGCGGACCTTCGCCCACTGCGCCACAGAGGTCGTCAATAATATCGAGATAATGTTACCGTCACTGTCTGTAGTCGAAAGTTATAAAATAAAAAAAGGGTATTTCTTTACTCATACTTAAACAAACAACTGGAAATACTTAGGTATACTAATTTTGAAAGGTGTTAAAATTAGAAATAAATTGTCGGTTTTGATGTTTTTACCAAATCTATATAAAACGAATAATAAAGCTCAAAAGTTTATATTTTAGTTTGAACGCGCTAACCTCTGGAACTACCAGTCGGATAAGAAACAATCTTTTTGCATTTGATAACCCGATTCTGGGCTGGGGGCCGAGTGCGGCCATGGCACAGCTAGTCTATTATAAAAGTATAGACTTTATAATAGACTAGCTAGCTGTGGTATAGACAGAATCTCTCTTTCAAAATTAAAAACATTTATAAAAAACTAAATAGGTAGAGCTTATTTTGAAACATTCAAAACGCAAAATGGCAAGAGTTGCGAAAATCTTTAAAACTGGTTTTATATTTATTGTGATCAGTGCGTGGTGAATTTCAGGCTTATACAGGATAAGTTCACGAAATTTTGAGTTGAAATAAAGAAACTCAGCGTTCGAGTTAAAATTTAAATAAAATAGCAAAAACCAAGAGACTCGTGCTAAAGAGGCCTGTAATTCCAGTAATAGGTAAACAACCAGATAAAACTAATTCAGTTGTGCAAACCTTCAGAAACTTGTTTGTTTTTTATGTGAACCCGCAAGGGAAAAGGGCTGAAACCTAGTTCCAAACTAAACAAATACGGTGTTGTAAAACCCAGTCGACCACAGTTTCATTTTGAAAATTCATCTCATTCGTTTTAATTTGAATCCTAAACTTTGCACAGTCTTGCTGGCCGGTAACACCAGCTCGATAAATGTACATTTAAATTTACATTTACAAAACGCGCAAATGTGATTAAAAGTATTTAGGGCAACATCAACCGTGACACAAAATTGCTGTTTGCAACTCTTCAAAACTCCTTGCCTTCCACAACTGGAGCTAATGCCATGGATTTTTTTCATAGAAAACTGCCACTAAGACTCACCAAGTACGATTTTCCTTAACTTAGTACAGACATGCATATGAGCCATGGAGCATAAAGTATATATCGCTAAAATTATTACGTTTTTTATTCTTAAAGAGACTAACGATATCTTTATATTACGTCACAGTTATAGAACCTCATCTTGACCGAGAACTTATATCAAAAAGATAATACTTCTCTCCATCCAAAGGTTGTCTGGAAGAGATCGCTTCTAAGCGATAAGACCACCCATTGCACTTTAAGTTGTAATTAATTTTTGTTAAAGTGTAGGTATCTTTTTTACGGTGTACAATAAAGTATTTTCATTCATACTCAACTGCCAGCAATGCATATAAACGGATCATGTTTTATACATTGTACAAAAAAGTCTGATACATTACACTGATAGAATTGTAAGTGCAACCAAGTTGATCTCGTTCCTTTGCAATCGATCGCTCTCCTGTCTGTGACCTACTTACCCGCTCGTCTGCACAGGGTGATGGTTACGCGCTTTTGACATTCATACTCAACGAGCCGTTGACTTCAGGACCCCTTTTCAACGAAGAAGGGTGAGATTTAGAGTAAATTTTGGTACTGCCTTCAAGTAGGAGAAACGTGTTCGAGCTCAATCAATGCCCAACAAACTATTATCCTATTTCCTATCTTACAAACATCACAATGCGAAAGTTTTAATGTTTGTTTACTAAGGATCTTCTTAACGGCTAAGCTGAAAACCAAATTTGAAATTAGTTTAACGACCTAGAAAAATACAGTCTACTTTTTTATCAGGGTACCATGCGCGAAATCCGTGGGCAGAGGCTATTCTTGTAAATAACGATAATTACACAGCAAAAACATTTGCAAATCACAGTAAATTAATGAAACTAATTCGAAACTTTCTTATCTTAGCTGAATGAAAATGGCTGTCTATGAATGCCTCACTCCCACCTAAGTACCGTTTAAGGTCGCAAAATTTATCATTTACCTAGGAGTCTAGCTTTGGACGTTGACCTAGTAAGTCAATCGCCTTACATATTTATTTAAGTTGGAGCAAGGTTGTACATCATTCTACAGACCTCAGAACTTCAAGCGTGCATCTTTGTGAATATAACCCATACGCAGTTATTCGTCTTAGATTTATAATACAAAGAATCTTAGATAGATAAGTTATCATTTTAAATCCCACGATTCCATAACAAACAGTAATGGTACTCCCAATTACCTCGTTTGAGTTTTTGTTATTCGGTTTACTCATTGCACTTATGTCGAAGTAAAACTTTACTTCGAGTGAAATAAGTGCAATGAGCTATCGTATTGACTTTAGATTCATTATTGCAAGCAATTTTAATCTAAAAAAAAAATGGATACACTTTATGAGCACTCTTTATGTTACAATTTATCACTCACGCTTGTGCCAGCTTTACTTCTATACTTGTTATGTTGTCGGAGTGAAACTACAATTCTTTAGTACTATTTATTCTGTGCCATGTACTGTACATAGATAGATTCTATAGGGCGTTCATACAATACCATTGCGGCGTTTTGTACTCGGATTGCGTTGCATGTTTTAATTGAGACACGACGAATAATCGAAAGGTGAGAAGGATACCAAGCTCTGAGAGAAATAATTAAGTGTCTGCTTCCCGGCTTAATTAAGTCGCTGGGAGCGGCAAAAGGAGGTCGTGGTGAATTATCGCCACTACATAATGAAAGTCAATTTTATAAAATCTAAGAGCAGTACATAAAAATAAACTTGTAACAAGCGCGGCAGATTTTCCGGACGAAAAACTTCAACTACCCTCGACAGCAAAATTTCAAGCATGTCTAACTACCTGTGTAAATGACGTACAGTTCAATGTCAAGAGCAAAAGGCCACGGAATCCACGCGAAGAAGCAAGTCAAGTGGACAGTGGAAGTGCCCAATTGAGTCCGAGAGCAGAGTGCCAGCCACTGGCGAGATCTTCACTTTGAAGAAACTTTCGCATAGGAGCTTTTTCACTTAACGACAACTAGAGCTGAAATAATTCTCAATAGTGCCAATTTGCGGAGCTTAAATTTTACCCTGACCGGACCTAATTTTTTGGAGGCTATAGCCTTGAAACAACTGAAGCAGAGCAACTAGGTACCTGCCAAACATTACTTAGTTTTTTTCTAGGAAACATGAGCTGTCACGCGTAACACCTTACTCGGATATTCTGTTCCTTTCTCTACTAGCAAAAGTCAAGAGAGGAAACAGTGATAGCAATCTTTCTTGACACAGGCCGTAAGTGTATCTCTGAATGAAACTTCTGTGCGTTCGTTTTTACTATTTATTCTGTGAGTTGCAAAGTTCAAGTTAAACCGCACATGAAACTTTTGAAACAGTGAAGTATTGAATTTAGATGGCACATATCCAAGACTTTATGTCGCAAGTACCGTATTCATAAAGGAAAATAGGCTTTCAGCATACAGAAGCGCCATTTACATGCCATCAATCATAATGTTCCTTAGTGATATCAACATTGCTTAAAATAAAAGAAATAAGAAATTCACAAAGTCTTTTAGCAGCAGCGTTCCTATCGTTAGTTGCATATAAAGAGTCACTACATTATTAATTTACCAATGTCCATAATAATGGTATTACAACTATGTAAAAGTAATACATAATTTTGGAAGCCAATCTCAGGCAGATTGAACTAATGAAATGGGAAGCCCTATTAGCTTCATTATAAAATATCATTAGCGAAATCAAATTTGCGTGTAGATATTAATAAATATCGGTCGCGTGACCTAATTACTGCAAATTCCCACCCGTTGAGTGCCTGTGACGCATTTAGAATAGGTGTATAGCACAGAGAGGTAATTTTAGATGGAGCGCTGGAAAAATAACTTTTTGTATATAGAGCATGATCGTCAGCAATAATGCAGCATTGTTGTGTTCCAGTTGTGTGTACTAGTGAAATTACAGGCATTTGTGGCTACAACTTGTACGAAGCGTTTGCTTGTTGCCTGGGAGCAGTAAGCGCTCTCGTTTCTTTCTTGATCACCCTTGGTGTTAGGTCAAGAACCAGATTGGATTTAGGTGCGATAGCCCTTTAGGGCCTAGTGAGGGATGTAGCGCGCTAGTTTAGAGGCTCCTTTCATGTACTACACATGTAACGTTTTTCAATATTTGGTTCTAGGATATGCCTGCACATGTCATTCTTTGAAGTGGAAAAAGAAGACATGCATAGGTACATGACATGATTCGTACTCACGACCTTCCATTAAAGTAGGAGGTTACCAGCCATTACACTACTAGTGCTCTCTCGTGTTACACTCTTGTGCAATTACTTTATTGCAAATCGTCCATGTGTCTGCCTGCAAGCGCAATTCATACTGTAGTTTATTTCATTCAAGTTCGTATCTGTCTGATTCGTTCGTATGTTGTATTCTCGGTCTATATCTTCACTCTCAGGTGTTTGGTTTATGTCGTCTAACTGAGACCTAGTTCTGCGCTCACGAGAAACTCGAGATTGGATCTGAAATCTAATTACTTTCCAATATGGATCTGCATACGAGGCGTGAGTGGAAATCTTTTACTAGCTATCTTTATAGATACCAATATTTTCTAGCTATTAAGAACAGAAGCGTCAAATAGATGACCTAATTTTTAATGTAGTCCAAATATGAGTTTGTGTTATAAGACAATATAATTGCCTTGTTAGTTCGTATGGATTATTGATACTGCGCACCTTCTCGTTTGTCACACGATTTTCCAAAGTCGGGTGCCAAGTTCACAATGCTCGATTCTGCCAATAGATTTCTAAAATACTCCGAATAAAATAATTTAATTTCCGCTCCTGTTTTACACACGATGTCTAGGTCTCAGCCCTGTATAAGAGTGTGGGCATAATGCAAGCCTGATAAACGAACATCTTAGTTTTTATGGATAGGTGTTTGTTGAGCCATATCCTTGCACTTATCTTCGTGAACATTGTGGATGCCTTGCCGAGGCGGATGTTAATCTCATTAAATTATTTGAACAGCTGCTCAGCATTTTTGCTGTACTGAAGCAACGGCGCCGTCTCCGTTGATTGGGACATGATCAACGAATGGACACTTCTCGTTTGCCTCAAAAAAAGGGCTGCTTTTCCATTAACTTCGTCAGGGACTCAATATTTTTGTCAGATAAGCGGTCGTAGCTGTCGCTCCCGTATCAGCATTACTAGTCACGTGCGCAAGCGCCGCACCTCGTGAATGAATGCTCCTATATTATTTTTTTATAGATGTCAAATCTTATGATGATGATGATGATGAATTAGCCTAACGTTTTAGGTAAACTAATACATTTACGACACCAGGGGCATTGACCTGAAGTGTTGTCTGCCCAAAAGCAAAGTCGAAAAGTCACACGTGCCTGTAAATTTACAATTTACAGGCACAGCAGCGGCACCCATACCCTTAGAGTTGATGTACTCTAACCTTAGAGACCTTGACTTTTCAGATCTCTGATAAGTAAACTTTCCTTTTGAAGAATCCATGAAAAGAGAACGATGAAATACCTACCTACTTATAAACTGGAATGCTATATTCTTCTTATGAGAAACATGTCTTACTTTGCAATTTTAATTAATTGTTATTCGTAAACAACTCATTCCTGACATTACAATATTGTAAACAATGCCTTATGGGTCGAGTCAAAAGCTTCTCAGATTAGGTACATTTAACGTTGCACATTAAACTGTGATTTAGCAACAGCTTGAATATAATGTGTTTAACCTTATATTTTACAAACTTGATTCTGGGAATAACATAGAACCACCACTCGCTAGTAATCACTTCTCACAACAGTAACTATAACAGCAGAATTTACAAAATAGGCAACTTTATAACATAAAAAATTATACTTGAAAAAATATATACTTGAAAGAACGGCAAACGTACTCTGACCAAATTGGAGATTTTCTGGAGAAAGGCTAGGCCAAGAGTTTTGAAAACCGACGAACCTGAATGAAGAATTTGATGAGAGTAAATAAAGCAATAGAGGTATGCCAATATCGTAGCAAGTTGAAATAGGTGGTATCTGTCTACCCCCCTGGACAGGCATGATTTATATATGTATAAATTCACGAAATTATTTATTTATTACATCGTTTTACAAAACCGTTAGGAAATTACTATTTAAATAAAATGTACAGGTAAATTTGATTTTATAAAATCTATTAAAACCTGGTATTTCTATGGATGATATAATTTTCCTGGTATTCCTGTGAATGACATTATTCGTTTTATAATATTTTATTTAAAAAATATATATTATGTAAATTTTGTTCCTACTGTTGGGCCCTAGTTAATGGATCAATCTAGCTATCGTTTCAACTGAGTCCACGGTCACAAAGACCACATCAATAATGCGTAAGATGGCAAAATCGATAGCAGTCGTCTCATCCTTATGACCCAATTTTATCTGAGTCAGTCTCGCAATTGTATCATACAACCAACATTATAGCAACGAGCCAACATGTTAAGAAATGGGTTTTTGTTTGATTTAACTGATTAAGAAGATAAGTTTGGTAACCTGCGGGTTCAGTCAAAGAGACATCATTATATTTAGTGATTAGCGATGTCGCTAGGAGAAAAGAAAATAATGGGTTAAACATGTAAGCTATCGAAATTGACAATTAATCATAATTATTTTGATTGCAATCAATCCCGTATATCTTTAGTTTTCTACTGAACTCAAAGTCAACTTGGCTACAAGTGTTGATATTTCTTGTTAGATTTCATATGGCTTAAGACAGATATTTGTGCTACAGATGTTAAAATCTGTTAGATATTATAATAACCTACAAAAATTTAATAAAACACTAATCAGTAAGCTATGGATTTTAATAAGACCGAAAGACGGCGTACCAATTAAGCCTGCTTTTATAACTTAGTTTACTATGAACGCGCGCGCTAAGTTACTAGATACAAATTGAATTAAGTAATTACTAAGCGGGTTAGGTAGCCATGTTTTCAGATGTAATGAGAACGCTTCATGATTAAAACGGTTCGATAATTAACTTCTGAAGATAAGATCTAATAGAGCGTTTCTTTTATAGAGGTGTAGTGGAACACTCCGCAATCTCGGCCGCTTTAAGTTTATCCAGTGCAAAATTTCATGTGCACGGTGATGGAATATTAGAGAATACCTCTATAATAAACATGTCTATCTCAGGATTGAAGGACTTTCTGTTTAGGTTGTGTGTTGATTGTCAGTCAGAGAGTCAGCGAAGATATTATCATATATGAGTGAAATTTCCACATTAAGGGGGGAAAATGGGGGTGAAAGTTTGTATGGAAGTATCGTTTTTTTTAAAAACGCCACCACGCGTGCGAAGCCACTGGCAGCAGCTAGTTGTTATACAAATGCCGTAAGCGTAAGCTTACACCCAATACAAACTTTTTATCAAGGATGTGAGGAAATTAAGTCTTAAAATAAACTTAATTTTATTGTTTAAAAGGCTACAATATTAATGTTATGAACCGCCATAAATCGCATTTACAGAACAGTTTTCGAATTAGCTATAACCTACTTTCAAAGCATGAGTGATGAAAAATAATATACAGACGTCATACGAACAGGAAGACAAAGCACGTCTTCTTCCTGTTTGCATGATATTGCAGAAATTTGCAAATTGTACGAATTCAAACGTGATTTTCCTCAGTGGTTTCCGCGTATAGAGTTTTGACTCTGTTTTCAAAATCTCAGCCAGCTTGTAAGGGGACTTTAGACCCGCGCCCTATTTGGTTAAATTACACCTACCAACAATTAATCCTATGAAGCCATTAAACATTAATATAAACCTGTTATGAAGGATGTGTCAATTTGTGTATCCGTTTTAATATGCTACGATTTCTCGGGACTTTCTTTTCCCACTCTTATTTGTATAGAGAAAATCAAATTTATTAAAACGGACGGATGAACATCCGTCCGTTTTAATAAATAGCGACATAAGAAAATATCACATTTTCTGTAAATATTTGTGTCATGTCTGCGGCCTTGATCCTGACTCACGCCACGCACTCACTATACGTATTAATTTTCTCAAATCTATAAGAGAGCTTTTCTTCTATATGATAGAACTGCCTATTCGTAAACCTACATGTAACCGTAGCTTAAATTTCCGCCATGTTAAAAGCATTGCATCAAAATTTTATACAGTTGTAGAAAATATATGGGTGACTTGCATGGGCAAGGCCTTCTGCCATTCTGCTGCTTTTGGATCACCTAGCATGAACCATCCTCTACCCTTTAATAACCTGAAAGCCTCCAACATAGCTCAACTACCGTTGAAATGTAAAATAATAATGTCTCTAAATTAGCATCTAGCAGCATTTATATTGTATGCTTGCTGTACGCGTGGTAACAGCCTACGCTTCTGTCCACGGAGTAGCTGTACGATTGAGATTGCAGCTAATTGCAATATTTACATATTCAAGTCTATGCAACAGACGCTTCAGTGGACCTTTTAGAGGACATTACAATCATTTGCATGCTAATGTTTTACTTCGAGTATTTCTTTAAATGGCAATAATGCACACGTCGTTTCCTCGACAATAAGGAACAGACTCTAATAAAAACCAAGGAGAAAACATTACCAACCAGATCAAGCTTAGAATTTTGTCATGTATTAGGTATACCTTTTGTTCGAGATCCTGAGATCCAATAAGGCTAAATAGGATGTTGCTTCTATAAAAGGTAGGGTTACCACAATAAATGTGCTTTTAAGAAAATACAACCGGTCGTATGTGAAGATATTTGCGCATACGTCAGGATTACTAAGTAAACCAGAGTGTAGTATGGATAAGCTTTTTTTAGAGCGACATTAGAAACTTGTATCCCGGTTCTCTCCTAATAATTTGATATGTGTATTGTATACCTATCTGGAAATTTCTGATCAGCGTGACATTTTAATGTAGGAAGCGACAAAATGCAACTGCACATTTAGCGGCCAATTTGAAGCGGAGAGTCCGCTGCTGTCGCAATTTATTTCAACAAACTAGTCGAAGCGATTACCACTTATTCGGTGACTTTTTCTCGAAATTAAGAGAAAACACTCAAGCGAATATTTTCTATTTTTTATATTAAACGGAGATACGCTTTAGATATACTGCCCGACTTTGTGTCCGAACTTGTAGAAATAAGAACCTTAAGGGCTCGAAATAAAAAAAGTAATATTTATAATTTGCTACAATTTCATCCCACAAAAAGCGTTTGGCAACCCTACTCTATGGTCCTTAATGTAAAAACACAATGCAGAGTTCTTATTAGAGGATTCTTGATTCGTGAAGCGAAGGTTGCTTGCTGATTCGAATCGATGAAACAAGTTGTTTATACGAACACGAGACCCTAGCCCTTGGAATGACAATCAGTCTAGTCTAGTCATTTGTTTGCTAATTACTACTTAGCCAGTTAATTGGTATCACAAGCCAAATGCCACCATTACGCGATCATGATACGAGCATTTATTGAACGCCATCAAATAGCCTGGTGTTATATTACTCGTAATATGAAGCTTAGTAGCAAAGGTCTCTGTCCAAAATAAAAGCTAATAAGAGAGTAAAAAACAGTGACAGATTATGAAGTCGAAGTTAGATAGGTACTTTGTTTCCGTCACATTGTAACTTTCGTCATTGAAAGCACTTCCCTCACCTTCAAACTTTAGCCTTTGCTGTTTAATGAAGGAATTTTAAACGGAAGTCGCATTTTATTGCTTTTGAAGTTCTATTATACATATAAAACGGACAATCCGGACAAGGTTTGTTTTTCTTCAAATACGATGCATTTCAGAGAGCTTCTCGTTAAATTGGGTATGAATGAGTAATCTTCTCTGTGACATTTGCAATTCAGTCACAATAAACTAGTAACTAGCCTCGTTTGCGCGGCGGGAGACAAATATTTGCATGTTCTGCAGATATTCGTTCCGTGGGTGTTGTGGTAACATGGTACTCGTTACTGATAACCACAGAGAATCAGGAATTTAGATGTCTGTTAATTCTTTTTTTAATGACCTACAGTAAGGAACCGATATCATTGTCATCGAAAGTACCCGGCTCTTGATCCGACTCTTGAGTGGTTACGTTATTGGTCGTGACCAATACCTAGTTATGTAGGTTGTCCGCTAGATGTGAATGCTATAAGTAACAGTCATATTCTCAAAAGTATGAAAGTATGTATGAGGTCACTAAGGTTGAAAATCTTCGTTCTTGTAGTACATTAATTTTTCCACCATCGGTACTAAGTTATCTACCCTGAATAACTTTGAGGTGGACCGGACCATATTATCTTTAAAGACTGAAGAATGATTGAGCCAAATATTAATATCGCAGGCAATGTGTCGGGTGCCGGTAGTTGAAAACACCTGTCCCTATATCGGTTAGATCAATTTCAACTATTGTTGAGCCGTACGGATTTCGCACACTTTATTATTTTTTCATTTTTTTTTTAGTTTTTAGGCAATTGTCCCGAACAAACAACTCAGCTTTTCTAAAAAAACTTCTAATCTAAGAAAGCAAAGAATAGTCACGTTCAGTTTCTGAGCAGAACAGGCAATTTAACTTAATTCCTTGCCGAGTTCTTGAACGAGAAAAAGCTTACAACTGAATATTAAGTGTCGGATTATGTCAGGGTTTCGAAACTCTAATGTTCTTTGCAAAAAACAGGAGTTCACTGACTGATTCGAACTGGATGATTTGTGAAGGTTACAAGTATCACAAGACAAGTCGACGATGCCATAACCAGAACGTACCACATATCTAAGGAAAATTTTCCAAGTAAAGTATCGTGTAAGGTGCGTTAATGACTGAGGCGTCTCTTCCTGAGTTTTTGCTGCTAACTCTACCGTTTTTATCCGAGTGTAAATCTTCAACTTGGTGTCACGAAATGCATTTGCAAATTTATTGAATTGAGAGGAAATTATATTCTAAAGCTTTAACGCAAAGTCTAGCTATAAAGCAAACACGATTTTTTTCAGGCATATTTAGAAATGAAAAGTCAACAGTCAGCCATTCGCAGGTCCATACAATACAATACGCCAGGAATGAACACCCCTAGCTTTGTGGGGCGATCCTGATCCAGTTATGCGGGTTTTACGAGTTTTATTTATAAATCTACCTGGGTTACAGGTGTCCAGGGTCGGTGCATATCCCGTCAGCCATTATTTGTTTGCCAACATATGTTTTTTGTACGACAGGTTGACAGAGAATACATTTGTTGCTTTTAGATTCCATTGTGACTCTCCGTCAATATTGAAGGATGCGAGTTGTACAAACTTAAATAGATTGCGGGTAGCATTGATTTTCACAATTTGGCAAATAGGTCAAGTGGAATATGTCAGAGTTGTTGAACGGATACGCAGACAGATTTCTCAGCGTTGCCCGTTTGTTTATCACAAAGGATGAATTAATCGAAAGATAGGAAAGGATGATTATTCATGTTGTGTTGTAAAAACGGGAATTTTCACGTACTGCACTATCGGTGAAGGCACCGACTAAGTTTCGACTCATTCCGAGAGTCTTCATCAGGGTGAGTGGTCGCGACTTTCTCTTTCCACGTCGCGCCGTGCACTACAATTCCCGTTTCATATATATATTCCCGTTATATCTTGACTATTCATATTGTAAATTCCCGTTTTTACAATACGAATAGTCAAGTTCACGATAGTTTTTGGAATAAAATTCATGTTGTGGTTCTATTTATTTCATATTTGTGTCTGCTTTTACCACAGGTACCTTCACTGGCCTATCAGAGTACTTTACGAATTAACTCACGTTGGACAGAAGACGTCTTCTTTCCAACTTCGACCGCAAACTTCCAGAGAGAATTTCAATAAAAGCGTTTACGCGGTCTACAAGGGATTAGTTTCGACTCGCGTGACTGGAGGCGGATCGCGACAAATCGCTGAAGTCAGAAATAACTGGCATTGGACTCTGCGAATGCTGATTAACGAAACCACTTAAAAAGAGTGTTGCAAAAAAGATTTAGTAAATTCAAATGTACTAGCTAGTGAGATTGTTTTACAATGATTACTGCCGTTATGAGAGGAAACCGTAGATATCAGTAGATTGATTTTATAGAGATACGGCACTCGCAAAACCATAAAACTAGAATGTAATTGAGAATAAAATAGCCCTAGTTTTATTACTTATTTTTTTATTGCTGTCATTTTCTATTACTTAATTTAATTAACCCTACTTTTTTGAATGTTGTATTTTTATGATATACTTACTTATCCTGATTCACTACATATACCAAATTAACACACCTTTTTGAGTGCAAATACCTGACATAATTTACAATCAGCCGAGAAGCGTGGTGTTAAAACAGCGAATCATAATTCAGTTTACGCTCTAATGGTTCAATCAGCTACCAGCTAATTAATTCCTTTTTAGAACAATGGAATGGACTTTACACTAATTTAAAACACTTATTAGTTACGTTTTAATACGAAAACTCTCGCAGGTCAGAAAATATTTCCCTTCTAAGACCCCGCATACATTTTTTGCTTTTAACCTGGATCTTCGATATAGCCAAAAATTTAAATTACTTAAGTAGCGAATAGCGCGAGAATAATAAACCAACATATATTGACCAGCATTCTCGATTGTATAGACTATAGAGAGACCACGTCAATGTTACAACTTTACAGTAAGATGCAAATGTTGCGCCTTGCCCGCTGATTACAGACCGTTAACAAACATAAAAATGCGCAACATGCTTATTTATGAGAGGATCTTTAATTACTTGAGGCTACTTGCGGTTAACCACAAAACCGGATAAGATACAGCTACACGAACACCGTAAAGCAGAAGTCTGTGTCTTCGTCTGATGTAGCGTGTACTTCTCTTCATTTCATTATGAGAGTGACCAACCCTTAGTTAATATGCCGCCCGCATCTTACATGGTTTAACGTCTTATAGCCGGGACCTTCAGCTTATCCTGTTCAAAGTAGCACGAAAGCGCAAAATTGAAAAGTCTATTATTATTATGAGCTTAATAACTCTGGTGTTGGAGTTTTTAGCCCGCCTAAAAGCCTCCGACATGGCTTAACGACTGTTGGCAATACGAAGCACAGATGCGCTAACATATCACTATCAGTCATTCAAATAGTGACCTGTATAACATTTTACGTCCCAGATCTGTGAAGAACTAACTGTCAAGAAAAAAGCTCATTGAATGTTTATTCAAGTAAGACCTACATCTGGAAGATAGGGCAGGTAACAGATAAGATACACGCTCCAATGGAAAAGCTACGAATAACGGTATTGCCTTAACAGTTTCTGCCATTGTCAACGTGCTAACAAAATAGATATGCTTAATGCTCGTTATGTTGTAGAAATAAAGTAGAAGTGCTTTTGGCTTGACTGTTCGTTCTTCACAGATCTGCTACGTAAAGCAATATTATCCAGGTCACCATTTGAATGACCGATAGGGACATTTGAGTGCTTCTATATTTCGTGGGGCAAACAGTCGTTAAGCCATGCCGGAGGCCTTTAGGTGGCCTAAAAACTCACTGTTCAAATTCAACGACTGGTTTGACGCCCTTCTCGTCAACTATTGAAATATAAGTGTGTGTGAAATATTCTTCATGGTGATAATATAAACCCAGATAAATGAATCAGGTAAATGATAAAAATGTAGAGCGTAATTTTAATTTGATAATAATAGAGGTAATTGCTATATATTATTGCTGAGACCAACTCCGCTTTTAGCGGATGAACTGCAGCGGTAATCTATGTTTTGACTGCTGATTTCTCAGAGGTCAATACTCAAATAGTAATAGTTGTAAAACTTACATTATTACTTTTTACTAGGGGTAAAAAAAATATATTTGATCATCGCTTATCTAAGAACGCTGGCAATTTTTATCGGAAAAAAAGATACACTGAAGATTTTCGTGCGCGAAATGTTCATATATTAGCGAAATTTGGTCGCAAAATTTTGTTTCCAATCAAATAATAGACCCGGGTAGGATCTATTACGTAAACTGCTCGAAGCCGCATGTAATATATGACGTCAGACATACACAATTACCCAGTATTATTTGGTGAGCAGGTAAACACATCACAGCTAAATCATCCGCTTCTAGGTCAAACTTTTTGTTTGTAAGTGAACGGTCGAAGGTTTCTAGAGTTTTTGTGGTGATCCTTTTTTTGTGAATGCACCGGCGGGCGGCATTGGAAGTGAGCCCGGAGAAACGGAATAATTCAATATTGGATTTTAGTTCTGATGTCAGCAGTTCAATTGTGTCTACTAGAAGATGCACTGAGGCCCGTATTGTAAACAATTATTACATTTTGTTTTAGAGACATTTTTCTATTCGTTCGTTCTCACCGGGTCTGTTTTGGTCACCTCTTAGGTCAATGACCTAACCGTGTGGTTTTATGGTGGCCCTGAAAAATACCTAGTGACTTCACACAAGTGTGAAGAAAGGATTCAGTTGGCCTCGCGCATCTACGATTGAGAGGAGCAGAGGCTCCTTTCTCAGCTCCTTAAACTGTGGTTAACAGTTGCTAAAAAATAGACCAACGTTCACGCAAGTTGGATATTGTAAAACCAGTTTCAGATACCGATATAAAATTAAATGTAGAGTTTCAAACATGAACGTTTCAAGACTTTCAAGTCACATTAAAGGCGGATGTATTGACGTAAATAACCGACATCACAGTCATGGTGAGTATAGACTTTGTATCGGGATGATTACAGAAATAGATTGAACGTCGTGTCAGCACAGATGATACAGCAGTGGGCGAGCGACTCGTGATAATGTTATCGAGACTGGACGATAGCTGGTTTATTTCTTCCTGGATGTTGTGCTGGGAGTCTATTATGTTCTTTTGTCTTTATATTTAATACATCCACTTCACCTCCGCATTTGAAACTGACGAGAACGGACGCTTGATTTAGCTAGAGTTTGAAGAGGAAAGCGAAAAACGTCTTCATTTTCAAGCATTGGCAGCGATCGAGTCTATTTAAAACTAAGAGTTTCATCGGGAATTCAATTGCAAACTCAATTTTTTCTAAATGCTTATAACGGCCACCCAAATGTTGATCGTACTCAGAGTTAAATATCTAGTTCATCATAGTTTATCTGTGGAGAACCAGGCAAGATACTCCACAGATGCTTCTACTAGTAGGTACTTGAGTAACTACATTACATTAGGTCCAACGTAGTTTTGACTAGGGAACACTAAGAGAAACGAATAACACAACCCTTCAGCAACGGTACGCAATCAAAAAAATCAATATTCAGAATTTATTCAAGACCCAAAGGCGAACGACGACGCAAAATATATTTCACCAAAAATTCATTGAATGCAAAAATAACACAACTAGGTTCGACCCCTATTCTGTTAGGTAAGGGTTGCGTACTATTCCATCATCTATATTGGGGGTGAAATATAAGGGCAGTTGGGTTCAGGCACAGTATAAGTGATAGTAGCAGCGGGTGTGGCCAGCTGATCAAGACGAACGCTCAAGTTTACGTAGTAAAAAGTACATAACCTACGTACAGTAGGTTTATTGATTTTATCCTGTCTTTATTAGAACAGGTGTTTAGCGTTGTGATTGTTTGTTGAAATACGTGTGGTAGTTTCTAAACAATTGATTTGATATGTTACAGTCTATATATAAATTGTGGTAGAGTTTCAAATTATCAGACGCTTAGAAACAAGCAAACAAAGGAGGACGAAAGCAAGTTAACTTGGCAGTTAGTAGGTCCAAAAATGGCATCAAATATAAGTAGCTGAGAACTCGCAAAGCTTCAAGCAGAAAGTCTATAATCAGTGCGCCTTACCAGTGATGACATTGTCAATCACACTTAGTTATACATTGTACAAACATCATACACTGGTACATAACTATTGACCACATGTGTATAAGCGCAGTGGGCTATGGACAGAGTGCTCGGAGCTTCACTACGTGATAAACAGGGCGGGCCGGATGCTTGTTTACGACATTAGTTATCTAAAAAATCTCTAACTAGTAACTTTAATTTATTGACATTCGTTCGACCATTTACTGTAACATCGTGATATGCTTACAGCTTCTGATGATAACAGACAGGTAACAGTGCTACTATGCAGAAAAGTAGAAGTACGTAACATTGTTTCGTTATTTCCGCGATTCGAAGGTTATTTGTTCTACGATACCGTCAAGGTATCGTAGAACAAATAACAGTTACCTACTATATGTACTTCTAAGTATAATTAATGATAATTACGTGAAGATGAACTTTAGTGCATATTCATTTGACTTCACAACCTTCTGAAGTAGGTACCTAGTATAGAAATACGAAAGCAAATAATTGCCAACTGAATGATGTACATGTCTGGTTGATAAAATCTATTAAACTCGCAACTTTAGTACCTTATGTAGACTATTTACATAAGTAAGGGCCTCAAAAGTAAAACACCCCAGTTGCCGCCCTGTTGCTATACCCTAGAATAACTTTGAAACCATGTGAAAGCAATAAATATATTGAGTACCAGCCTCTGCCTACATAGGCTACTTTTAATCCGGATATCACGCAGGCGATATCCGGATAAAAAGTACCCTATGTGTTATCCTGATGCATAAGCTATATTACTGAAAAATTTCATCAAAATACGTTTAGTAGTTTTTGCGTGAAAGAGTAACAAACATCCATCCTCACAAACTTTCACGTTTATAATTGTAATAGGATTATGAGAATTAGAATTTCCAATAACAAATATACCTACTGTATAGGTAGGTTACTATTAATGTAGACAGAATTATGTTTACTGGCTCATTGAAGCCATGCATGTTTAGAAATACTGGGAAAACAAAACACACTTCTGAAATTAGTTATTGCATTGATATATATCTTAAATGCACCAAAGTGACATATTAAATAATAAACCTTGAATTTCAAAATTACCATCAGTTATATTATGTCACTTTGGTGCATTTAAGATCAGACTCAAAGGTCAGGCTAAATTTATGGGCATAAGATGATACATTGGTCCGTAGAATTTAGATTCTTACTTAGAAGAACTGAAGGCATTGAATATTCAAACACAATTTCGATTGTTTGGCAATTAATATTGTTTGTAAAATACACAAATAATTATTTTGCTCTCATAATATGACTTTGTATGGCATTAGTGCTATTTTACAAATAATGCTGAACTAGGTTTTAGCTCAGTTTAACAATGAGCAGGTGTGACTACACAGATGTAGACTTTGCCCAAAACAATGATATCCTACCCACTATTTGAACAAGTTGATGACTAAATGCATTTTTCAGAATGCTAACCTACAAGTATATTGCTTTAAAAATGTGCTCCTTTATTTTATTATTCATCTTAAGTCACTTAATCCTACTATATTATAAACGTGAAAGTTTGTGAGGATGTTTGTTACTCTTTCACACAAAAAATACTGAACAGATTTTGATGAAACTTTACAGTAATATAGCTTATACATCAGAATAACACATAGGCTACTTTTTATCCGGGTACCTAGCAGGCGAAGCTAGTTTCTTATAAACCTTTCTTAACTTTCATTCACTTGACTTATTATAGAAATCTTTGATATTGATGATAATATTTTTTCTCTTTTGCAGCAGAACCAACAATTTGATATCAATGTCTCATAATACATAGGTAGTATATTTTAAAACTATTTATTTCATACATTTAATAATTATCTATCATTCAGTTTTGAGGTTAGTTGAGTTGTTTGTGAACATGGGTGACAGTAAAACAGACTATTTGTCTCCCAGATAATTATCTTGAATAAAGTTTATTTAGCAAACACAACAAGTTATTACTTTGGAAAGTAGATAAAACCGAAAATAAGATTGTATGAGATAGTGGGCAATGTTCTTTGGCCACCAACTAGCCTTTGACATGGATTTGCGACCGTTATAGCTGGATTTTTATGTGCTCTCTGAAGCATGAAAGCTTTTTTAAACTCTAGTAATAGTCAACAATTTAAATGGGGACCTGACGGAACCTTGCCTTGTCTGTTGAGGACAATGAGGCAAACAAATCCAAAACATAAGTATCCTTACCTTAATTCCGGATCGTCCCTGTTGCTTCAGCAGCACATTCTCTGGCTTCATATCACAGTGGATGATCCTGCTTTTGTTGAGCGCATGCAGGCACTGAAGCAGACTGTGTGAGAACTTTCGGACTAGCTGCAGTGAGAACCCTTGGAACTTGTTCTTCTTTATCAGCTCATACAAGTTAATAGACAACAGCTCAAAGGTTATGCAAGTGTGGTTTCTAAATGTGAATGAATCAAACATGTGAATCACATTCATTGTGTTATCTTTATCCTGCTCCCGGAGGTGTTCCAAGATGCGAATCTCCTCTTGAGCCTGGCGGTGGAACCGTTTCTCATTGCGGACCATTTTTAAAGCTACATTTTCGCGCTTCTTATGGTCGTACGCTTTGACAACCTGCCCAAAGCTACCCTTCCCGATCACTTTCAAAACCTCGTATCTGTATGCGATGTGATCGTGCGGGATGTGGATATAAGAGCCCTGCTCGTTGTCATACTCGCAATTATTCGGGAAGCCGACGAGTCCCGGTCGCTTCTTCGCGTTCGCGCCGATGAAGTAGACCTGAGGATAATCGAAGATTTCCCGGTGCTCGTACGGAGTGAGCTTGTTCATGTACAGCTTCATGACCTGGTCGGGGCTAGCGGCCGCAGCTGGGGATCGCTTGTCGGGCGGGCCAGGCGGCGCGGTGGGGGCGGGCGCGCCAGCCTCCAGCGGCGGCAGCGCCCCATCGCGCAGCACGCGCCCAAAGGCGTGCGCGCTCCCCAGCGGCATGTCACCGGTCATGGACGCCGTCGCCGTCCCAGAGCCCGGGCCGACCCACGCGTAAGAGCACGCTCCACTGCACCGCACTGCACTTGCACTCGTCGAAGGCGCCAGTCTGGCACCGCTACCTGCACATTTCACAACGACCGGGAGGAGCGAGACCCGCGATTCCACTTATGCGGGCACATTCCGTCTCGGAGTTACTGTGGAGCGGTGAACGTGTATGGAACCTCGCGACGCGAACGTGGAACGCAAACAAAGACCCCTACCTTGCAGGCCGACTGGCCGATCCGACGACAGAACCAGAGAGAAAATAGAAACGGTCGCCAGAGTCATTGAACCGTTCGACCGCGCGGAACGTACGAGAGCGAGTGAGAGGGAGCACGTTTCATCGGTTTCGCTCACAGCCAACTAGATGACGCTTTTAACGAAAAGATGTGATTGAGAGCATTATGCAAGACCGAAATGCATAAAGCCACAACATGTCATCATCAAAAAATCTAACCGAATATAAACGTGGCATATACAAAATATGAATTTGACTTGAACCAAAACTATTTGACTTGATATTTGCTTCAAAAACACAATTTAATAACTATTGCAAAAAATAGCGCTTCTTTGCTCTTAAAACGAAACATTTTTGCAGCTCTCTCTGCTCCTCGAGTACTTCTACGGCTGCGTCTATTGGCAGATTTTCGTTTCTAAAACACGGATTTTGTCACTTCCTCCACTCACTATTAAAGTTTGCACATCAAAATGTTAGGGCTCGCTTGGCTTTTTGGTCCATTAAACAGAATGTTCTCTGGCTTTCGCGTTTCAAAACAAAGTATATCTCGCTCAGTTATCCAGTAAAATTTTTTAACAGTTTGTAACTCATGGTCCTAAAACAAAATGTTCTTTTAAAAAGTGGTTTGTGTCTCTTTGCTCACATAAAATTTGATACCTACTTATGTTTAAAACTTTTGGGGGCTCTACAAATATTTTGAGTTCTCAAAGTGGGTGGTAAGCGAAATAGAGAATCTGTGATGATGAAGGTCATACCTACGATAAATAAATTGGCTTCAGAAATAACATAAAGAGAAAACTTTAAAAATATTTTCACTTTTCAATTATATATTTCGAGTAGGTAGGTAAGTACTTATAGCTAGTACCTACTCGTAACTTTAATTACATTCCACACAAATGTCCATTTATTGTTTAAGAAAATAGGGGGTATGTGAGGTATTAAAGCTATTGTATTGTCGCTTTCTGTAATATAGTTTTGACTTGTCAAACTTTTGCCATCGAGTGACGTCAAACGCGTATAATTATATAACTGCGGTGCTATATTATATTGCAATTTAGCTAATTTTTAAAATGTCAGTGAAAGCCAACTTGTTATTTATACAAACAAACATATATTTAGCACAGGATATTTACCTGCATCGTTTGCCAGTAGGTAGAAACCAGCTACATATACCAAGCACCTAGTTTTCATCGAGCACTTATTATGTTAGGTCTATCATAATACTCCAGAGTTTTCAATTTTGTTTATGGTACTAACCACAACCAGACAGCTGTCTGGCTGCGCTACCGCCATCTATCGAGTGATTTTAGTGATTGCCAATGCCAAAGTGCAGTTCCGTCATACGACCGCACCGCACGTCTTTTTCTAATTTTATAGCCCATAATTTCTGTCAATTCAATTGCCCGCAGCAAATCGTACATATTCTTATTATTTTTCTGTTGTGTTTTATATTCCAACTAAACACTGCCGTAAAGACGATAGTGTATTATATATACGTAGTTCAATGGAATAGCAAGAAGAAAAGTGTAACTACATTTCTATGGTGAGTTTTGTTTCTCTACCTAAAGACAGGCCAGACTAGACAACAATTTGCTGCGATTTCTTGTTTTATTTCTGCAATTGGCCGTGCTCCTGATGGTTTTATTACTTATTTTTTACGATGCTGCAATGCTGACTTCTGTGGATTGCCGGTCGCGAATTTTAGGAAAAAAAATCCAATACATCTACACTTCTAAAATTTAGAAAGATAGTTCGTTATAAAATCAAGTTATTGTGATTCTAGGTACTAAGATATTGTCATTATTACGAACGGGATATTCTCGCACAATAGTAGGCATATAATCATGCGTACATGAACTTCTCAAGGCGATAGGGCGCCTATTATGGGATAATACTAATCAAACCTACTGCCTAACTATATAGTTAGTGACTTCCTATTCACACCAATTCTGTCGTATCCAAGGCTAATCATTTTGTTTGGCTCACTGCCACTGCAACAACAACAATAGGCTGCACTTTATGAGACAAGATGAGATAAAAATCTCTTTGTTTATTATTTTTATTCCATAATGACTCACTTGTTTTAATATGGTAGCTAGCTTGTAAGTTGTATCTTCTTTCTGAGTCACATCTACAGTAGCATTGGTAGCTTTTACAAGTTTGTAATCCATTGATAATTCTTGTTATTTTATAACCAATGCTATTATAATTATCGATAGGGTTGTTTGTGTGTACAACATTTTCAAAATATCCATGCCACATGCATGGATATTTTGAAAATGTTGTGGGATGTGCTTCTTCTTCATGAGGTGCTCATATTTTTCTTATGTAGATGCAAAACTGCTTGAAAACATAGGTATTAGATAGATAAATATATAACTCTTTATTGTACACCACATAATATGTTGTTTACAGCTTCAAACAGAGCAAATAACAAGCTAATTGCGGGAGTACAATGGGCGGTCTTATCGCGATCTTTTCCAGACAACTTTATTATTTCCTTGTATTATTTCCAAAGAAGTCAATAGTCTCACAGTCAGCTGTCAGTGACTGTTTTCAGTCTGGGAAAAGCCTCATTTCCTAACAATATCTTGATATTCTAATATTGGAGTTTGGACATGATTTTCTCACGACTTTTTTCCCAGGCTAGCTCTCAAATCATGGATTCTTTAAACTGCAAAAAGAATTTAATAATAAAAAAACCATTGTCTTTGAGTTCTTTGTTACGATTTAATTAAGATTTTTTTGAAATTATCTATGAGACTTGTTAACCTTGAAAGTATCTAAGCAATAATTATGAACAAGATCTAGGGATCCATTGTCTATCCATTCTGATTGTGCCTTTTTTGTGGTGTTTTTTTTGGGATTTGTATATGACTACAAGATGTGCATATTAGACAAGTAGCAAATGGAGTAGGTTATATAGTGTTGTATCCATAAGCGTTGGTATCCACCCAACAAGTTGTTGGATGGAGGGCAAAGGCTGCAGTAAGTATTGATTACCTACAAGAAATCCTTATTGTAACACACCTACATTCAATCATAATATTAGGATATTTCTATCATATCCTGAATTAAATCATATTATTGTATGAAGGCAATAATATTAGGTATTTTAAGGCATCTACAGCTAAACAAAAAATATTCTTGACTGACAATCAATGCAGAGCCTGAACGGTAACTCATAGTGACTTGAACTTTTGAGGATATCCTAAAATTCCATTCCAAGAGAGTTCTGTGAGAAGTTAAAATTTATATGAAGACTATGGGAGTTGTTTATAATAAAATGCTATGTACCTAATTTGTAATCAAACAGGAAAGTAGCCATTCAAATAAAGTTTAAATAAAAATTAATAAGTTCAAATTACTGATAAGGGTATAAAAGCTGTGAGCCAGATTTAATAAAATATAATTGAATAAATTATACAATCAAGTGGGCAGAAATTACAGAATTCATGGAACTTACTGACTTTGTACACCTACCAACTTTATTAATTAGAGAAGTGATAAAAGAAAACTCTTTTTAGGATTAAGCTCGCCTTTGTACATTCCTCACCTAATATTTTGTTTTATATTTCTGTGTACAATAAAGAATTATAAGACTTGTTCTTGGAATCTTTAATGTGTTGCATGACTCAAAAAGCCATGAGAGTCAAATTACAGATGAAAAGGTAAAGACCGAAAATGTGGAGGGTATATGATAATGATCCTTTTAATTAATTTAACTTGACACAGGGAATCGTAGTGTGGGTTCAGGACTATGTAGTATCATAACTATTTTTTGAAGTATATCTGGATAAAAAAAAAACTCAAAGCAGACAAAGACGCGGGCGTTTTACTTTTGAAACATTATCCACGGCAAAAGTATGTCTTAACCATTTACAATCCAAGGTTACCATTTTCCTTCATAATCCTGAAGAACATGACCATCTAAAAACTACTTTTGTTGCTGACTGTAACACGCAAGCAAAGACCGTTTGCACAAGCTAGTCGTATTTATTTGTTTAAATCACAACAATTTGGTGATCATAATCATCAGAAAATCAGCCATCAGTTGTCTGGTGCTGGATAGAGGTTAAAAAGACATCAAAGTGTATAAACTAAAGACCGTGGCTATACCTACCAACCCATATAAAATAAACTAATATCAAATCTAATCCAGTCTTGAACTTTTTTAAACACATTGTGGTTATTAAGCCACTACCTACCTCTTAATGACTCAGAACACAAGTCCTTCTATGAATAGCTTAGTACCACAGATTATACAGTAACATACACTTTGTTACATTATTGAGAATCACGATAATGATAACAACCATTATCTGGTTCCGAAAATATCGATATTGTAGATAAGTATGTTAAGACAGGGACGAGCGGGATTTATATACCTTTTGTGATGTAGACAAGAATCAAATCAGCTTGTTCATAAAATTGTTAGTTACGTCATGGCTGGGCGTAAAAATCTCATATATGAAGATATGTTGTTTCGAATTTCGATTCCTTTAAATTTAAATAACGTGAGAACGTTCGATATACTTCAATATTTTAATTTTAATCAGGCAGGTAGTATTCCTACCTTATTAAAATAAAAAATATTTTTTTATTGCTGGATTAAAACATGATTGCGACCGGCTAAACTGCTTTTGAGGATACCTTCGAAACCTTTATTTGGGTCAGATATTCTTGGTATCCTGCTCTAACCATACCATAATTCGGGCTGTTTAATATTATTATGTTACGTCACTCGTGGCGATTAAAGATCACAAATTTCGGTTCCCCCGGCTTTAAGTAGATAGTTACTAAAGGAAGTCTGGTCAATTACCAAGTTGATAACTACGTGTATAATTAGTTGTGAAGTCTTTGTTTGAGTTATTGGCCCTGTCGAAGCTTAGACGTAGTCTGAAGGGTTCAGACAGTGCTTCCTAGCGTCTTTTATAGCCGAAATTTACAGCTATGTGCCCTGTAATACACGAAAGCAATCCGTTTTCTGGTAAGGTGCTTACAAAAAAAAAAATGTGTGCATTTATTCTAGCGACGCAAGGAGTCTGTATATGTGTTTGTTGTAAGAGGTTGTTTGTCTGTTACCATGTAACTCCGAAACGGCTACTCCGATTAAAAGGTATTTTTTGCAATCGAATTGTATATTTTGTATGACTACAATAATGGGTTTTAGACCTAAGTTTTATAACCACAAATCACTAGGGAGCGCTGAAACGATGATGGACTTTTTACTAAGTTCGTTTGTCTGTCTGTCATCACAGAGCTGTATAATTTTGTCCGTTATTAATTTAAATATTCACAGAATACGTATTACTAAGGCTACTATCAAAGCAAATAAAATAAAACAAGTCAACATTCCAAGGGGTTTTGGGCGACAAAATGTTATTATCTAGTTAATTAATCAAGAATCCTACTAATATAATAAATGCGAAAGTCTGTGTGTGTGAATGTTTGTTACCACGTATCTCCGTAACTACTAAACCGATTTTGATGAAATTTGCAATGTAGATAGTTTAGGATCTGGAATAACACATAGGCTAATTTTCGAAAATCGACCCTTAAGGGGGTTAAATAGGGCGGTAAAGTTTCTATGAAAAAAAAACATTTGTTTGATTCGCTCAAAACTCTGGACAAATAAACTTTAAAGTAAATAATGAAATACGTATTTTTTTTTCAAAACTACCCTTTGAGATTGTGCAATTGAGTTCTAAACTTTGTATAAATTAAAATCCTTGGTTCGATTCATTCAAAAGTTGAGGGACATAGTTTGAAGCCTGGAGACGGTCATATGCTACTTTTATTAACATACCACGCGGGCGAAGCCGCGGGCAACAACTAGTAAGAGATATATCAGGCTTTGATCATGAAGGCGAACTTAATATTTACTGGAAATAAAATTAGAACCAATATGGAATAAATTAGGCAAAATTATCATTAACTTAAAGTACATTAGAAAATATTACTTAAGCTGTTTGTATGCTTTGTAGTACGGAATCCGACATAGTCAAGACGCATTTTACACATGTGGAAAACCTAATACTATGTTTTGGACACCGACAACATCGATCGACGGCGATGGACCACAGAAAGTGCCACAAATTATTTCAGTTCCTAAGACTTTCTGCGGTCTGCCGCCGTTTCCGGTATCAGAAATTATAAACCCTAGTCAAGTAAAGATTAAAACTCTTTTGGGGGTTTAACTCTGAAGGTAATAATTAGAGAGGTATAACATTTGAACCATCCCATTTGAAGTTTCTTAAAACAATGTCGAAGGAAGTCGAGACTAGTCCTCAATTTTTTATTAATATCTAAACACAGTCACAGCTTCACAGTCTGAAATGGAACAACCTGAAAAGCCTAGGTTCTTTACGTATTCATAATAATACTCCGACACGAGAGCAGGGGCTTCGCGTATAAAAAGTTACCACAAATAGTGTTGAATGTGACTGGAATAGCACAACACTGACTGGAATAGCACATCAAGTTACAATAAAGTCCTTGGAATTCAAGTTTATCGAACAACTCAATGGAACAATCTTGCACTATGCATCGATCGCATGACTACGTACGACGATATCGATGGAAAATGTTGATAGTTTTAACGTGACCCGTACACTTGAAGTATGGGCATAAATCAAAGTGAAACCGAGGGAGAAATACGAGTTATACATAAAGTTTCGGAAACTTGCACGGGGAACTTACAGCAAAATGCCAATACAGTCGACTAACTAGTTAGAGTCAGATAGACTGACTTGTTCAAGTTGTACGAACAACTAGATAATACCAACTACTATTCCACTTTTTTACTTACTATTCCAGTAGTAAGTTGGCAACTTACTAGATTTTAGTTATTTATTACGACTCTTACGAGACGATTTTGTCTGTCGGTTGAGTTGAAATTTTGCTTACCTATCAAGTTGTGATGGCAGCAGTTTTATGTTGACTTCTAATCTAAGATGGAGACTGAAAATAAAGTTGCTCAGAACAGACATTCCCACGATGGACCTCCCCAGATCTACGAGTATACTCAGTACATCCGTGAGGATATTTATATGTGATATTTTTAGATCTGATCAATCCTACTAATATAATAAATGCGATAGTCTGTGTTTGTGAATGTTTGTTACCACGTATCTCCGTAACTACTAAACCGATTTTGATGCAATTTGGAATGTAGATAGTTTAGGATCTGGAATAACACATAGGCTAATCTAATTTTCGAAAATCGACCCAGAAGGTGGTTAAATAGGGCGGTAAAGTTTTTATGAAATAAAAAACTATACAAATAAACTATAAAGTAAATAATGAAACACGTTTTTTATTTTTTCAAAATTAACCTTTGGGTGTGCAATTGAGTTCTAAACTTTGTATAAATTGTAATCCTTGGTTTGATTCATTCGAAAGTTGGTGGACATAGTTTGAAGCCTGGAGACGGTCATATGCTACTTTTAATAACATACCAGGCGGGCGAAGCCGCGGGCAACAACTAGTATTATAAATAGTTGTATTATGAAAATTCATATTTTATGACCCGCCATGTAAGCCGATATTCTCAGCTCATCCTGCCCCTCTAAATTATTCATAGTCGTGTTAGCATTTACCTTGGTGCCCTCCCTCTTTGCTCGCAAAAATCTGGGCAATTTTCATGCAAAAATTACGAGTTACACAAAATCGCTAAATAAGGTATGGAATTACATACCTATGTATGTCGAGAAAAACGGTGCACAGCAGGCACCGTTCATGATTCCTGTAAATTATTTACAGGATACAAATTTTAATGTACAATTTTCTATGTATAATATGTATGTATTTACAAAAAAAAAGTATATAAGTAATATATCAGTCATTTAGTTCTCATAATACAAGCTTTGCTTAGTTTGGGGCTAAATGATGCTGTGTGAAAAATGTCCAGCATTTTTTTTTATTTTTTTTTATTCTGTATGTGAGATAGTATATTTAACGCCACAATACATTATCACTCGCAGTGTAATATTTCACCTACACAACTTGGCTGAATAACAACTTGATAGTTACTTACGGCTGCCGACTGTTGTTTCTTTTAAACAATAATCTATTGTTATTTTTGCCCAACTACGGATGGTTATGTATGATTTATTATTATCGCCTGTACCTATGTAGTCTGTTTGTAAATGGGATTCTGTATAACCTATAAGCGTCTTAAATATTGATCTGACATGCAATGTACATGTGTACATGAAGAGTAAAAAAAAACAAACAATGTGACTGTCAGCTTTAATACTGTCTCACGTGAAATTTTCGTTCGTTTGCTTCCTAAATTTTGCACTATGTTATAGAATGAACGGTCTTACCGCTAGCTAGAGAACACTGTCAGAGATACGTGATTCTAGATTATTTAGTAGTGTGAAAATCACAAATAACCCTAACATTACTGACAAGCTCCAATCATTTGCCCATAAAAAGTATGTTAACTACTTTCTATCTGTGTGGACCTAATTATGGTTGTACGTTTATTTATGGAAATAACTGAGCGAATCTAGACCATCAATCTGGTTAGAAAATAATTGATTGTAGCGATCATCATAAAATGCCTGTAAAAAGACCATCATAGAAGTCTACTGCTGAACAGACCTCCGGCAAAGAGTGCCATGACGAAGTACCTTGGGCTGCTTCCATCCGCAAACTTCCCGATGTCATCATAAAGGTATCTTCATGATCATTATCACCTAGTGTGAAAAAATACCAGCATTGTTGATATATTTATATTTTTATTTATCGATTTATCATGTGGGGGCCTTTTCTATACTGTGTCGTTCGGTTAGTAGTTGCTGGTTATGGTGATATTAGCGTTACGGTTACCTCTCGCTAATAGATAGATAGACAACTCTATTGTACACCACATAATATTTTGCTTACAAATTCAAACAGAGCAAATTACAAGCTAATCGCTGGAGTACAATAGGCGGTCTCGTCGCTTATAGCGATCGATTCCAGGTAACCTTTGGATGGTAAGGAATTGACGTTAACGATACAGGACGGTGTTGAGTGATAAAAAAATATTGCATTCATTTCACCTCCGTTGCTTGACGTGCGAGTAGTCACCTTGAGACAAGCGGGGTCGATTCCTGCTCCGTGACAAATGTTTACGTGATCTGCATGTATTTATTCCTAGTCCATGTGTTGTGATACCATGGTACTCATAGTTCCTTATATCCACGATGCAGGGAATAGGCGTATGTATGCGACTGTAATCATTTCGTTTCGTACGCATAGGTGTTATTGCAAGGTGGACCCAAACAGAACTAGTAACATTAAAGAAGAGGTTCTTTGAAGTGGACGTACATTTTCACATAATATAGAGGGGAATCCTAACGAATCAAAACGAGCGTTTTCTATTGAAATTTGACATGCAATGCTTGAAATGATATCGTAAAAGTCAAACCCTCTTTTTCAGTATCACTCGCTTAAAAGGTCGCTAAATCTAGCCGTGTCATTTTCTTACACTAAACAAAGGATAATCGCTGTCAATTTTTAGCAAGCTGCTACAGATAGCGAGTGATTATGAAACAGAGGGTAAGACTAAAAAGAAAAAATACGAGTGCATGCTTGTTTAATACTATCATATCGTGCAACTTACATTTCAAAGCATGCCACATATACAAGTGATGCACGCCAGCTAATATCCCATTAAATCATTACTGGTCATTAAGAGCAGATGCTGTTATAAACTATCTACACAGGAAATTGGGATTGGAGCCGAGACCACAGTGTAACGTTCGTGCCATTGACTCATTCCGTTATCTTTCATTGGGTATTACCATGTTTATGTTAGAACACAGTTACGAGTATGCATTAAAGCCGTAATTATTCGTAGCCTCTTACACTCCTTACGTAGACAATGCCCCTTTACAGCAGCAATACATAAAATATACAAAATAATTTAAAATTTTGCCTAAATTATGATACAAACCTAATAATAACATATAAGTTAAATATTTGCCCGTTTCTAGACCCCCTCTAAATACATAATGTAAGATCCTACTAATCCTACTTATATTATAAACGTGAAAGTTTGTGAGGATGGTTGTTTGTTACTCTTTCACGCAAAAACTACAGAACGGATTTTGATGAAACTTTACAAAAATATAGCTTATACATCAGAATAACAAATTGGCTACTTTTTATCCGGGTACCACGTGGGCGTTACCGTGGGCAGAAGCTAGCTTATTATAATTTAATTGAAATTTTACTAACGCAAACAAGCGTAGGTACTTTAAGTTTTAATTAAATAAGTAAGAATATGAGCCGTAAAAGTTTCGAAAATTTCCTAAAACTCTCAAAGTGTGCGTCGGACTCGCGTACTAAGGTTTTCGCCTTCTACTCAGTCCTTGCAGTCTTGATAGAGCGGTAGTGGGCATTTTGATGTACCTAGTATTATTTAGGGTTGATGTGGCTCGATATCTCGCCACTTCTCTCTACTGGTGATCATCCTAGTACATTCATGTAGTTCGTCGGCCCCTGCTAGTCTGGTCGGTCCATCGCATGGGTGATGCGCGGGGTCTGGTGCTTTCCACACGCCCCTGCATAACAAGACGCTCAATGGGTTCAGTGTCCAAAACACTACCAAAGCAGATAGATGATTAATGCAGAGTTCTTGGAGTATCGTGTATTTGTACGAAACTCGGTCCATGACACCCTAAGGGCTCATTTATGGAGAAGCGGCGCGTCGCGCGTCGTTATGTGCGGCGCGGCCCGCAATAAATTAAAACATATTGCGATGTATGACAGCGTTTATGTCAAGCAAACGCGCGTAGAATCACTTTTCCGTAAACTAAGTAAATGAGCCCTTAGTAGCCTTATCCAGCGCCACATTTCCAGAGCATCTATCTTCTTCAATTTTTACAAAATAAACACGAATTATTTGCTTTACCTATATCAAAACAGGACAGTTGCATTTGTTCAACTTGTTTGCATAGAGATGCCCATAGACAGACAGCCCGGACGACGGGCGTAGGCTATTAATAGGGCCCCTTTGGATACGGAACCCTAAAATAATGCGCTCACTTAGTCTTGAACAGTGTTTGGTTCCAACATAGTTCATACAACCGACAAACACTTTGGACTAAAGGTTCTCGAATGGCGACCGTGAACCGGACGACAGAAGGCCCCTTCTCCCGATAGAGCGATGCCACCTTAAAGGTTGCTGGAATATGGTGGAAGTCCGATGTGCAGCTGTGGACTTTTACATGCGGTTGATGATGATGATGATAATGATAATACCTACGGACGCGTGTAAGAAGGCCTTACCGATAAACTGATCAATAAGTTTTTATTCATTGAAATAGGATCATATAGAAACGTCCGCTTATATAGTCAAACTAGCTTCTGCCCACGCGTGGTACCTGGATAAAAAAATGCCTATGTGTTATTCTAATGTATAATCTATATTACTGTAAAGTTTCATCAAGATCCGTTCAGTAGGTTTTGCGTGAAAGAGTAACAAACATCCATCCTCGCAAACTTTCGCGTTTATAATATTATTAGGACTACTCCGATTCCTAGCGCGTGACCAAGCCTAAAAGAATCCGTCAACAAACCTGATTGTTTTTTTCTTCTTTTGGCTTAGTGTGTTGCCTATCCAACAACCTTATAACATCTTAAAAGTTTATATTTTGGTCGATAAAGGTGCCTGGAGACAATTCGTCATGACATTCTTTAGGGAAGGCCTTTGTCCAGCAGTAAACTTCTTCAAATTTTTATATATACTACTAAAAAGGCAAATGAGCATACGGCCCACCCTTACCTTACGGTTGGTAAGCGGTTACCGTAACCTATGGACGCTTGCAATACCAGAGGTGTCACTCGCGCGTTGCCTCCCTGAGATATCAAGATGAAAGATCTCATGTGCCTATAATTTCACCGGCAGCCATACCCTTCAAAGCGGAACACAGAAATGAGAGCATTATTGCTTGGCGGCAGATATAGGCATATTGGTAGCACTTCCTCGAACCAGCCCTTTCACAGAAAGCTCTACTACTCTTAAACTATGTTTCCTATAGTTAATAATGTGCCTATTCGATTGCTGGGGACGAGCATAGTTTATCAGTAGGGACCTACTTCCTAGTTTGAACCCTAATCATTATTTCGTTTATCACACTTTGTTCGAGTTGATTGATAAGAAGGTCACGTAGAAACGTTACGAAACTAATGCCGATACAGCGATTTTACTGATTCCGTCAATCAAGAGAGCAATGACTGCACAATTAGCTATAACTAATGATTTGCTGCTGTACACTCGCAAAGAGGCATCGCATGGAATCTTTGTTTGAACAATTAGTAGAGTTCAATCAGATTTTGGAGAAATATTCACGCTCTCATGTTATTGTCGAAAGAAACATGCAGCAAGCGTGGCGTAATATTTAGGGCGAGGCGAGCCTAACTTTGCTTGCTTCTGGCCGGTCTCTGTCTCGTGGAGAGTGTACAATGGTCATTAAAATAATCTTGGATTTTCTGTTACTTATTTCCTAAACAAGCATACCGTGTGTTTATAAGTTTTAACTCGTTTATAATGAAACTACGCCAATTCAATGATGGTTTAATTTTTAGTCTGAGTTTAATGCTAACCATGGTTTGCCAATCGGCACTGAGATTATTTACCTACTCAATTTTTAGTTTGACTCTTTTATCGTGATTACCGATGTATCGAGGTACCAGTTTACCAAAATTAGCATATAAATAGTTTTACGAACTAAGCATTTACGAGACCCTTGAATCATGGCAATTTAACAGATTTTCTTAGACACTGGTATAGGTCAGTTTGAGAAAGTTTAATCTGAGCTAAATGCTGATCATTAAGTTGATAAAAATTAGTAAAAAAAAACTGAGGTTAGCTACTTGTCCAGGATTCAGACCAGCTCTTTTCACCGTCGTATTATTGACACTTGTTGCTATGATGAAAGATGATTCCTTGATACCGTTAGCCTCGTTTTTACACTCTACTACAAAGCCAGTTAAACCGTCAAGCTCTCAAATATCGAAAACATCTGATAGCTAGTACTTTAATGACTTAATGCCCCCAGCCACTAACTGGCGTACTGCCAACGTAACACAAAACCAGTAGCCACTTCACCATTATTGACTGTTCGCCATTTATTCATAGACGTAAAAATATGTTAATATTTGTAACAAATATTTAAAAAATAGGCGTCTGCATTCACAAAATTTTTACAAAAGAGTAGGTAGAACATAATTGCTAAATAGCACTTTAAATTCCGGATATATGTGTTTGATCTTTATGGCTTCCTGCCATGCATCTTGTAAACATTGCATTTTGATGATAATAATCTATTTAGAGGCTCCGGTAGATAAATCGTAACATAAGGAAAACTATATCAAAGTGCAATAATTAGAGAGGCTGGGTGTATCTTTTGTAGGTTCCAAGCCAATTTCTCAGAGCGGATGTCAACGTAATCTAAGTCGCGCGCTAAGTACACCGCGACGAAAATTATAGAATAGAATTTACACCAAATAAATATATAAAACTAGCCTCTTCCCACGGATTCGCCCGTGTGAAATCCAAATAAAAAGTAGCTTATGTTTTAATCTAGGTCATGGACAATTTCGTCCTAATTGGTTTAGCCGTTACGGAGACTAACTAGCAACAAACACCCAACTTTCGCATTTGTAATATTAGTCAGGATCATGGTCAAGCCACGCATAAAACCTAGTCTCTGGCCCTAGTTATACTTACATACTGCCAGTCTACTATGCGCAAATTCTATCACCCACGATTACCCCAATTTTTAGTTCTAAACAAAAGGTATAATTTTCAGGTACCAGCAATGGCGCCCAAAGACCACAAGAAGACTACAAACTCCTAGTTCCTACTTGCTCAAACCCCGATGGATACTTTGCATGTGCTCCATGGGCACAGCAAGGGCTCGAGTAGGAGCCAGTCACCGTCAGCAGCCGATCTGGCGCGCGACCCGGTGGCCGTGACGGATGACGTCATCCGATCCCGGGTACAGTCGCCCAGCACGCAGCACCATGTCGTCAGCGTGAGTAATTGATTGTCTTCAATAGGCTCGGCGTATCACCAAACAGCTCCACAAGCTGCTTTTCTTTCTTTGAGCAGAGAAGAACACCTTGTCTACATACAGAGGTCGTCTTTGTATAGTAACCAAAAAGTCCTTACCATAGACTTTCACAGGCTGTTGAGCCTGTGAAAGTCTACTGGACTTAGGCCTTCCCTAAAAAGTGCCATGACGAACGATCTTATGGCTATCTACAGTCACCGACTTCCCGCAACATTTAAGATGTAATCGGTCCATCATAACAAAGAGTCGTTTATACCCCGTACAAATTGAACCAGGGGTTGCTTGTTCTGACACATCAGAACATTTTCTATTGCCTTAATGAGCCAAAACACCGGGATATTGTTATCAGATTATTTTAACATAACTTCCGCAGAATTTAGTTATTCTTAATACTCACTTCTTACTAATCACTCGATTCATCGTAATGGAATTTCTATTTTAGCCGGCTTGTTTAGTGAGCAAACCTTTAAAATTGAAGTTTGGTGTAAACTAGTCATTCCGGAATCGATTGCCACGTTTGTTTGGTTAACGAGTTGGTTTGTTTGTTTGATTAGTTCCCGGAGTCCTTGAATATGAGTGTATGGCGAAGCGTTGCTTAAAAAGCGGGTTGCCGCCGACTATCCGACAAAAACTAGCACAAAGTCTATCATGTTACTGGATTCTTTATTGTTTACTGTGCTTAGGCCTTTTACATCTATTAAAGATGATTTAAGCAGCATCCGTTATAATGGCCCCGAAAAGAGCCGAATGTGACAGATGGAAACTAAACTGTCGCAAGAATGAAAACCACTTGACAGGATAAGTCGAAACAGGGTTACATAACGATAGTTTCAATATTAGGGACTTAGGGTTACAGAAACTAACTGATTCATGCTATCCATTATCAAAGGCTTCGCAGGAACTGAGTGGTGTAGTAAACCTAAAATCCTGCTCTGTTTAACTAAATAGCAAGACATGAATAATGCAATTCACGAGATGTCGGCAGTGCACAGCAATGCAACGCCGTTATTTTGAACTGGGAGGGGTGGTTTGCTTGCCCGTGCAAATTGGCGCAGTGGCGGTGGCGATTAATGTAACATTTTACATTAATCGTTGTCAAAGTTCGCGTCATTGGCCTCGATTCTGTAGTACACTAACTAAAATAAATTTAAACTGTCGCTCTCTTCTACTGATAGTGTACGCAAGAAAGTCAGGTAAGAATTTTACTCCTGTCAAATCAGTTTACGTGCCGCTTTTCTTCGTGGTTATAGTCAGCATGTTTTGATATTACGACTAAATTTGTATGGAAAACTTAAATCTGACTAATTTGACAGCACTAAAATTGTAGCTATCTCTTTCTTGCTTGCACTATCAGTAAATGAGAGCGACAGTTTAAATTTAGTTTACAAATTCTACGAGGAAATCATACCAAAACTATCAAACTGGGCTGCCACAGATCAAAACGAAATTCATGAATTCGTTTCGGTATTCGCCGTTTACAAGTGCCTGTATCTGATTTCTACATAAATGCTGTCTGAATGAGTACGATATGACTCACAGGATTGTAAAATTCGTAGTACGAATACTGTGAAACACCGAATGAGTTCTTCTAAGGGCCTAAGTATTTAAGTTATAAATGCAAGGAGTTTGGATCAACAGACAGTTTGTCTGGGGACTTATATTCATTAAAACGCCTTCCATATACAGTCTGTGGTCCGTTCAATGTAACCTTGGACGGTCAAATTTAGTGGCAGACAGTTGGTGGTCTAGTACGGCGTACCAATTTTCGGTCAGTAGTCGGCAGAATATTCTTCCGATCAAGGGGCGGTACAGCGTTTCAAATATTAGCCCGTCCCAAAGCGTACCGCACAGTCCGTATTTTTCACTGATGTGACTAAGGTTGGGTGGCCAAAATTGACTGTCCGACTATCTAGTATACGTTTAAAGCGCAGCCTAGAAATGTCATCATCATAATCATGACAAAAATGGTTAGAATGGCAGCCGGATGGTTAGAAATTCGTCAATTGTGTTATTAAGGCGAAGATGGAGTAATTTATAGTAGATCTGCAATCTCTTTCAGAGTTCCATCAAACATTTTACTACTGAAGATATAAAAAATATCTTATCAGCGAAATAAATTTTAACGTAGCGTACGTCGTAATACTTTTATGAGGCTTAAATGAAATCAATTTTATCAAATAATTCTGCATTTGTACTAGAGCGGGCGGGACCGGCACAATACCATACCTCATCTAGTACCAACATTAGACGTACATGGGGTTAAACAAGACACAAAAAATATAAAATGATATATTCCTTACGATTAAGTACGAGATAAAAATAATATTATTAGTCGGTACCACGATCTGTCCCGATTTCTTATAATCATCATAGCTGTCATGTGATAAAATGTCTCGACTATCACAGTCAGCTGTAAGGGATTATGAAGGTAAGCAATAGCGATCCTTCAACTCAGATTGGGCTCAGCATGTCCCGCGTGCTTACCGCCCTTGTACTCAATGAAGTAGGGTAGCCTTACACTGCCAGCTGGACTATATTTTTTGTAATATTGTTTTTTTTTTGTATTTTTTAAATAGTACTTGTTAAAGTTTGTTGGGAATTTAGAAAATGAGAATCTCTGACAAGTGTGGCAGGTTCGGTTTTGATGAGGGTCGGAAGGGTAATTTTCCTGTCAAAAACTCGGGTGCTTTTTATTTTGTGTGCCAATATTTGTTTGTAACCATGAGAGTGGCCGCATAAATTGAAATTGATGTAGGTATATCTTACTATCTGAAGCCCATATAGCCTACTATACGGGCTTCAGATTGTAAGATAAGTTACATGGAGTCATGTACATGTATAAATTGAGAATACGTCTAATAAAAACACCCAACAGACACATAGATATGGTCAAATTAAAACAATAAGCATTGTACTACAAAAACCCAGACAATGGCCTCGATTCTGTAGTACACTGACTAAACTAAATTTAAACTATCCCTCTCTTTTACTGATAGTGTACGCAAGAAAGAGATAGCTACAATTTTAGTGCCGTGTGCTGCTGTCAAATCAGTTTACGTGCCGCTTTTGTTCGTGTTTATAGTCAGCATGTTTTGATATCACGACTAAATTTGTATGGAAAACTTAAATCTGACTAACTTGACAGCACTAAAATTGTAGCTATCTCTTTCTTGCTTGCACTATCAGTAAAAGAGAGCGACAGTTTTAATCTAGTTTAGTCAGTGTACTACAGAATCGAGGCCACTATTTGGCAGAGCAACATTGTATTACTTAACTTATTAGTTTTTTCTTTAGTACCAAATCATGTACCAAACTACTGAAGAACTAAAGCTTGTTCTTCAGTAGTTAGGCTAGTTTTTATCCGGGTACCACGCGGGCAAAGCCGTGGGCAGAAGCTAGTATTTCATATAATATTTTTAATTTATACCTGGAACATTGCTGATGCGTTACCTACTCTGAAGAATTCTAAAAAAAACTACTTTACAAGTACAATAAATAAATAGAAATGCCATGAATATTTTACAAGCTATGATTTAAAAGCACTGCAATTATTTCTACTTTATCGATTATCGCGATGCCATATGCATAGTTAAAGTTATGTAGGCTAAGATTTCATTGTGTTTCTCTAACTTTTTTAAACTATAAACCCTCCTATTATTCGACGATCTCGATGGCGCGGCGTTCGAGACTGACTGAATCGCAAGAGGGTTCGATTCCCACTGCGGGTTAAATTTTGCATGTTCTGCAGATATTTGTTCCGTGTCTGAGGGTTGTGGTACAACGATACTACTAGTTTCTGATGCCCACGTTACAATGAATCCTATTGTAATAATAGGTCATATAATATTACAATAGGATTCAATAATAGGCTTTTTACAATCATAGTTCAGGACTATATTTTTGTCCGTTGGATGTTTTTATACTTGAGGAAACACAAAAAGTCTACTCGATATACTATTTTTATAATCGGGTTTGCTTTGGGGAAAACATTTCGGATGTGAAGAAAAGTAGATGTAGGCTGTGTTCAAAGATCTTGTATTTTTTTATCTTCGCCTAAATTCACCTAACGTATTTCATAAGTTCATAACTTTCTAACAAACGAAAACATACTGTCGTTCAGAGTCCCATTATTTTGCCACACCCTGTATAGGTTCATCAAGGAAGTTCATTGTAAACATTTACTTTTACTAAATCATTTATGAAAGTTTGAAGAAAGACCGCAATACCGCGTGCAACAGTAGCTAATAAGAATAAATAGTTTAATATGCATAACTGATCGTTTTCTAATGAAATAGGTGACGTAATGCTATTCTAATTATTAATCATCCAGCGATGCGACAATAACAGGGACAGGTGGTGAGTGTTACTAATTAGCTAAGCTATGGTGGTTGTACATGGCCTCCTTCTCGAAATTGTTTCCGAATATACTTACCTTGGGCAGATTCTGCAGTTGGGTAAAAACAATTTCGAGAAGGAGGCCAAGAGGAGGATCCAGCTAGGCTGGGCAGCGTTTGGAAAACTACGTGGAGTCTTCTCGTCATGACCTACGGAGCTGAGACGTGGACACTCACGATAGGGCTGGTTCACCAGTTCAAAGTCGCTCAGCGAGCTATAGAAAGAGCTATGCTCGGAGTCTCTCTGAAGGAAATGATTCGTAACGAATATATCCGTCAGAGAACCACAGTTATCGACGTAGCTCAACGAATTAGCAAGCTGAAGTGGCAGTGGGTCGGTCGTATCTCGCGAAGAACCGATAACCGCTGGGGTAAACGTGTTCTTGAGTGGAGACCGCGACTCGGCAAACGTAGTGTAGGAAGCCCTCCGGCCAGGTGGGATGACGATCTGCAAAAGACTGCAGGCAGATACTGGATGCGACAAGCTGAAGACAGAGCGCTATGGCGCTCATTAGGGAAGGCCTACGTCCAGCAGTGGACTAATATAGGCTGATGATGAAGCTATGTTTAATTTGAAGGCGATGGGGCGTCTGCATCCGATTGTCACAGGATCGGATATAATGGCGTTCTACTTAGTAAGAAGCCTAAAATCTCTATAATAAATCAAAGTCTACGTATAGGTCATGAAAACATGTGTCATAAATCTTTGATTAGGACCTTAAAACACTTTATTGTGCAGGTGAACTCAAGGCTTTGTAAGGAACTGTGCCACGGCCTCCAGACCAACCACGGCTCTTTTCTCGGGTCCCAAAGGTCGTAGTGTAATGATAAATAGCCTATGACCTTCCTCACGAATTGGGCTATCAAATGCAAAAAGAATTTTTCAAATCCAACTGGCAGATCTAGGGGTTAGCGCGTTCAGACAAAAAAATATATAAAAACAACTGACTCTTGATTTACTCGTATTGAATATTGATTTACTCGCGACCAAGTCTTAAAGAATACAGTTTTACATAGTTGTATAGGTTACGAATCAAAGGATACAGAGTTTAATGTGTATTAAAGAAAACCTTCCTGGGGTATAGACAAATACCACTTTCTGTTGGTGTTAACGTTTGCGGAAAGATTGACATAAGCTGTGGAAATGTCATGTGTCAGCTGCCAAGTTTTACCTTGACAAATTTGCGTTAGCGTGAAAGGAAAAGTAAGTGTGAGGTATTTGTCTAGACACCCTGCGGCGTACAACTAAATCCTTTTCCGACACTTGTTTTTTTTTTACCTAGCGCACTGCTTGGTAAAAAAAAACTGTAGGTACCTTAATGGACACGAACAAACTATTCATGTAGAAAGGTCATCATTATATTTCGTGAACAATTTACAATGGCAATCATAAATCCTAATTTCACTTTTTCGGGGTCGCCAGTCATCACTGAATAGGCGGAACGACTTGTACTTTCGTTTCGTCTGCAAGCTACTTTCGTCACAGCTCGTGTCGTCCCATAAAGAAACTAAACGTGCATTTATTTACACGTAAAGGGATAGGACCGGCCACACTGCGCGCTTGGAGCGTCGCATCTCGCCTGGCGTGCAATTGCACGCCAGGCGAGATGCGGCTCTCCAAGCGCTTAATTAAGCGACCGTATATTCTCTCTGTTTCCTCATTTTTTCTCAAAAGTGGCCTAGCTAGGCGCCTAACGAATCACATCATCTTTGTTCATGTCATATCGTTCTGCTTCGTTGTTATTTGTGTAGATCAAATAATAAAGGCTCTCAAGAATCCCATTGCATTACAATGTGGGATTACTTGCCCCAATATATTTTTTCATAGGGTCATGCACGACCCGCATAAAAAATTAAATATCCCACGAGAACCCTCGTGTACTATTTAATTGTTGGTGACCTCCTGACGGAGTTGACAATGGGACGGCTCGTTTCTAGGACTTTATTTTACGAAGTATCAAACATGATAATGGATATTGATGTAGTTATACACTGTTTCTTAACTCTACGTCACAAAGATCCTTGCGAATTTGCACTCACTTAGTTGCGAACATAAGAAAAGATAGATTGTGGAAAGGATGACATGGGTAAGAAAGGAGTGAATTTAGAAATGACGGCTGATAGAGGAATATGGACAAAGAAAACGTGTTGTGCCGATCCCACATAATGTGGTATAAGGGCGAGAAAAAGAAGATCACTTAATCGTTTGTTAACGTACAATAGGATTATTTTTTGCCGTGACGGAAATCAAAAATATTATGACCAATTAATATTATGATCCATCAGCATTATATATAAAAATATTATTATATAATGCTGATGGATTCCACCTCAGTCGTGAACAACTGACGCACGGGATAAGGCGTGATGGCGAGTACGGATGATCGTGTAGACATTCGCGCAATGATCTGGCAACAATGAGCATGTGCTTGGCCAAGCTGAGCAAGCGTGTAGATGGGTGATGGTGAAATTACAGGCATATGAAACTTTTCACCAGATATGTCTAGGCGTCGGCAACGCGCGAGTGATAGCTCCGTTGTTGCAAGTATCTATACGGTAACCGCTTACCAACAGGTGACACGCACGCTTGTTTACTAGTTTAGTTGTATAAAAAAAAATTGCAATAGAACGCCGAAACACGTAGCCCAGGGCGCTCGATATACTCTTAATTCGTCCCTGTCATTTTACGTTCTTTTTTCAGGAGCCATCTTCAAGTTCGTCGTCACGACACGGCGGCGAGAGGTCTCATCACGTGAAATCGCATTCCAGAGACCTCGGCAACAGCCCCGTTTCGGGCAACACAACGGCTAACAGTTCCAGAGAGTAAGTCTTATCAAGAACTGAAATATTATAATAAGCCCATCGCCGCTTATTGGAACACTAACCGATGGCACATGTCTTTGGATTTGTGGTTTTAGGACTTTTAGGGCATGCCGGTTTCCTCACGTTGTTTTCTTTCGCCGGTTTCACCAATAATTATTTTTCGAGTGGAAAAACCCATTGGCCGACTATTTGGAATGAGAATGGATTCAATGGATGGACGGTTGTTGCCGCAGAAAAAGCGCGAATAAAAGGAAATTGTGTTACGAAATTCGTTATGATAATTTTCTTCTTTCCAGATTAGAAGACTCACCACAGAAGAAGATAATATCCGGTCTAATAGCGCCTGGTGATTACTCCAGCTCCGTATACAGTCCTAATGTATCCTACGGGCTGTCTTCAGATGAATATGGCTCACCTGCTTATAGGGGTACGGTATTTTCTAGAAGTTCACTGGTGGACTCCCCTCTCCTAAAGAGTGCCCTGACGAGCGATGACTCCCTTCATCCATAGACTTCCCGCAACCTTTGATATGTCATCGGTCCATCGGGAGGTCTTCCTACGTTGCGTCGTCCGGTTCGTGGACGCTATTCGAGAACCTTTCTTCCCCAGCGGTTGTCAGTTCAGTGCGAGTTGAATCTGTGTATGGCCTGCCTATTACCACTACAACTTGCTAATTAATCTAAAAAAATAACCTGTTCCGAAATAGTAGATTTGGATTATTTATTTTTAACTAGCTGTACCACGGCCGCCAGCCCACCGTGTCGCATCGCCCTTCCGCACTATTATTTCTTTTTCTCGGCTCCTAAGGGTCGTAGCGTGATGTTAAATAATCTTTCTCCCTCATGAATTAGACTATCAAATGCAAATATTTTACAAATCCGTCTGGTAGTTCCTGAGATTAGCGCGTTCAAAAAAAAAAATCTTCTGCTTTATCATTAGTATAGATCCTTAGTTCCCAAAGTGGTCCAGGTGGACCCCCAGCGGTCCACGGGAGACTCGACGGGGGTCTACGTTGGCGTGACAAAAAAATGGGGGCTTACAATTCGTAAGTTCCACGAAAATTTATCTGCTTTCGATAGTGAAGAACTAAAATGTTGGCTAGACTTTACCTATCAATATAGGCAGATAATATTTTAAGAAGCTCTGCGAGATAAGATCTAATCTTTACCATTTTGTCGAGTTTTGGGAATATGGTAGAAATGTAGCAGCAGGGGTCCACCGGAACCAGCTAAATTTTGAAAGTGGTCTATGAGCAAAAAGTCTGGGAACCTCTGGTATAGATAGATAAACAAATTGAAATTGAGATCTCATGTATCTTTATTGTGTTGTAACTTGCAATACGATATTGAAGCAGTTGACATTTTCATACCGACATAGAAAAAGTAGGAGCACATGACACCTGTCAAGTTCCGTTAAAAAATAATATTATAGGCGATCTGATGATGGACATTAGGTGGACGATATAATTCCTCGATGGTTAGTACATAGTTCAGTTTGGGCTAATTTTGAACATCTTGCTGTTCTTATAGTAATATCATAAATCTGCTGAATTCACGTCACTCGGTGTTTTTCATTGGGAACTACCCTCCGTTTCATAATTGCTCGCTTACTTTAGCAGCGCCAGCGTGCTCAAGGTTGTCTGCCTCAGCTTGTATTAAAAAATATGTTTTTCAACAAAAACTGAAGACGAACTCGGTGGCGCGGCGGGCACGTAGTCGGCTGTGACGCAAGAGGTGCGGGTTCGATCCCCGCTACGGGGATACTACAAATGATTGCATTTTCTGTAGATATTTGGCGAGAAGACAAAAAATATTTTGTCCCTCTCTTTTGTTTGACAGATTAGGCGACAGAAATAGTTTTTGTCTTCTCTTTCGCAGACAAAACCGTGTCTTAGGTATTTATGCTAAGCAGGCAGGACTCTATCTGACTGTTGGTAACAATAAATGTTATTTTTATGTTTTCATTGTTATTTTTCAGGTCAGGATGGCGATTACTCAAATCACGGTAAACAATTTTAATTGTACTTTTTTCACGATAAAACATTTTCCACAAGTTTAAAACTTATTTATAGGTATTTGATAAATTTATCCCAACAATATATGTATTGTTCAAATTGATATTTATCATAAGTAGGTTTTCCTGTAACATTAATTCTAATTGTATGTTTTATATAAAATCAAGTTAATATTACCTCGCAATGTATACTAGGCAGCGGTGGACAGTTACTGGGTCAAGTTTTAAAACAATTTACGAAAATGGTATGTACATATAGCAAATGATAAATATAACTAAAAAAAAAAAACATATAATGCTGGACATTTTCACACAGCATCATCTAGCCCCAAAGTAAGCAGAGCTTGTGTTATGGGAAATACATGGCTGTTATACAACATAAATACATGTTTTTAAAGACATACTTATTATACATAGAAAACACCCAGACCCGAGAGAAATATTTTTACATAAGATAATATGTATACATGTTTTTCCAATATGTTGTTTCTGCAAAAAAATAAAAAAATACCCCAGTACGTCTAAGCGGCTGTACTATGTATGTTTGTTTTTTTCTTTTTAACTTACTACTATTATAAACGCGAAAGTTTGTGAGGATGGATGTTTGTTACTCTTTCACGCAAAAAGTACTAAACGGATTTTGATGAAACTTTACAGTAATATAACTTATACATCAGAATAACACATAGGCTACTTTTTGTCCGGGTACCACGCGGGCGAAGCCGTGGGCAGATGCTAGTATATGTGTGTAGTGATTTGATGGTAAATAAGATGGTTAATTAGTTTTATCGTCGAACTTCGAACCGGAACTTCGTTATGTGTGACAGTGAATATCTTCAGACTGATGATGGTGTAACTGTTGTGTTGTAGACGAGAGTGACAGCGGTAACGTGACGTCATCGAAGGCTCAGAACGCGATCGCCCATCTCAACTCAAAGATCGAACGGACAAAGGACTTGATTAGACTGGAGCAGACGATACGAGATGGTAAGCTTTTTACGTCTATTTGAGTAGACTGGAGCAGACAATACGAGATGGTAAGCTTTTTACGTCTATTTGAGTAGACTGGAGGAGACGATACGAGATGGTAAGCTTTTTAAGTCGATTTGAGTAGACTGGAGCAGACGATACGAGATGGTAAACTTTTTACGTCATTTTGAGTAGACTAGAACAGACAATACGAGATGGTAAGCTTTTTATGTCTATTTGAGTAGACTGGAGCAGACGATACGAGATGGTAAACTTTTTACGTCATTTTGAGTAGACTGGAACAGACAATACGAGATGGTAAGCTTTTTATGTCCATTTGAGTAGACTAGAACAGACAATACGAGATGGTAAGCTTTTTACGTCTATTTGAGTAGACTGGAGTAGACGATACGAGATAGTAAGCTTTTTACGTCTATTTGAGTAGACTGGAACAGACAATACGAGATGGTAAGCTTTTTATGTCTATTTGAGTAGACTGGAACAGACAATACGAGATGGTAAGCTTTTTACGTCTATTTGAGTAGACTGGAGTAGACGATACGAGATGGTAAGCTTTTTACGTCTATTTGAGTAGACTGGAGCAGGCAATACGAGATGGTAAGCTTTTTACGTCTATTTGAGTAGACTGGAGCAGACGATAGGAGATGGTAAACTTTTTACGTCAATTTGAGTAGAATGGAGCAGACGATACGAGATGGTAAGTATTTTACGTCTATTTGAGTAGACTGGAGCAGACGATACGAGATGGTAAAATTTTTACGTCAATTTGAGTAGACTGGAGCAGACGATACGAGATGGTAAGCTTTTTACGTCTATTTGAGTAGACTGGAACAGACAATACGAGATGGTAAGCTTTTTACGTCTATTTGAGTAGACTGGAGCAGACGATACGAGATGGTAAGCTTTTTACGTCAATTTGAGTAGACTGGAGCAGAAATACGAGATGGTAAGCTTTTTAAGTCGATTTGAGTAGACTGGAGCAGACGATACGAGATGCTAAACTTTTTACGTCAATTTGAGTAGACTGGAGCAGACGATACGAGATGGTAAGCTTTTTACGTCTATTTGAGTAGACTGGAACAGATAATACGAGATGGTAAGCTTTTTACGTCTATTTGAGTAGACTGGAGCAGACGATACGAGATGGTAAGCTTTTTACGTCAATTTGAGTAGACTGGAGCAGACAATACGAGATAGTAAGCTTTTTACGACTATTTGAGTAGACTGGAGCAGACGATACGAGATGGTAAGCTTTTTACGTCTATTTGAGTAGACTGGAGCAGACGATACGAGATGGTAAGCTTTTTACGTCTATTTGAGTAGACTGGAACAGATAATACGAGATGGTAAGCTTTTTACGTCTATTTGAGTAGACTATAGCAGACGATACGAGATGGTAAGCTTTTTACGTCAATTTGAGTAGACTGGAGCAGACAATACGAGATAGTAAGCTTTTTACGACTATTTGAGTAGACTGGAGCAGACGATACGAGATGGTAAGCTTTTTACGTCTATTTGAGTAGACTGGAGCAGACGATACGATATGGTAAGCTTTTTACGTCAATTTGAGTAGACTGGAGCAGACAATACGAGATAGTAAGCTTTTTACGACTATTTGAGTAGACTGGAGCAGACGATACGAGATGGTAAGCTTTTTACGTCTATTTGAGTAGACTGGAGCAGACGATACGATATGGTAAGCTTTTTACGTCGATTATTTGACCTATGATCTTGCTCTGTTATTTATTTCGACAAAATGACTAATTTCACATGATTTATTTGGTCAAATTTATGAATTACTACTTATTTTGTTGCCTCAAAATGATGATCTCATTTAATTAATTAATTCTGCTTGTGATATATTGTGATTCATCTATGTATATTTTTAACAGTAGGTTTACTTTTTAGTGTGTATACAACTGAAAGAATAATACAACTTAGTTTATAAAATATATACTTACCTAAGAATATGTACATATTAGCTTTGTTATATTGTTAATTAAGAGCCGTGTTGGGTCTAGTGAGCGGGACCCTGACTTCCGATCCGTAGGCCGGTGGGTTAGAACCCGGATTTTAAAGTCTTTTTTATTGACACAATCATACTCTAAACGGGGAAGGAAAATTTGTGAAAAAAACGGCATGTCTTAGTAACAAAAATTCGTAGGCATCTTCAGTAAGCGTTCCAATAAACGGCTAAGGTCTCACTCACTTAGTATGTACTATATCCATCTCGGGGAGTAAGGAAGCGAGTTTTTTTTTTAAATTCTTAACTTTGTCTAATAGACCAGCATCTTTTTTTATTGCAGACAACGTGAACGAGTACCTGAAACTAGCTGCGAATGCGGATAAGCAGCAACTGCAGCGTATTAAAGCAGTTTTCGAGAAGAAGAACCAGAAGAGTGCTCTATGCATCGCACAGCTGCAGAAGAAACTGGAGGGGTATAACAAACGGATCAGGAGCTGGGAGGTAATTAGAGTCAGTATCTGAACCGAAGGGTTTTCTGGAAGAGATAAAGCTTTAAGAGCGTTCGTGTTGTAACGCTTGATGTCTCGTGCTGTGGTAACGAATGCAAGTAACGCTTGTGTGAGTGTGCTTTTTTTATGTTTATTTACACCCAACATACATCCTGTACCGTAGGTATCAGGTACTAAGAGTGTTCCGCAAAACTAAGACCCGGAGTAAATATCTGCAGAATATGCAAATTGTCCGCAGCAGGAATCGAACTCGCCACCGAAGGTGTCGTGATTCTTTATTATGGTTCCATATTGTAATCAAGAAGTTTAAGTGAGTGCGAGATGAACGATGGTCATAGACTTGTAGTTTTCTTAAGGAAACTCCTTTATCAATCTATATTAAAGCACATTTTTTTTTTATTCCAAAAACTATCGTGACAATTCATGTTGTAAAACATTTGTGCTCGACGCGACGCGGAGGGAGAACGTCGCGATCACTCACCCTAATGAAGACTCTCTGAATGAGTCGAAACTTAGTCGGTGCCTTCACCGATAGTACGATAAGTGAAAATTCCCGTTTTTACAATATGTACAGTTTTTTTATATATTTCAATTGAAAACTGTCTAGTCTACGCTTGTTTCTAGATTTAGTTTGAGATTATTTCTGGAATACGAGCCCCAGTACCATAAAAACAATAATAACACACACACGCACACACAAACACACGCGCACACACCCACGCACACACACCCACGCACACACACCCACGCGCACACACCCACGCGCACACACTTACGCGCACACACCCACGCGCACACACCCACGCACACACCCACGCACACACACCCACGCGCACACACCCACGCGCACACACCCACGCACACACCCACGCGCACACACCCACGCGCACACACCCACGCGCACACACCCATGCGCACACACCCACGCACACACACCCACGCGCACACACCCACGCGCACACACCCACGCGCACACACCCACGCACACACCCACGCACACACCCACGCGCACACACCCACGCACACACACCCACGCACACACACCCACGCACACACCCACGCACACACACCCACGCACACACACCCACGCACACACCCACGCGCACACACCCACGCACACACCCACGCACACACCCACGCACACACACCCACGCACACACCCACGCGCACACACCCACGCGCACACACCCACGCGCACACACCCACGCGCACACACCCACGCGCACACACCCACGCACACACCCACGCACACACACCCACGCACACACCCACGCGCACACACCCACGCGCACACACCCACGCACACACACCCACGCACACACCCACGCGCACACACCCACGCGCACACACCCACGCACACACCCACGCGCACACACCCACGCGCACACACCCACGCACACACCCACGCGCACACACCCACGCGCACACACCCACGCGCACACACCCACGCGCACACCCACGCGCACACACCCACGCGCACACACCCACGCGCACACACCCACGCACACACCCACGCACACACACCCACGCACACACACCCACGCACACACCCACGCACACACCCACGCACACACACCCACGCACACACCCACGCGCACACACCCACGCACACACCCACGCACACACCCTCGCACACACCCACGCACACACACCCACACACACACACCCACGCACACACCCACGCACACACACCCACGCACACACACCCACGCACACACACCCACGCGCACACACACGCACACACACCCACGCACACACACACACGCACACACACCCACGCACACACACCCACGCACACACACCCACGCACACACACCCACGCACACACCCACGCACACACACCCACGCACACACACCCACGCACACACACCCACGCACACACACCCACGCACACACCCACGCACACACACCCACGCACACACACCCACGCACACACACCCACGCGCACACACCCACGCGCACCAACACGCACACACACAAACACACACACCTGAGGTGGAAATTCGCCCACTGCTCCACAGAGGTCGTGTTGCGATTTCTTCCATCAAACTGTGCCTTTGTTCACAGCTGCATGGCACCAGCGGGCAGGCACACAGGCAACCGAGAGAAGTGTTGCGGGACATGGGGCAAGGTTTGAAGTAAGTTCTATCATAGAACAAGTGGAATGCCCCGCGACTTCATACATAAAACAACGTTATTGTGGCTTAAATATAAAAGCTTGGTATGCCGTGTTGTTGACTTTTTTTTTATATCAACTAAAACAAAATAAATAATGCTGGACATTTTTCACACAGCATTATCTAGTCCCAAACGAAGCAGAGCTTGTTTTATGGGAACTAAACTACTTATAGCTTTTTTTTTTAAATACATACCTCGTGTGTTCATAAGTTTTGAGACGAACTTATTTAATTAATTTAAAAAGAAAGTTATTCATGCAACCTTTTTTAAACTTTTAAAATTTTTAATTTCGAATGTTTTGAATCAGAAAAAATATACATTTGAATATTTGTTTCATTCTCCGTGAAAATGGCGCCAACAAAAGATTTGCGTGCGACTGTAATTTCACTGTTTCAAGCAGGAAAAAAACCAATGCAAGTTTTTAGTGAAATCCAAAGTTTGGGATGTAGTCGGAACTTTGTGTATTATACCATAAAGAGGTACAAGGAGACCGGCTCTTTAGAAGACCGTGGAAGATGTTGCCGCCCGCGGTCTGTAAGGACGCCCGCCAACATTAAAGTAATCAGAGAGCGAATTCGTCGCAACCCTTGCCGGACTCAAAATAAATTAGCTCTGCAGACCAACATTTCGCGAATATCGGTGAACAGGATACTTAAATATGATCTTAAACTAAAGGCCTACAGTCGAAGGAAAGTGCATTATTTAAACGAGCGTCTTCGTAAATTGCGACTGGAACGATGTCGGAACCTATTGAAGAGACACGATCCAAAAAATATCCTGTTTACCGATGAAAAGATCTTCACGGTGGAAGAAAAGTTTAACCGGCAGAACAATAAGGTTTACGCCAGAAGTTCAAAGGACGTCCAGCCATCTGTACGCAATGTCCAGCGCACTCATCATCCAGCAAGTGTGATGGTTTGGTGGGGTGTTTCCTACGAGGGGGTCACTTCGCTTCATTTTTGCCAGCAAGGCGTCAAGGTGAAGGCACAAAATAACCAAACCGACATATTGGAAGCGGTGGTTAAACCATTAAATGATACGCTATTCGCTGGAAAATACTGGGTTTTCCAACAGGACTCTGCTCCCTCCCATAAAGCCTTAGCTTTATGGGAGGGAGCAGAGTCCTGTTAGTCTTAACTACCCAACGTTGGCTGGAGGCCAATTTGCCAGGCTTCATTCGGAGCGAAGATTGGCCCTCGTCAAGCCCTGACTTGAATCCTTTGGATTATTCTTTATGGACGGAATTGGAGCTGAGGGCATGCAGAAAGTCTCACCCAAACCTGGATTCTCTCAAGCGAGCCCTAATTAAAGAATCGAAACGGATTCCCATTGAAAAGATTCGTGCCGCCATAGATGAATGGCGCACGCGTTTGAAGGCCTGCATTGAATGCAAAGGCGGCCATTTTGAATGATTTATTTTTAAATACAGATCTAGATGTCAGTAGTTTTAATTTTAATATCCAATAAATGAATACTCAACTTAGCTCCAAAAATATTTTAGTTTTACTGTGTCTCAAGACTTATGAACACACGAGGTACATATTATATATAGAAAACACCCAGACCCGAAACAAATATCTGCAGGTCATACAAACATTTGTCCCGCGGCGGCTATCGAACCCGCAACCTTCTGCAACGGTCGTCAATATATTTAAGTACATTATTTTTAAATAAAGCATAATGCAGCCAAGCAGCGCTCTTTCTTCAGACCTGTTTTACATATATTGAGATTTCTATTTGAAAACTTATGTTTATCAAAATAAAATTAGCCTATATTAATCAGAGATAGAGTTGTTTCTTGTAACTTTTTTTTAGAATCCGGTTCAATTATCCTCTAAAAACAAATTTAACCTCTATAATATTAGTGTAGACTAACACTAATAAGTAGTCTATAATGTTATTATAGGTCATGAACAATTTTGATTCAAAACTTCGTCCAGCCGTTACGAAGATTATTAATAAAAATTGTATGATAATAAGAAAGTATATTAAAAAGTGTTATTACTATATATATCGTTAGTTAAAGACTATACAGATTAAGAACCTATTGTGTTGAATATTACCTATTGTTTTATTCAACACAATACCTACATACATCATTCAAAAACAGTCCGTTCCATCCAAAGGTTGTTTGGTAGAGATCGCTATTTAGCGATAAGACAGCCCATTATAAATATTGTCAAAAATTTTAGTATTTATTTAGGCTGAAATATTGTGCAAAAAAGTATTTTCTATCTATCTATCTACATACAGGTATAGGCAGAGACTGGATTTTGGTGTTAAAAAAAAATGTACATTAAAAAAAGGCTAAGATTGATGATATACCACACCATCCGTGTCAATGACCTTAATTCTTTCTACAATGCGTCCGGACTAGTAATACAAAAAACATGTTAAACATTCTGTGCACTACCAACATATGTTTTTCCACAATGCACAAAGGTTATCTGGAAGATAATGCTATTTAGCATTAAGTTCGCCTACTATTTTGTGCAATGAAGAATTTTCTATCTTTCTATATATCTATTTTTTTCCAGAAACGTCGGTGGAAACATACGCGACGGTATCACGGGCCTCGGCGGCAGCGTGATGGCGGCGCCCAGGGAGTTTGCTCATCTCTTCTCGCGGTCCAACCGGTTCGGTTCCGCGGACAACATCGCACAGTTGGCCGGTCTGTATCTGAGTTTATGCGGATAAGGTTCTGCTTGAGTGTTGGGCACTGATCGAGAGCTTAGGCGAAACAATCAAGAGATCTTAGATTAAGATTAAAAAAAAAACTACTACTATTATAAACGCGAAAGTTTGTGAGGATGTTTGTTACTCTTTCACGCAAAAACTACTGAACAGATTCTGATGAAACTTTACAGTAATATAGCTTTTACATCAGAATGCCAGAATAAAGGCTACTTTTTAAACGGGAACCACGCGAGCGTAGCCGCCAAAACGCAGGAATTCATAAACATAAAAAGGTTCAATGAGCGGTCTATATGTTATAATATTACTTCTTTATGATTATTGAAAAGGTCGAATTGATTGCGTGACCTCATTCATGATCATTAAATTATAGGCGAATGCTTACGATCAGTGATCAATGAAAACTTTTGAAATTTACCCAATGAAGACTTTAGAAGTAATATTTCCAATAAAAAACATAAATAAATAATGCTGGACAATTACACACAACATCATCTAGCCCCAAAGTAAGCAGAGCTTGTGTTATAGGAACTACATGACTGATATACTACTTATATATGTTTTTTTTTGTAAATACATACATATTATACATAGAAAACACCCAGACCCGAGACAAATATTTGCAGATAGTACAAACATTTGTCCCGCGGCGGGAATTGAACCCGCAACCTTTTGCGTCTCAGGCGGACCTTCGCCACTGAGGTCGTCAAAACAAATTTTGAATTAGAAACAAAATTTTACATGAAAATACAGATTACAGAACATCAACTTTCACTGTTTACTTTTCTGTTAGGAGCTTGAACCTACCCATTTATTTAACGTCAATGGCGGGCTTTACTATAATTAATATGCTTTATATTTATAATTTACGTAACCGTATATTATTGTTGTAATGTATGTGTTTTGTCTCACAGAGAACACGGGTCCCTGTGAGTATTTCGTGAGAATGTAGATACCCTTGATTAACCTTACTTGTATAATCCATCATTTTGCTAACATTATTTGGGTTTAGTTTATATTGATCGTATTTAATTTGTATGTAAATAAATCATCATTATTTATCGCAAAATCTAAATCAACGAGAATAGTAACAGTTACTAACAGTAAAAAATAAAGAGAGAGCAACAATTTTAGTGTTGTCAAATTAGTCAGATTTAAGTCTTTCTGATAGTATAGTCGTGATTTAAAATATAAACACAAAGAACACGTAAACTAGTTTGACAGGAGTAAAATTCTTGCCGTCTCTTTCGTTCGTGCACTATCAGTAAAATAGAGCGACAGTTTAAATTAAGTTTAGTTGGTATTAGAGAATTGATGCTACTGTATATTTTTAAATATGCTAGAGAAACCAAACACACTTTTAATAAAGCCAGTAAATTTTTTAACAAAATTTTACACATAAAAATTATTAGTTCCATGCCATTTTTACAGTCTCTAAAATCCTCTCCATCCAAAGGTTGTTTGAAAGAGAGCGCTTCTAAGCGAAAATACCGATTATTGTACAACAAAATAATATATATTAATTTGGGTCAGAAACAAATCACAAAAATACCCGCAGAAAGCTTGAATTAATATTCATGCTCGCTCCTCTGAATAGAACCAAACAAAAATATTTTTCCATAACAACGAGTTGTACTATAACTGCTTTCAGTTTAGTAGTTTTGTTAAGTTGTATATATTTTTCTTATGTACAATAAAGTATTTTCATTCATTCATTCATTCGGCTTATTCCCAGAGGTCCATGATTCTATTGTTCTTTATTTCCCAATGGGTTCATAAAATATGACATCGTAAAAGTTGTAGGAAGACGGTGACTTGGGTTATCTTAAGACCGTTTATCTTATTACTGTTTGGGAGAGACCTTTAGCTTTCTTCATAAAAATCCAACAGACATACGTAGTCCAGATCCCGCACTAGTATTCTCTGTGTCGCGGGTATCAGGATCTATGAGTACCGTGGCACCAGAACACCCATACTCGGAACAAATGTCCGCAGAACATGCAAACATTAATTCATGCTAATAGATAGATAGAAAATTATTTATCGCACAACTAAAAAGTGCTTTATGCGAACTTAATGCTAGATAGCATTGTCTTCCAGCTAACCTTTGCGTAATGTGGAAAACGGTCTTGGTAGTGCGTGAATAACAAGAATCTATCTAAAAAAGTAAAGAGGAGTTTTCTCGTATAACTACTATTAGTAATTTATATGCATTCAACAATAGTAATATAACTAATTAAATAATCCTATATGCCTATGTTAATACTACCTATATAATAGGTATATACAGTAAGCCATATCAGCTAAGAATCACTAAAAGAAACTTCAAGCCAACTAAAAGATGCCACTGATTTCTTAAAAAAAATATGCTAGATCTATACTATAAATAAAAAACAAAAACTATTCCCTAGATACACACAAGAACATATACCTACTAATGATAAAAAAAACATAGACTAGCTACCTCAGTTTATCTCAAACCATTCATTCGTGTTTAGTCTCTGACTCATATATTATCTTATTATGTAAGAAGTTGAACTTGAAAAAAATACGTCATGTCACTCACAAAGTGTAACAGTGTCTTCGAGACTATCTTAAGCGAGAAATGATATTTTTTTTGTAGTTTTCGTTAAACTTATACGAGTGAGTCCGTAGTTTTGATTCGTGATTAAAAAACTGATAGAATTGTAACAAAAAAATACACTCGTGTATATAAATAGTTCTGGTTTATGATCTTGTGACAAAAATACACAAGTGTAATTAGTATTGCTACTAACAGTAGATACAGTTCATGGCAGTTTTGTATAGTTTACATACTGGGTCTCTGGGATCAGTTACTGTGGCCAGTTATACGTGAAAATGTTCTTCAAAAAGTGCAAGAAGTGCCGGAATAAATGTAAATATTAACTTTTGTATGTAAATTACACGGTTCGGTTCTATTTGAACGTGAGTTCTTGCGTAACAATTGTTTTTATATAGATACATAACACAATGCACATTAGTTAGTACATGACATGATTGTGTTTATAATCTATTATGCACTTTACCTCCACAAGTAAATTGTTCAACATTACATGCTCAATGCTACATAAATTCTGTTTACAAAGTAAAATAACCTACATTCCGAATTTAGAGTAGTAGATTAATAATGGCAAAACAAACACTATCCATCCTCATACATACATACATACTCAGTGCGTAGATCTTTGAGGATACCATGTATGGGCAGTCAGAGGTACGTCCAAACATTACATTTGGCATATGCCCGCGTTTTGCAAGTTAGTTAGCATTCCACGCGACAAGCCCATCGCCACTTATTGGGGAAACTAACCGTAGACACATTTTTGAATTTTCAGTTCTAGGGCATGCAGGTTTCCTCATCGTGTTTTCTTACACCGATTTGAGCCCGTGTTGATGTTTAAATGCATTTTTTTATAGATAAATCCATTTGTATTCTAACGGATACGAACTCACGATCTCCGTACCGAAAGTTATGGTACCGCCCACTAGGCCAATACGGCTCTTTAATCCTACTAATATTATAAACGTGAAAGTTTGTTACTCTGTCACGCAAAAACTACTGAACGTATGTTGATGAAACGTTACAGTAATATAGCTTACTAGCTTCTGCCCATGACTTCACCCGCGTGGTACCCGGATAAAAATTTGCCTATGTGTTATTCTGATGTATAAGCTATATTACTGTAAAGTTTCATCAAAATCCGTTCAGTAGTTTTTGCGTGAAAGAGGAACAAACATCCTCACAAACTTTCACTTTCAATATTAGTAGGAAGGATAGGATACACCAGAATAACACATAGGCTACTTTTTATCCGGGTACCACGCGGGCGAAGCCGTGGGTAGAGGCTAGTTTTTAATAATATGTATTTGTGTAATGTTCTTCTTACACTCAATACACTTAATACAATCGACTGACAAACTGACTTTCCTATCACTATATTATAATGTTGGATATCACAAAATGGTAAGTATTGCTTTTGCTGGCAGAAAAATATGTAAAGATTTCACGAAATAAGACTGATTTAATACTATTCATATTGTAAAAACAGGAATTTTCACGTACCGCACTTTCGGTGAAGGCACCGACTAAGTTTCGACTCATTCCGAGAGTCTGAAAGAGTCAGGGTGAGTTTTCGCAACGTTCTACCTCCGCGTCGCGTCGTGCACTACTCACCCCACTCGCTCGTTGCGAACACACTGATGAAGACTCTCGGAATGAGTTGAAACTTAGTCGGTGCCTTCACCGATAGTGCGGTACGTGGAAATTCCCGTTTTTACAATATGAATAGTCAAGTTTACGATAGTTTTTGGAATAAAACTGATTTAAGACCTTAAACAAATAATTATTTTATAAGTAATATACTAATATACTAAAGCGTTCATCAAGCTTATGCTGAGATGGTTTGACTAAAATTGTGCGCTAACTCCTAAATTCTATGCTAAATTTTATACATAAATTCATATCCTTAATTCTGCTTATGTTCGAGCGCAATTTTAATTTAGAACATCTTACCGTCTGCCACAGTATCATTGTGTAATTGTATGTGAAATTATGTTGCTTATATGCTGTCTCCTTCTTGCACGCCAGCCCCTCCACACGCGGAGCTGAGAGGTAAATACACACCGTTCATGATCTCAAGAAACAACTGGCGACATCTATCGACCTCAATTAATATTACTAAAATAGAAAATTCATTATATGAAAAATAAACACGGAGAGATACTTCTTTAAAGTCTTTGAATATGTCAAAAACTAAAAGAGACGCATTAATTATATGAAAAATAAACAGGGAGAGACTATTCTTTAAAGGGTGTTACCAACTGTCGTCTATTGAGATTGCGAATAAAATATCATAGGTATATTAATATTATATCAAAGTTGTAAACTGGAACAAAAAAATAAGTCGTTGTTTTGTGTACTAAGGTTTTGAATCGAATGCAGTAAAATAATTACGCAGTTATGCCCGTATAGCTTACGCAAAAGCTTCGCTTTATTCATACAGAAAAAAAATGTGTATCTTTCTTCATACCATCATCCATTAACTGTCAAAATATATATTGTTACTAAGTTTTGGATTGGGTTTGGTCTGGTATTTATACTAACACAATTATTATCTTGAGTTGAAAATTAAAATACAGAGTTTTTAATGAGTCCCATTTTAATATTTGTAAACTTAGTCCAAAGTCCCCTTTACTGGGGGAACGCAAACCAAGGTAGACCGAATTACCCGACAGGGTTCCTATCGCAGGATAAGAGTCAGTATTACCAATATTTCCAACTGTGATAAAAAGTCCAAGATAACCTAATTCCGGGGGAAAACAATCCAAGTGTGACCAAATTATCCCACATGTCTCTTATCCTCCAAGCTCTGTAACCTAATTCCGGGGTAAAGCAATCCAAGTGTAACCAAATTACCCCACATGTCTCCTATCCCCAAGCTCTGATACACTAATACTCCGTAATTATTTTTTCGACTTCATATCGGTTTGATGTCCGTATTTGCTTAATACAGATTAAAGTTACAACTAGTACAATAATTTGCATTAGTTCTCGTACATAGTTTCGATCTAGCAAATAAATCAATATTAAATAAATAAATAATGCTGGACATATTCACACAGCATCATCTAGCCCCAAAGTAAGCAGAGCTTGTATTATGGGAACTAAGTAACTGATATACTACACATTTGCAGATCATATACAAACATTTGTTCCGCGGCGGGAATCGAGCCCGCAACCTTCTGCGTCTCAGGCGGGCCTTCGCCCACTGCACAGAAATGTTTGTTTGTTTTTGATATATTGATCTAAAGATTTAAATGAATCGAATGTTACGACTGACGCCCGCGAATTAAAACGCACAGAATAAGTAGGCACCAATATAAAAATTAAAATAGCAACAAAAAACATCGATTTGGCATACGTGGTATCGATGATTTTTTTTGCTGTGTCGCCCTCAACAATAAAGTTTGACATAAGTTTGTAAAAATAATAGCGGACGTAACAGTATTTTCTTAAATAATACCATGCTATGTATATCGTGTATTGAGTTTTGCTACAATATGGCAGCGAACGCGTCCTCCGAAGGGTCCAGAGCGTCGGAAGCGGGGGAGGCGGCTCCGAGAGGGTCCACCTTGCCCCGCGCCGCGACCAGCCCCGCGCCGAAATACTCACCGGATGCCTCGCCCAGTTCCTCGGTCACCAGCGAAGGTGCCCCGTAAGTGCTTCATGAATTACTAGCTTCTGCCCACAGCTTCGCCCGCTTGGTACCCGGATAAAAAGTAGCCTATGTGTTATTCTGATGTGTAAGCTATATTACTGTAAAGTTTCATTAATCCGTTCAGTAGTTTTTGCATGAAAGAGGAACAAACATCTATCTATTCTATCCTCACAAACTTTCACTTTTATAATAGTAGTAGGATATTATATTATAGTAAGACTCTTTGCCTTCATTAAAACAAGGATCACTTTGAAACGTCAATTTTACTACCAAGGCGAGTAAATTGCCTGATTCTTCTAGACATGTTCGCGGGTGAGGAAACGGCGTAAATTCACTTTAAAATTTTCGTTTACGTAGTTTATAAGTTGACGTTTCTTTATGATCCTTGTGATTCAATGAATAAACATCTGTTGATTTTATTATTATTACTGACATACAATATTTAATGATATGATTTTCTGACATTATCCTTGTCCAGGTACCCAGCACAAGCCGGCTCAAACAATATCTCAGAGACAGCATTTACTATCAAGCCAATATTAAACGAGTTAAGGGAACGCAGGGAGGACTATGAACGGCTATCGGAGAAATTTGACGCACTCAAGGTACGATTAATTTACATCAAACTACCGCCTATGCGCTTAAATGAAATTTTGTCATATGAAACCAATACATAACGTATTATGTGTATTTAATTCTATGCCTGTTCGATGCGTGGATTTAGATACACGTAAGAAGCTGGGCAAGTACTATGTATCACGTAGCAACCAATAATCATGTACATTTTTACTCCAAAAATTATAGAGAATTATTATTTATTTATTAGACTCGTATACAAGGACGAAACTTAAACTCTATGTAGATACATCTCTAGTCACATGATTTAGCTACGTCATATAGCATCGACGCTGAGGGAAGATATAATCCTCTCCATCCCAAGTTTATTTGTATTGTAAAATGGGATTTTTTACACGGTAAAAACTGATTTCTTATAGAAAGACAAATTGCTTTCCATTAAGACATTTTTATTACCTCCAAGAAAATGATTCTCTCCCTATAGACGCTAGACAATAATTTCTTCGTAATAAAAAATCATCTCATTTTATTTTATTTGTTACGAGATAAATAAATTTGATTCAAGAAACATATTGTTTTATTTAACACATTTATTTGATATTTATTTGATACGACATAAAATAAGTCTTGAAATAAACATATTTATTTTCAAGTAAGAACAAATTTGAGAAAAAGATTGTCTTCAAAAAAGATAAGCAGTATTTTTGTTTTAAAAATATTGCATTATAGAATATATATTTTTGTAATAACCAAATATTTCGAGAAATCTGTCTTTCTTATTCAAAGAAATCCTTTTTACCCGTGTACGGCGTCATTTAAAAGTTGTCTAGCGATATGACCTTTTGATTGTACCTCTAAGACTGTTTATTTCATAGGGTATAATGGAGTATTTTAATTCAATCAAATAAATTTTACATGTCACTTTTTAATTCTTTATCGTACACTCAGAATACAGATAAAACTTACATAAAGGCAAGCTTAACAAAGCTTGCGTTTAGATTCAGTTCTTATCATAATATATTTGTTACGAAACACAGGTAATGGGATGATAGGTACATGTAATAAAAATTACGCTGCATTTTATCATAGTATGATGTCCAATAAAATTACTCATTCATTCAGATAAAATAATAATTAGGTACTCAGTTCAAATAACACAACAAAAAAAGTGTGTAATTAAAAAAACCGCTTTTATCACGCACTAGAAATCATAAAAAAAGAATTCCACTATCCACCACGCTCCATCATCAAACCCTCGTTATCAAGCCCGATCTATTAGGCTCGTCAAAACAAATCATATGAGCCCAAACTCGAGGGGGTTAATAGTAGCCAATGAAGAGTTCCACTATACATCTCCCGGCTCCAACATCAGATCAGCTCCTTAGATTTTTTGTTATTTGATAGTTTTAAGCAAAGGTATGAACAAAAGGCAGAATTATATGACATATACGAAGGCGAGATCAGCTCTAAACATGAGTTCATGTTAACTAACAGGATATTTAGGTGGTGTATTCAAATTCACAAGTTTATTTTAAAATTATACAAAAAATATTTGGCAAATTTTACAAATTATGTCACAAAACTAATTATAATATTTAGCTCCTTAGTTTTATGTCAAACTAAAAACTAGTTTTGCTGGTAGAAAATTCTTGTTAGGTTAAGCTCGCCTTTGTACATGTCCTATATGTAAGTTTTATTACCTATGTGTACAATCCTACTAAATTATAAATGTGAAAGTTTATGAGGATGTTTGTTACTCTTTCACGCAAAAACTACTAAACAGATTTTGATGAAACTTTACAGTAATATAGCTTATACATCAGAATAACATATAAGCAACTTTTTATCCGGGTACAATGCGGGCGAAGCCGTGGGCATATGCTAGTACAGAATAATACTAAGTAGGTAAACTAAGTACCTATCTGTGTAGATCTACCTACTTTTTACAATTTGTCGTGATGTTTGGACCGTTAAAAATCGTGATGGTAGGTAAAATGTTTGACCCTCAAGGAGTTGAGCACTAACTCCCAGCCTAGGAGAACCTGTGTTGTGAGTTGTTAGTCCTCTTTCGTGTTGTGGCCTTTGTCACAGATAATCTAATAAATTTGTGTTCGCAAATGTTAAGAATATGCGCTAAGAAACTCTAAAACAGTAAGCCGTTATTAGCATTTAAATTGAATATATATTTGCAGAATTTATCACAAGAGGTGTCCTTTTTGTCGGCGGCGCTGCAAGAAGAGCGTTTCAAGACCGAACGGCTTGAGGAGCAAATCAATGATCTCACGGAACTTCACCAGAATGAGGTAATAATGCTGGACATTTTCACGCAGCATCACCTAGCCCCAAAGCAAGCAGAGATTGTATTCTGGGAACTACATGACTGATATACTACTCACATACATTTTTTTGTAAATTCATACATTGTATACATAGAAAATATTTAGACCTGAGACAAATATTTGCAGATCATACAAATATTTGTCCCGTGGCGGGAAACGAACCCGCAACCTTCTGCATCTCAGGCGGGCCTTCGCCATTGCTATAAGGTCGTCAAATATAATGTACTTATCACTTAGTAGGCTACAATTTAGGCCTACTTTTTCTCTTAATTATATGTAAGGGGCATGTTTATGATAATCTTATGTCCGTTTGCACTGTACCGAGTCCAAATCACGTGCTTAAGCTTTTCTGACTTTGGTGCAGATGGGCTTCATGTCATGGTATTTTTTGTATGTAACGTAACTCTCAGTTTTTACCTCTGCATTTTTCAGCGTTCCTTTTGTATATTACATTATCTTGTAATATAAAATAAATAATAGAATCGTGGGCTCCGCACGATTGCTAAAATTAGTAACTGTTTTGCGCACCGCTCAATAGCCAATATTATGTTGTGTAGCCTCATAGTTTTCAAATATTTTGTAGCTAATATTATAGAGATTAAGAGGCGCTTTTTATACATTTCAGGTGGAGAATCTAAAGCAGGCGCTCACAGACGTGGAAGAGAAAGTACAATATCAAAGCGAAGAACGAATACGAGACATACATGAAGCATTGGATCTTTGTCAGACTAAAGTAAGTCGAACCAGAGTCAGATTAGAAAACCTAAAAAAAACTATATAAGGCTGCCCGTATCGTGCCTATAGTTATGTAAAATTAATTCTAAAGACTGATTGAATAGTTGATTGATATACTTTTTGATATGTATCATTTCAAATTCAACACTAAAAACAAAACACTTCTTAGCAACAAAAGTAATTTTTTTAATACTTTTGTATAATCCCGCTACTCAAAGGGGAAGCAAAGGGGATTTGTGGACAAGAGTTCCAGAAATATCCAGATTTTACATTTATTTATCGTTTCTAAGCGATAAGGCTGCCCGTATCGTGTTAATAGTTATGTATAATTAATTCTAAGGACTGATTGAATAGTTGCTTGATATACTTTCTGATATGTGTCATTTCAAATTCAACAGTAAAAACAAAACTCTTCTTAGCAACAAAAGTATTTTTTTAATAAGTGAATGTTCCCTTAATGTTTCCACAGATAAGTAAACTAGAGCAATGGATGGCGGGCGGCGGTGGCGCGGGAGGAGGGTTGGGCGGCGCGGGCGACGCGGGGGGGCCAGGGACGTTACCACCCAGAATCCTCCTGGTCAAACTACTCAACGTGGCACTCACGCTGCTGCAGTTAGCGTTGCTGTTAGTCGCTACCATCGCCGGCGTGGCGATGCCTTTCTTAAGAACTAGGTGTGTATAAAAGAATAGACTCACGATTTTGTTGGCTTATTCCATAAATCCCATTCCGATACTCAAAGGGGATTTCTGGACAAGAGTTCCAGAAATACCCTTATTTTACATTTATTGACGTCCTCTGTAGCGCAGTGGACGAAGGTCCGCTTGAGACGCAGAAGGTTGCGGGTACGATTCCCGCTGCGGGACAAATGTTTGTATGATCTGCAAATATTTGTCTTGGGTCTGGGTGTTTTCTATGTATAATACGTATGTTTAAAAAACAGTATATAGGTAGTATATCAGTCATGTAGTTCCCATAATACAAGCTCTGCTTAGTTTGCAGCTAGATGATGCTGTGTGAAAAATGTTCAGCATTATTTATTTATTCCAAAAATTCCCTGCGGTAATCCCTTGAAATTGGATTCTAGGGGAATTTTTGAATACTTTTATCCAGAACTAGGTGTGGACTTTTCCAGAAATCTTTATACTCAGAGGTGATGCTAAGGGGATATCTGGACAAGAGTTCCAGAAATCCCCTGATCTAGTTATTTACACCGTAATATTTATTCCCATGATGTACATCTTCAGATCCATACTATTAAGTACTGACATAGACATCCAAGTCTTTATAAGAATTAAAATGGCGATATTTAAATGATCATGGTTTGGTAACATTTCAGAATATTATTACGACGGGGGCATTTGGCCCCCTCTGCCCCCTACTTCCGCGGTCGCTGCTTCCACGACTGTAGAAATTTTATCCTAAAATAGAAATTGTCTTTTTCAGAGTAAGAGTGATAACTACAAGCGTGGCTGTAATGGTGGGAGTGATGGTGCTGAAGCAATGGCCGGAAGTGACGCAGCTGTCGGAGCATCTCGTGCGCCGCCTCAAGGAGTACCTGCTCGACAAACATCACGACAGGTAATGCTCGTGACGGCGGCTGACGAGTGGTTTACTGGGTTTACGTTATGTTCTGCATCCTTCACTATTTGTATCTTTCTCTATCCTAAGAATGCCTGGAAGAAATCGCTTTCATTGATACGGCCGCTTATTGCATTAAAGTTAAAGTCAAAATTAATTAATTAATTAAAATCACAAGGATCATTTTGAAACGTCGGTTTTATCTACGGCCTGTTCTTTCGCTACCAAGCCAGGAAAGAAAGGCAAGAAAACAAGGCTGGGTTATTCTTTTTAATGATCCTTTTACAAAACAATAGGTACTTAATATTTCATCTATACATCAGCTGCTTTTTCTTTCGATACGATTCCCGCCGCGGGCCAAATTTTTGTATGATCTGCAAATATTTTTCTCGGGTCTGGGTGTTTTCTATGTGTAATAATATGTGTGTATTTACAAAAAATATGTATATATTTTTTTGTAGTAGAAATAATATGAGTCCTGTAGTTCACATAACACAAGCTCTGCTTATTTTGGGGCGAGATGATGCTGTGTGAAAATGGCCAGCAATATTCGTATATTCATATTGTAAAAACGGGAATTTTCACGTACTGCACTATCGGTGAAGGCACCGACTAAGTTTCCGTGCACGGCGCGACGCGGAAGGAGAAAGTCGCAACCACTCACCATGATGAAGACTCTCGGAATGAGTCGAAACTTAGTCGGTGCCTTCACCGATAGTGCAGTACGTGAAAATTCCCGTTTTTACAATATGAATAGTCAAGTGCACGATAGTTTTTGGAATAAAATATTCGTATATTTTATTTTAGTATATCTTTTATCGTAAGATTGTCTGAAAGAAATCGCTTTCATTTACAAGGCCGCTAATTGCACGTTTTCATTTATACGTCAGGTGCTTTATGATAGGCTACTGCCCACGGCTTCGCCCGTGTTAAATGTAGCCGATAAAAAGTAGCTCTAACCATTAAGGCCGCGTTCGTAAGAAACGTTCTACTAGCCTCTGCTCGCGGCTTCGCCCGCATGGTACCTGCATAAAGAGTAGACGATGTTTTATTCTATGTCACGAAGTATATCCGTTACAAATTTCATCCAAACCAGTCCAGCCATTATGGAGATATATAGCTACAGACATACTTTCGCTTATAATGATTGTTTTATAATATTAGTAGTTTTTTTTTTGTATTAGTGTAACATAATATATTCATTCATTCATTAGTTTCAAAGTCGCTCAGATGGCGAAAGGGTTTTCATGTTCTAACCTGTGAAACAGTGAAGTATGTACCGTAGGGGACATAAATATACCCGTATCCATCGGTATGTTGTCAGGAAAACATATATTCGTAGTAAAATGCCTTTTCGCTATTAACTTTTACATAAATAAAATGTGCTGTCAACTCCTACTTAAGATGTTGCCAGATACAGTAGCTTTTATTCCTTCTAACTCTTTAACTAGATAGTAGAAAAAAAATGGTCCGTCCAGTTACTTTCAATGTTTCCAAAACTTTTATTATTTTGCCTCTAAAATGCACTTTTCAATGCACGTTTATATTGCGGGGGATATCTAGATCATTATGAAATGGCCGGCCTACTAATTACCATAACAAAATGACAATGGGAAACAACCGATTTGAAGACTCAGCAATGTTCAAAACTTCTAAAACCTGAAAAGATGACCTGAACATACCCATTTTTGTATAAGTTAGCCTTTTTTGCATGACAAAATTAATGCCTTTCTCATAATCATTTTGCTTATACTAGAAAATGACAATGGTGTCCGACATCACCTTGAGATTTACTCGGCTCGAGCTAACCTCACTTTTGGTATTTTAAGTCAACAAAATGTCCTCCACTCGAATTCTTCTTGACAGATTTCATTAACTGAGTGAAACAATTAAACTGTCATCTTAAGGTACCTTATGATCTACCTAAAGCATTCTCACAGTAGCATCACGTCTACATTTTGTTGTGTTTGATGAAAATGGCTTTAAAAACAGTTTTGAAGAATTTCTTAGGCATATGAAGAGTGTGTTTCATCACGGAAATATGTTTATTAAAGTGCAGAAAACCCCTGAAAGCAAATGACGATATAAAATTTGTAAGACGATACAGCTTTTAAGACACGATTGTGCATAGTTAGCTTCCATTTGTTTATTGATAACCGTGAGTTCAACTTGAATCAACCTTATGAGTATTGTACAGTTAGGATCCTCGAAAAATTCAACTAAAAATACCAAAACATGAGGAAGCTTCCTTCAAAGGAAGCTTCAAGGCAAGGCGCCCTGAGACGAGTTGGAGTGGAGGAATATTTTAAGAAATGCCTCGCGAAATGAGTGTCTTGTCTCGTTCCCATAGCCATTTTGCTAGTGTGATTAGGGGCAGGTTTAGATATACTATTGTGACCAATTGTAAAATAACCAGTGTGGTTGAAGGATTCAGTGAGACTTAAAGAAGATCCTTCGTGTATCGCTTGATCTTACTTATCTTGCTATTTGCCGATACTCCTTTATGGCACTCTGTCTTTTTTAGTTATCTTGCGTGAGTTTTTTCTGAAACGAAGAAGCTTATTATCATGAAAGAACCATCTCCAATCGTGCATTAGTAACACATTTATATCTTTGCTATGATTGCTTCGAACTCGTAGCCCAGTTAACCACTTTTCTAAAAAAAATGTATTTTCTTTGTTGCTAAAGTTAAGTGGATTGTTGGGAAATAACAGAGATAGATGTTCGAAGACATTACAGAAATCCACTATTCTATATAATTCTTTGATTGCATGATTTCACTAACAGATGCCATCTTGCTGCCGCTCAGTTATTGTGAATCTTTGAGACATTGTTTATACCTATGATCATTGATCAACAAAACGGATAGATCTCTCGATCTGACGGTATCTTTATCTGATCTATGAACGGCAGTTCATAGTAGTCAACCCTATCAATCGAGTACCAGCGGTCTAAATAAATAACTCGCGCTTACTTTTCCTTTCACTCTAACGCAAATTTGTAAAGGTAAAACTTTGCAGCTGTCAGTGATATTTCCACAGCTAATGTCATTTACATACAATTCAATCTTTCCGCAGGCGTTAACGCCAACAGAAAACAGAAAGTGGTAGAAATTGGTTTGTCAGACTTATACATGGAGTAGGCATGGGGTGAAAGAGGACAGAAAAATAACTCGCGGAAGAACGTATGCTGCCAGGGGCGCAACTTGGCAGGACTTTTTTTTAACACTTTTTTTCTTGACTGTATCTGACCTAACAGGATGAGCCTGGGCTATTCAATAAAAAAATGCGTTGGTTTGTGTTCTCTTTCACCATCTTTAACAGTCACAAAAAAGTGTATAAAAAATCTTGCTAAGCCGCACTCAGGCAGCGTAAGTTCTTTTACGTCAGGTATTGTTCTCTTTTACCTTATGTTTCTTGACTGTACAAAAATCAAATAAATCTGCAGCTTAGCAAGATTTTTGGTTGCATCCAGGCAGCGTATGTTCTTATTTTCTTTCACCCCGTATATGACTCCTCCTGGAACTCTATTGATTGTGTGGACGACTCCCAAACTAAGAAAATATCTCTGCGATGCACTCATGTGTTACATCTCTCTTAATAGTAAATTTTTCTTAAATATTGGCACTTACTCGTATGTTTTGTGATTTAGTAAGCCTACGATTGACATGCGTCAGTCTTCCCAGTTAAGGTGATCGCACACATATCAGCTCGGCATAGGATCCTTCTGATTGAGCAGTTTGACAATAATTAAAAGATGATATTTTTTCTAAAATAAATATTTTTTTTTTTAATTTCTTCCAACATCTGTCTTGGTGAAGGAATATAAACTCTGCCATTGTTGGCCAAAGTCTATTTTATGTTATTGAAGGGAAATGCTTGTTATGTAAATTGTTTGTATATATGATATGATACTGTGACAATGTTTGCATGTAACAATGGGTTAATTGGTTAACGACATTTGTTAATTTTATTGAAATATTTAAGATACCTATTGTAGTAGGAACTAATTTAACAATTGAAAAATAACTAAGTATATATATTTATTTGCATGTGCGATGCACTAACAAAAGTAAGTTTTTTTTTTATATTTTGTTTTTTAATTTTCTTTTCTGTTACTACAGGTATGAATGCAATGCGTTATGTGGTTGATTTACCAATTGGCTGTCTGTAGGTAATTTTCAATTATGTTGTCGACCGGACGGTAACTGTAGACAACCCTACATCATTGAGCACCAAGATGAGAACTTAAAATAGCCTACCAGGCCACAGCCTGGAAATCATTTTTCATTTTTATAGTAGAAATCATTTTGGTCACAACCCCGGCTGGAGGCTAGCAGGGTTATATATTTGTAATTATATAACCTTGCTAGCCTCCAGCCATACATGCGTAAAGAAGTGTATACCACAAGCTAATCTATCCCAAATCGGTTCAGCCATTACGAATTTTATTGCTATCAAATCTTCATACTTTTGCATTTATAATAAGGGTAGGATGTATGAGGGGTTGTCTACAGTGCCCGTCCGACCGATTTGTAAACAAGAAACAAGTGTTTCCTGTGAGAGAAGAATACAAGCAATTCGAAATGTACAATTTTAAAATGTTTTTAAGAACTAATGTGATATTTTATCCTATAGTATATATCATTAGTAGGTTAGGTACGCTTATTTGTAAGAATTCGTTTTAAATTATTTATTTTTAACCTTGTGGCTGAAAGGTGCGTCGCGTTCTTGTTAAATTTTTGATTTTTACAAACGGTTCATTGTTAATATTGTCTTGAATTGAAAAAGGTGACGAACAATGAGTTTTGATTCAAGGTGAGGGTAGAAAAAAAATGGTGAAGGAGCACTGCTTTTTTTTAAAAATATTTTTCGTGAACGTTTTATTCATAATTAAGAAGAGTTGAACTGCTGCTATTCACACTACGCCCAATCATAGTATAAAATAAGTCAGAGTTAATAAAGAGTTAGGTAACTTTGAAATCACTCAATTTTATTGCCCGACTGGCTGCAGTATTAATGTCTGGCATTCGTTTATTTTACACGATATTTGTCAAAAGGCTCGACATTTCATAATCCCGATAAAGTTTTTATAGTTCACATTTTCTCAATTAAAGATAGAATAAGTTATTTGATTTGAATTTTATGGTGGCGATTTGATAAAATCTATCCTTTACCCACATACGTAAAGAGGGTGGTTTTTATACCGTAATACCTACTTAACAATTGTACAATATTCTATAGAAATTCTGAAATTTTTCTACTCTGATTCTTCGTACGCGACACTTAGGTTTTACTTATCTATTTCATAGTAATTGCTAGAATTACGTTTTTATAAAGCTTCAGTAAGAACCATCCTCCAATGATAAGATTATTAGGTTTTTTATGAAAATATCATGTATACATTCCAAATTACTGAAACTATGTACGAGTAGATAATATTAATATATGACGAATGCAAAATTTCTGAAGGCTTTTATCGTTTTCGTTATGTATTCACCTACTGTTTGAGCAATAAAAAATGACATCGTTGTAAAAATATTTATAATATGTATTATTCTGTAAATATTTTTTTTACTAAATGTAATAAAAGTTTTTTTTTATATCGAATGCATACTAGAAAAAAACCTGAAAACAATTCGTTTGTATGTAATCATTATAATAAAACAATTCTTGAATTTATTTTATTCTTATTTTTGTTAAAACGTAATTACAGTACATTAAAATAACTGTTGTAAAAGTGCAGGATTTGATAATATTTTTGTAAGATTCGTAGCGTATTTTGCTTTCCACAGAAATGCAGTATTTTATAATATTATTTTGCTGGCTATGGAATGTAATAAAAAGCATCACAATTTATCTATCAACTGGTTTTATTTCTGTGAAGTGTCGAAACTGAGTATTGAGACATGCCCCGGTCAGAGTTCATTGTGCATTTAGCAGGCTCATTACGGTCCCCACCGCTATGAGTACGAAACTCCAAGTTCCAATGCATAACTTTTTCAATGTAATTTCCTGAACATGTGGAGATTTTCAATGTACCCTAGCTAGAAATCCATTAAGAAATGTTAAGTAAGGAGGCTTCACGATCAGTGATTGCAGGATGGATACGGAACCCTATTCGAATCGGCAAATATTGCAGCTGGCAGTTTTAGGGCAGCAGTAAATTCTGATAATTAAATTGGTCCAACAGTCTAGATGAGGTTCTTAGTGGAGGAAATTGGAGAAGTAAAATACTTTCTTGAAACAATACTTTATGATGATTCCACAAGAAAGGCCAAAACAAAATCATCAAGCCAAGCGAATCATTTTCACCTATGAAGATGAAAAAATATATTTTACTATTACTTATTTTTAAGTACCTACTATGTAAATATTGTTATAGTTCAGCTATGTAATAGATTACTAATAAAGGAATTTTGGAAATTTCCACTTTAAGGGGCGCAATGGGGGGAGTAACTTTGCATCTGTTCTTTAAAGTTAGAAATATAAAATTTTTAATAACAGCTAACTACTGAGCAATAATAAATAATGTCGTGTTTCAGGGTTTTTCACATTTGAAGGGGGGAGAGTCAATACAAGGAAATTTAACAGGTACAGCAAACAAAAAGTAAAAAATAAGTTTATTGTAAAACAATTTATAAAATTCACCTTGGCACACATAATAAAACTAGAAATAAAAATACCTAAGTACAAAAACTAAAATGATTTCAAAATATGGAATGTATATGCATACCAAAGGTATTAATAGACTAGTAAAAGCCCGCAACTTCACCGATTCACTGCTACCTCTAATTGGCTTAATGGAATGTTCATAAATTAGGCCGATTTTAATAATTATAAAATACTATAATCCTCTAACTAATTAGTTTTATAGTTGATCAATGCTAGATTTGCCTGACTGTCGACATTCTCGACCAATATGATGCCCGCTGTCCAATTGGCTTAACACGCTGGCTTATTGGCCCGAGGGTAAAATAGTTCTTATTCGGACATAACCGACACTGATCTACTCAGAGGCGCCAACTTTTCTGGTTTTGGCGGCAACGCTGGTTTCTCCATTGGTGACCCCAGTCCAGAGTCGTCCGGGTCTTCTGAACTCTCTTCAGTATTAACGACCTTGAATGAGTTTTCTACGACATTGACAGAATCTTCTATGAACTCCACTGGGTCCACGGGTTCTGTTGTGAGGAAGACATCTACTGGTTCTGACCTACAAGAGTAAAAGTTTTTAGTTATTAACTCACTAACCATGGCCGCCCTCGGCCCTCAACCGACCCAGCCCGCGTCGCATTGCCCGACCGCGCTATTACTTCTTTTGCTCGACTCCTAAGGGTCCTAACGTGATGTTAAATAGCCTAAATATAACCTTCTCAAGAATTGGGCTTTCAAATGCAAAATATAATGTACCTATAAATTTGTACCGAGGGTTCCGTACAAATTTTTAGGTACATATTATAAATAGTTCAGGAATCGAATCTCGCAGTTTTTTAAGAACTTTTCCCGAAATTCAGTTTTATAACCAAGAGCAATTGCAAATGTATAGTTTTCAGATCATGTGAGATACCTACCTAAAAACACCATCTATGTACCTTCCATGTGAAAGCAATAAATGTATTGAATATTGAGATTTTTCCCTGTACTTGTAGTATAAGACGATATTACTTGCCAAATTTCATAGTTCTAGGTCAACGGAAAGTACCCTATAAATTTAGATTCCCTTGAGAGTGTCGAAGTATACGTTTTTGCGGCATAAACGGCCGTATCTTTTATTTACGTTAACTTAGAAGTTTGTTTTTTTTCACAGCTTCAAGGGACTGTAGACCTGAGTATATGGTTTTAATTTCAACTCGATACCTCCACGCGTTCCCGAGATAAAGGGTCTTGACAGACAGACGGACAACAAAGTGATCCTATAAGGTTTCCGTTTTTTCCTTTCGAGGTACGGAACCCTAAAAACAAACAAGCTCTTCAGATCTCAACAAACTCTTATTATAAGACTTATATATTTAGTATAGATTACAGACAAATATACCTACTCACAAACGAATGATCTATTACCCCAAACACATATACGGACTCTGTGTCGCAGGTAAATAAACGGCGGCCTAGGAGATGCGGTTAGCGGGTAGCTAGCTGAGACGTGAATTCGATTCCCGCTGCTTGCATGTTCTGCAGATATATTTTGTTCCACTCTGAGCGTTATGGTACCATGGTGTTTATAGTTTGTGTTACATATGACACACGAAATTCTAGTAAGGGGACAGAACTATGTGAGCTTATTTATATATGATTTTAAAAAGAAAACGGAGTTTTATTTTTAAAATGTAACCTCGAGCTTTTATGTAAAAAAATATGATTAGAACTCACCTGAATGATAAACATGACACCGTAAGCAAACCCTTTCAAAAATATACATTAAACCATGAATTTTATACCAAATGACATATCACGAACATAAATGCTCCCAAAAGTATATTATTAACGATTATAAATCCCAAATAATATAAAACTAAATAAATAAAAGCCCATTTCAAGGGTAAATTATAATAGAGGACAATAAAATAAATATAATATTTACCAATTCCTTTTTATTTATAGGCTTACAGTGTCTTTTATAATAACAAAAGATAGCAACTATATCTAAGGTTAATATTATTGATTCAGATTCAATAATTACGTAAGAAATTGATTAGTTTTCATAAATCAAAATAAAAGCTTAAAAAGTCTAACAAAATAAAAATTTACAAGTAAAAATATAATATTTTGTATATAATCGTTGTATCCCTTAGGAATGTTATTCAATAAAATGCTCTAAAAATACTTAATTCACAGAACTTAGTGTAACAGAAATATACATTAAAACTAAAATATAAGGGGATTTCGTTATAAATTGATTATATACCAATAATATAGGGAATGCTGAATACGCAAGGAATGTGTGAACACCCTTTATAATTTAATAATTAAATATAATAATAAGGTATACTCAGAACATTCTAATGGCAACACTGTTCTTGTAAATATAACTAGCATTTGAAGGGCTCCGTAGCCAAAAAAACAAAAAACAAAAAAAACGCTATATTTGGTTTTGCTAATGTTGCCTTTACAATGTAAAATGAATCGAGTTTTATATGGCGTTACATAAAACGTATATCACATACATAAATTCCAATTCCCATACACACACACCAACATATTATAAATACATAAAAAATAATAAAAATAGAGTACAAAACAACTTATTTCGGAAGCCAATGATATTTTCCAATTTTTTTTAATCAAAATTGTGGACAAAATAATACAATTTTAAAGAATTGGCTTAATTAAGTACCTGGTATCTAACCGTTATATAGAGTATAATTATAGCCTAAAAAGCCTGGTACTTTAATTTCTTACCTAAACTATATCTATAGTATAATTATAACGACCGCCCTGGGCGCCCATTAAAAGAGCTATAAAATTGTATGCTCCGAATAACATCAAGCACTGTCTAGAGTGGGCGCAACGCCGTGATATGAACGCCCAGGGCTCTTGTTATATTAAAATTAGCCCCTTATTTTATGAACTTGGTTAATTCGTTGTAAAAATGTATAAAACCATTGAAACGTTCCATTACTACGTTTAAGTAAACTACCTAGTATATGTTTGTCATTACGCTTATTATATAAAAAAGTAGGTTAGTACTACTCTGACCTTGAAGAATATTAACGTATTTTGAAGTATGAGATCACTTAAGTTAAGAGCTTTAAGAATCCACACTGATTCATAAGAGTAAAATAACAAAAGCGTCGCATACTCATCATCACTGACATGCAGTCGGGTAAATTTGTTATCTATCTAGATATTGCCATAGCTTGTTTATAGAATAAGTTATAACTAAGCAGTTAATTACGATTACTTAATATTATTCATACAAACACGATTACACACCACATTCTAATGCGTAGAAATGAAAACGCCAATACGTAGCATTGACGAACGCTTGACCAAGCCAAATATTTCTAGCTCTGAGTAAATAAACTACCCTCAAAAGATCAACCAGATTTTATTTAAAAATACCAAGTATTTAGATATAAGCCTGACCTAAAATTAGTCGTATCAGTATTTGTATTTTTTCTATGGTGACATGAGGCCTTGTATAAGTGAGGCTTATTAAAATCTGGACTTTATATAAATTATCAGTAATGGTAAACATTTCTACGCATTTATCATTTAAATAAATATCATAATGATATCCCACCTGAAGCAGCGGTTATGGCTTTCACCCAATCAAAATATGTATGGAATGTATGACCATAAAGCCGTCATAGGAAATGTAACTATTTCTAAAGCATATATATTATAATATGTAGGATTGTAAGAACAGATGGCGTTGGCTTCGCTTTTATCAGACAATCGAACTACAATATTTAACCAACGACAGATTTCCCTATTTATTTCGATGTCCCTTGATGGTACCATTAGGCGGGCATTTTATTACAAATATGGAATCATGATTACACTTAAAACAACATGGATTATATATAACTTATATCCCAAAGACGTCACATACAATCCTAGGCCCATATTGACTTGTTAAGAATTATTTTCATACAAGTTTCTATAACTTTATGACAAGTTTATTAGCAATGTTTTTTAGACTTCACTGCTTGATCTACTTCAAGAACTACATGATTCGTATGAAAATTCTCTTTAATCAAGTCAAAATGTTTATCGCAATTGATAAATGCAAAACACTATAAACTCTCAATGTAATTGCGAAGGTTGCTCCCATCATAACCGAAAAACAGAGCACGGAATAAACTTATCACCCATTGCAAACGGAACACTTTCAAACGTATTAATCGCGTTATTATTTTATAGTTATGGATTATTGATGATGTTTAGGAGGATTTGCGTTTTAAAGTGTTTAATTTACAATGCGAAAACCTATTTCGATAGTCAAGTAAACGGCTTCGCGAATCTTTCCATGCTTAAAAAGGACATCACAAATCTCCCCTAGCATAAGCACTCAAGTTCGTCACTTACGCCTTAACTGGTGCGTCCATGGTGGGGATGTAGTCGAGTGCCATGAGACAAGCGAAGACGGTCATAATCATCTTGGGTTTTCGTTCTGTGATGTCTTCCGGGAGGGCGTAGACGCGCGCGCCGCAGCGCCGGGCCATTGATATCGCGTATTTAGCGTTGGCTAGGTTATCCTGCGAGACGAACATATGACGTTAGCAAAGATAAAAGGCCCATCATGTCTATTAGTTGCAAGGCACGCACAGATTTATCTTTAACTAGCTTCTGCCTACGGCTTCGCCCGTGTGGTACCCGGGTAAAAGTAGCCTATGTCGTGTTCTTCTGATGTATAAGCTATATTACCGTAAAGTTTCATCAACATCCGTTCAGTAGTTTTTGCGTGAAAGAGTAACAAACATCCATCCTCACAAACTTTCACGTTTATAATATTAGTAGGATAAATCTGTAACAGGCCTACCGCGATAATCCGCGGGGATTTTCAATTCCGGCTGCGAGACAAATGTTTGCATGACCCAAATTAGCAGAGCTTGTGTTATGGGACTACTTATATAAAAAAAATAAGATAAAAATATTTTATTTTGTGTGACATAAAGTACACATACGAGTTATTAAGAAAATTAGATTGACAACAAAAACGGCCGCCAGACCAGCACTATGTTATAGAAGCACTTTGTGCCACTAAAACGCTGGTCTTCCGTGACGCCGGTAATACATATTTATTTTGTAAATACATACATAATTATATATAGAAAACACCCAGACCCGAGCCAAATATTTGCAGATACAAACATTTGTCCCGTGGCGGGAATCGAACCCGCAACCTTTGCGTCTCAGGCGGGCCTACGCCCACGCCACAGAGGTCGTCAACCTGTCCTAAAACTATGAGGATGTCATGTCTATCGGATGGAGGCCTTCCTACTACTGTACGGACATGTTAACTCATTCACTGTCACCACGATTTTCTTGAAGTTCATCGAGATGCCGTTTATAAAACTGGGGACACTCGGCACTACAAAAAACATTTTTTTCGTAAAAAAATTCAAACTAGTTTTTATGGTGAGCGCTTGAAAATGCAATAGCCTATACCTTAAAAATGATGCACTCATAATTTTAACAGAAAATCTGGCCTAGTTTGAGAAATATGGCGAGTTCTTGGCGTAGAGACGTAGATTAGCTAGAACACGCGAGGCGTGTCAGTGGCAGTGAATGTGTTAATGAATACCGACCTCGATTGTGCCGCTGGATAGCACCAAGTCGTAGTTGATAGAGCCAGGCTTGATCGCGTCAATCAAGTCTATCACCACCTTGCCGTCTGCTAATACTTCATCCTGAAATATTAACAAAAAATTATATAACAATAAAGAACGTGGTACAGCCATATAAATATACAATTTTTTTTTTTTTTTTTTTTTTTTTTTTTTATTTCGTAATAGCTTCTGCTCACGGCTTCGCCCGTGTGGTACCAGGATAAAAAGTAGCCTATGTGTTATTCGGATGTATAAGCTATATCACTGTACAGTTTCATCAAAATCCGTTTAGTAGTTTTTGCGTGAAAGTAACAAACATCCATCCTCACAAACTTTCACGTTTATAATATTACTAGCTTCTGCCCACGGCTTCGCCCGTGTGGTAACCGGATAAAAAGTAGCCTATATGTTATTTGGATGTATAAGCTATATCACTGTAAAGTTTCATCAAAATCCGTTCAGTAGTTTTTGCGTGAACAAGTAACAAACATATATCCTTACAAACTTTCACGTTTTTAATATTAGTAGGATTGAAGGTATCAGCACAAACTGTGGTAAGCCCATACCCAGCAGTGGATGAAGTAGGGCCGGCTGTATTAATTTCATAATCTTTTGAACTATAATAGTCTATAATTAAAAAAAATATATAGACTCCATCGAGACGAGACACGAAATCAAGTCAAAGGGACTATGCTTGACGCTGATTTCACACCGCGGCCAGTTGAAACATTCCATGGACTGAAACAGTAAACTTTTTCGTTCAAAACCATTTAAACGAATGAGACTTTTGTATGATTTCAAATGAGACTTTTGTATGATTTTAAATTAAATGAAAAGTTCACAATTTTCATTTAATTTAATGATTCTTCTTCGACTGGCACACGGTACACACTGCTCTAGTTGATTTTATAACTTTTTCGTTAAAATAGATGAACTAACGAATCAATAAGTTCACTCATTCATTCAACTCAATGATTTAATATGGCGACCGGCCACTGTATGAAAGCAGCATTATTGCTCGTAACACCAAACTGAACTCGCGCTTACGGCTTGAAAATATATTTGGACCACACAAACCTGGAAGCTTCTAATGGACGAGGTCTTGCCAGCTCCCTGCAGCTTGTTGTTCACCCATTGTACGATCTCCTTCTCAATAATAGGGTTGCCAGTGTTAGCTAACCGCGTCAGCACGGACAGAGTGTAGGCACGCATCAGCTGCCAAATTAAGGCTGGAAGATCATACAAATTATGTTATAGCCACTTTCTATCGGATAAAAGCATACTTTTTTTATATCACGAAGGTGTCAAACAAGCATACCTATTTGGTGTTGCAAGTATCCATAGGCTACGACATAGAGTAAACAGCTTCAAGAGACGCAATGTTTGGTAGGAATCAATTCTGCCAAATGTCGTGAGAGTCCCGCCACGCCTGCTGTGCTCTGATTGGTCGAAACTGTAGTTTCAACCAATCAGTGCACATCAGCCAATATGACGCAATTACAATAACAATGTCAGCGTTTGCCAACATCAGTCCTAAAAGACTGATGTGTTGACAGAACAGTGTGGTTCAATATGACGCGTCTCGGGGTTAATGCTCGATGTACGACCGTAAGCTTCTTGGTCACCTTGCGGTATAAAAAAAACTACTTTCAAAACTTCGAAAGGATGTATGGGTCGCTCTCTCTTGCACATTTGTATGGAAAAGAAAAGGACACTACAACCGCCCGTTTGTGTTAGAAATTGGTCAGTGCGAGGACTGCAGTTTTTCCCCTATTAGCCTCCTTCCGTGAATAGAGTATAGGTGAATACATGGACCTCTGTGGCACAGTGGGCGAAGGCCCGCCTGAGATACAGAAGGTTGCGGGTTCGATTCCCGCCGTGGGACAAATATTTGTATAATCTTCAAATATTTGTCTCGGGTCTGGGTGTTTTTTTTTTAAATAATATGTATGTATTTACATCATAAGTATTTTATCAGTCATGTAGTTCCCATAATACAAGCTCTGCTTACTTTAGGGCTAGATGATGCTGTGTGGAAAATGTCCAGCATTATTTATCATGTATCCTTTAAACCGGAATGACCTTAAAAAATAGATCAATCTTCAATTCTCAACTAGCCCGGGCCGTAAAAATGCGTACCTAGTGTTAGCGTCGCGTTTCCTTCGTTTATGTCAGTGCCAGCAATCCCCACGAGAGAGAACCCGAGCTGTCGTCCCAGCTCCACCGCATAGTTGCAGTTCTCGAGGCGCTCCATGAACTTGCGCAGCTTTGAGAACTGACGGTGCACCTGGAACATAAACAATATGTTACTCGAGAGGCAAAAAGGAAAGGAAATAGAAGGAAAACGAAGAAGACAATTACAGGCACATGAGACTTTCATCCACTGTCACACAACACTCAAATCTCAAATCATACTCTTATACTCACAAACATTAAACACAACTAGCTACACTTTATATGCATTATTAACATCCTACTGCTATTATAAACGCGAAAGTTTGTGAGGATGGATGTTTGTTACACTTTCATGCAAAAACTACTGAACTGATTTTGATGAAAACTTACAGTAATATAGCTTATACATCAGAATAACACATAGACTACTTTTTATCCGGGTACCAGGCGGGCGAAGCCGTAGGCAGAAGCTAGTAATCATATAATAATAATAATAATGCTAAACATTTTTTTTCACACAGCATCATCTAGCCTCAAAGTTTCCTTTGGATAGAAGAAAGAAAAAGATGATGTTTTTTCAAGGAAGTAAGATGTATCGGTTGATGTTTCACCTTCTTCCAGTTGACGATGCCCGGCCTGATGATGTCGTACAGCTGGAAGATGACGAGCCCGTCGGTCAGGTCGGAGTACAGCCAGTTGACGTGGGGAGCCACGCCCATCGAGTTCATCCAGTTGCGGTACGCTGGAAACAATGGAACACTTTACAATACAGTTCATCCAGTTGCGGTACGCTGGAAACAATGGAACACTTTACAATACAGTTCATCCAGTTGCGGTACGCTGGAAACAATGGAACACTTTACAATACAGTTCATCCAGTTGCGGTACACTGGAAACAATGGAACACTTTACAATACAGTTCATCCAGTTGCGGTATGCTGGAAACAATGGAACACTTTACAATACAGTTCATCCAGTTGTGGTACGCTGGAAACAATGGAACACTTTACAATACGTATTCCACAGCATGTATTACGACGCAAGAGCCGATTTAACGATGACTTACTCTTCTCCTCCCTGGTCTCGTCGAGCTGATGGTACTCCTGCGCGTCGTTGGTGCGCTGCAGCGCCGGGTGCTGATTGAAGAGGTTGGCCACGAACGCCAGGTTGAGCTTGTAGACGCCGCCGACCACGTCCGCGGGGGACACGAACGCACGGCAGCGGAGCTTCGCCGCCTGCTGTAGCATCACCTCCGCGCGGCGGACCAGATCCGTCTCCTGACAACAGACAGACAGATGCCGGAAATTACATTCACATACTTCAATACATATGTAACTAAAGGGCAAAAAAAAACTATTTATGTAGGTTTTGTAGAATCACCAACAGAGTAGATCCGTCTCCTGACAACAGATGGCGTTGATTACTATAATATCAGTAATTTTAATTTGTGTTGGGAAGTTATTCAAAAATACAAACATAAACATAAAAGCTCATGACTGTATGCTATGCTGATAATGTCTTTTAAGATGATTCTTAGGTTAGTCTTATTTCCAAAATCACTAGAGGGCGTTGGAACCATAAATGATACACATCGAGGTTTTTCTAATTTTGTCAGAACCACCTTTTCATCGACTTCTTTTTATAAGCTGTGGGCAGGAACTAGTAAGTTGCAGAGCACAGGTGCGTGGGACATACCCTGAGTGCGTCCAGCGAGACGCCGGCATCGTCGGGCGCGATCTGCTTCAGCAGGTAGGAGTATATCTCTGAGTCGGAGACGTCCTGCTGGAAGTTGGTGCAGCGGCGCGTGACGCCGGCGCGCTCCAGCTGGTGGTTCACCCAGCGCAGCAAGATGGCCTCGGGAGACAGCGCGAGCAGGTCCTCGATGCGTTCCTGTAACCAGACAGAGCATACTTAATGAAGCATAAACATGCAACAACATACAACAGTCCTGACCCCATACAAGGATTTCCTGTATCGGAGTATCAGGAACTCAGTACCTTGGTATCAAAAAATACGGAACAAATATCTGCAGAGAATGAAAACGTTGCTGCCGCTGCGGGATCTCTTGTTTGGTAGCCGGATTCTCATAGCTATGGACAGAGATATATCTCGAACCAAACTTAAACCATACATAGACCTTTTAGAATCAGCAAGTTGAAGTGGTAGGCCCTTGACATTTTCTTTTAGAGAAAGAATTGTCCTCAAAGTTGGCAGACAACGCAATAATGGAAAGATTCTAAAAGTCCGAAAAAAAAAAAATGTAAGCTCATTTAACGCATTTAAAAGTAAACTAGCTCAACATTATTGTTCAAGACTGTTCACTTCTGCAAATAAAATGTGTTAGGTGGGTCAACCTAAGAATGACCTATACTTTTAGTACCTACTCTTTTGTAAATTTTTCGGAAGTGACATTTTAATAAGTTAACCCTAAAGTTGCATGAAGATAGAGGAGGAGAGGGATTGTTTTGTGCGTAATAGCATACTTTAGGGGAGAAATACATCCAACAATGGTCTTCTACAGTCTGCAGATGATGGTATACCTGATCGTTGAGCAGTTCCGTGAGTCCGGGGCAGTGCTCCAATGTGATCTGGTTGAAGAGACCGATGCGGATTATCTGCCACAGTAGACCCAGCACCAAGTGGGGCTTGCCTGAAAACAAACACAATGAATATAAGTATACATATATTGAGCACGATAAAAATACAGACGAATTAAAGGGCCGAAAAAGGGAGAGGCGCATTTTGAAGTCAGTTGAAAAAATACAGATTTTCAACGATTTTTGTTTTTAAGATAGCAGACCGTAATAACACCTTTTTAAGGGTAAGACACATTGGGTCTCATTACGAAATGTGGTTTAAATCAGGGGTTTATCTTTTAGACTTTTGATTCCTGATTTTCACGAATAGTTGTGCAAAGGAAACTAGGTTTGAAATTGAATGCTATAATATAATAGCCGACAATCTATTTGACATTTCAAAAATAGGTTTGAACACAAATAACTGCTAAAAGATCAATCAGGCGGTCACCTAGTTTCTTTCTATCGTAACTCAACCTCTTTTTGAGAACCTACTTTCTTTTGGTAGCCAATCAAAATGATGTGTTTCTTTTTTATTTAATCTTTAAATTGTAGACCTTAGTAACTTTGCAATAATACTCTTTTTTCGATAAAGTATATTTAAACCTTGGTTTAGTGGCTTTGACAGAACTCGAGTTTACACCACGTTTCTTAATGAGACCAATATAGTTTAGGGTACCTCGCTGTTCCGTATCTAAGGAACGAATTGAGAATCTCCTCCTTTTTTGAAGTTAAAAATACAAAATGTTTATTTCTGTTGCTCTATCAGTACCGTAATAACCCCTTTTAATGGTGAGATACCTATAGTAAAATATTTTTCTATTTTATTCTAAAATCGCTCTTCCTTATCAAATATCAGTACTGTAATAACCCCTTTAAGTGTGAGACACCTATAGTTTAGGGTACCTCGTTCTTCCTTATCAATGGAACGAATTGAGAATCTCCTCCTTTTTTGAAGACTGTTAAAAATACAAAATGTTTATTTCTTTTGTCCTATCAAAACCGTAATAACTCCTTTCAAGGGTGAGACACCTATAGTTTAGAGTACCTCGCTCTACCTTATCAAAGTAAAATGGTACCTTTGGCCAAGTCGTGCGCGTCGATATTGACAATGTTACATCCGATGGCTTGCGACGACACCAGCGCCAGCGTCAGATTCTCATGCTTCGTGTAGAGCGTGAGATTCTTCTTATTGATCGCCCGCTCGTCGATCGTATCCGGGCATGAGTGGTTTATCACTTTGCTGGAATAAATAAACGAAATTATTGACGAGGCTACAGCCGCTTATTCCTACAGGCTTTGTTAAATCAAGATCAGTGTAGGACCTACACTGATCTTGATTTGACAAAGCCCCTATACAGCTGAAACTTTCTAACTATCTTAGTAAATTTGTAATTTACCATTACTTTTTTGAATTGACGTAACTAAGTGTTCCTTGTGATCCAAAAATATGAATAAATATGAATATGAAAGCTTCATTTATATATATATACAATACTTCCTACTATATAAACGCGAAAGTTTGTGAGGATGGATGTTTGTTACTCTTTCACGCAAAAACTTCAGAACGGATTTCGATGAAACTTTACAGTAATATAGCTAACTAGCTTCTGCACGATGCTTCGCCCGTGTGGTACCCGGATAAAAAGTAGCCTATGTGTTATTCTGATGTATAAGCTGTATTACTGTAAAGTTTCATCAACATCTGTTCAGTAGTTTTTGCGTGAAAGAGGAACAAACATCCTCACAAACTTTCACGTATATAATATTAGTAGGATATATCAGAATAACACGTAGTACTTTCTATCCGGATACCACGCGGGCGAAGCCGTGGGCAGAAGCTAGTATTATTATGAGGTAAAGTTTGCAAGTTTGTATGCAGGCTAGTTTCCGAAACTAATCATTCTATTAAAAAAATTCTTTCACCAATTTTTCGAATGGAATTTCCGGGTTGACATAAGGCTATATATTATCCCGTTGAAAATAAAAGGGTTTTTTCATGGAGACCAATTTTGCAACGTAAGTGAACGAAAAAACTGACGCTACTTTTCATCGGGTACCACGCGAGCGAAGCCGCGGTCAGTGGCTAGTTTGTTTATAAAAGAGTTAATTCTAACATTTGTTTTGTAAGATACAAATGTTATAGTAGAAACTCTAGGAGCCTCGGCGCTTCGTGTTAGAAATCACAAGGGTTTGAATTCCACGATACAGATACAGATTTTTGCTATATCATAAATCTTGGTAAACGTTTTTAAGAAGTACGGACTGGTCTAGATAGATAGATACACCATTTAATATTATGTTGCTTACAAATTAAACCAGTCTAAACCATCTACGGCCCATTGACTATGTCGTCTGCCCATCTCGCTGCTGGACGTCCAACGTTTCTTTATCCACTCCTCGGCCGCCATTCAGTCGTTATCCTGCTCCACCTGTCATCACCACGTCTTGTCCCGTGGCAAGTGCCCCGCCCAACACCATTTCAGTTCCATAATCCTAAAGCCGATGTCTTTTACGTGGATGGTTTAGACTGGCGAAGGATCGTGATGGATGGCACAAATTGAGGCCTATACCTAGCAGTGGGTGAAGTCGGGCTGTGGATGATGATGATGATGGACTGGTAACTCACCACAAGATGAGACCGTCCTTCAGCTTTTCGTAGAGCTGTTTGCCCTCGTGGTCGATCGGCAGTAGGTGCCGCAGATCAGGGTCGTGCTCCAAGTTGCTGTTGATCCATCCAGAGAACGCCATTTGTTCCTCGAGCCGGACTGAGTGGGTTGTGCCTGGAAATTGAAAAAAAAAAAAAAATCCTACTACTATTATTAAACGCGAAAGTTTGTGAGGATGGATGTCTGTTACTCTTTCACACAAAATCTACTAAACGGATTTTGATGAAACTTTACAGTAATATAGCTTATACACAAGAATAACACATAGGCTACTTTTTATCCGGGTACCACGCGGGCGAAGCTGAGTGCAGAATCTAGTATTATTATGTCATTACAAATTTAACAGAAGAAAGCAAAACACTGATCCAGCTGAGCCACTGTTATAAAATCTTTATAAGTAGGTAAGGCCCCTGAAGTATAGAAAAAAAAACATTAACCTTATTTTCATAGTTCTATGTACGGCATAAAATCTAGTGTTATATTCTAGTGATAGTTATACTCGTATATCCAAATTAGTACTAACACCGCTTTAGGATTCCGTTTTGTGGGTATCAGGAAACCCGGCACAAACATTTGCAGAACGTGGAAACATTTATACCGCATTGAACTTACCATCGCTGGAAGCTTCACTCATACCGCCCAAATGTTCCAGATTTTCCTTTTTACTGACTGCTTGTTTGAATGTGCTGGACACCTGGAAATACAAACCAAGAATTATACAAGGGTGAGATGGGTCAGTGAGTAGTAATTATACCAGGTATTTCTTTGAGATGGGTCAGTGAGGAGTAATTATACAGGGTATTTCTTGGAGATGGGTCAGTGAGGAGTAATTATACCAGGTATTTCTTTGAGATGGATCAGTGAGGAATTATACAGGGTATTTCTTTGAGATGGATCAGTAAGGAGTTTTATAAAGGGTATTTCTTTGAGATGGATCAGTGAGGAGTTATTATACCAGGTATTTCTTTGAGATGGATCAGTGAGGAGTAATTATACAGGGTATTTCTTTGAGATGGGTCAGTGAGGAGTAATTATACAGGGTATTTCTTTGAGATGGATCAGTAAGGAGTAATTATACAGGGTATTTCTTTGAGATGGGTCAGTGAGGGGTAATTATACAGGGTATTTCTTTGAAATGGGTCAGTGAATAATCATAAACGGTAAAAGATATCAAAAAAAAATGAAAGTACTTGTAATGTAGCCATCAGATTGATGCTTTGATAAATAACTCTTTATTACTAGTAAAAAGTAACTAGTAATAAAGAAAATTCTGCTCACTCGGAATGACACTCTTTCGAATAAAAAACAAAAGAAAGATCGCATACAAAGAATGTTTCGGCTAGTCGTGATTCCATAAGATGGTGTGTTAAGTTTTTCGGATAAAATAGCAATCCCTCAGGAATACAACTTTTATGGGAACACTTCGAGATCATTCTCTATACAACAATAATCATAAAAATCGGTTTACAATTGACGAAAATATCAAGTAACAAGCACACACGATAAAAAAAAGTATACAATTGAGAACCTCCTTTTTTTGAGTCGGTTAATAAAATCTAATAAAACTACGCCGCAGTAACCTATGTTATAGGTACCTACCTGATCTACCTTTTTTATTTGTTTCGGGTCTTGTCAGATACGCAACATACGTTAAACATAAAATTCTACAGTTTCAAATCTTTGAAAGGATTTTTTAAGTAAGTTTTCTAACGAAAATAATAACATTTTCATTATTATTTTCCGAATTCCGAGCTAGATCAAGAAAAAAAAGGGTTTTAAAAAATTGCATTCATTCTTCTTTGTTATCTTTCACCCCATTTATGACCTGAGAGATAGGGTTGACAACATGGAACCTTTTTTCACCCTACAGACACATAGATATAGTCCTGGCCCAACACTAGGATGACTTGTGTCGTAGGTATCAGGAACTACGAGTACCGATGTACCACAACACTTAGATCTGGAACAAATATCTGCAGGACATACTAACATTTGTCCCGCAGCGGGAATCAAACCCACACCTCTTGCGTCTTAGCTCATCCACCGCGCCATCGAGCTCGTCAGATAAGCCCCTAGTTCTCATTAAGTTCATCACAGTAAACAAACATCACAGTAACAATGTACAGACAAGCCATTTCACTTTTATATAAAGATCAAATGAGTTAAGTTAATAAACTATTGTGTGTGACTCACTGACTGGACAGTCAGACTTAAACCGTCCATATGTACAGTCAATAATACTAATGATTCAGATATACTGTACTGCGTACAAAATACGAACTTACGTACATTATAGGGATGCTAACGATACATCGATGTTTTTTATTTATAACGCCACCTATTTCCAATTTTACGAACTAAATATGAAGATTTGCCATAGGTTTGCAATGATATAGTTTTCAAGGGAGTACCGAATTTTATCTAAAGATGTTAGTAAAACTGATGAAACAAACAGCTCAATTTCCGAACGAAAAGAATGAAAAGACAACTCATTCAGTTCAGCTCATTTAACAACTTTTTGATATGTTTACCTCTCGATCTCATAGATCTGTTTATAAAATAATCATTTCGCAATAATTGAATTATAAGTTTTATCTAATAATTTCAAGTCCTACACTTGAAATTGTTCGTTGTGCCGGATCATAAAACTGTTCATTTGTAAAATACGGAATTTAACAGTCAAAATAGTGCAGTGCAAGGTTTGATTTTTTAAAGTACTCGTAAATCAATGTATTTGATTTCACATTATTCATATCATATTTCTATATATGATTTTACGTCTTCTAATCTCGCCAGTCTCACTTAGTTAAACTTTTGTTTACCTATTTCACATTCATTCATTCATCGTCCGTCACACACAATCTATTTTATATTAGGTAGGTATTACAGAATACAAGCTAATTTCTGCCGGCCGAGCCAGGAGTGTTGTCTTTGAACTCATAAGTTAAACAATGAAAGTTTAAATGCTAAAAATATTAAAATTTGGTAAGTATTTTGCTTGTGAGCGTGTCTAACTTTTTGATTAAACATATTTTAAAAAGTAACAAAAAACATCAATGTTTTTTTTCAAACATCGATACATCAATCCATCGATTAATGATTTTTTGCATCCCTAAACCGCCCTTATTAGTCAATAATACAACATACAAAACATCATTAATCTAAATGAGCATACCTAGAATAACATTATATATTCTCCACGACGCAATGGCGTCATCTATTCGACCTCAATAATGATAACTTATTATTTTATTGACGAAGACAAACTAAATCTATAACCGTTAACGCGGACGTACTGAGGGCAGGGGCGGGACTTCCTCAGAGCAAAAGAGGCTGACGATGATAGGTTTTCTTTTTAAACGTGGGAAGTGTCATTTTCACGTTCCACAGATGGCGCTGTACCAACAGGAAGGTTACCCATTTTTATACAACAGCCGTTTAGGCTGTTGTATAAAAATGGGTAATTATTATAGACCACTTTAAAGGCAAAAACGTAGCTGCTAGCTATAGCGTTTGAACTATCGTCGGCCTCTTTGGATTTACGTTGGCAACAGTAACAGGACCCAACATATCATAGAAAGATACACCGCTCATTTAGGTTTTTTTAGGAAAATGCAATATCGAGATGCCAAGCTCCCGGTATTTCGGGATCCCGCTGGATTTAATGACCGGTTCTGATACTCGACAGATAGGGTTGACGACTGTGAACTTTTGATCTACTTGCCCCTAGTTCTGACTACGCCCACATCACTGTAAATAAAAGTAAAGGACAGACAAGCCATTTCACTTTTATATTGGGTTCAAACAAGCTGACCTTAACTATATCATGGAAATTTAATAAATTATCTTCTCTAATTTATCATAATGTCTTAATTGATATGTAAATTATTAATTGATAGGTTTGGACAACACCAATTAAACATTTATTTAGCTGGTGTTGTCCAAACCTATCAATTTTCAATTTTGACAATCAAGGCAGGATAAATCGTAAGTCCTAGAGGCCTTTCGGAAAGCATACAGAGACTTCAATTTCAGTTTCGGTCGTAAAAAGATGGCGCCTCGTTTTTCCTTGAACTATGCTAGTTTTTCACAGTGAAAAAGACGTCATCCATGTACGATTGTAATTGCAACCCGAATAAGAAAGCATAATTCGAAATTCCACCCATATGAACCCCCTATGTTAGAGAAATACAGTTTTACTCAGCAACACCAACAAAGTGTAAAGATATCAAATTTTAACAGGTATTTGTCACAGGATTATTTTAATGACAGTGCGTGATACATAGTACCCTGTATCGCTACCAATAAGTACAGTATTACAATATCTGTGGAATCACGATTTGCCTGGTGCAAGCAACCTTTAGAAGTCTAGAGGCAGCCGGTCGATACCATAGTTTTTATTTTTTTAATTATTGGTATAATGGGTTTAATTATTATGTAACAAAATAATAGGATCAATAAAATTAGGCAGTATCTTTCATACGAATAAACTTTTTAGGGATGTTTTTTATGTTGTTCATCGTTTAATTTCACTCAACACTCACACAATCAATAATCAAGTAATCAATTGTATCCTTATATACATAGCACAGGTCAAAGTCTGTCTTAGTTTTTCTTTCACGCTAACGCAAACTTGAGAATGGAAAACTTGGAAGCAGTCATTTCCATACAATACAATCTTTCCGCAGGCGTTAACGCCAACAGAAAGTGGTTGTTATCCAAGAGGGCAGGGGGCTAAACAAATACCACTTTCTTTTGACGTTAACGCCTGCGGAAAGATAAAATTATATGGAAATGTGACGTGACATTTCCGCAGCAAATGTCATTTCCATACAATTTTATCTTTCCGCAGGCGTTAACGTCAAAAGAAAGTGGTATTTGTCTAGCCCCCTGATCAGAAAAAATCGGTGATACAGCTAAGACAACCTTCTGGCTTGGTGACGCTTCAGCAGTATTATACAGTATACATACCTGTTGAGCTTTCAAGTTTGCGCACAGCTCCTCAAACTCGTTGAGGCTGATATCGTTCTTTCGTGCATTGCCATTCATGGCGCCACCGTTGACTCCTTTGCCGTTCTTGACTCCGTTGTCGTAATATTCTTCGATCATACATCGGACCTGAAAAAAATGCGACAGTGATTCGTAAGTTATTTTGTACAAGACTGATGATAAATATAGTGAATGATAACTGATAATTTATATTTATTTTTTAGTAATTTAACTTATTAATATTGGTTGGCCCCAATTACATTGATTACACATAATATATACAAAAAACTACATGCAATATCAAACATTTCATAAAATGGGATAAAAATTTAGATCAAATTATTATTAAATACGTACACACACACACACACACACACACACAAAATAATTTAATTTTGCGGTAAATACTCGTATTGGCGAAAATTTAGAGCTTCGGAAACATCGGCATTGGTATCTGCCGTCTTATTACAAAAAGAACTGTATTTGATTAGTAAACGAGTCTAGTTAGTATGTTAAGATGAAACTTATGTTTTTTTTTAATCTATTGCAATCGAGATGACTGTAAGCGTTAAATATTTTTAAAATATTAGATCTCCTAAAAAGTTATCATTATCAGATTAAGAAATGCATGTGTTGATTACAAAATCAGATTAGTTATTTATTTTTGCATCAAATTAGAATCAGCCTTGATATTCGGTATTACCTAAAAACCTGTCGTTCACCACCTGACACACTTAGAGCTTGTACCTTCGAGGACTTTGAACTCGTATCATTAAAAATATGTTTGATATTGAACGTTTTCACACTGAAAATTTAAGATTAAACATTCATTATGTTAAGATTAAAAAACATGTTTGCACATTCGACTTTGATAACTTGATCAATGATGGCTTGCGTGGTTTAAGGCGTCTACAAGGTGGATCATCTTCGGTTTAGTGAGTGTTTTAAGAAGACAAAATGCCTAGCTGTGATAGTTTGCTAGTTGCTAATACTTGCACTTATACATTTGTAAATCCGTTCGATATAAGTGGGACTAGAGCTGTAGGGAATTCCAATTACTTGTCAATATTACGAGTTTCTTTTATTAATGGCTGAAACAGGAAATCGACCAATTGATATGTAATAATCTACATCTTCTTGCAATCATACGATTGCTATAAGATGGATGATCTTCGCAAATAGCTTACCAAATGGTCAAAATGGTCAACTATATAACTGGCTAGTTAAAAGGTTGTTTTTATAATATAAATGAGGTTTTCTTTGGACATGCAATGTAATCCTATCCTATCCTACTACTATTATAAACATGAAAGTTTGTGAAGATGGATGTTTCTCTTTCACGCATAAACTACTAAACAGATTTTGATGAAACTTGACAGTAATACAGCTTATACATCAGAATACCACATATGCTACTTTTTATCCGGGTACCATGCGAGCGAAGCCGTGGCCAGAGGCTAGTATGATATCTTTTTTTTTATATTTTATGATATCATTAATTCATATTTTATTCAATTGTATCCGTTTGCTGATAAATATTCATACTGACATCTGTAACTCTACCACATTTTATGCAATAAATTCCATTTAAAAATATGCTGACCATTTTGATGGCAATTGAACAGTGTAACTAAGTGTCTGACCCTACACATATCCAGGGTCATCATGCTGCACAATGGTGGTCTCTACACAACCCTCCGGAAAATGTATGGCAATGCTTACCTTCCATTGAGGAATTTTGTATCCAACGCTGTCTAGTGCTTCTTTAAGCTCCTTCAGGTCTATGAATCCATTTCCGCTAGTGTCGATCTAAAACAAACATAACAATAAATTATTCTTTGCTCTTATTTGAGGAGTTGGATTGAAAGAGACAAGAAATAATAGTATTTTATTCAGAACAATCGCATGGATAATTTCGGATTGTCCATTATAATTTTCATTTATTGCTGTAAACGAAGGCGAAAATATATGAAAAAAAGCAGATTCTTCGCGAGTGAGCGTATATAAACCAACAAACAAGGCTCACGCATATTTTAAAAAAAATATTTCTTTCTTAAGATGTTGGTGTCGTTCCTAATATTTTTAACATATTGTAGGTTATCTCAAAGGACAACCTTATTGTAAAGTTGTGCCTACTAACTGTTGATTTAACCGTAAATGATAACGTCAATTGGACCAAAAAAATATCAATAGCAATAGAACGACTCATTTGGCAGGCTTTGCTAAGAGCAAAATTTCAAAAACTTGAAAATGATAATTCGCGGCCTAAACTTTCTCATTTTCCAAGTTTTTTTGTTTTATTTGAGACCAAGGCTCCCATAGTGAGCGAACCAATAAACTAAGACTCAAAATACTGTACAGGTGATTGTAGAGTGATTCTTCTGTACGTTAGAATTAACGATTATTCTGTCGCCTGGTACCCTTCTAGTTCGCTCAAAGCTACATTGGCTACCAGAGATCAGACTATTCGAAATGATACAAGACTTTGAACGCTAAAAGTACATTTGATTAAATAACTTGTTTGAACTCTTATTACGAAAAGTTTCTGGAGCAAAAGAATGTTCATAACGAATGTGTCCACGCCATATAACATTGTCAAACAATAATCGTGTTTATCTAACATCCAATCAATCGACACAACACTTGTGTTAGTCATGGGTGATATAATGACAATTTCAGTTTAATTTGATTAATTTATAACTACGGCCTTGGTGGTAAGTGGCCGGCAGGGACGCTAGAGGTGCAGGTTCAACACGCAGAATTGGAATAGGAACGAGATGATGGCCCTCATTTTTCGAACCATATCCAAAATTTGAAAATGGGAATGTTTAGGTATAGAAATGTCCTCTTTTCAAGCTTGGAGGGCATTACTAAGCTTGAAAGGTCGAGTCGTTTCCTATTCCAAAAAATCAGTTATGATAACAATATTTGAAATTATTAGGCACCTTGACTAGTAGAGAATTTTGTCTAACATTATGCAAATTGCCGAACGAAATAAAATCAAAATTGCTTTTCAGCAGTCTTTTGACCGATCCCTGTGGAATCGGAGTCCCTGTGTAGGACTCCTTAATTCCAGAAGAAAATCTACTCCGTCTTGACCAGATCTGTGCTTAAGCATACTATGTCCAGATTCAGAGGTGGAGGTGTGCGTTCATGAAAGGAGCCTCTACGAGGTGCTCAAAATCCATTTATAGTTCTTTCACTATTGGTCACAAGGCCCTTTTCAAGGCCACCATTAATAACTCAATCTGAACACTGAACCCTGAACTTATTGTGACCACGAAAGAGCCAGTTACGCGACGAATGTGGAAGTAAAGGTATAAAAATTAAGAAGAAATAAGCGGTGGAGGTGTTTCGGCTCATGAAGATATATTTTTTTTTATGCAACTGGATTGGCAACCCGGAGAAATAATGGTGTAAAGTCTCATGTGCTTGTAATTTCACCGGCATCCATACCCTTCAAAACGTGAAGCATTGCATTGGAAGATAGCAATGCTAATATTACTGTTGGGCTGCAGAGCTAGGTACCGTGGTTGTATTTCCCCGCACGAGCTCTTTCACAAGAAGCTCTACTACTTCTAAAACATTCCTTTTTTCTAGTTTTGCCGGAAGTGTATTCTTTAATAGTAGTTTCTTAACAGTTTTAAACGCAGTAATTGATACATCTGAATTTTAATGAGGATATGGTCCGTTTGCAGCGAAATGTGGGGGCAAGGTCGAATGTATTGGATACAAATTTTGGATATATTCTAGCTTGTTTACCCTTTTTTTTCATGCGTGTACAAAAAAGGTTCCAATAAGCGGCGATGGGCTTGTAAACTGTCACGTGGAATGCTTATTAAGGAATACATGCAAATATGGGCATGTGCCAAGTAATGTTTGAACTTGCCTCTGATTACACCCTAGTTGGTACTGAGAATGACTATCAGGGGAATACAGTCGTGAGTTTTTTTGTGTACTCAAGTACTAGTATATTGTGAAAAATTCATACATAATCTTCTACTAATTAATTTCTCACAATAACTTAAATTGTTGGTATAAAATATTATTATGGCAGCACCGCTTAAATGTTACAAAATCCTACTACTATTATAAACGCGAAAGTTTGTGAGTATGGATGTTTGTTACTCTTTCACGCCAAAACTACTGAGAGGATTTTGATGAAACTTTACAGTAATAAGTATATCTTATACCTCAGAATATCACATAGGCTACTTTTTATTCGGGTACCGCGCGATCGAAGCCGTGGGCAGAAGCTAGTATGTTATAACTGTAAACGAGGCGGTGACTAAAAAGATGAAAAAATAATTTGATTATAATTGAAACTACTAGCGATAACATTTCCGTAGTAAAACTACGATAACACTCGTAAAATTAACAAAATGAGGTAATTAAGCAAGTAATTTGGTGATAACTGACATAAATTGAAAAGATACCCCCTAAAATATGCCTTAGTGGGAAGATATCGACTGGAAAGGAGGCAAAGTTTAGTGTGATTATAGAATTGAATTCTATAACCACACTAAATTCAGTTTGCCTCTTAGAACAGCCATATGATGAGAAAAACGGGAGATAGAATTAACCATATATGCAAGAGTAAACCACATATAAAAAACGAACTTAATATGCAAAGATTTAGTTTTAAAATAATTAAATCAAAATAACCGTAAAATACGTAGAATTTATTACGCAACTCATACACAAATGGTATCGAAAGGCAATGTAATCCTTATCATTTATCATTGACGCATTCGAGTCTATAATCTGAGATACGCTGATAAAGTGAAATAAATTATGATTTGTATAAAATAAATTTTACGTGATCAATAAAATGGCTCGGTTGGCTAAATTTGGCTTATCATAACAAGCAACATGACTTTTTTTATGTTTGGTAAATGTTTTAAAAACAAATAAATAACTTATTAATAATATTTGTAATTTCACAGGAATGGTTATCTTATCGCATTTTTAGTATAAAAATATGTTACTATCTGTTGAAGTGATAATCTTTGCTACTAGTTCTACCCATACAAATATTATAAAATGCAAAAGGACGGACTAACCTATTATTGATGTAAATAATAGGTTAGTTCGTTTGTGGTCACAGGCGAGGCCAGTCTACACTAATATTGGCTAGTATTTTGTATCTATAAATACTTTATAAAGCAGAAGAGTTTTGTTTGATTTTTTTTGCGATTATCCTGGAAATACCAGTCGGATTAAAAAAAAATTTTTGCATTTGATAGCCCACTTCTTAGGGAAGGCTATTTAACATCACGCTAGGACCCTTAGGAGCCGAGCAAATGTCGTAATAGCGCCGGCGGGCGATGCGACGCGGTGGGTCGAGGGCCGAGGGCTGCCGTGGCACAGCTTGTCAAAAAATAAGAATGAATAAGAGAGTAAGAATGAATGTTGGGATGTGCTATGGATGTTTGTAACCAATACCTTCGTAATGACTGAACCGATTACCATGAGCTTTGGAATAAATAATAATACACATAATATAAATTATACGGAGAGAGCATGACTGAAAACCAGCTTTTTATATAACGGTGCGGTGGTGTGAAGCTGCAAAATATGCTGAGACAAGATGGAAAATAAAAATGAATGAATTAGCATACATAATTATCTGAAATTACGAATCCGGAATAACCCATGTGTGTGTGTGTGTGTGTGTGTTTTTCCTTTCTTTCTTTAAAATACTTAAAACAAACGCATTATTTTGACTTGGACAGGAGGTCTAAACAAATACCTCACGCTCACTTTTCCTTTCACACTAATGCAAATTTGTCAAGGTAAAACTTGGCAGCTGTCACGTGACTTTTCCACAGCTAATGTCATTCCCATACAATTCAATTTTTCCGCAGGCGTCAACGTCAACAGAAAGTGGTATTTGTTTAGACCTATGGTAATATTAAGACCACAATTTACTAGAGCAACAGATAGTGATCTAAAAAGTTAGTAATAAATTCTCATCTCGTTCATTATGGAACGGTGATATGGTATCTCATGATAATCCTTTGAGGAGTTTGATAGATACTGTTCTGACGTGGTGGTGACGCGCGTTTGAACAGATGGTTTGTAAGTCAACAAGTATCAGTCGTGGTTGAAACTTGTATGTAGGGAAATTTAGTATTTTGCATAAGCAAATTTATATACTTACGTAAGAGAAAAAAAAGCAGATCTTTGGTCAAAAAGAGTTAATCATTTAAATAATAATAAGCCTAAGCAGGATAAGCCTGCAAGTATTTGGAATTCTGTATGCATTTTATTTTTGAACAGGAACATGAATAAGATATATCTTCATATATTTCAAAACGTTATAAATTCGTGTAGAAGTATGCAAAATGTCAGACGCAGAATTCTTAAGATAGACTACAAAAAATATAGAATCCAGACAGCTTTACACACAACCTATTGCGGAAATCGATCGGCGAACATCGTATGCTCGGTCTATGTCTTGGTAAGATTTCTGCTTTATACAGTAGGTAAGTGATCCAACATAGAATAATAATTTATTGAATACTATGAAACACACTGGCAATGAGCGTCTGATGATGATAAACGGTGAATAATGCATGACTTATGATGACTCCTATGTTTGGCTCATGGGAAAATACCATTAGAGAACTAATACGGCCTTTGAAGGGCCTATTCGTTAAATTTTATAACAATATTGAAATTGATTGTGCTCTCAAAACACATGTGCCGAATATAATTATTTTACCTCTGCCTTGACTACCCCCTACTTTGAGTAGGTATAGATCTGAGGATGTCTATTCCATGTAAAAATAAAGTCAATTTTTCAATTTCAATTTATTTATTTGCGAAACATGGGTACAAGCTGTAGATAATACAGTTAAAGTAAGTCCAGCCATGATCTGCTTTACAGCATGCAAAATATAATACAAGAATAAAAAAGGATAAGCCTTAGTCTAACGAGTCATGTATTCGGTTATACAAACAGGCTAGCATGTCAAAATATTTATGTACTTAATAAGAAGATTAAAAATTTATATAATTAAAAAATGACAAATTCTTAAAACTATCTAAAATTTGTCAAAAAGATAATCATTTTCTTTAGTTTTAATTTGAATAAGCTTAATGTATTAATTTCCAGAATGTTAGAAGGCAAATTATTGAAAATATGAGGCGCCATGCAGAAAACACTGTTGTTAAACATTGCTGTCTTGCTTGAAGTAAACATATTTTCGTGTTCTGTCGATTACTTTTAAATTTTTTAAATAAATACATGTTGCTTTTTACAAATAAGGCCATTTCATAGAGGGTAATGTCAAAATATTTAATTGGACAAAGTACGGTTTGCAACTTTCGATTTCGTCGTGGGCATGTTTGAACGGAATATGACTTTTGTTCATCACGACGTTGTAAGTTTACGTTTATGGCATACCTTCCTAGCTGTAGGTACAAGGACTTAGGGTCCTCCATAAATCACGAGTAGGTAAGGACATGACACGACAACAGCATGCCAGCGAGCCAATGAGTCAGGACTGATTCATACAGCTTTTACATAACATCCTTTGTGTCTCAATGTTTACGCGAATATTAATTTTATCATGTTCAATGTTTTTAAACGGTTGGATGTGTTATTTGGAACTTTGGAAGTATCAACTCTCATCCAATGTTAAGCTAAAGCAGTGGGTCAAAGAAAATGCTGTCGCAAAGGCCAGATTATGACCTCGTGATTTTCGCCATAGTCACGTAAACAGGAAGTGTTCACAACTTATCAACTCATCAAAAAATTGATTTTGATGATGTTACTAAATTAACAAATGCAAACAAAACGCTAGCTGTAGAAGTGAGATTTTCATGTACATAGTTAATCATATTTATTTATATGGTAAGTGCTATGTATCTATAATGTAGATAGGTATTTATTTATTTGAGTATCTGTATGCAAGTTATTCTAAGAATTTAGGTATTTTTGGATGATACCACGGTTCCTGATACCCACGACAGGGAATTCTAGTGTGGGGTCAGGACTATGTAGGCGTCTATTCATTTACCCTCTAGGAGGAAATTTCAGAAAATCTCATCAACCTACAAACAATTATCTAGCACTTACGTTTTAGAATCTGCGTCTCTCAGTTCTTTTATCTAGAAGTACAGATTCTGTGTATAAAACAAAACAAATATAACGCACAATAAATATGCCGACAGAGATTTCAAAGTTTACTTTCACTTATTATTTAGAACTTTTATCAGAGGAACTTTGCGGAGGCGGCAAACAGTCTGGCCGTCTGTTTGCTTTTCAACCGGATACGGAATAAATAACATTTATTCTTACTTCTATTTCCAAGCATTGCATGCCAATGTGTGAAACTACTCGTATTACTTAGTCAGATATTTGTATTTATATTTCTTGCAAATAAACCATTTCATTCCATTTCAAGCTCAATGATGGCTATTATTTCGAGATGTTTGAGACTGAATTGTCTACTCTCAGAAAGTCCCTGAAAGACTTGAGTTCCCTCAACATTACCCAAGGCCTTTTACAATGAGGTGACTGATTTTACAACGAGGAAGTAATCTATTCGATTGCAATATCTTAGAATTGCTGGGATTCCAGACACAATGTACAATCTTTTGTGTCTCTTGCAGATTCGCGCTCAAGCATCAGTTTTATTTCAGAACCTAATACACTTAAATAAATAAATATTGCTGGACATTTTTCACACAGCATCATCTAGCCTCAAACTAAGCAGAGCTTGTATTATAGGAACTACATTATTGATATACTATATAGATACTTTATATAAATACATTCATATTATGCATAGAAAACACTCAGACACGGCCAATATTTGCAGATCATACAAACATTTGTCCCGTGGCGGGAATCGAACCCGCAACCTACTGCGTCTCAGGCGGGCTTTCGCCCACTGCGCCACAGAGGTCGTCAAAGGATCATCAGTTCCTGCCAGTTGTTAAATTTCAAGAACCTTCTATTTTAAAGAGTCATAAACTCCACACCCTTCGAAGTTCCAACTTAACCAACCATTTAGCAACCAACGCGTGATTTCCCGATATCCTAAGCGGACTAATACCACCATAATAAGATTACCGTCGGAGATCATCAACACCATTTGTAACATGATCACGTATACCCCGGTGACACTTTACACCAGATGATACGATCAGTGGTCAAGTGCAGCATCCATGCAATAGCATAGAATTTAAAACTAAGAGAGAGGAAACAATAGAAGATAAACAATGGGGATACCACCAAATAATAGAGGTAGATGATATATGATGGTAGATGGATTAGGCAGTAAGGTGCGTGGGGCATTTCTGTTTCAGTTATAGGTAGGTACTTATAAGTAGGTTGTCCAAACATAAATTATTATTATTATGTATTCCCACAAATTATCCCACCATCCTAACTTCCAAAATTTGTTGTATATATATATATTATTTTTTTTATGTCGTCTTAAATAAATATTTTCTTTCTTTCTTAATAACCCTTAGAATTGTAAAACGTAGAGGGAGCAAACATGAGAATGTAGACAATGGGAAAAAAACACCAAATAATAACCCTTTTGTTTTGCGTCACACATGTATGGTACTAGTATTTATTGTTTGGTTTATTTATTATTTTACCTGTAACGAACTGATTAGGAAGACGCGAGACGCGAAGCTGCCTGCAGTGCGGCCACCTTATGTTCCTAACGGTTGGTAGTTGAAATAGTATAGGAAAAGTTTCAGAGAATTCACTTTCGGGAGTATTCGGTTACGAAGTGGAATCCTTTGGTAATTGTTACTATAGACACAATCCGACCCGACATCTTAAGATGGAAATAGCCAAAAATCGTTATAGCTAAGTATACGTCTGGCAAAGGCAGGTATCTCTATATTAATCTGTCATTAAGACATGCTTAAGTTAAGTCTATGCCTAAGTGCAGGTGGTCATTAGAGTCTAATAGACGCTGCTACCACAATCATCATCCTTTTTTAGTCGGTTAAAATCCTCTGCTTCCCCAGTATCTACGCCCGGCAGCATTGAGCCGCTTCTATTCATAGATTACATAGGTATACTCGTAGATAGATAGATTGACTCTTTATTGATATATAACACTTTAAAAATTCCCAAAAAAATATATACAACTAGATATAAAAAAGTACACGGTATCGTTTAGAGCGATCTTTTCCATGCATAATGTTATTGGTCCATCCGTGCGTCTTCTGATTCCTAATCACCGATCGAGAACCAAAGATAACCTGACCCATTGAGCCGCAGCGAGACTGCAGGCGGCTAGATCGCGTCTCGGCTTGGTTCTCTCGCAAATCACCTGGAGTGTAGCAAAAGCAAAGATACCGAATTTGCCGTCAGTTTCAAGATGCCTTTTCTACCAAGACGCCCTAGCGACTTTCCTACCGCATCGTAGCAAGCCACCTTGCTAGACACGAGACTAGGCGCCGCGCCCGTCTTGTATTGTCCGAGTCTTCATCATGTATCGTACCTAGCCACCTTATGTTTCCAACGGTTGGTAGTTTTGGCGAAGTATTTATATTACTTTCCAAGTTTTTTCGACGCACAACAAGTAGACTGATTAATTAAGCTTATGATTTAGTATTCAATATGAGTACTACGATGATACAAGGTGAAGGACCTCCGAATGCCAAAGAATATAACACGATGAAACATTGACCACGCGATTAGGGGACCAATGACCCGAGCCGATCGGAACCCACTTTGGGCATCGTATGCTTTAAATCATTGTCATGTGAAAGGTACTGACTGAGATCAACGGATTTGTATTGAGGTCACTTGAGGCTGGTGCGAGCAATTCGTCTGCAGCCAAATATGGATAGAAAGAGCTTTACATTTTGAAAAAGTGAGACTTTGTGATAGTGAACTGAAAACGTATTTTTATTATTTCGTAATCAGACTAGTTTTTCTTGCAGGGTGAGCAAGCTTAATAGTAGTACGTGGATTTTTCAAGACTTGAGTAAGTAACCTTTTATATTGCAGAAATATACAAAACCTACTTTTAGGTAGTAGGAACGTGTGTTCAGACGACAATGGTACGTGTCAAAGGCGTTTAACGATCTTATACATTGAGAGTTCAACTTATGATTATGTTTGTGGCGCGAGAATCAATACCAGTTAGGAAAAAGTTTATGAATTGCAATGGCGATCACAAACCGAAAGACACAGTTTCGGTAGTTCATGACATCCCACTCAATGGACCGAAGATTTACAAAGGAGGAGCCTTGAGCCGCCAGCCCCCCATCTACGGGGAGGGTTTCTGTCCAGCAGTGGTCGTCAATTACTTGATGCTTTTATTAAACCAGTATATAAAACAAACATAAGCACTACACAGTGTTTATTAACCTCTTATGACACTAAAGACGTTATTAAAAGAAACTTCCGGAACCAGTCAGTCGTGTCCAAAGTATTCATAACAATCTGGCGAATCCAGGCGAGAAAGCTTAGAAAATGAATACTAGTACGTATGCTTTTACTTTATGACAAAAAGAGGGAAACTCTTAATTCGCTGACTTGTCTTGCTTATCTAACGTCATTGATTTTCATTTTTTTACAATCGCGTGCTGTTTACCAATTAAAAGTGCTAGAAAAACCGCAGATGGACATTGCATGTGTCGACTGCACCGTCGCCAGATGTGTCACTTTCTTACACGCAAGCGCAAACACATCTAGTTGTTTTCGTAGGAATGTTTGACCTCTATTTATGCAGAAGACGTGCCGAGTTGCAAAACTGTAAATATTTTCTTCCTTCAGCAGTAAGTGCGTAGTAGGTAGAGCAGGGTAGACAGACACGTAAGCAGTTAGCGCACCGCAAACTTAAGATAGAGTTCAATATTTACATTACTCTTTATTTCCACGAGGCCAAGACAGCATGTTTGTGTCACCTCTGGTCAGATATCTTTCAACCACTTCCTAGAGTCAAAACAAACTGTTTCCTTTTCCTGGAAGGGCGGTGGGTATCTGAGACAAAAGTTTGGGGATGTTTCGGCCCTTTAGTAATGTGAACTGAAGCCTGGTGCATAGTAAATAGGTACCTAAGAGCCTATTTACCATTTTGCTTCAAGGCCTTTTAGCTTAAGCGACATAAAAGCGCTCTTAAGTTGAGTTAATACCATGAGCTGTTCCTCTGATGGATTATTCCTGGCAGGAGACTCAAAGGTCGCATAAAATTTGTAAAGGTACTTCAAAGTTGTAATAAAATTGAAAGGTCGTAAAAAGACAATATGTTAATGGAGCATGCCTAAGATGGACGAGTTAGAATAGGGGACTTTTCCGATTCTGACTCATGTTTCGTGGCCCGATTAGGAAACCCTCTAAAAGTTCAACTAATAACGTATAGTTTATGCTTTTACACGAGACATTATACGTGCTGTATAAAAGGGTAACGTAAGGTAACATTTTTTCGGCTTTATCGACATCAAGCAGGCTAGGGGATGTTTGACTCAAGCAAATGAATAAGGTCACCATAAAACCTTTTTTTATAGATTTGCAATCAGCCAATATAACAATGGCCATTTTATAGACAAAAGGTATCTTTCGACAGAATTTAGTTGATGAGAACATCATGAGCCACAACGTCTACTTACGTTCTTCAAGACCTCTTTCCAGAACGATATGATAATTCCCATCTACGCCAGTGTTTGGACACCGGATGCACGTAAGTGGGACTATCGACGTCTGTTCCAGCATGTCGACATTTTTTATGACAGCCCGCCATCAATATTTAATTCGATAAACTGTAAGCTTACTATTTTTTTTAATAATAATTATAATATTTCTAATTATGTACCTATTCCCTCTACATCATAACAGCCCTATACATTTTAGGACATGGGACGTAAAATTATGACATAATACAAAATTATGACACTTTAATCTATATCATATTGTTAGGTGAGTCGAAGAAACAGTTCGTGCGTAGAATGCAGATGCTGAAATTGTTACACAAAATCGATTTCTTAAAGAACAAGATCAAGTCTTTCACAAAAGTTGCAATAGCATCTATCATCATAGGTTTTTGATTTCGTTGGACACTATTGGCTCACCTCCAGGCTAGAATTACATTAGGGGAAGGCCTAGGCGAACGTTCTCTGACCGAATTGGAGATGTTCGAGTATCCGAAATCTATGGCTTGTATGAAGTATATGATGAAGGTGAATGAAGCAAAATGTATGCCAGGATAGCAACGAGTGGAAATCCGTGGTCACTGTCTTCCCCTCCGGAAAACAGGCGTGGCTTTATGTATGTATTTATATATAAAGCTTCACATTTGCATCATGTATTTATGCAGGTTCGCTGTGGCAAACCCTGGTTTATAGATCGCTAAGGCCTCAGACATGGCTATACGGCAATAGCCGTAACTGCCGAGACTAAATGCAACTGATTGTCCCATCCAGGTTTTGACCATTCTGAACGATGCTAAACTTAGCTGATATATAACGAACAAGCATGCTACGCCAAGAACATTTTATCTAATCTACGATAGTATTTATGAACTAGGCGAAGACTTTATCTCTTACATACAAAGTATTGCTCGTTTTCAAATGAAGATCTAGATATAAGTTCAGATGCAAAACGCAGACTTTCCTTAGCATCTGATCTGTCACGCGTCAAAGGTCAGGTTGCTGACATTAGCAAACAATAGTCCGGGAAGCAGAGCATGGGAAGGCAGAGTTGAATGGTGTACGGTGGAAAGTTCACAGGTGGTAACGGTAGGAAGGACAGGTAATTGGAACTTGTCTGATACATCGACTTATCATTTTGGAACAACTCGACAGTCCCGGTAACTAAAATTTGTTAACAATCTAGATAGGTTATCCATATGAAGAGTTTTCTATATCCAATCCGTCCGTGGAAAAAAGCGTACCTGTGGAACACATGTATTGCAGTCTGGGTGATTACGGAAGTACCAAAAACATAAGAAAAGTAGACAAAACGTTTATTTCCAGAAATAAGAGCTCAATGTGAAACGAAGTTCCAGATATTTTTATCTGAATATATAGCATATTTATTGGATTCTTACACAATCTCACCACAAGATTCCAGACTCCAGATAATTGAAAACCATATTCTCTATTGTGTTTGGTGAAAAGTAAATAATTGATCCTTATCGCAAAACAGGCTGATAAAATGTGAACCCGATCGACCCGAAGTAAGCCACGATAAATACTTCGGGAATGACATAAATGGCAACCAAAAAGGCGCGGCAGCAGACCAAGTAATACGGTAGAAAGGAACTGATTACTATTCTGTGGTATTGGTAAACAATGGAAATTGCAAAACAGGCAGCGACGATCTAGATAATAAAACAGTCAATTAGAATTTTGCAATCTTGCATTCTACATTCACAACGTAGAATGCAAGATTGTGATTCTGAACGTGATTTCGTGTTGATTTCGGATATTTGATGTCGTTACTGGTGTCATGAATTTGTATCATACGTACGCTTGCGTGTTCTTAGTTTTATGCAACACAGTGCGAATTTATTTTTTTGCTGTTGCAACGCGATTGAGAATGAATAATTTTTATAACCCTATGCGGATTATTTTGGCTGAATAGCTCACTTTTACTTGATCAGGAATTGATCCCAGTCTAAATACGTAATTGTTTAACTTTGTCTTTAACTTATTTGAAAGCTGACAAAAGCTGTGGAGAGGTTGGCACTTGGTATTCAATGCAAGTTTATGATATTCTATAGCTTAGGAATACCTCGTTTTATACTCGATTTTTCGTAATCATCATCATTAAATGTTAATTATTATCAGATTATTTGATAAGGTACACCCACCCACACACACACATAAATTAACACGTAACACATTAAAAGACAATGAAAATTTCATCATCGTACTCGTAACTTTGTGTTTTTATGATCATTCGAGTTTCATGAATCGATCAATTGTCGTTCCAACTTCCAATGTCAATTAGTGTCCGGCGGAGCTATGCGAAATAGGGAATCTAGTTTTTAGGGTTAATTAGAGGGGAGGGAATTTAGAGGGGTTCTTTTTACGATTGTGTGATCTGATATATTCCAAGAAGGCATATTTATGAAGACTTTGGCACAGGATAATTAAACCGTTAATATGAATTCTTCTGACGAAGTTCTTTTTCGTCGTATCACTGGTTCTTCTTTGGTCACGTTCGTTATGTCAGTGTACAGCCCCGTAACTTATTTCGTTCTTTTTTAAAGTAAGTAACATTTATGATGCCCATCTGAGTCACCGACCGCAACCGCGTATTAGGATTCAAGTTTAGGTTAACAGTCAAGAACCTGCGCTGATAAAAATCAGCTTCATTTAATATCAGTTTTTATCATCTCTTTTGTAAATGGAAATGCTCGCTTTATAACTTTTATCAGCTCTGACACACAAAATTTAGGATACGGAATAATGTGATAATGTGGAAAAACAATGGACAGTACTGATGACCATGAATAGTCGATTCAACGAATGAATAATCGAAGTACTAGTTAAATCTAGGAAACCTTTATCACTTTTATATGGTCGTTTACAACGAGCTGGTTTGTGTAGTCTGTCTATAGTGATGTTATTCAACGGGAAGCCCCCTAAAGCTATAAAGATCGAGTTGTTTTTCGAAGTCATGAAGTCGACTGATGAAGAAATAAATATATAGTTAAGACCTGGTATACCAACAGCAGAGTCTTTGTCTTACCCTTTTACCGACGTATTATAATGTGTATGTGTATTTATATATGTATATGTGTAGTAAATCTTAACATATTTATTATATATATAATATTTATTGTAGGTATTGTGTAGTTAATATTCTTTTGTTGTTATTTTATGTACACCCCCGCCAATCTCACAATCTCTTACTATCCTCTCCATCCAAAGGTTGTCTGGAAGAGATCTCAACGATAAGACCGCCCATTGTACTTTCTCCAGAATAAGATTTTGTTATTATGTTTTTGCTTAAGGTGTACAATAAAGTATTTTCATTCATTCATCATCATCATCATCATTAGCTGGGTTTATACCTTTCACATAGCAAAAAGGTCGTTTCGTAGAATTTGCCATAGGAGCTCTTTATGAGCCAAAATTGAACGACGCACACGCACCGTTACTTTTATGATGTCATTGGATGTAAGGAATTTCCTGCAATATTGCACCTATGGCAACTTCATAGTGATTTATTCAAAGCTAACTGTTTGCCTTCCGGTTGTATGTTTGCTTACAGTATTGTTGGCATCAGAAAAAAAATTAAGCAAAAAAAAAAGCTGCAGAAGAGGGCTGTTCGAGCAATGGGCCATAGAGAATCACTTCGCCAAAAGTTTAAAGAAATAAATATAATGACATTCCCTTGTCAATACATCTATGGAAATCAGATGTATGTTCACAAAAATATTAATTTGTTTAAGAAAAAAAGCGATAATCACAATGTTAATACCAGAAATAAAGATAAACTCGCTGTTGCCACTTGTAGACTCCATAAAGTTAGTAATTCGTTTAAAGGGCAGGGTATACGCTTTTATAACAAACTCCCAAGAGATATACAAACATTATCAATTAACAAATTTAAAAACGTAATTAAACAAAAACTTTATAAAAAGGCATATTATAAAATATCTGATTATTTCGATGATAAAAACTCTTGGGATTGAAAATGCTCCAACTCGATAAAAATGCAGATACCTATTGTCTTGTAAAAGGATCATTAAAAATAATAAACAGCCTTGTTTTCTTGCCTTTCTTTCCTGGCTTGGTCGCGGAGGAACAGGCAATAGATAAAACCGACGTTTCAAAGTGATCCTTGTGATTTTAATGAATAAATGAATTTGACTTTGACTTTGAATGGACAGTTTATAAATAACTAATAATTTCACTGTTTTAGTGTATAAATTACAATAGATGGTTTATGGAATCACTATTAATGTTCTGATTTCTGTGTAAATCTGTGTAATTATTCATTCTATGACAGTAAAATTATATTAGTATTTTCAATTCATTAATGCGGTGGTTGGTACAATATTTTTTTCTAGATTTATAAAGACGATAAAGATGATAAATTGATAATATGTAAATATGTTACAATAATTTTATTCACAAGCATTTATTTAATCATCACTATGCGGTCAGTGGAGCAATGTGTTTTACTACAAATATTTATATTTTTTTCCTTACAGATGGACGGTACCTACTGCCTGCTACAATAATTTTATACTTTGTATATATAGGTACACATTTTGGCTGCGGTAATACTAGGAACTACCATTGGATTGTGAATCGTGAACTTTTCATCAGTTGCGCTCACCTTCCAATGAGTCACAGTGTGATGACCCACAGAAGTGTTTCATACCAACTAACTATTAACTATTCTGCGGTTGAAGTGAATGTGTCCTTGTGTGCGTGCGCTGTAGTAAGAAATCTGAGCACCTCTTACAGAAATATACTCTCCTGGTACTACGAAGCATTCAGAGCTTTCAGATTCCAGCTTTTAAGATGCTTGCAAAACTTATTTTAATACATTGCGTATAAAGTTATTGCAAATGGTTTTTGTCACAAGTGTCACACTTTAAAACAAAGTTATTTTAGGTTAGTAGTGAAAAATACAATGACAGTCGAATTAAAGCGAGACTTTGCAACAGTATTGATTATTTTAACCCTTCCTATCACCAACTTACCACCCTATGAGCAATGGCAAATTAGAATAGGGCTGTGATAGAGCGGTGTGTCCAGTTTTAAAACCAGTTTCGGTGACGTATTTTGTTATGGCTATAGCCAGTTCTACTCGTCGCGTATGACTCATGTTGGTATAGGATTCAAAGTACATATGTTGGATTTCGTAAGCAAATATTTGGAGAGCTTTAAACCTTGAAATGCCAAAATTTAAGTCACTACGAAAAATTAAAATACCATTCACAAAAATGGTCCAAAACAAGTTGTGATAATTAAAACTGTTCGTAAGTAGGCCGTTTTAAATCGAATTTAGTTCTTCGAGTAGGTCGATGCGATGCCGATGGTATGAAAGTAGTAAACTGTCATAGATAATTTTATTTTATATCACACGCAGTGAGTCAACTATAGTCTTCCTGGAACGTAGTTAAACACGTGTAGCAATCAATATGAATGGAGAATACGAAGAAACATAGCACAAACACGCATTATTAGTAGATATAACACCGTACTTAGTAAAGAGTATGGTATGGTATCTTTAAAAGAATACTAGAATGGACATACATTTTTAGAAATTTTGATTAAATATATAGTTTTTTAAAGAGCCATGGATTTCGCCAATTTTATCTATCATCATCATCAGTTTTTAGAAGTACAGCTGGAAGTAAGGGGCTTTCCTACACTGCGTTGGTCGTCTGATTCGTAACTGGACCTCGGAAGCTTAAGAGTTTCACTGCGTGATGAAGTCCGAAACGAGGCGAACCGTAGAAGAACTAAAGTGATTAAAATACCTCTTATAATTAACAAGTTGAAGTGTCAATGGGTTGGCCATATAGCTGGCATAACTGACAACTGGGGAAGAAAAAAAATCGAATACTTTATTTATTTACGTTAAAATAATAGGGACGACAGAGTGGTAATCTTTAATTGCATTCAATGATAAATCGTGAAGTTCTTTATTTGTTAACACAGCATTCTGCAAGACTGCATTGACCTTGGTAAGGAATGCGGCTGGTATTCTGCTCATTTCAACCTTATGACGTAAGGCATTAAACCTAATAAGGCTTGGTGGCTTTAGCAACGTAGTTAAACAAGGCTTTGTTGGCGCAAAGTCAGGTTTTGAGAAATTATTTATTTAATACCTGTCGTTTACGTCTCTATTATGACAATCGTCTTAATCTGCGAACAAAAACTTGTTCCTTTTAAAGGAAAATTACAGTTGCAAAAGACTTCTTAACCATACTTACAACACCTATAAAATTTGCGGTAACTTGACCTACCAAACTGAATAGGCCTTTCATTCTCATTGAAGCTTTTTGATCCCAGAAGGCAAGTTTATCAAGAGAGTGACATGGTAGAGCTCATGCGCTGCTGGTCGGTAGATACAGTACAGATTCGAAATGGCAATGACCGCTAGTGTGCAGATAAATGGTCAATTTTAATGTTACTTCACGATTGTATTTTATTTATTGTTTTTGCCAAACGATAATCTCTTTCCAGTCTTGTTCAGAAATGTTGACTGGCATTAGTAACTTTGAAGTCAGTGGGGTCTAATACTTTTAAGTATGTTCGCTTGGAACCTTGCAAGTATTCTAATGGCTATTTTGGTTTTAGATTTTGATTTGATTGACAGACTTTATGGCTTCTACTACTTTCTCTTGGCCTTACAGAAATCGGTCATGATTTTCTCCGATTATAAAAGTTTTATATAATAATGTTGGACATTTTTCATTGCATCATCTAGCCCCAAACTAAGCAAAGCTTGTTATGGGAACTACATGACTGATATACTACTTAAGCTACTTTTTGTTTGTAAATACATACATATTATACATAGAAAACACATAGACTCGAGACAAATATTTGCAGATCTTACAAACATATGTCCCGCGGCGGGAATCGAACCCGCAACCTTCTGTGTCTCAGGCGGGCCTTCACCCACTGCGCCACTCAGGTCATATTTATGAGATCTGCTATTCTAAAACAGACATTCGACGGGCTATAAAGTTAGGCACTAGAGTTGCCTGCTAGCTCATACGATACGTTACGATAGCATACGAACTTAACATATTTGATTATTTAATTAAACTCTGATCATGCCTTTCAATTTAAAAATTGAATTCATTAAAATATCGCATTACCAAGAAAGTTATCCATTTCTCTGATTGCGGTAACCTAATGCGGTTTGGAATTAGAAATTCATGATTCTTAGTTTGCTAAACAAACTATAAAAAAGCGGGTTTACGTGAGCGGTCAAATAAATACAAACATTATGTTTTTTTCTGTTTTGATTAAAATGCCTTTTAACCTGGTTTTGTTGTTTTATGTGATTTTTTCATAGTTCACCTGATAATAGTCCCGAATTCCGCCCAACCATTAACTTAATCCAGTAGTTTTTGTCTGTCTACTAGCAAATCCGATTAGTCTCGAGCATAAAACACTCATATGTTTTCTGTCCGGAGCTGTTGCTAAATCAATTTCTCCGCTGTGCACGCCATATTTGCAAATTATCAGATAAATCCGTCAACGGACATTAGCTGTACCATTATTTTCTTGCTAGGTTCTATACATTGCATGAGTGAGCGTTGACCGGAGCGTGTAGCGGTGATATCAATAATTTGGCGTCCCCAAAATAAACAAGGGCGACGACAATCGTTATTTAGCTTTTGAACTAGCAAAGCTTGTTTTAAGCTTTTGAGAGTATTGTATGACTAGGGAACTCACAATTTAGTTTACGCGGAGTGTTATCCGTAATTCAAGCTCCCGCTGCCCCGTCTGGGGTGGAAATACTGTCTCTGGTCACTGTCAAACAGCTCAAAAAGGTTACAAGCTATGATCTACTAAACTATTGAAAAGATAAATATACTAAAATGTTTGCTCTGTCTTACTTAAGAGGCCTGCGTAGGATGAATTGCCCATACAAACGTAATACCAAAATCATTTGTAAATAGAGCTTATTTCCACCATATTATGTTATTATTTGCATTCGAATAGTATTTATCTACGTACCTTGCTATATATTTTTTCAAAATACTTACCTAAAATGAAATGTAAACGAATCGCAATTTGGATATTTTTACGTCACACATGAAATGTTTTCTTCTTATTTGTTTCGTATTAAAAACAACAATACTTACGTATCGTTTGGTTAGGTACATAGATGTAGTTACAGAATAACAACACAATGTGAAAAATACAACAAGTTTTCATTGATCTTTTTTGGTATTACGGAACACCACCAAATTTAAACAAATTCTGAACGGCTAATATTGCTATCGCGCAAGCACGGGCGCGTCTTTTCAGTCAAAAAGAGATACCTATATATTTGGACGCCCTTCGAATTTAATTTATGAGCGCTGTACGCCGGATCCTTAAAAGCTACGTATGGGTGCCGGTGAAATAAAGGCGCATGAGACTTTTCACCAGTTATGTCTCAAGGTCGGCAACGCGCGAGTGGTTGTGCAGGCGTCCCTAGGTTACAGTACTTGCTTACCAACAGTAGGGGCGTATGCTTGTTTGCCACTTTAGTTGTTAAAAAAAACGTTATCATTTAAGAGACTGCTCTCCGCTTGAAGCTCCGCCCTATACGCTCTTCTCATGCAAAGACTAGTCTAAGATTCTGCATGCGTGCATCCTACATGCTCATTTGCTTTCCAATTACCTGATTGAAACAGCCGACAGTAAAATTACTGGTATAATTTGATAACAATATTGATAATGTTTTATATTTCGGTAACGGTACTATTGCTCATTTATACCTAACTAGCTTCTGATCACGGCTTCGCCCGCGTTGTACGTGGATAGTAGTATATGTGTTATTGTGATGTATAAGCTATATTACTGTAAAGTTTCATCAACATCCGTTCAGTAGTTTTTGCGTGAAAGAGTAACAAATAAATAGTAATATTTGATACTAATCACATTTTGTAGGAGATTTAGCAATATTTTGTCTACAAAAAAGGATTGCTTCAAATATGACCTATATTTTTTGTTGTTTGATTTGGACGTAGGGGGCAGGTTGGCGCATAATAAACGACATTTCATAAAAAAATAATTAATCTATAAATAGATGCAAAATGCCTACGGCAATGATGATAATTCTTTACGCTGCAAACAGGTCGAATAGTAGGGTTATTACCGTTAGGGACTGCGAAGAAAATGGCCTGCGGGGTCCTAGATACATTTTCTAAAGTAATATTATTTTCATTCCTAGAAGGGACCACGCCCACTGCTTTTAAGGATACTCGACTACATGTACATAGATACAATGTAAATATCGCGTCAAAAACTGATCATGCCACCCACACTTCGCACCTATTGGCTAGACAAAGCTGGTTTTGTTTATAGCAAATAGTTTGTGAAAATAAATAGATACTTAAGGTAGTTAAAATATTTTTTGTTTGGCTCTTTACTTTTCGGAGGAGGGCGCTAATATTCGCGACACAGTTTTCAAACTTCTGCGGATATTACCGTTCTTTCAAGTTTTTGTATATTGTTTTTGACCCAAATAAATATATTTTGATTTTGATTTGAATTACGAAACTCGAATTTCCGTGATAATACTAGCAAAAAATGATTGATGCCGGAAGTTGTAGTACTGCATATTTTTAAACGTTGAAAACGTGAAGGAACACAGCGTGAGGAAAACGGCATGCCCTAGAACCAAAATATCGAAGGCATCAGTTAGTGTTCCAATAAGCGAAAATTGCCTTGCATCGTAATCGATTGAGAAACGCATTTCAATCAGAGAAGCCGTTTTCGAAATAAATGAATGTAAAAATTTACATACAAGTATACGACAACGTGAGTCAAGTCCGGAATAAGATATCATCTGGGCTGTTTAAAACGGTAAATCAACAAGCTTTTTGGTGTCAAATGAATCACTATGACCCTGTACTTCACATTATTCTGTCACGCGGATACGAGGCGACCTCAGAAGGCCATCTTGATAGGTTAAAGACAATTTAAGTTGAACTCGTTAAAAGCTTTTAAGGTCTGTCTGTATGGCATATCGATCAATTTCAGGAAACGAAATCAATTATTAAGTTATCGAATTACAGATGTTCACAGATAAGAGATGCTTTTTCCCGGCCAAGATAAAAATAAAAATAAAATAATGCTGCATCATCCAGCCCCAAAAGTAAGCAGAGCTTGTGTTATGTACTACATGACTTATAGATAGATAGATAGATAGATAGATCTTTATTGCATACACCAGGATAAAAAAACACTTTACATAGGATCTTAAAACTAGGTTGTGGTGGTATTTTTCAAACTTTCGCGATTAGATAACATAATTATTATAAGTTTAACGGGTCTTTATCGCGTTTACCTTTTTTATTATTTTCCCGACGTTTCAACTGTATTGCAACAGCCGTGGTCACGGGATGACTGAAGTATACGGAGCTACCGTCGAGAAATAAAGGCAGTAGCCGCAACTACCCTCATTTCATCTTCAGAATCAGAAAAGTCCATGTTCACATTACGGCACACTACACTAACCGTATCACCGCACTGCACAATTGGATCGCGACACGAACACCTGTTTATCACGGGATTCCAGGACGCAGAGAGTCTATAGCCGTCTTCACGATTAAAATTTGGGTACTTCTTCTTTCTATCTTGTTTTTACCAGATAAACAAGTCGGCCATAGCGGAGCACCTTGTGGACTCAGGACCAAACCATTGGATCGAGCTTCATGACACTAAGGTGGTATCCAGTGAACGCCAATATTGTAAGAGAATGGTTCGTGAAGCGATTGAAATAAAGTCATCCCGTGACCACGGCTGTTGCAATACAGTTGAAACGTCGGGAAAATAATAAAAAAGGTAAACGCGATAAAGACCCGTTAAACTTATAATAATTAGGTTGTGGTGATACAATGGGCGGCCTTATCGCTGAGAGCCTACTGCTATGCTTAATGCTGCTGCTATTATACCTTACTGCTTATAGATATGAATAGGCCTTAGCGATCGTGAGCCACGCTACCAACCCGATGATGGAACTATCCATCCTCTGACGATGTTGTGACGATGTAGTCATCGTCAGAGTAGTCGGAAATCAGAGGATGAGATTCGCCAAGAGGCCGGACAGAAAATAAGAGTGCCTACTCCAACCACTGGGAGCAGCTCGCAACACAAAAAAGTATGTCATCGATTCTGAACTATTTTTCGGTTCTGCGAGACGTTGTACATAACATAAAGTCTTAAATTCTCATAAGTCGATTCAGGATCTTGTGATTTCATAGAACACCTAATTGACGACTTGACGGTCTGGATGATGATGACAGCATAAAGAACTAAAGCCAAACTAGATGACAAGAAAATACACACACGCTATGATGCTATTTTTAAATAGTAACAAGTCTGAGACCATGTAGGTATAATAAAAGCAATTTTTCATGTTTTGTATCCCACGCGGATGAAACCACGGACAATAACTAGTAAATGATAATTGCTCGACCCCGCGGCAGTCACTTAACATGAGGAATTGACTTCCACAAATATTTTTACATTTTGACTTTTACGAATGTCTTTATGGTCTTAAAGGAAAGATCGTGTTGGGTCGCACAATGCGCCTCGCACAAGGTACTCCACTCCATTACCACACCACACAACACGCACAGTGTACACTGTGTTCCCAAGACTGCCTTACTCAACTACGTTCAGAAACTGCCTCGCTGCCTCTCCTCAATTATGGTACCAGTGTGCTGGCTCAGTTGTAAAACTGAGCCCCTCGCACGATCCTCGTTTTCAAACAGTGTGCTACCCATGACTATTTTTGACAGGAGTGTAGGTATATTTGAAGGTTATGGTCTGGTCACTTAGCAAACAAAATACTAGTTAAAGATGCCACTCACAAATGTGGACGTAAATTGCTAAACATGTAGGTTGTGGGTACTTATTAGTCGAGCAGCCAGTCAACCTTGTTTAAGTAATTATTGTCTGGCATAACTAGAATAGAAACAACTCTGTCGTTTGCACCTAGCCTATTCATTCTAGTTGTAGGTAAAACATATCTACGACCTAGATTCTAGGCTTATTTGTTTTATTTTCTTGTTGTTGGGTTAAAATAATACATCTGTACATCAAATTATTCGAACTCGATAGGAATAAAATCTCTATGAAATCACCAACCATATTTATCAACACGCAAAGCAAAGCAAAGCTCCATAGTCTTTGTCACTTGCATGAAATAGTGACATTGCCTCCCAAGCCTTTTATTTATCTGCTTTGATCTCGATAAGATTTAAACTGAAGGTGAAATCGGGGTGTTACACACGGACAGATGGACATGATGAAATTATAGGGCATTGATTAAAAAAAAACACAAATTAAAGTTACGCATAAAATAGTAGGTTAAGTTTCTTACTTTACCTAAGTAGGGTACTGACTTTGGATTTATTATGCTATTGATGCAAATTCTATGAATTACCAAATGTAAAACAAAAGCTTTATAAAAAGGCATACTATAAAATATCTGATTATTTAGATGACAAAAACTCTTGGGATTGAAAATGCTCCAACTCGAACCTATTGTTTTGTAAAACGATTATTAAAAAGAATAACCAGCCTTGTTTTCGTGCCTTTCTTTCCTGGCTTGGACGCGGAGGAACAGGCACCTAGATAAAAACCGACGTTTCACTCAAAGTCAAAGTCAAAATTCATTTATTCAATAAAATCACAAGGACCACTTTGAAACGTCGGTTTTTATCTAGGTGCCTGTTCCTCCGCGTCCAATAGGCTTGACTTTGTAACAAAGTTTAGTACAGAACCTCTGATGGAAAATAAAAGAAAAGTTAGGTAAGTAGTTATTCAAGCAGGAAGGTAATGTATATAAGTAGGTATTTGGTGCAACATACATTTGCAATAACTTTTATCTATAACAGCAAGTCAGTGTACCTCCAGTTAAAAATAACATGTCCGTGGTAAACAAGGCAGATTATTTATTTTTATGTAGGCTTTATGCATGTATTGCACTATACATATATCTAGTAATCCTATATAATTTAGGCCTGTCTTTCAGGAACCATTATTTTAGGATATTTTTGTAAACCTAGTCTGGTTTTGGGCATTCAGTTTATATTATAATTTTTATATAGATGTGTTCTAGATATAGGTACATCTATTGAAAACTTATTCTTGAGTATAATTAGTGGTAGGTATAGATTCAGTTTGAGATTCGTTCTGGAATGGTCCTGAAACTTGAAAAAGAACACTTCTAGAAATTAACCAAATTTTACATTCGTAAAGTGACTTTAATTAAAGTAAATATGCAATCACATCACTTAAATGAGTTTTGACTATTGATTAACTTATATCAGTCTTTCCCAAATCAGGAGTTAAGCATAGATCAGCACACAGTGGATTATCTATTGTCCTGAATCCTAGAAGTCTAGCTATAGGTACATCTATTGAAAACTTATTCTTGAGTATAATTAGTGCTAGGTATAGATTCAGTTTGAGATTCGTTCTGGAATGGTCCTGAAACTTGTAAGAATGGATGTTTGTTACTCTTTCACGAAAAAACTACTGAACGGATTTTGATGAAACTTTACAGTAATATAGCTTATTCATCAGAATAACACATAGCCTACTTTTAAACCGTTTACCACGCGGGCGAAGCCGTGGGCAGAAGCTAGTATATATATATTTATATCTTGGAGCTGGTTAATTTTTGCTTGATTATAAAGTTAGTGATTTCAAATCCTACTCAGCTTAAAACAATGTTCAAAAGTGGCAGACCATACACAAGCTCATGGTAATTCAATAACTAACCGCTTAAACATGTCAAGGCTGCCGCAAATCCACCTGTTTTGAATTCTTAAACATATGGTACGAAATTGCCTCTTGGGTAATGGTATAATGGTATGACGCATGTTATGTTGAGTAACTTATACTATAAATAATAATAATAATAGCCCCAAAGTAAGCAAAGCTTGTGATATGGGAACTAAATGACTGATATATATGTATTTTTTTGTAAATACATATTATAAATAGAAAACACCCAGACCCGAGACAAATATATGCAGATCATACAAACATTTGTCCCGCGGCGGGAATCGAACCCGCAACCTTCTGCTTCTCAGGCACCATGACACCATATAGACAAATAAATGCACATGTTAAGTGACTAAATTATTAAATTTTTAAAATGTTTGGTTGGTAATTGGTTAGGTAGGTATTAAGAAATATGGTTAATGTGTGATGAATGTATAATGGTATTATAAAAATAAATAAAAATAATAAATAATGCTGGACAATCCACACAGCATCATCTAGCCCCAAGCTAAGCAGAGCTTGTGTTATGGGTACTAGATGACTGATATACTTAATACAATACATTACATAGATAGATATTTTTTTATTATACATAGAAAATACCCAGAACACCCGGAACAAATATTTGCAGATCGTACAAATATTTGTCCCAGGGCGGGAATCGAACCCGCAACCTCCTGTGTCGCAGGCGGACCTTCGCCCACCGCGCCACATCGGTCGTCATTATACATTCATCGCCACTTGTATTATTTTCCTTATTTGACTAATGGGAAATTTGTTTGCATGTACTGAGCGCTTTCATGTTTCAGATAGAACTTCTATTGGTTCTACTAAGTACAAATACTTTGAAGCTTAAGTTAACAAAATAAACTAAGCCTTGCTGGAGAAAAAAACAGAAACATAGGTACTTGGGTAAACCTATACACAAGTTTCTGTTATATTTTTGTAGGTGCAGTCCCTGAAGTTTCTAGAATTTATAATTTGCAATTAATTAGTGCATCTGAAGAGTAAAAATGCAATTTAATAACATAAATTTCCATGAAAGAAATCAACATTTTGTATAACATATAATTTGTAATTGCATATTTTACAAACTCAACATTTTGCATTACATATAATTGCATTTTTTACAAATAATTTGTATGCATGAGCAGCTTATGCATTGCAAATGTGACAGCAGTATTGCATAGTATGCGTTCCTTGTGAATATAAAGTTTGATGAGTAGCAAGTGACCTACTTTATAATAGCGAGTTCAGCAGCAAATTGTATTGCCAATTAATTTTATTTTATGTTTTTAAGAAAACATCTTTAGTTGATGATCAAGCTTGTGATGAGATCACTGTCAACTAATCATATTAATGCACATAAGGTGCATTCTACCATGAGGTAGAATTCATGAGTATTCCCATTGTTTGTTTCCAAACTTAGTACCTTGTTTCGCGCATTTTCAAATGTCTTACTTAAAGTAGCTGGATACAAGTTGTAAATGGAATGCGCTCCAACATGACTACATGTTGGAGCGCTACATGGTTTAAATAGGAAAAAAATATTATTTTGATAATTGAAGAAACATGAAACCTGCAAACCTGAAAATAAATAATGAAGGTTTATTGTGAATTTTGGAGGTAACTTTATTTATTTATTTTAATTTGTAAGCTTTGTGTTTTTGCTAAACATTTATCCCTACCATTAGTCCTCAACTATAAATAATTTAATACAAAGTGAATGCTGCAATATTGTTAAAAAAACCAGGATTGCAAAGACACAATCTGAGGTAGTAGGGCTCTTAAGTGACATTTTATCTTCATGGTATGATAGTACACAAGCTATAATATTCATGCAAACTTTGGACTATATATATAGTATAGTGGACTTAATTACTTTAAAATAGAGCTGGTTTAGATAGAAAATGGCCTCGATTCTGTAGTACACTGACCAAACTAAATTTAAACTGTCACTCTCTTTTACTGATAGTTCAAGCAAGAAGGACATGACCTAAAACAGTTTTAGCTAAAAAAAAATATTTATATTTTGCTTGGGGTAAACATAGGTGTCTGTCTCAGATTTAATGCAGCGTTGAATGTGTAGGTATGTTGGTTTGCTGGTTTTCTGACAAGTACCATATTTACTTAAACTACATAAGCATACACCTTATGTAGGCTGGAACAACACATTGGCTACCTAGAGAGAAGTGTGACTTGATTTTGCTGTTGTAAGAAAAACCATTGAAATACCAATTCTATCCTACTAATATTATAAACATGAAAGTTTGTGAGGATGTTTGTTACTCTTTGACACAAAAACTACTGAACGCATTTTTATGAAACTTTACAGTAACATAGCTTATACATCAAAATAACACATAGGCTACTTTTTATCTGGGTACCATGCGGGCGAAGCCGTGGGCAGAAGCTAGTATCTCATAAGAACTTGACATTCATTTGGCTCTGAGAGAATTGGCAAAAACAGAAAATTCAAACTGACAAAAAAAAAAATTTAATTAATTACTTTTGGTCTCATACTAAGTAAATTTATTCCAAAACAGGCATACAATTATTACAGTTTCATAACAAACTTTATCATTCCCTTATCATTATCGAGTTATTGGATATTCTTATCCACAAGTCCTTGAATCAGTATGTAGATCTTTTTAGAGCCTATAATATAATTCAAAATGTAAATAGAAAGATGTAGAGGCCTCTACTTTGTCTACTTTGTGGGACTAACACCCCTGCTAGTAACAAAGAGGCCAAGTAAAGGACTATCTTCAAAGAGTTTATAACTATTGTTATACTTAGGACCAAAAAGCAGTGGGCATACAGATAGGTACAGATAAATAAGCATGACAAGCATACCTACCAAATTTAAAAAAAAAAACCAATAAAGATGCTGTAAGTAAATAAAAATAAAATGCTGAGCACAGATTTGGTCACAGCGTAATTGATTTTTATTGTCTGGAATCCCTGAAGTCCTAAGGTTAGAAATATCATAAGAGATGGTTGTTAGCTCATACACTTAAAAAATAATTTTGTATCCTGGAGCTGTGCTATCTTGATTTTGTCAATTATATCTTGAATTTTTTCTTGTGATTGATCTAAAATTATTATGGATCACTTTGGGGGGCATTTTGGTATATCACGACACCACTGGAAGATGCCTGAAGTCTTCCCTATTGTGCCACCGAGTATCAATAATATTATTTAGAAGTTAGTTCTGTTATCTACCCAATGAAGGGGAGACATCAGTACTGGATGATTCCTTTACAAAAGGTTCACCAGGGGACATTAAACCTGATATGATAGATAATGCATAATAAACAGCAGAGTTGACTGTCTAAATAGTCACATAAATATTTCAACAACTAACAATCTGTGAACATGCTAAAAAACGTGACAGAATGGTTTTTTATTTTGTACGCACGGCTACCGACTTCGCTGAAGATTGTTGCCGGCGTTGTAAAATAAATAATTTTAACTATTAATTACCTGAGCAAATTGCTCCCGGATCTCCACTATTTCCTCGTCAGTCAACTTAGTATTATCAGCCATAGTCACTCGCGTAAATCCACAAAACACCGATCACAACAAACCCGTAAACTTGTCTCACTTTTTTCTTAGTAAGCCTAAGTTATGTACCTAGGGAGCTAATCACAGAGCACGATTGTTTACGAAATAATTACGCATCTAACAAAGTGTTAAACACACAGAACTCGTTCCAAACACAAAAGACCGAACTCCAAAAGAATAAAACGCTAAATATGGGCCGAACTCCGAACGAATCACAAATTCACGAAATGAAATTAAACGCAAGTCAATTCAAAAAATCACTTTTAAATACTCTTGTTCCTCTTGTCTCGCTCAACCGGCCACGCGCATGGGCCAAGGCACAGTAGTAAGTAGTAAAGTAAGTAGCACAAACAAACGAACGAACGAAACGCACCGGAGTCGCACAAACGGGCACAGTGTTGCCCTAGAGAAAAACTGCATAAAAGCTCAAAAAAACTATAGTAAAAAATCAACGTAAATCTACAGATTTAGCTTTTTTGTATTTTTTAACAGCAAAAAATATATTATAAGTAAACTTTTAATCGAATTAACTAAATAAACTTAACTGATTATAGAATTTTTACGTATTTATTAGGCTTGACCAACAGCTACAATCTCATTTTCAATTTTAATATCTTATTGTGTTTCCGTTTCATCTGTTTTTTAAATCGTCTATATTTTTTCTGAAAATTGTATAGTCTTAATTTGTTTCATTGAACTCGAAACAATTTTTATTTCTTAATTTGAAAGCTAATTAAGTAGGTACTATTTATTGTGGTTGTAAAAAGTGTATTACTAAGCTTTGTGTTTATTACACAAAGTCGAAAATAAGCTTTTTGCCGTTGCAGTACCGTACGACCGTACTGTTAAAGCTGAAATTTTACAGATCACCTTTTTTCAATTTGGAAACATGGCACTAAAGTTTTTCTACATTAAGCGGTTTTGCTGAAGCTTAGTGTGTAGTGTACGGACTACACAGATAATTAAATAGATGGCATCTAAAATAAAAACTACATAGATTTGGAGGCCTAAACTATAAACTGCGAAGATTTTCAAATTACCGTAAATCTACAAAAGCAAACAAACAAACTGTAAAGCTGGCTACCCTGGACAGGGACACCATATTGTACGACCATGGAAAACACGACCCTAGAAAGCATAGCCAGTACATGCATTTGAATTATATAGATGTACTTTCCATGGTCGTAAAATACGTGCCATACAAGTTAGACACATGGCGGGATCGCACACCCCTGGTATGCCCCATATTACCTCAGTGTACACTATTCTCGAGAGTTCGTCATATCTCTGAGCCCTCATTGGTCAATGCGAAGGAATCGCATGACGAGATCGAGCCTCGTTTGCACTGAACAAATTCTAATATTTTCAATCAAGAGTTGTCATTGGTATGTTAATGTAAGACCTGAAAATCCTTCCTGGGCAGACTCGGATAGGTTAGGTTGTTAGGTTTTTTTCATGATCACCCAGAAAGGTTCGCTTGCTATTCGTACTTTACCCAACAAACTTGAGCTCAAACACATAAAACCAACTATTTATTCCTTATTAAAAACAAAGAAAACTATCTAATCTATTGACATTTTACATTCGTATAAAATACTATGGCAACACAGCACTAGCCCCTTGATAGCACTCGCTTAAGAAATCAGAGCATCAATCGTTTTGAAAGTGACTTCGTTTTCCAGTGGTATACAAACAATCCGGTACAAGGTCAACACGTGTAGGGAATGCACGGCCAATGCCACAAAGTACTTTTTAATATAGGAAATATGGCCAATACTACGCAGCTAGTATTTGAAAGCCATGGTTTTGAAAACTAGTTGTGCTTATCAGGGTCATGTCAAATAATTGTTCAAAAGAAGACCCCAAACCCTATCAACACTAATTCATAAGTTACAGAAATAAATATTTTGTTTTTTCGTATTTTCGGGCCGTGTAATCCATGGATGGACGTAGATTTAACTTGGTTGATAAAACAGTATAATGTTATAATATCTGTAATACAAATGTAATTTAAAGTTTTATTATGCATTTAACTCTACGGCTAGGGGGTATGAGGTAAAAACGAAACATCGCGATATCAGTTCGTTAATAAAATTGTAGAGCTACTAGTTAATACAATTACAATCACACAATCATAATACATAATTAAGTTTATAGCTGGCACTGAGGCACTGACCAACTGCATCTCAAGGCGGTCTCATGATTAAAAATTTTGGTTTTTTAGTTTTTTAAGTTAGTATAAAGTTTTAAAAATACTTTTGGGACACATTTAGGTTTTATTTAATTGTTTGATCATTGGTGTAGTGTTAACTCTAACTACTTTGTTTTTCCAAAAAAATATTTTCCTGATTTTGGAAAAATCTCAATCTATCTGGCAACAGTGAAACACAAAGTGGAAGGAACTTTTTTCACGTTGTTGCCATAATATACTAAAAAATGATTAACAACTAAAATCATATTTTATAAACTAGCAATCTATATTTTTATGGTTTGTGTTAAGTCTTGCAAATCCCATGATCTTGAACAATTTTAATGTTTAAAGTTAAAACCTCTGCATAGTATTAAACTAAAAAAAAATTACCAAAACTGCCACCTAAAAATACTTGCAGAAGTCTTAATCCTGCCATCTCGTAGCGAATAGACAAACTAATACACTTATTCATGTTCAGTGTCATTTGGCGACTTACAAAGTATGCAATTGTTAAGAAGAGTACCCATTGGTAGACGTCAAAATAAATGACCGCTACATGAATTTCAGGACATTACCGTAAATTACATACTAGAAAATGGGCATACACCATGCAACAGCACTAGATAGATATAAAATACTTTATTTCACAAGATAAAACAAGTACATAGACGAACTTAATGCTAATTAGCATATTCTTGCAAACAATATTTTTGTATACTTTGTTACCTACCTATTATTTGGCATAGGCAAATCGTTACCAGCAGCCTATGCCTAAATTTAATAGACAAAAAAATTGGCCTTAGGCATTGGAGTGAAAACCGCTCTTGTATAAATTGAATTAGATTAAGACGTACCTAGGTACTTAAATATGTATGTAGTTATTAAAGTTGTGGTCGTGTTCGGTTGAGCCATAGATTTTAAAAGGATTCTAGACCTAGCTCTGACCTAGGAAGACATTTACGTAGCTAGGTACTACTAAAATATCCTAGGTATTACTTCCCATATCACCAGTCCTAATGGTTAACGATGATAAATGGTTAAACTAACCATGATATAATACTAAAGCCCGCCTTCACAATAGTCAAAAAAGTTTAGCAACTTTACGACTTAGACATGTTTTAGGGCCTTTGATGCTATCGCCACCGTCGCCACCACCATCACCACCCCCACCGATTAAATTGTATGTGACCGGAGCGTATGTGAGTTTTTCTGGAAACTTGACATTAGTTAGAAGCTGTCATAGTTTAGTGCACGGGCATACAGATTTACGGAAGGTGTTTTGCATTTTCAGTCAAAAAAATGCTACACCTACACCTAGAAATACTTAAATTATTTTTTTAAGTCCTAGCCGCCTGGCAAGGTCTTGGTCTCGCACCAAATCCAACCATCTCTGGCTCTATCTTTATAAGTAGGCACTTGATAGCAATCACCGATTTTTGAAACCATTCTGTCGATATGTGTTTGTAAACTGTATGCAGTGTCTAGTTAGCGTATGGTATGCCAGTCTCATAGAGGAAATAACCACTACGGTTAGTCAGTCTGTCTAGTCTAAACTCCACTTAAATAATTTCTCGAATCTATAGGTTCACGTCTGTTCGAGAAAGTTCCAGATGTCTCGATGCAGCACCATCTAGTATCGAGTAGCTGTACTCGGTCGCCATGACTGGTATCCTCAACCTTCGGTCGAATAGATATAAAATTACCTGAAGCATTTATAATATTGTTTTTTAATACCAACACAGAAAATAATGTTACGTGACAAATAAGTGAGATTATCCTAGAAATATTGTCTCTAAGTTTGGAGGGTTATATATTTAGAGGTTTGTTGCTTATAATCTCCGTAATGGCTGGACCGACTTGGATGTAATTTGGACCAGGTTTAGTTCGTGACCTATAATAAAACTAAAGCTTTTTATCCATGTACCTGCGTGGGTAAAGCTAGTACGATAAATTTAAACGGGACCTGTGGGTAATTTTATGTACTAATTTATTAAATAAGATGACTGTATGTATGATTAGTAATGTGCTCAAAATATGATATATTTATATATTTACATAAACATCCCTAATGCAGAAATATAGACTGATAGAATAGATTAGATAACACTTTATTGTACCTTATTGTGGTTGACACCACCAATACCAATATTATTGTATATTATGTAAATCTAGATACATGCTTAATTTTATCATAATAAAAAAATATTTTTTTGATTATGTCAAGTTACGACATACTTTCCTCTTATGTTTATCTTTTTAATATAATTTGATAGCTCATGATGATACAACAAAACATACCAAATCATTATATAATATGTCGTTTCAAAGGAATGTATTATAATGGTGAGCGATTTTGTAAAATGTGCTCCGAGATAAGATATATTTGAAATTGTTTTTATCAACGTATAAATTTTCTCCCTACAAAACATTGAAAACATACTAAGTACGTAGGTACTAAATAGTACCAATCTACTGAAACATAACCAAAGTGTACTGTGTATATCTAAATGGAGTAAAAATGCTCGGAGGCGCCTTTTTAGTTTAACTTTTTTTCAATGTTATTCTGTCTCTTTCATAATCATACTATTTTCTGTATCGTTTGTTAAATTCAAATTCGAGGAAATTTTATAAACAATTTTAAAGCTAATATAGCATAACAGTTATTAATACTATCAATGTATTTATTACCTTATACCACATAAAAAGTACCTAAGCTATAATTTATATTACACATTAATACCTTACTATACATGTGGCCAAAGGTTTAACTCCCCTGGCTTCGCGAATCTTCCACTTCCTTCTCGTGGAGCGCGCCTCCGCTTAAATACGAAAGCGCGCGCACCGCGTCATCAGTTCAAATCGAACAAGAGAAGAGTTGACAAAACAAACGAATTTGACAAGAAGCGAAGACGCGCTACGCTACAAGCATAAAAACTTTGAATCAGTTTTTAAAAGGTGAAGAAACCAAGAAAATGTCTCTACTTCCGTTCCTGTTTGACTATGAGGTTGAGCGCCCTCGCCGCTTGATCGACCAGCACTTCGGCCTGGGTCTGACTCCTGAAGATCTCCTGAGCGCCGCAGCCGGTCCCCTCATGAGTCGTGAGTACTACCGTCCTTGGCGTCATCTCGCCGCAGCAGCTCGCGACATGGGCTCTAACATCAAGTCCGACAAGGATAAATTCCAAGTGAATTTGGACGTCCAACATTTTGCCCCCGAGGAAATCAGTGTGAAGACTGCCGATGGATACATAATCGTGGAAGGCAAGCATGAGGAGAAAAAGGACCAGCACGGCTACATTTCTCGCCAGTTCACCCGGCGCTACGCGTTGCCGGATGGTTGCGTGCCGGAAACCGTGGAATCGAAACTTTCGTCGGACGGTGTACTGACTGTGATGGCTCCGAGGCAGGTTCCGCAGGCCATCCAGGGCGAACGAAGCGTTCCCATCGCCCAGACTGGACCCGTTCGTAAGGAGATCAAGGACCAAGCCAACGGAGATGTAGTAGAGAAGTAAACCTACCAAAGAAGCTCCGGATCTCGTTCAGACCTTTCCTACAGTTATGAAGCCATGTCAACCATGTTTTAATTTTGTGATGCTGGTAGCTACCCATTCAGTTTATTATCGTATTTTTAAGACTGATTGTTTTAAGTTTAAATAAAAATTCTGTGCTAATAATTATTTTTTCTTTTCCTAATCTACTAGGTAGGTACCCTCGTCTATTCGTAGATAAGTTAGATATGGGTAGGTAATGTTTACCTACCAGATAGGATAGGATTTATAAGTTAGATATGGGTAGGTAATGTTTGCCTACCAGAGGTAGGATTGTAAATCTGTACCTGGTTCCCTTGTTAATTCGAGTGGAAGGTAATCTAGTAATACTTTTATCTGTGCTAGTAATAACGTCTTACCTTTTACGACCTTGTGGCGCAGTGGGCGATGTACCACCGCGTCGTGGCGTGGGCCCGCTTGAGACGCAGAAGGGTTGTGGGATCGATGTTTATCTATAATATTCCTCTCGGGTCTGGTTATTTTCTATATAATAATACGTAGGTATGAATGCATTTATAAAAAGTATAGGTAGTAGTAGAATATCAGTCATGTACCTACCTACCTAGTCCCCTAAAGCTCTGCTTTGTTTGGGGCTCGATGATGCTGTGTGAAAATGTCCAGCATTATTTATTTTAATTAGCGAATGGCTAGGTACTCGAAATTAGCTAGGTACCAGCATCCGAGCCCATTTGATGGTAGGTAGATAGGAAGAGTAGACAGTACGGTACTTGGTAGGTATAATATGTACCTACCTTCCTTTTATAATATCTGTGACGATGCATTGGCGCAACATAAACATACCTTGGTAGTGTTACCAGGTGTCCCGATTCACGTCGATTTTCAGGGGTTCCACGTGACACATCCCGAGACTTCATCGGAACGCCAAATGTCCTGATTTTTCACTAACCTCCGTCTGAACTTTAATCCATGATTTTCACAGGAAAACTAATAGGTACAACATCTGGAAGCTGTGTACATAATTTTTTTTTTCTTTTCCGTTGACATTTTCATATTTTCTCACCAAACTTTCGATATCTTCTCCCGCCTGCCGCGCTATGAATCTACGTGTGTCGTGAATTCGTTGATCATTTATTATTTCATTCATTTACTAGTATTATAGTACCTACGTAGAGTAGGTAGGTACCTAACTTTCGTTGGGATTAACTCAAGATTATATAGGTATTATCAAGTTCGGTTGACACACTGGACCTGGCAACACTATAGTTAGGTATCTTGCCGTCTGTCTGGCTATAGGTACCTACCTAGTATTAGGTATAATATTCGTGCGTCTGGTAAACAAGAGGGTCGAATTCGACGATTGCGCAGTTAGTGAGGTAGGTAAGTACCAAGTACCTACCTATTTAGTATAACATTTTACCTACGCAGTACGTAGTGAACTCTATAAGTAGGTACTCAATACATTTATTGCTTTGACATGGTAGGTAGGTAGGAACATAGACGGTGTTTATAGGTAGGTATCTTACATGAATCCTGTCTAAGGATATAGCAACAAATAGGAACCTAGGTACGCCGAGGTTTTTGCATATCTAACAAATTTAACTAGTAGGTATAAAATAAAGTATGTAGGTTAGATGTGAACTTTGCATTTGAGGTAATACCTAGGAAGAACTGATAGTCGCGCAGGTGGCTGGGCTATGATGTAGTGAGTATACCTACGATTACCTACCGTAGTATCCCTGATCGATCTGTTTTCGTATGCCTGAAGTATCTAGCTAGGTTGGTAAGGTGTAGGTGTAAACCGTTTCGATCGAGACGGCTGGCTAGACGTGTCGTCGCGTCGTGACCACAGAATAGAAGTAGGTATCTCCGTCTTACTAGAGATTTAGGGAAGCTAAAGCATATCTAATAATGACTAACTAATCCCCCGTAGTCGGGTTAAAAGGGGGCACTTCGCGAGCGACTTCGCAACATAAACTTTACCATTATCAAATCTCAGTTATCCTCGATGAGGCATGCAAACTATTTTTAGATATTTATAGATATTGCCATCCAGATTCGGCCGTCAATTTCAAAGTCTACCTTGGACAATTTATTTTGTTATCTCGTAGGTATGACACATGTCACTTGCCTAATTATTTTTATCTATGGTCTAAGATTTTAAGCTGTTTTGCGTTACATTTTGAGATATATTTATTTTACGTGTTTTACACCACCATGTACAAAAACAAATAAAAATCTAATGAGGTAGACTTATACTTAGTTTATATCATCGAACAATGATCCTAAGTCCATTATTGAGTATACAACTTCGCCCTAAAGTCTGTTCATGGATCAAGCAATCCCGCAGCATCAGACCCTCAATCAAGATTGGTAAAGATCAGTTCCAATTAAGCATAGACGTTCACAATTTCACAAAAGACGAGATCCGCGTTAAAGCACGCCCAGAATACGTTATTATTGAGGGTAAACAAGAAAAGAAAACGCAGCGAGGGTTTGTATTGAGACAGTTTGTGAGGAAATACAAGTTACCTCAAGGTTGCAGTCCAGAGAGTATGCAGTCGAAACTTTCGCCTGACGGTATCTTGACTATTACAGCGCCGAGGAAAGTCTGTGAACCCGAACTGCCTTGCGAAACCTTAATTCCTATATCAAATGCGGAAAATGAGGAGTGTCAGAAAGATGATAGCTTTATAGATGTGAAGGATATAAAGCCGAATCCTTGCGCTAAGTTTCAAGATATTAAAAAATCTCCCTGCGACGCTAAGAAACCTCCTGACGATAGTAAACCAAAGAGTGAATAAATGGCTTGAGTAAGAGTTTATTTTGATAATTCGTTCGTTTATTTATTTATTAGAACCTCTTTCAATAAACAATAAACGAAATTAAATAAACACTCACGCTTAACTTCAACTTCAACTTTTGTTTATGGCTTCTGTGGTAAGAGTTGCCACAATTTTGCCAATGTCGTGTCGACAAGATTTAAAAAAATAAGGCGATGGAGAGGAGTTTACAGAAATTTGACCGGTCTAAATAGAGGGAGACTCGAACAGTTTTTTAAACTTTTCCTTTCAACGCAAATTTGTCAAGGTAAAGCAGCTGTCACGTGACATTTCCACAGCTAATGTAATATCCATATAAATTAATCTTTCAACAGAAAGTGGTATTTGTCTAGCCCCCTGGTCCGACACTAGGATTCCCTGTGGGTATCAGGAACTACGATTACCATTTGCCCCGCAGCGGGAATCGAACCCGCTCTTGCGTCTCAGCTGGCTATTCGCCCGCCCCGCCGCGCCGCCGCCGAGGAAGTCCAATTGAAATATCCTTTTGTGAAATAGGTTTTTAATGGAACTTGATACTAAGCAAAGTAAAAGTAGGTACCGAACTTAACGAATAACTACCTAGAGTTATTTGCTTAGAGTATCTACCTACTTTTTAAACTTAGCAAGTTATAGGACCTAGAGTGTAGGTTAGTTAGTAAGTTACCTTTGATTCAACAGGTCATTAAGATGAAATTAGACTGGATGTGTTAATTCAGATCCATATCACACGCCATAATTGATTTAAAATAAACAGAAAATTCGCCATCTTTAATATTCGATACAATTTAAAAAAGGTAGGTAGGTAAACATACATTTAAGAAAATGTAAGAACAACCTTATTGTGCTCTAGTCATAGGTAGGTTAGATCTGCGACAACCTCAATTGCGGTAATCTGGTAGCAAATTTCACCCTCGTAACTAAAAAAGGTTAGATAACCTGGCAGTACCTATCTACAAGGTACATCTATTTACCTACCTCTTCTTGGTACTATCTAGTCAAATTTACTCAGTAATCATTGTTTCTACTCGTATTTAATAGTACTTAAATGGAAGTAAAAATACCAACGCAAAAAAATCTAGAATGAAGTCGAACATTTTCCAGAAAACGTAAATACCTAAATACTTATTCCAATCAGTCGCGTAACCATTTTGTTTATCAGCGCTTACTCATCATGTTTGTTTACAACCGTCGCGTCGTGCATTTCACCTACACCCGCTTCGAAGGCGAGAGATTTGTATCGACGCATCCAGAATCTTCCCGCCGGGTACCGAGTGACGTCCAACATAGTTCCTATATAAAGTGCGCGGTCGCCCGATCATGCTCAGTTAGTTATTCATCGCACACTGAAGCGAACACGCAACGTACTTACACAAGCGCATCAAGACTAGAACACGATGTCTCTGTTACCTTACTTTGACTACTTTGACTACGACCTACCTCGCTTTCGGAGGCGCTTACTCGATCAAAACTTCGGGCTAGCGATCACTCCGCAAGACCTTCTGGCCGCTCCAATAAGCCCATTCATCCCTCGGCTAAAACATTTCTGGCCCAAGGATGGAAGCTCCATCAAAGTTGACAAGGACAAGTGGCAGATCAACGTGGACGTCCAACATTTCTCTCCGGATGAAATCGCGGTCAAAATAGCTGATGGAACCATCATCGTTGAAGGAAAACATGAGGAAAAACAGGATGAGCATGGATTTATTTCTAGGCAGTTTGTGAGGAAGTTTAAGCTGCCTGAAAAAGTGAACCCTGAAGCAGTGGAATCGCGGCTTTCTTCAGATGGAGTGCTGACAGTTGTATCACCAACAAAAATAGATGCGGTGAAAGGTGAAAGGGTAGTGCCTATCACTCATACTGGACCGGTGAGAAGAGAAGTGGCGGAAGAAACAACGACGGAAGATAAGAAGGAATAAATGGAGTTCTGATGCAAAGTATGTTAATGAGACTGAAAGTAGTAAAGTAATTAATGGTGTGATCTAATTATGTAGTAACTTGTGTCGACACAGTGATTTGTAATTCTTATTGATTCAAATAAAATGTGTTTGTTTATTGAAAAGTTTTATTTCAAGCCCTTCCCACCCTTTTTCAATGTCAGAACCTTAAGGGTCCGGTCAAACTGAACTGATGCGGTGGTGGCGTGTGGTGGCGATGAAAGAAAATTGCAGTCCAGTTGTTGTCAAAGTTCGCGTGAATATACTCATCGCCACCACCACTGCCACCGTCAACGGACCCATTAAAAAACAATGTGCCTAAGTAAAAAAAAATATTGTTTTGTTTTTAAATACGTAGGCACAAGTGATTAGACTGATTATACTATTAGGGCGCCTTCAAATTAGACGCTTATATAGATGAGCTGCATGCAGTGGCGGATTGTGGCTCAGTAGACGCGCGTTTGTAGTGCTTTAGTATTTTATTTAGTATAGGTAAATTAGCTTATTTAAAAAAGTGACGCGCACGTGTCATGATACTTGCGCTGCGAACTGCACTTCTAGATTGTGTCATACATTATATAACTGTATGAAACTGTAGTAGCGCGCTTCTAGATAATTCTAGATAAAAACCCACTACCGCGCCCCGCCGCGACTCGCGCCACTGCAGCGCTACTTCACCAGACAATAATGTAGTACTTACGTTAGTCCCTAGTATTTGTTTATTCTTTGCTAGGTACATTGTTAGTTACTTACCTATGCTTTGAAATATCCTACCCTACTCCTACTAAATTATAAACGTGAAAGTTTGTGAGGTTGGATGTTTGTTCCTCTTTCACGCAAAAACTACTGAACGGAAACTTTACAGTAATATAGCTTACACATCAGAATAACATATAGAGGTAGGCAATTTTTATACGGATACCACGCGGCGAAGCCGTGGGCAGAAGCTAGTATAGCATAATCTAGCTAAAAAGTAGCTGATGAAAAGTAGTTCGTTCGCAAGAAACGATTTCGCTCGAACGTTTTTTCTTAGATTTACATTGCAATATTGGTGTCCACGAAAATCGCTTTTATTTTAATGGGACGTTATGTTATACATGCCCACCCTGCCCTAAAGGTCCATCCTAAATATTGGTGTATAAAATATTATTAAAAAAATATATGTAGGCATCCAAAATTAAAATTTTACCTCTTTATAAAATTAGTGTAGATGAGTAATACTCGTTACGACGTATTTGTTTGTACCCGACTGCGGCGTTTATGTTTTATTATTGGGCACCGATTTTTTAGAAAAATTTGCAACCTTTAAAAAACAAACACAACTCTCAAACATATGTTTTAATTTAGCATTATGTAGGTACCTACCAAGAATCAGGTTGTTACCAACACACGATCTAACAAAATTTTCTCGAAGAAAAATTGGCAAAGTTACCTCTAAAATAAGTACAAACAATTTTGAAAAACATCTGAAGCAACGGGTAAAGAAAGTATTCTAAAGTTTATCAACTTTATAAGACTTCAGTACTCATTTAAGATTCAATAAACAATCTGTTTCTTTTATATTTTCAACATTATATCGTTAGCGAGAAATTGAAAATAATGTATGTTTTCTCATATTTTTAAACTTTATTTAATTAATGAATTTACGCTCAATAGTGGCTATATATTGATATGCTAATTAGGCACTTGTCTGCTCCTTTAAAAAATTGGAACCACTAAAAAAATTACAATTTGGTTTGCTCTGAAATTTTATAATCTTTATTAAAGCTATCTTCAATGGATTGCAAAGTTTTTCCATGCGTGTCGGGCAGCAAGAAACTGAATAACAACCCGCAGATTAAGCTGCTAGTAGCAAAACCAGCAAACATTGTTGATTCTCCAAAATTATTCATAATATCTGGACAAATTCTGACCACGATGAATAAAAACAAGAAAGAAGTAGCTGAGGTCAACCCAGAACCGAACCCACGAACTTTACTAGGCATTAATTCTGGCACACACGTGTATCCTGTAGTAATCAATGCTCCTGATAGTCCTGTGTATAAAACTAAGCAAGTGATAGGAATCCAAACATGCCCCACTCGAACTAAAATTAAATATGCAACTAATACGTAAAGAAACACTGCTAGTCCAAAATCGCATACCAAAAATACTGTTTTTGTTCGGAGTTTTTGTGCGAAAAGACAAACTATTATCGAGACGAACCCTCTGACGCAGTCACTTACTATCATCATGATAAAAGGATTCATTGAACCTGAGAAGGTCTTCTCAAATATATCATACGCATAGAAGTTGAAAACATTAACACCAGAAAACTGAATGTTTACCATGATAAGCTGGATGATTAAAAAAGGTTTGATGAAAGAAAGACTACATACAAAATCTATTATATCTCTAACATGGGGTTTCCCAATATTTGCTTGGCTTTGCAGAACTGCTTTCAATTCTGCTTCAGCTACTTCACCAGTACCTCGAAACCAGCGGAAGTAATTCGCCCCTTCTTCTATTCTTCCTTTGCTGATCAGCCATAGCGGGCTCTCTTTCAAGAACAGGAATCCCATTGAAGATAACACAGAAGGAATTATCCAAATTATGGCACTGAGTCGCCAGCTGTAGTAACTCCCAACAAGATGGCTGAACAGCACTCCTATATGTTGTAACAGACCTGGAAAAAAGAGAGCTAGTGTTCTGTACTTTGGGTCAGCGATTTCTCCAATATATACCAGAACTACAGGCCTATGAGCTCCTGAAGAAATCCCAGTGATCAGTCTTCCGATGACTATTAAAGTGGTGGATTTGGCGAAGGTTATACAGGTCCAGCCGATGATGAAAGGGATGCTGATAATGATGTGGGCTAATCTTCTTCCATAGGCGTCCAAGATCGAGCCTGCGCCCAATGCCCCGATGATCATGGTCAAGGAGGCCACAGATGCTGAAACAGAAAAAATAATAGCGATGTATGTGATATTGAGTTGCTCACGTGAAAATGTAAGGGGTGGTTTTAAAATTCAAAGGATAGCCAATCCACCAATTGTGGAGTAAAGCGAGCCTTTCACAACAATGAAAAACCTACCATAATGTAATAGATCAATGGTGAAATAGTTAGTGTCGTAAAAGGATTCGGTGCGCCTGAAGGCCTAGGCTCTTTTAATTCACTTGTTCTAGGTTTCATGATGGTTTCAGCACGATATTTTCCTTAACCATTTGAGAGCACAATATCATTGCGTATAACTCCGACATATCATTAGATAAACGTCGAGTTTTCATTACGATGTTTTCCTTAACCATTTGAAAGCACAATATAATTGCGTATATCTCCGACATATCATAAGATAAACGTCAAAATAAATAAATATCGTCTCTTGGATGATGTGAAGTCTTACCTATCCAAGAGTCTTCAGAGCCATCATAGTCGAAACTCTTGTCTTCTCTTAGCTGTGGCAGCAGGACTGCAGTTACTCCGAATGTCGCACCAGCGCATATGGAAAGAACTCCTGACCCTAGGGTTGTGAGCACCTGAAATTACGAATAAAAAAGGACTTTTCACTATTCATAGCGTGTTTATGTAATTTTTTCACGGCGGGGCAAGGCTTCGGCGTGCATATAACGACCTTAATGGTTTGGCGGGTGAATAGCCCAAGTGTGGGTTGGTTTTCCGTTTCGGGACAAATGTTAGCATGTTCTGCAGATATTTGTTTTGGGTCTGGGTGTTGTGATATCACGGTAGGTACTCGTAGTTCCTGATACCCGCGACACAGGGAATCCTAGTGTGGGGCGTAATGGGCGTTTATTTATTATTATTAATCTTTCTTGAATATCACTCGCGACGCGATATTTATGTTTTTAATATTATCTTTGATCATACCTGACCTCACTCACCTGTCTCCATAAATATGGTGCGTTGCGTTTTTCTCGATTTTCAATCATTTTAGTTGGGGTTAAAGGAAAGTGATATTTAAAACCATTTTTGTTTTATTTCTCACTTTTCGATTAAATATTAACGGTCACACTAACCATTTCCATATCTTCTAATACACTGCGCACGAAATATCCATAAAAAACATAATATGCATTTTAATGTCTCCTAACAATAAGTCAATCGTGGTTTTATTATATAGCCTCTGCTCACGGTTTCCCCCGCGTGGTACCCGGGTAAAATCATGTGTTATTCTGGGTTATGAACTATACCTGTTTTAAATTTCATCTTATTCGGTCCAGCTGTTGAGATTATGAGCAACGGACATGCAAACACCAAGCATTTAAACTTTGACATTTAATATATTAGAAGGGGATTATTCATCGAGCATTGAACAACTTTAGAACCGGTAGTTTACCTATCTACGGTACCTAACGAATTTCAGTACGAATAAAATCCAATTACTATTATAAACGTGAAAGTTTGTGAGGATGGATGTATGTTTGATACTCTTTCACGCAAAAACTACTGAACGGATTTTGATGAAACTTTACAGTAATATAGCTTATACAGCAGACACATAGACTATTTTTTATCCAAGTACCACACGGGAGAAGCCGTGGGCAGAAGCTAGTAATCATAAAAATGAAAAATTTGTGGTAATAGGTTTTCAATTTAAATTGTCTTTATTGTTAATCTTAATACTAGTTTTATAATATAAGGTATTCGAGCTTTATATAAAGTACTTTTAAATTATAAACTATCCATCTTATTCATAATCACTCGCTAACTGAGCAGGTTGCTGACTTCAACCTTGTCTATTTCTAGCACTAAACCACGGATACTATAATACAAACTAAACAAAGGACTGATAGAGGCTGACAACTTTTAGCGCTAATGTTAGTGAGTGATTAGGATTACTGATTATGAATAAAAGGGAGTTTAGACATCGGTATTTCAATTGTTTTGCTTTATTTTTTATTTTATTAATTTGGTTTACCTGTAGGTATTACAATGATACCTATCTATAAATAACAAGTATATTATGGCACTGCATGCTTAAAAATAATAACAGGATAAACAAAGTTGTTCCTGATACCCAGGACATAGGGAGCCCTAGTGTTGGGCGTGATGTGTTTAATTGTTACCTAATTAGGTAACGATTATAAAAGAGACAATCGAAGGGAAAATTACACCACACAAGCAAGGTATTTAGACTTTTTTCACCCACAGTGAATAAAAAGTCAAAATGGTTTTTACAGTTTTTTACAACTTGGCGGTGGTGAAATTGGCATTCAGACTCCAACTTATCAACCTATTTTCAAGTTGTCAAGTTCTCAGATAAGAACTTACGGAACATCGGTAGCTTTATTGAGAAAATATCAATCTGAGTGCAATGATTGTTGAATGCCTTGCTGATCCTGGGAAGGGGTGAGTTTCTGCCTAGGACTGTTGAGCGGGCTCGAGGAGAGGGATTGGCTTACGGGGAATTCTACGTGAGACTTTGAAGTGAATTAAGAGGCAGTTGTTCATCAAAATTTTATACAAAAATATAAGGTCTAGCTGATTCCAACTTTTTTTTTCCTTTCCAGCATAGGCCTGGGGTTCTTTTAAGTAAAGCCTTGAAATTTTATTGGTCAAGTTGAGTTACTATCAGTAGACTGGCGCTGTTGCATGGCCATATTATTATTTCCATATAAGCTATTCTCGATATCCTGCAAACTTTTCCCGTTTGTCTCTGGCAGTAAGAAGGTAAGATACACCCCTGATATCAGCGTTACCGCCGCAAAACCACCATACAATACGGTATCGCCAAAGTTTTCTAAAACTCCAGGAGTAACTTTCACTGAAATGAACAGCAAAACACACGATATCAACGAGCTTATTCCAGACCCTAAGCCGCGTACATTACTGGGGAAAATTTCCGCTACAAATGACCATGATATACAAGTCAACGCACTGGCTATACCAAGATAAACCACCAAACATGTTATAGCTACCCACAGTAAACCAGCAGGTTTTATATACAAATATATGACTAAACCTAAAAGAACTAGAACAGTACCATAACAGCTGACTAAGAATGTGGTGCGTCGTGGAATTTTCTTTGCGAATAAACACATAGAACCAGTTGAGATTACGCGTATCACATCTGTGACAATCATCAGCATAAAAGCGTCTACTTCGCCTGAGAAAGTGAATCTAAATATATCTTGGGCATAAAAAGCTATTGTATTTATACCGCAAAACTGAACAGCTAAGAACAGAAACATAATATTTAACAGAGATTTGACAAACACTTTGCTTAAAATTACACTGGTTAACTCTTTGAAAGAGGATATAGCTTCTTTTCTCTCTTGATGTTCCAATAATGACTTCAATTCCTTCTCAGCTGCTTCTCCTACGCCTCTGAACTTCCTAAACGATTCTATACCTTCTTCGGTTTTGCCTTTATTTATCAGCCAAAGAGGACTTTCTTCTAGAAACATTAACATAAACCAACATACAATATTTGGAAGTGCAAAAACAAAACATCCTATTCTCCAGAGCAGATAATACCCTGCTATATGACTGAGTAAACTACCTATGTACAAAGCTAAAGACAGACAGACTAGGGTGACAGCTCTATGTTTAGGATCAGATATTTCTCCTATATAAACCATGCCGATGGGTCTCATAGCTCCTGTACAGAGCCCAGTGACGAATCTTCCTAGCAGCATGATAGTGTTGTTGTGAGCTACGCCCATGATGATCCAGCCGATGGAGTAAGGTACGATGACGAGGATCTGGCCAGTCTTTCGGCCAAGGGCGTCACTCATGGGTCCAGAGAAGACGCTGCCGAACATCATGGCTAGCGGTGTGATGGACGCTGAAACAAAAAAAACAGACGACCATAGAACCTCCTGTTTTTTTGAAGTCGTTTTAAAATGTTCCGCTTCTCCCGTGATCACGGTGCATGCTACTGTGCCGAAATATCCGGAAACAATGAAACTCAGTTTTAATAGAAAATTATGTTATCAAACAAAATAGCGGTGTAGAGAATCTAGACACAAAAAAAAAAAATGTATTACTCCCTATAGTTCACGCAACTGTTGACTGAGTACTGGCTCTTTCCTCGTACAATTATTTCTTTGGTCATTCAGCGAGAGAATATACTGTCGATGTGTGACTTGAATAAAAATTATTATTGAGTTAACTCTAGGTCCAATCTCTGTTTTTTTTATAATAAGTTCTCGTTTTTAAAGAAATTGATTTGTTAGTTGAAGGGAATATAAATAAGTATAAATTCACATACCCTAGATTTTGGAGGTATGTGTATACATCTAAGAGTGTTTTTATCTGTTAGTAGGTTTAAATGTCTGTTGAACAGACTTGTCGTTGTTAACTCTCTACAGAACTGAAGTTTCAATAGGTAGGTTCCAAAAAAAAAATAAACGAAAATAGTTCAAATGCCTGTTATTCATTTCGACAAATAATCTATAAAAAATAACGAAATTAGAATTATTTTTTACCTACATACAGAATTAGGCAGAATAGTTAGTCCACGACCCCCCGGCATTGTTTAATTTTTTTTTAATTTTTAATGCTTAATTAGTATTCTATGATTATTTTACATACGTCTTTATAGCTTTCAATAAAGAAAGCCTCTAACACCATCCCATTATTTAACATAGTTCTAAAGTTGTTTGGAAGAAATCGCTTCAGCGTTTCTTGAGCCGCCCATTGAGCTTATCTTTTTTTTTGTGCGTAATTTTTTTATGTTGTACTGTAAAATTGTGTCATGTTCAACAAAGAGTATATATCTACTAGCTTCTGCCCACGGCTTCGCCTGCGTGGTACCCGGATAAAAAGTAGCCTATGTATTATTTTGATGTATAAGCTATATTACTGTAACGTTTCATTAAACCCTTTCATTAGTTTTTGTGTGAAAGAGTAACAAACATCCATCCTCACAAACTTTCACGTTTATAATATTAGTAGGATAGGATTAATATTATTTGTCTAAATGAAGTAAATACTAATGAAGTAGGTCGTTTTTCATCACAATCTCACCTGATAAAAAGTATAAATTTAATCAAACTTTTTGCTGTAAAGGGTAGGTCCTTTACGTACAAAAGTGTCTGCCTAATTTAAACTTTGTCTTATGAACAAACTCGAACTCTAAGCAAGCAGCTAGATTAAACGAATGTTGGTACATGACTAAAGAAACCACTTCACAGCTCGGCAATTGAGAAATAAAGAAATAACTACCAGTTTTGTACCAAGAGCTCGTAAGGGTGCGTTGTTACCTGACCTTAACATTGACTTAAATATCAGTTAAAGTTTATTTGCTTTAAACAAACACAAAGAGACTGATGCACTAAATACACCGGAGCTAGTCGACCTCGTATTAATTCCGCAGCTTCCTGGACCTTGCACCGGTTTTTGAAAAGAGACCGCCCTTATCTGAGCTGATGGATTTGTATAAATAGGGCAAAGAACATTGTCAGTCATCAGTCGATCCAGACAAACTAACCAACACAGAACAAGATGTTTAAGTTGGTGGTGTTGTGTATTTTTGCCGCGGCGGTCGCCGAGCCCGATCCCGCCTTGCTGTACGGATCCCCATGGTCCTACGCTTCGTATTCTGGAGTGATACCGGCGACTACCATTGCCAAGCAAGCCAGCCTCATCGCTCATCCATCTCCGATCGTCTACTCAACCTTCATCAAGAAGCGTTCAGCTGACCCTGAACCCGAACCCACACCTGAAGCCAAGCCTGACCCTCAGCTGTTGAGCTACGCGTCATCTCTGTACTACCCCAAGACATATTCAACCCCCGTGATTACTAATCCCTGGATCTCCGGTTACTCTGCCTACTCCGCGTACCCCTACTCGCACTTAATCAAGAAGCGTTCTGCTGACCCTGAACCCGAACCCACACCTGAAGCCAAGCCTGACCCTCAGCTGCTGAGCTACGCGTCGTCTCTGTACTACCCCAAAACGTATTCAACCCCCGTGATCACTAACCCCTGGATCTCCGGTTACTCTGCCTACTCCGCGTACCCCTACTCGCACTTAATCAAGAAGCGTTCTGCTGACCCTGAACCCGAACCCACACCTGTAGCCAAGCCTGACCCTCAGCTGCTGAGCTACGCATCGTCTCTGTACTACCCCAAAACGTATTCAACCCCCGTGATCACTAACCCCTGGATCTCCGGTTACTCTGCCTACTCCGCGTACCCCTACTCACACTTAATCAAGAAGCGTTCTGCTGACCCTGAACCCGAACCCACACCTGAAGCCAAGCCTGACCCTCAGCTGCTGAGCTACTCGTCGTCTCTGTACTACCCTAAAACTTATTCAACTTCAGTGATCACTAACCCCTGGATCTCCGGTTACTCTGCCTACTCCGCGTACCCCTACTCACACTTAATCAAGAAGCGTTCTGCTGACCCTGAACCCGAACCCACACCTGAAGCCAAGCCTGACCCTCAGCTGCTGAGCTACTCGTCGTCTCTGTACTACCCTAAAACTTATTCAACCTCAGTGATCACTAACCCCTGGATCTCCGGTTACTCAGCCTACTCCGCGTACCCGTACTCTCACTTAATCAAGAAGCGTTCTGCTGGCCTGCTGACCGATCCACTCCTTTATTCCACCTACTCCGCGGCCTCCCCTCTGGTGTCTACTCTTCCTTATTATACTTCACCATACGCTTATTCCACTTTCATCAAGAAGTAAATCTATCCTTCTAACCTTATTCAGCACCTATTGCCTAGCCTAAGGTAGTAGGTAAGCTAGATGCCTCCCTAATTAATAATTCATCATTAACTTTAATAGTTTTGTCATTGTCAACAGTTCTTTCAGAAGTACTTGATTTTTTCCCAATAAACGAGTTTTCATTCTATGTATAAAGTGTTTTTTTTTATCTCATGTTAACTATTAGTTTTACTTTATTGAAGGTTAATGTACGAAAGTTCTAATGTTTCCCGACTATGAGTCACAAATAGTATATCTAGAAAAAAAAAACATTTCTATAGCTATTAGAAACATATATAAAATTTTAAACAGTGAATCAACAAAATAAAAAATATTTCAAGAGCTAGTTTTACCTATCCAAGAGTCGAAGATCGGGTCGTAAGGGAAGATGAGGTCATCTTTAAGGTGAGACAGCAGAACAGCTGTGTACCCGAGCGTCATTCCACCGGTCGAGGATAGTAAGCATGTTGCCAAGGTGGCTAGTATCTGAAATTACCATGATTAATTAATAATTAACATGTATAATGTATGGTATTATAGCATAGCAAGTGTTATGCTTACTGGAAATTAGTAGGTTCCGACCTATTTGTAATGAAACAGTATGGTGACCTGGCGGCACTTGGTACTCACATCAACTTGCAAGCAACACTGACCCTAGGCAATAACAAATAATAATAATAATGGTTTTTATTTCTGTTACAGTTTTTTTTACATTTTCATTAGGGTTGAGACCTTCATTTAAGTAGAGAATACTTGTGTTAGAAGGCCCCACTCTTCTAATATCTAAGAGTCTATACTTAGTTACAGTAATTATGTTTTACTTGGTTATACTATTTTTTCCAAGAACGTTTCAATCGATAGTAATCTATTAATATCAATAGTATCATAGTATATGCCCATATATTAGCCATACCTATTACAGGCTGAAGACCCAGAGGGATAATCAGGGCTTTCAACATTGCATGCTCCGATTTTTTCATTCACTCTTATCGCATCCTTCATACACGCTCGTCGGTTTAAGGTACTCTTGACCTGGTCTTTATCTAGAACGTTTCTAATTTGGTCAGAGTACGTTCGCGAAGGTCCTTCTGTCTTATTCTTGCTCGCCTCACAATGCATCAGCATTGCTCCTAGTATTGCAGATACCATAGGCTCCGGTAACCACGTGACATCTCGTGGGCCATATGCTTTTTTTTACTCTATCATCATTAGATTTAAGAGCTACTCTTGCATGAGTATCTTGTTGTTCAGTTGCATCGACAAGTCGGTGCAATTGATGCATTCATTGAAATAAGTTGTGCAGTAGTTTTGTAACGGGCAATTTCACGTTTATTAATTTATATGCAATGATTATCCAAAAATAATATCACACTGGATTCACCTGAATTCTCCCGCATTTGTTCGCACCCAGAGTTCGGGGGCTTCGCAGATGGTAATGTTGGTAAAAGTGCCGTGGTGTCTTGGTTGTTTCATGTTAGTGTGATCGACAGCTAACTAACGCCATAATTAGATATTCGCAAAACGAACTTCAAGTTGGATGTATTGTCATCCAACTTGAAGTTCATTTTTAATTATAATAACTTTCCTCTTGTTTCCTGCACCGCAATTCGAGGACCGGCATACCACTCCAGAAAACTATTCATCTACCTTCTGCCGGCTGCTGTTCCGTATCGGGAGAATGCTTATTTACTGGTGGATTTTATTTATTTTATCGCAGGGTTAGCACAGGACTAAGTAGCACTTTTTACATAAGTCTGTCCCACCAAACGTCCTAATACCTTCCTGTTGAATCTTCCGCGGCAGGTCGGGTACTGCTCCAAAAATTGATAAAACTGACCTGTCTATAAAGATGTAGATTCTTCCGCAAAGCAGGTGCTATTTCAACGATTATCTCGGATTCTTTATTCTTAAGTCATCCTTTGATTATTTTGAAGATGCTGTTAAAAATAACGTAATGTTGATTTCAGGATTCTTCGAATAATAGATACAAAAATAACTGATACTAATATTGGCAAATCTAACGCCACCAACACACACCCAATTAAACATACACACACACACCCCTATACACACAAAACACCAAGTGGTGTTCGGGGGAATATCTCTTGGGTTCCATCTGTTGCCCAGATTCTTATATATACGCACATATTTAAGTAAAAGTGTATTTAAAGTTACACTTCACATCTGCCCAAATGTTTAAATATTTCCATCACCTAACAAAATAACTGTTGAAAGAAAAGTCAAGAGACTAAGCAAGATAAATCTACGGCACAACAATATTATCATTGTTAAAACTATGTATCTCTTGGAGACGCAATAAAAACATTTGTATTATTTGTTTAAGTTAATTGAGGCTTCACCGCTGTGCGACCGCAACGAAAAATTCCATTTAGGTACTAAACATCTAGCGGCTAGATTAAACTACTCTGGACTTCATCCGACAAAGTAGAAGATAACATTATTGCCTATGCCATTACACTGACAAACATCAAATATTTTAGTATTTTTAGATTCGTAGTTCTTTGTGATTTAATTGAATTTAATCTAATTGTATCAATTTTTTCTTTATATGTTTTTCTTGACTCTCGATTTTTTGACAATGTTTTTGTCTTTGTACCTACTAATTTAATATTGTTTGTATTTTGCATGTTTTTTTTCAAATGTATTATTTTATTGACATTGCGAGTATATCGAACTCTATGTAATTTTAAGACCTCTGAATATGTACATGAAGACAATAAATGAATATAAATATGAATATGCTTAGAAATAGTGCTTCTTTCATAAATGGAAAATTTTAAGTATATACCTAATTTCCACTTATTGTTAATAATGAAACCAAAATTATACAACTATTGACTCTGGAAACTACCTACCATTTAAATGCCAGCAAGATTGAAGCAGACCTGTTTCTGCCACTGTCATGATTGTAAACACAGACTAGTTTGGGATACTACGTATTATAAATTAAAACTGAAGATCGCGAAAAACAAGTTAATTATCTATCTACATACATTAAGTACATACCTAATTACTACGAACGAGAACGCAGAGTATCTTAGTTAAACCTGGTTTACATTAATCAGAACGGACAGCTGCTGTTCTGTCACAACTTGATTTCAACATGTAAATAAAACAGTTGATGATGTCGCAAAGTCATCATCACCATAATCATCTTCATCAGCCTATCAGTTTCTAACTCTTTAGGTAAGGACAAACTAAATTTAAACCGTCATTCTCTTTTACTGATACCTAGTGCACGCAAGAAAGGGATGTCTAGAATTTTACTCCTGTCAAATTAGTTAACGTATCGCTTTTCTTCGTGTTAATATCAGTCAGCATGTTTTGAAATCACGACTAAACTTGGAAAACCTAAGTCTTCTAATTTAACAGCACTAAAATTGTTGCTATCTCGTACATACATAGTATGTAACTGTTAGTAAAAGAGAGAGATAGATAAAAATAAGTTTAGTTGGTGTACAACATCGAAATTAATAACACTTGAAAAAAAATAGACGAAATTATAAATACTTACTTATCATCAACTATCGACACTGTCTTTAGAAAATATCTAAAAATTAACTCTACATAAATATCACATATAAATCACCAACTATTGAGATAGGTTATCACATTTATTCACTTTAAAAAATCAGTTCTATGTTAAGATGTTCACTGTTAGCTTATTAGGATCAAACTACATCAAAGTTGATCAAAACATCTACCTGAAGAGTCACAGAAATGTTAGAAAATTGGTATTTTATTAAAATGACCGTCTAGGTTTTATTACAGTAAATAATTGAAATGACTGGCAGATGATTCCATCCTAAGACTAAATTTATAGTTCTGTAATTTCACCGGCACCCATAACGTTCGAGATGATAAAATTGGTAAAGTATTTTAAACGAACAACTCATTCGCAAAAAGCTAAGACATGAGTAAAAAGAAACGAGTAATGATTTAAGAATATTGTAATTACTTAGGTACCTACCATAATCTTATTTGCTTGACTATGTTTAATATGAGGCATGCACCGTCCTAATAGTATTAAAAATATTAACAAAGGATGTATAAATAAAATACTGATTACTTATCTTAACAAAGAAAAAACAAGTGCTTCTTTATTTATAACTAGCTGCGCCTCGCGGACCCGTGTAAGTTTCGATTCCGTGGGAATATCGGCGATCTAATTAAATTTTAGAACACAAAAGCTGCTATTGTGACTTAACTATGATAGTAAGTTATATACCCTCTTGGACTTTTTTGTAGGTAATAATGAGTACTTTAATCATGTAGTACATCATTTTTATGTATCATCAATAGTTTTCTCAGCGCACGCCAAAATAAATTTTATAGGCAAAATTTTGCTACTTTGGGTTACATTATTGCAATTTTCTTAAGGATCTCTTTAAAAAAAAAAAAAAATTACAGCTCATGTTACTTCCTGATAATTTAGCTTTCATTTAGTTGAAAAATGGTTAAAATCGGTCCAGTAGTTTCGAAGCCTATTCGATACAAACAAACAAACAAAAAATCTTTCCTTTTTATAATATTGTTAGTATATTATTATAGATGAGTAGCTATAACTTCAATTTCAAGTTCCTATCTTAAAAAAACCAATACTCCCATACAAACTTTCAATCCTAATTTCTCCCCTTTATATAACAAATTCAAAAAACCCATAGAAACGACACTATTCATTTATGCTCGGTAGTTGTACCTAATTAAAATTTTCGTGTTTTTACTTGGTTCTTTGAAGTAAGAAACACAAAAATTTTCATACAATATTTATAGGATTTTTGGAAATTTATACTTTAAGAGGGAGGACCCTCTTAAAGTATAAATTTCCAAAAATCCTTTCTTAGCTCATGCTAACGTTATAAAATAAACCTTTGTTCTAAATTTCGCTTTCTGGGCTTGTTAGTTTTGGCTGTGCGTTCATAGATCAGTCAGTTAGTTAGTCAGGACAAACGATTTTATAAATGTAAATAGATTTAGGCCCAAATTCATAGTCAAATAGGGGCTCCCCTAGGGGCAAATTCAAGCTTTATGCACTTAGCCATAAGGCGAATGCTGAATGATGGATTTTGGGGGACTGTCCAACCCCCGACTATGAATTCAGGCTTAGTTATGCCTAATAATATCGTTCATAATAGTGAATTTGTTTTGAATACTTTGGCCGATTGTTGAAAAAAGTATTAACCACTGTTATTAGCTGCGACATTCTACAGCATCTTACAAAATAGCAAATCAGGTAGGTATACAAATCAAGCCGGTTTAGATACAGTGAATATTACCATGCTAGTAAAGGATGATGATGAATGAGATTCTTATATGCTCTACCCAGTTATTACTATACTGATATAATCTATATAGGTACAGGTAATTAGGTAGGCTAATCTCAATTAGTAAGAGTCAGTTTAACCTTCATTGGATGTTGGCACTCCAGACGATATATCTGACCATTCCATTCAACAGATGTTAGTTGGTATACAATTTTATCGATCGAATCTCCAGACAGAAACAAAACAAACATCTCTGTATAAATTGTACTCACCTACAGGACGGACTGCCAGAGATTAGCTGACAGCTAGTATGCAGTTCTAGCGTATTCGAGACGATTCGCGAAGTTCAATGGCAATGTTTTTGGCAGGGGCGATCAAGCCGGCCCGCTTTTGTTTATGTAGTGTGTAAAACGAAATAACGCTTAACGTCTGTTATTAAATAACAACGTGTTATTAATTATCAACACTTCGTAAATTATTGTCATTTTGATCTCAATAGGACGTTTTTACTAAATACCCGTTATTTTTCAAAGCATTATTGTTAAACAATGAGATTTTTTAAACAAAATAATATCCATTAATAAGATGTATCCGTTGTACTATACCTAAATGCTACAATAGGTTTTAACTAAGCAAAGATAATAATAATAATATATTAAATTTATTTATATCGATTACCAAATATACCATAATTTAATTTAACCACATTTGGTTAAATTGGTATTTAATAAACTTAACTATCATTTCTTCATGGGAATACAGCGAACTACCAATAACTCTGTATAAATATAAGGAAAATATCGAAAAAATAAGTCCAGCAAGTTATATTGCAATTTCAATCGATATTATTTCAAACGTAACATTTTAAAAGCATTTATGTAGAATGTCGATTAAATTAGTTAAAATCTGTGACCCACAGGATTGAGCATCTGTTACTGTGAGTAGCGAGCATGCTACGGTTATTTTAGTTTAACTATTCGACAGTAGGTGACGCTATTTATAAATTTGCATTTTCAGGGTTTTATGCCTTTATCTAGCAATTTAAATAAAGATTCTTCCTAGGTATCCTACTAATATTATACATGCGAAAGTTTGTGAGGATGGATGTTTGTTACTCTTTCACGCAATAACTACTGAATGAATTTTGATGAAACTTTACAGTAATATAGCTTATACATCAGAATAACACATAGGCTACTTAGTCGTTGTATCCCTGCTAAATGCAACAATGGCATTTGACTACATAAGCCAAGAAAATTAACCTAAGCTAATAGGAACCTATTAAATTCAATAAAGGGTAAAAAAATTATACCAGCTACCATGCGAAATGGTCACGGCCAATACGATGGCCTGAACGGTTTTTTTTTGTTATATGATACTTAATAAAATCCTATCAAGCTTAAGCAAAAAGTGAAAAGAAAACTCTTTTTTTTTTATATAAATCGTTTTTATTCAGCTACAAAAAAATACGTGTTCCGCAGCAGGAGTCACAAATAATACGTATTACTTTAATAGGGTGTATAAAACAATTATATTAAACTTTAGAAGCTCTGTTACGCATATTATCACTACGGTGCTGTGTATTCACATTTACTTGAATCAATGTCGTTTTGGAAATATAAAGAAAATTAAATATTATTTTAAAGGAGAAACATAATTTGTACGAAAAAAAGTTTATATCAAATTATAAAAGTTTATAGAGAAACACGTTTAATCAAAATATTAAGTTAATAATTTAGTAAAAATAATACTACATATTTCAAAAAATACTTAAACATTTATGTATAATATCAATAAATATTTTTTTATGAAAAACCATGAATAAATGAGTAACTTTACAAACCTTATATAAAATAAAATCAGAGTGCCTTTAAAATATTTTCTTCATGAATAAAAAAAAAATGTGTTAAAAAAACAATAATTATATGTTATTCCCAAACCGATATTAATTTCTACAATAATTTAAGTAATTTGCTATACATTGAGACTACTTTAAGTCGCTGCTGAGCCCTACACACAACTTTTAAAGCGACAATTAATTTGTAGAACGAAACTTTCATGAAAACGATTTCATTCTAATATAAACATTTATTTTTATATAATAAAACATAACGCTTCACAACTTAACTAAAACTAAAAATATTAAACGGAATAAAAATATTGATAATTACATAAGATTAATAAATATAACTTAACTAAGAAAAAATTATGACTCTGAAGACAAATCAACACTATGTATTTTATTAGTACCAACTACCACTAAACATATATATACCTACTTACTCGTATTTCGCTCGAATAAAAGTAATAATGCTCTATGAATAGCTTTATAGACAAAATGGCCGATTAGAAATACCTACTCATTGGAAACAAGACGGCCTGACAGTGACACATTTAAGCAACAAATCAAATTGTTTTAATTTAATTTAAAAGTAATATAAGCAATTTTGTGTTAACTTCACAATAATAAATATAGATAGTTTTATTTCTTTTACTTGATTCATAACGTTTACTATAAAATACCTTTTAAATAAAATTAAAATAAATATATATCACGATTAGATAAACATTAATTATTTAGTAGACACCTTAAATTATAATTTATATTGTATTATGTAATTTTGTATTTTTATATAAGATGAAGGTGAAGTTTAACAATTTGTTAACGACTTTAATAATCATTAAACCATCATACATGAAAATATAGTGAGTGCATGTATCTGAAAATTACTTTTATTGACTATATGTGAGATGCAGGCCGTACCAAAAAAGATATAATATTATCACCTCTTTCGTTTTTACCTCTTTTATTTTTTTAGGCACGGCCAATAACTGATACGTGAACAAGTTATTATAAGTTTAACGGGTCTTTATCGCGTTTACCTTTTTTGTTTGCCGTGACCACGGCTGTTGCAATACAGTTGAAACGTCGGGAAAATAATAAAAAAGGTAAACGCGATAAAGACCCGTTAAACTTATAATAATTATGTTATCTAATCGCGAAAGTTTGAAAAATACGTGAACAAGTATTAATTACTTATTCTCAGTGTTTAAATAGTTATTTACATGGAAGGCATGAGGCGTGTGCATGATATTTTTTTATAAATCTTCCAGAAAAGATAGGACGTTTTTCATTCTAATGAAAACATTTAACAGTCAAAACGTAATATTAAAATCTTTATCAAATCCAAAATCTAACGTAAGTTTAACATTAATTTTAGAAATATTTTACTACTTTCTGTATAGTTATACCTACTCTAAATCTAAGCTACATAAAGATTTACTTGCTTTGCAACTTCTAATTCTAATATTATAGATAAAAATTGAGCTTTAATGATATGTATCGTTCGATATTTTCAAAAGCTTTTGATTTTTAGAAGATATAAGTTTTCTTAAACTTTTTTCTGGACTAAAAAACTATTCGGTACCTACCGAAAATAATATAAGTGATCCTGTTAAAGGTTTTTCTCTATCATTTTACTATAAATTAATCTTAAACTTGATAAATATCAATATAAAACATCAGAAACGAATGATATGTCTCAATTTCAATTTGTTATTTTGTATTTCGCTTTCCTAAGATTTTGACTGATAAAGTATTTTACTAAATATTGTAATACTTAACATTTTCTAACTTAACTATATTTTACGACTCAAATTGCACTTAAATTAAAGAGATAATTATATTTATAAATTATTTTATAAAACAAATATGATATGTTTCATTAGCACATGTTTCCAGTAATTGACTTCAATTTTGAAAGTATTTCGTCAATTAGAAATAATTGAAATTTGATATTATTTACAAAAGGATCCTCAGTGCTTCTCGATTTCGATATGATTGTGTTAGCCATATTCGTATTATTTTCTTCTAGGTATTATTATTTTCTTTATAATATACATAAAATTTATACTGATTAGTAATGTAAGGTACATTACTAATTCACCTTAGTACTCTTATTCCATAATCGTTCACAATTTGTATAGATTCGAAATCTTTTGATTCATAATTTTAGTAGGTAATTTTATGTCTTTAATATTCAGTATTCGCTTTGTTTACAATAATAATCTTAAATAATGATAAATCTCAGGAATCACATTTTCTAGAAGGCTGAAGGACCTAACACAACAATTTCACTATGCTTTAAAACTTTTCGGAACACAATCATCTATCTACTCCAAATTAAAGCTTCTTTCTTTACCATTTCACACTTACATAACCGTGGCTATGTAAGATTTCTGATTATTAAGCTAAGTGTCGTCCTAATTATTAGCGAACAAAACTTAACAATTGTATATATCTGAAGATTGATAAGTAATAATTGATGAAGTGATGATACTCGTGTTTCAGTAAGTTCTTATTTAAAATATATATTCCCGTCTGCAATAAGCTAAGATCAAATCACGTTTTAGGGTTCCGAAGTCAAAAACGGAACCCTCATATATTCGTCATGTACATTTGTCTGTTTGTTTTGTCTGTCGGTCTGTGACACATGGATTTCTCACTCAGTTAAAAGGGAAGCAACATAAAATGATGTATCTAGACATGTTTTCTTATTATTAATTGCACCCTTAATCAATGATTAGGTTTATAAAAATAATTTTGAGGTTTTCTTAACTATTTTTAAAACATCGTTATAAAGGAAAGGAAATATAAGGGTTCAAAGTAGCTAAGGTTGAGTCTCACCTATTAGTTTTTTTTAACCTGGGGTCTTAAAAGTATGAAATAGAGAGTAATTAGTAGTATAAAATAGAAACTGCCAACGAAAATCGCGTGCCATTTATTTGAAAAAACTTAAAATGTTTCTATATATACGACTACACCAAGACGAGATCAGTAAGTAAAAACTGAAAATAAGACCAAACGTAACTTTTCACATAGAGCAGTTGAAAAGGTATGTATAGCACTCATCAAAACTAATTACTTATGTTAAGTTTTGTTCGTTAACGTATTCCCTAATAGTGCATCCACATTTATTTTAAAATTACTACTTAATCAATATAACCATCTATCTAACGTAAAGGCGCCTATTACTACAAATATCTACCGCTAATCATTAAAAAAAACAACATTGATAAATTAAATCTCACATCATGAAACTCATATCAAGATAAAGAAAGAAAGTAATACAGTTCTGGAAAAAGGGAAAATAGAGAAATATAATTATTAACATTGTGGATATCCCTGAGAAAACCTTGCAAATCTGCAATTTCTAATATAGAGAAGAACAGAAATACTAATAGTGTAAAAGGCATAACACACATATATATACAAAACCCAGCCTTTAAAGATCGACCTACAAGCACCAGTTCTAAGTCGAAAATAAAAACGAAATACATTTAACTATGATACGTTTAGTTCATCTCAGTCTTCATACTACTACTAGAGTCAGTCCTAAGCTAACGGATTCAATAATCCCATAAGAAGAGGACGCGATTTTTTCAAAACAGAAATCATCGAAAAGCTTCGACTCAATATATCCAATTTCATAATACACATCTCTAGAAAAATATTTAGGTATATCAGCAACAAGTTCATTAAAATTATCAAATATTGTAATATTCACAGCATTTTTGATATGTTTCTTTCCCTTATAATTATTTACATCTATTTCACTTACAGCTATCATCTCTTCTGTGATATGTTTTTGTGCGTAACCTAAAGCGAGTGCATCGTGCAAAGTTTCCAAATTTACAGCCACTACTTGTTGTTCAATAAATTCATCATAATTTTCCAAAATAGATACAAAATCGATATTTAAAAAATATCTCTCTTTAGAAAAAGGAACCACATCTAATGCGTTCGATGGCGAAATATCTTTAATATTATTTAGTTTATCGAATAAACTCGATATAAAATTGACGATATTAATGAAAAAAGTGAGAGTTAGAAAGAAAACTGTATTCTTGAGGTTCTTAAAGTTGTAAACGATAGTGAAGAGTATGATGAGGATATAAAATTTGAGGTCAGGTCCGTGGGAAGAGATAGCCGAGCTGGGTGGAGTGGGGTAGACAACGTCGACTTCAGCAATTTTGAAGATAGAGAGGAGAAGGTGGGAAGAGATGTCTTCGTGTTGTGAGTTGATACGGGACTTCACGACTTTGAGAACATCGATGCATTCCTCCTGCGAAATAAAATTGATCACCTTATACCAAACACCTAAAAGTAAAAAGAACTGGTAATATTATGCTGATAGTCTGCCACTGCCTCTACTAACATCATCCATATAAAAACTCATTATATCATACAATCACCATTACAATCACCAAAAATCATTATATCATACAATCACCAACTTAAACACATACCTTTTCTCTGTCAAGCATTGCCTCGCCAGCATCCTTCATCATTTCTTGTTCCTTCGGAGGGACGCTCGCGGATATTATGACATTCTCGTTGCTTATGTTGAACAAAGTCAGCGTGCAGTTTGTCTGAAATTACAAATGACTTATTATGATCAACAAGAAAAGGAGAATAATCCAGATGCAGAACAAAAAAAAAACTTCATTGAAAATGGGTTTCTTTGATTCAGATTTTAATTAATAAACATTTCTGGGTATGGTTGGTAGTAATTATTTTACAACAAAGTCACAAAATAATATTTTTACTTTTGGTCTACTATTAATCCTAATTTTGACGTTTTTCTGAGTAGATATTTGAGTAGAATACCAATTTTGACGCTAATCAGATCAAGACTTAACTTTGACTATTTAAAATACGAATCGGGCTTTTGAAGAAAGCAGACAACAGTCGAACAACATTAATGAACTGATGACACTAACCCCACCACGGCTGACATAGTGCATGTACTGCTGCAATAGCCTCACAGCATCTTCAGCTCCTAGGCCAGTATGCGGTCTAAGCAGCGACTCATCAACTGCACTGAATCCAAGAAGAAGGTAAACTCCTTCTGGTAGTTTGTATTCTCCTGAAAATAAGGACTCTGTCAGTCTACGAGAAAGCCTTCGACTAAGTCAAACTTGAGCAGTGCGACAGCGCTACTGAAAGTATATCAAAGTGTTGAGGTGTAAACAGACTCAAACGAAACCTTTTATCAAGACGGCTTCTTGCGTTGCGAGTAAAATGGAGTGAGACAGGGAAACATTATTCCTCCAGAACTGTTCATTTAGTGCTTTTGAAAGGACAGCAGCAGGAATCACATAAGACTATCTATGAGCACCTTTGATCAACATATTACATGAGCACCAAGAAAAAGACAAAAAAAGATCAGAAGTCATTAATGTTTTATCTCTTGTCACCAAAACTGTTATCTTTGGTGATGGTGTAGTCTTGTGCAGTAGCTGCGTCTCCTGTACGCCTGGTACGCTGGAGCCACGTACAAATAATGAGCTAGACGAGAAGATCACGGGTCACGAGAGACACAGTCCATCTTGTAGGACACTTATAGAGACAACTCGTAGACGCATAGGTCTGTGCACAGGACCATACAGAAGGAAACACTGATATAAGCTCTACCTGGGTTAGGCCTCATGCAGATGAAAGATCCTGAGTAGCAGTAGCAGCGTCCTCTGTAGGCTTGGTACGCTGGAGCTGCGTGCGAGTAGTGAGCGAGACGGGAAGAGCACGGTGCGCGAGGAACACAGGCCACCTTGCAGGACACTTGAAGAGACACTTCGCAGATGCAGAGGTCTGTGCACTCGGCCAGTTCTGCTGATCTGTACAGCTGGAATAATCAAAAAGCTGGTATTAATACAGTTTAACTACAGGCACAGGAAAGGAATACAGCCTCCTGGATAGGAATATGATATTTTAGAACAATGCTCAATAATTGTTTTTAAAATTGAACTAAGAAGAGTATTAATGAATGTATAACACTGCTGATTCTTCTAACTTTTGCATGCGGTAAAGCTAATCATGACTGTACTTCTATTATACTCACTCGTCGAGTCTCCCCCATCTTGATATATTGCGCCTGATCATCGTTCTCCGGCTTCTTCACGATACAGTACTTCGCTGGCTCCATGGTCGTCGTTGGCTTCGGTGTGGTCGTAGTCGTGGTTGTCGTGGTCGTGGTTGTAGATGTGGTTGTCGTTGCCTTGGTTGTTGTTGTGGTTGCTTGCGTGGTCGTCTCGATAACTGGTTCCGAGATTTGCGCGACTTCGTTGGGGCCGACAGTTTGCTCGGACATAGTCGTGATCGGACTATGTTCGTGGTTCCCCTAAAATTAAGGTTTCATCAAAATTATTCATTTATATAAAATGGCTCGCTTTGTTCACCTTTGACATACCTAAGCATTATAACTAAAGGCATAAGTTTACACACTATTTGAATTCGATGCTGATTGCTTCGATAGAGAATTTTACGTTCACTCAGTAAATTTCTACTGTAAAATGAAGTAGGCAGACTTCGTTTTTTCTTCTAAATGTACGAAATTATATCGCTCTTTCACAAACTGGGAATTAAAAAGGATTCGCTTCGCTCGTTTTATGTCATTCTTTGTAAAAAGGTTTTTTCACGTACCGTACTATTCGTATACCGTATAATTCCCATTTTACAATATAAATGATCTAATTCACAACAGCTTTTGGAATAAGACTTCTTAAAACATTCTCAAATATGTTACCTACATTCTATTAAAGCTTTATGCTTAGCTAGCTAGATAAGCATGTACCTAGTGTACCTACCTCACTAACCTGCACACTCACAGGGAAGTGCGAGCCGTGGGTGGTGTGCTTGTGGTGCGTAGTGGTGCGATGGTACACCGACTCCGGTGCTACCGTTATATAACGGATTCCGTTGTCGAAGGGCGTCGTGGTGAGGATTGAACCGTAGGTCTTTTGATGGTAGTCGCTTTGGGATTCCACTGAAAAGATCAACAAGATTTATGAGATTTGAAAGAGGTCGTTTCTGCTAAATCGTTTTAAGCCAACTTAGTGGTAGAGCATAGCCAACATAGTTTTGCTCAATGGAGCTACTCGTAGTTAACAGTTTCCTTGGGTCCTGTGTCAAGCTATTTGAACTTTCACATAAGCAGTCGATAGCAGCAGATATATAGATAGATCACACTTTATTGTACACCACATATTATGTTGCTTACAAATTCAGCAAATTACAAGCTTATCGCGGGAGAACAATGGGCGGTCTAGTTAGCAATTTCGGTTTTGAGATTATTATATCGTTATTTGCTTTATTAAATGGTGTTCTTTATAGGATCTAAAGATCTTAAGTCCCAGTTTCATGTGCGTCAACATCAAATTCTTCACATCAGCTAATCTGCGATGGTGGTCTCTTAACTTACCAACACAAGGGTTCAGCCACAACAGCCGCTGCCAGCCAAGACAGTCATACAGCTGGGCGAAGTCAGTGCCCCTGCAGGCACAGGCAGCTCGGAGCTGGGTGCCCAGCACAGCGACCACGGCAGCACGGCAAGCTGCAGGGGATCCAGCACAGCCTTGGGTCACAGCATCCACGGCACACCATTGCTCGTAGTTTTCAAGGCGGATTCTGGATATACGAGATGGAATATGAACGGAATTGCGCACTTCAAGACTTAATGCGGAGCGCATCAGGATCCTTCACTCTGATAAAGACTCTCGGATTAAGTCGAAACAGTTGGTGTCCACATAGTACGTAAAATAATTCCCGTTTATACAAAATGTTAACGACCTATTTCCCTTAGTGTATATACGCAGATCCGTGAGGATACCAAGTAGGGATAATCAGGGACAAACCTCAGCATAATATTTGGCACCTGTCAAATATAATGCTGAGACTTGCCACAACAAAACGTGGATAACCACGTTTTGTATCAGGTAGTTTGCATTCCACGTGGCAGGTCGCAAGTCCATCTCAGCTTATTAAAGAAAAGTTTGAATTGAATTGAATAAACGAATATCCTCAAGCCAGCATCCAGATAATGTAGAAATGACCAATCTTCATCTATCAACAGTTAACAGCCATGTATGCTTGAAATATTATAATCATCACCATCAATATATTATTACTAGCTTCTGCCCACGGCTTCACCCGTGTGGTACCCGAATATAAAGAAGCCTATGTGTTATTCTTATGTATAAGCTATTTACTGTAAAGTTACATCACAATCCGTTCCGTAGTTTTTGCGTGAAAGAGTAACAAACATCCATCCTCACAAACTTTCGCGTTTATAATATTAGTAGTATATAAAACCGTTGCGTGGTACACTAACTGATTAACTGACTAACTCAGTGTCAATTAACGCAAAGCCGTGATACCTAGAGATCTGACATTTGGAAGGTATGTTCCTTTTGCAAGAAGAAATATTGTTTTTAAAGTTCACCTCTGGTTGATCCAGTGGGTCAATTAAGTTTGTATAAGGAAAAACGTTGCGGGGCCTTCCACTAGTATGGTATAAAAACCCTCGACCTTCATCAGATGAACTATGGTTGGTGGAATGCAAAACCTACAATTTCTTCCGGCTTGTAGGATGTCATATGGTACCGATATTTCGAGAACTGCTAATCTAGAACAATACCCACCCATATTACTGCCCTTGTTGCAATGCGACCTTTTCAGAATAGCGACCTTCAGACATCGACCACCGAGTGGCACTTTTATATTTATAGGCTTTTTTCATGAAAACGTCTATTCTCATTTACTGAAAGGTTTTAGTAAAGGTTAAAACTACGATAAAGTTACCAAAAATAAATAAATCTTTGGTGAACAGTGCGTTTAAATATTGCATGATTTGACTTATCAGTCTATGATCAAGGTACTACCGAAATAAAGGACTATCCACAGATATTTGTGTCATGTCAGAGGTTAGCACTGACTGGTTAAGCGATTTCGATATTTATTCATATCCCAGCCCTACAAAAAACCATCTAATAGATCTAGCTTTTTCGGGGAAAAGTCCCCGTAACAAGGGAAATAATGAACATCCCATTGTCACTGAAATTTTCATAACGGACCTAAATACTAATTACACAAGGCAGGTTTTAGGTACAGTAGTTAGCTTAGCAAAGCTAGTATTTAGTACTAAGACGACAACGTATGCTCACTTCTGTGCAAAACGCAGGCATGTGCCAAATATAATGATTACATTTGTATCATACTTACTCCCTACGGATCCTTATAGAGAACACAGGCCTGAGCAAGCATGTTAGTTTAACTACGACGTTATAAATAAACAAATAAATAAATAAACAGACAGACATAAAATAGTATGTCTGTCTCAGTTCCTGGGCAAGGCTTAGTTTTCTATAGTATTTTTTGTACCACCAAGGTGGTATACAAGCATACGGACCCATCTTTTGGTATGCAGTTATCGTAGTCTAGGGACGCATCACGCACGCGATGCCGGCCCTTAAAAAAATATGAAAATGCTTTTTCTGAAGAAACTTGTATTGTAGTCTCTAATATTATACTGCACTATAGTGTTATTTTTTAACCATTAATTCACCAACAAAATGCTACGATAAAAATCACTGAAATAATCAAATTAGAGTAACTCGTTTAACATTATTTAGTGCGGTTCGCGGGACATTGGCAATGATTACGGATACTCATCGAGCATATAACACAATTATGTGTAAACTACTGGTATAATTTTTAACTAACCGATTGCTGTGTTTGTGTGTTGTACCTATTTATTTATTAAAACTGTCCGGAAAACTTATTCAATTGGTAGATCTTTTCGACGAATTTTGTTTGAAATTTTAAAATCTGTAAGATAAGAACAGTTAAAAGAAATATTGTTGTCGTTTATTATACGAACAAATCTCAAACTGAATCTAGACTAGAAGAAGTCAAAATATAGGTATACTGATCAATGTACCCAGAGAGGGTGCAGAGAACGTCAAAAAAATACGCCAAAAAATATAAAATATATAAAAAATACCCTTATGTATTCTGAACTATCAGGGGTACCAAACCGAATGGCTAGAAAAATGAAAAATAACGTATATTTTACATGTATAGGTACGTTTACACGCCTGTTTCCCGGAGGGGTACGCAGAGACCACAGATTTGCATTTTCTAGGAACCTGCCACACTTCTTTTGCTTCATTCATCCTCATCACATTCTTTGTACAAGCTCGTCGGTTTATAGTATTCTTGACTTGGCCCTTCTCCAAAGGTTTGTTTGCTAATTTTAGACTTCACAATATTAATATTTTAACCCGCAGGAAACTTTTTAAAAGCTGTAAGTACGTAACGATTGGAATGTAGATACCGGTGTTGTGACGTAAATGTGGTATCTGAAGCTTAAAGATTTTGCAAAAAAAAATCTTACGACATAAATCTGTGCATACTTGAGGTTCCATCGATTAACGGTTCATGAATTTCCCTTGAAATCATTCCCTGTCCCACATTTTAGCTTAGTCCATGCTTGAACGTTTGTTCGATTTATTTCGGCGTCCAATCGGCCGTGGGTAATGCTTTGCAGGATTGTTTTGTGCAAATACTGGATATTTCTACGCGGAATGGAAGCGTTACCGTTTGGCAACTGAGAAAAGCCGGCAATTTATCTCTATCCGACCAAGTTTATCGAATTCACCTAAGTCTGGAGAGGCAGGGCATGATATGAAAATAGTACAGTACTAAGCCCGACCATAACTTGGATAGGCGTAGATAGACAAAAAGGCCTTTACATTAATTTCATACGACCTACCTAATTATTACATACATACATATCACGCCTGTTTCCCGAAGGGATAGGCAGAGACCAATGATTTTCACTTGCTACGCTCCTGGCATACCTCTTTCGCTTCATTCATCCTCATCAAATTCTTCATACAAGCTCGACGGTTTAGTGTGCTTTTGACCTGGCCTTTCTCTAGAATATCTCCAATTTGGTCAGAGTATGTTTGCCGAGGTCTTCCTCTTCCAACTATTCCATTCACGCTCGCCTTGTATACTTGTTTTGTTAATCTTCTTTCGTCCATCCTTTCTATATGCCCAAACCATCTCAACATACCTTTCTCAACTCTCGTTACTACATCTTCATTCACTCCACACTGCTCTTTGCTCTTTTACCATGCTGTTCCTCACTCTATCACTCAAAGTTACACCACACATACTCCTCAAAGCTCTCATCTCCACTGCATTCACTCGACTTTGATGTTTCTTCTGCCATACCCAACCATACCTAATTATTAGTTGCAAAAAACCGGTTTTCTGATTTCCCAGGCAACTCTAGTCGCCTGCCTAGATAGGATTGGTTTTCATTGCTCTGGTCTGTTTGTTTATTTGTGTTTTGATGACTATAGCTAGTATCACAAAGTATCTATTCACTGTCACAAAGCTCTATATGCAAATTGTTTTTGAGCTCACATCAATTTGGAGTTTGAAATGCAAACTGAACTGAATTTCAAATGAAAATGAGAATGCGTATTGTATCAGCACCAATGCCTGGAGTAGGTAAGTATTTTGAATGCGTGTGCATCCATCGATCACTACTTAAGCTAGGTAGACTTCACACTCAGATCGAGAGTTAGACTGAGATATTGGCCCAGTTTATAAGGTAAGGTTATGACGGCTAATGAAGTTTTTTCTGTCTTCCCTGAAAATCATCTGTCTTTCCTAAAAAATATAATCTGGGTCTTTCAAGGTACCTAAGAGTGAATAGGTAACCTTCATGCTCCATCGTCAGCCATATTACTTACCATCAGACAAGGTTATGACCAAATGAAGATCTATTATTGATTTTAAAAAATCTCGTAAAATTTAAAGAAAATCTACTCAACGTCTTTCCAAAATAATGTTTCGCACTTATCCATAGAAAAGGAGAAAATAGATTATTACCCTATTATTTAATTTCAATTGGTTTTTCTTATGTTATAAACACAATGAAAAATCATGTTCATAACTTTTCTTAGTTTCAAAATTCTTACAATATTTTGTATGCATACCAAAACGCAATATTTCTATTAAAACTTTGTCCTAGTTCGTTCGTACTATAAAAACAAAAATCGTTCTCTTACACACAATGACCCCCTGAACAACTTATTGTTCGGGGGGTCATTATGTGTTAGAGAACGTGCAGTGGCGATATGGCAATACGATGATATCCTATTTCACAAAATTGCGTCTAGTTGAAGACTCGGTTCATGAACGTGAATGTACGTCAATTCAAATGGACGTACCATTTGAATTTTGTGTACAAACTAAACTTACCGGCATTCGGGTTCTTCGCGGCATGCGTGGGCAAGAATATGGCAGGCAGGCAGCGGAGATCCCACGGCTGGGCGTTGAGCGCACGAAGGGTGGAGACGTTCCTGCGCATTCATGCACGAGTCCTCGCGGTTGTCGGTTTTTCTGGAATTTTGTTATAAAGATTTGCTATTTGTGATTTGATTATGTCTCGAAGGCAAACAGTCCATTAGCTCTAATAGTATGAGCACCGGTTTTTTCACGGAATTATTTCGCTTGCTTCACTCGCCTTCGACATCTACGTATAAGATGAGATCCTTGCTCTATAAGCTAAGTCCTAGTAATAGAGCGCCTTTGAATAGCTCGTCCGGGGAAGTACTACCACGATGCCTATCTCTGCTACCAAGCCGTAATGCTCGCACGGCTGTGTTCCCGTTTGAAGGGTATGGGTGCCGGTGAAATTACAGCACATGAAATTTATCACCCGTTATCTCTCGTTAGGGTTGGTAACGCGCGAGTGATACCTCTGGTGTTGCAAGCATTCATAGGTTACGGTAACCGCTTACCAACAGGTGGGCCGTATGCTTGTTTGCCACTATAGTTGTATTTAAAAAATACCGGACAAGTGCGAGTCAGACTCGCCCACCGAAGGTTCCGTACAATTTTGTAGGTACATATTATAAATAGTTCAGGAATCGAGTCTCGCAGTTTTTTCCGAGCTTTTCCCGAATATCAGTTTCCAAAACCACGAGCAATAACAAATGTATAGTTTGCAGATTTTCCCTGTATTTGTAGTATAAGGCGATATTACTTGCCAAATTTCATAGTTTTAGGTCAAAGGAAAGTACCCTATAAATTTTGTTCCCTTTAGAGTGTTAAAATATACGTTTGTTGCGGCATAAACGACCGTATCTTTTTATTACGTTAACTTAGAAGTTTGATTTTTCACAGCTTCAAGGGATCTGGGTATATGGTTTTAATTTCAACTCGATACCTCCACGCTTTCCCGATATAAAGGGTATTGACAGACAGACGGACAACAAAGTGATCCTATAAGGATTCAGTTTTTTCCTTTTGAGGTACGGAACCTTAAAAACATTGCACGACGTCAATGACTTACTTGGTATAGAACTTACTTGCAGAGACAGAAGGCAATCTCTGTGTTCCATTCCACGTCTGGTTTCCTGTAGAAAGCCCTTAGTGCAGTCATACAGCCTTCTCTATCGCAATCGCTGTTATGGCATTTCTGCAGGACGGGAGTCAATGACGTCACGCACTCGGAGTCTTTGATGCAAGCATCCAGGGCGACGTGGCAGGTTGACTGGAGGGCCACCTTCTCCTCACCTGATTTACCATTCTCTTTGCCAATCCTCTCTGCAGGTTTAGGTAAGAATTTGTTAGATGGTGACTATAATGTTCAATAATTTCGATCATTTGCTAGCTGGTGACATGTTATTGTTGGAAACATTAGACTTGTGCTTATCCTACCCGGTAAGAGCTGATAATACCTTAGTCATTGTTTTCAGAACTGCTATGAAAAGATCGCAACGTTTTTACACTATAACACTAGTTTAAAAAAAAAACCTATTTAATACATTATGTTTCACTATTTCAAAATAATCACCCTAAGTAAGTATTTCTTTTTAATTTGCTACATTTTCATGTTTTCTTCTTTATTCGCATAAAATTAAAACGCTCTAACAATATTTTTTTATAATCGTTGACATTCAAGGCACATTAGAAATTTCTGTGTTCTTTGAACAAAAATAATAAAAAATAAATATATAGATAATTAAAATAAAATACATAAATAGGACAAATTAAATAAAAATAGAAAATATAGTGTGTGGTTTATCAAAAATAGAATAAATGCTCATGCCAAGACAAAGTACAAGTATAATTTACAACTGTGTGTAAGATTCATATAAAAAAACAACATGTGTGAATAACAATATTTACTTGTGGAAAACCAATGAGTTTGACAATGATTTCAACCAGAAGCGTCGTCAATCGACATGCTTTCGTGTCGAAAAAATGGTACCTAAGTATTAATGGAACATGCAATTTGCAAAGTGAGCGAAAAAGATTCCATTAAACGTACTGGATGCCTTTGTTCCCTCAATCGATAAGATTAATCACCCAGAAGATAGAATTCTGAAACGTTACCGGAAATCCCCGAGTATAAGCGTCTTTGCTAAATCGCTCCTTCTTATCTAAAACTTTTAAGTCTAAAATTTTACTGGGATAGGAAGCAAACTTCTGGGAGGGAACTACAATCTCTAGATTCAATTTAATCTAAGCCAAGCTAATTTCCCATTTTTACTATCTGTATTACTAGTGTACGTACTAAGAGTGCTCAGGGGTTGAAAGTGATGGAAATAAGAGCACTTGGTTCATGAAAGTGCCGAAGAATGTTATGACCGGTCCATGAAGGTGACCTGCCTATGTACAGACTCGAAGCTCGGTGTGTCTTACGATATCTATGGTTATAGTTAGGTTTTGTGTGTAAATCTATCGCATAATCTGTAGACTAATCTTCTTTTCAAACTCTCATCATCTATTCTCAACAGCAGTCTAACTGCCATATTCAATATTCTATCAATACCCAGCCGACTGTTACCATGTAGTCATTTGTTTATGTGAGGAATATGTTGTAACTGCCGGCGAAGTATTGATGATTCCAATAAAATAATGGTAGTTTACAATTTTGCAATAGGGATAGAAGTCTTACCGCGTGAGCTCCAGAAAGATTAGTGGACGAGATCAACCATACGTACGGTTTTCATCAATGTATCCTGGTCCATAGACAGTCTTGGTCGCGTAGAGGGGGTCTTCGCTCCCCCCCGGCTCATGGTTCCACCGGTGGTTATGATGCCCGTGGGGGTTGTAGTGAGGACTTGCATATCGGTGGACGTGTGACATAATTTTGTCCGGGGCTATCAGGTTCCCATCCTGCGTTATGGACATACCGCCGATCCACGAAGTCATGCCCGTTCCATTCCGATTCGCGGTCCATCCGTCTGACATCAGCTTTACTGGAATTTCATCCATGGAATCGCTTAGCGGTTGCTACCTCCACGACCAACCGTAGCGCGACCAGACCCTTCGTATCACCAGAGCCATCGCGCCGGCCAATCGTCACATATTTAGAATAAAAGAGCCCTACATTAATAAAAGATAAAACAACATCGGCAGACGGTACGACATTCATTGGGCAAAATAAATCTGGCGAGATAGAAATCTCTTAGATAGTGGACCCAGTCGAACTATAAGCCAAGTCTATGCCGCGCAGTAACCATAGAGATCGTAGAAATAGAGTTGCAGGACTACATGCAGCATGCACAGAGCTCCACATGTAGACTTTCGAGGCGAGGTGAATGCGATTGCACGAATGAAAGTCTAAAGTGGAAAAGGAAAGGAAGTTAAAGAAATCTTAAACATGCAAGCAAAGTAGGAGCGAGTACTCATCAAATATTCATACTTTAAGAAAACCTTAACAGCCTAAGCTAAGTCCTCAACTATTTAAATGCGGGAGTAAAATCTGAATCTGTATCATTATTCATCAAATGGGTTAGCCTTTTTGTTTGAATGTGGAACCGTGGAGTTTTCAAACAGTCTAAAGCTAAGATCGTGATTTCTTCAATAGTGTCATAAAAAAACAACGTAGTCGTAAATAGTATTTGAAAACCACGCTCCTACCTTACGTCATGAAGCCAATGTGAAGCGTGCAGTGCTAGAGGCGACGGACGGACAGAGACACACAAAGAAAGAGAGAAGAGAAGAGGGTGCGGCGGCGGCTCACCGTGACGGGGCCGAGGGGGGCGCGGGGAGAGGAGGGCGGCTCGGAGGAGGCTGGCGGCGGCGGCGCGCGTCATCAGGCGGGTGCCATTTTCAGTCAGCAACAGCAGCGTGCCGTCGGGAGCAGCGTAGCGCGTCAGAGGAGGAGCAGACGTCCGCGCGCTGACCCTCGGAGCCTCGAACAGCGCGAGCACTGCTGGCGGGCATTCACCCCACGCCACCGCTGCCCCACAACACTTTACCGACTAGGTCAGGCCCGTGCGCCGCACTGAATACCCTCAATGGAAGCCGGTGCATCCGTTGAGAGTACTCCCAGAGACAAGGTAAGGGTAGTGTATGCTCTCGATCACCGAAGGCCGAAGGTGTGAAGCCAAGAGTTGGGTAACTGCGGGCATCTGTATGGTGTGTAGGTCAGGAGTACACTAAAAACAAGCTCGGTGTCCGTGAAACATAAACGACAGCCTGGTGTGGTAAAGTACTGATCTAAGTCAATCCTAAGGCCTAGGCATCTAGTTTGTGTTAAAATAAAAAAGGCACGTATAAGAAACCAATTAGAAAAAACATAAAATAATAATACATAAAATCAACTAATAACACGTTAACGGCTATGGAGTCGAGTCTAATACTCGTACTCCTCTGAAGCGTTTGACAGTGTGAGTGTTGTGGTTTTCATGAATACGTTTTGTATTTGACTTGTAGCATAATATACCTACTCCTTAATAACATCAACAAACTCATAAACGCCGAAAATTGTGATAGTTTTGTGATATTTCATGTTTGTTATCGTGGGTAATTCCGCTAGGTATATTACTAGGTCACACTGAGTTCATACGAGTATTATACACATAATACATTGTTTAGTGTAACATTACGAATATACTTGAATATTATGCATATTGAACACTTAAAGCTATGCTATACCAATAGTTTTATACACGGGCTCTGAGTGAAAAAAATGAATAACCTATTCAAAGTTGATCAAAAATCTTAGACCATCATATTGTATAATTAACGGGAAAAAAACTTAGTTATCTGATTACCGCCGCTAACAGGAGACTGAAAGGTATTTTTAACGGGAATATTTTTCCCGGCTACTTTGATAAAGTAAGCAGTTGTTTGTTCCCACCACAATGTAACCGAATGGGGCAGCCATGTTGTATTTTAAACGATGGACAGTTTCGAAATTATATTCTCATATAATAAATAACAGAAAGGAGAAGGTAGAGATCTAAAATTTATTGGTTGTGAATTAATTATAATTATTATTTATTAAAATAGCACAGACTCTTATATGCCAAACGTTTTGGTACATTCACACCATATTTATTATATCCAACTAAATGTCTACCTATTTAGACGGATTTTGTGTGAAGGCGTATCAGTCAGTACATAATCACTCCTTTTATAGGGACTAGGGCATGCAATATTCAATTCCGGAACTGAATTTCAATGCTGGGAACCTAGTTTCGGAATTCCGGAACTAGTTCCGGAATTGTTTTTTGTTTTTATTTTTCTGTTTTGAGGATAAGAACGATCAAATAACTTGTGTTATAGTATCAGTATTTTAATAAACGCTAAGCAATATAGAATATTAATAAAAAAGTACGATATTACACACTTACACACGCACGCAGTAGGTAATTATTTTCACATAAAAAGTTGATGATCAATATAATTAAAAAACCAATATTACTTATTAATTTTATGAATCTGCAAATATTTGTCTCAGGTCTGTCTTTTTTCAATGTAGCAGTATGTATTTACAGCAAAAAAATGTATATACCTAAGTAGTATAGTCATGTAGTTCCCATAATACAAGCTCTGCTTATTTTGGGGCTAGATGGTGCTATGTGAAAAATGTCCAGCAGTATTTATATCTACTATTTATTTACTCTCAATACTCTCAGGCAGGACACACAAAATATATTTGTATGCTTCTGTCAGATGGACACCTCGTTGTCCTCCGGTATCATATCGTTTTTTCTACTTTGACAAACTCTGCATAGTCAAAATTGGTAGATACAGATGGATACTTGCGGATTATCTTGCATTTATCCAGTTCCTTGTCTAGCGGTTCTTGTAGAGTTGGTTCTTCGACTGAAACGTCTTCGTCAGAAGACGATGACATGTTTGTTTTGGGCTTGGAGGGTACTGCATTTGTAGGATTAGGCTAACTGTGAGTTTTGTACTGGCGTAGTAAATTGACGATAATCTCAGAAATTTTCTCGTTATTTGGTTTAGGTAAAATATTAATGTAAAACCCACTGACTTTGATTTAACTTTGATAAAAAGTAAATAAAATAAAATAAGAAGACCAAATATGACCAACAATGAAGCAGCAACACCAAAAACAAGGTATTGTATCCAAATCTTATTCCTAAGTTCATTTACTTTGGTTGCTGACTATATTGTACGTAGTCTCCATACTTATTATGTCGCCAGATAAGGTTTTTGTTCGAGTGGACAATTGAACTTAGAAATAATAATGAGGCACTATTTATCATTTTTGAGCTATTCATTTGTTAAATAAATAGGCGATGATAATTATTGTTGATTCAAATTGACTGGAAAGAAAAGCTTTGGACTTGGAAATTTGATTTTAATTGAGGCTTTGTAGAGGTATATTAAAGTTGTTTTCATAATATAAGTACTATTACCCACCAAAATGGAAAGGCCGGGCTTATATACGTTTTAATATGACATACGTAACTACCTTGGTTCAAGTTAGAGTTGCACTATGCAAAGCAACGAGCAAATACGGAACGGAATATCCCAGCTCAGATATGATCAGAGTGAAAAAAAAACAAACAAAATACGTAATACGACTTTTCTATATAATTCTTGTGATTTAATTGAATTGAAATCACACACTATTGACTTTGATTTTATATGAGGTGAACATCGTCTACTCTTTGGGGTGAACGAGGACAAATAAGAACGTATGCTGCCAGGGCTTGACAGGATTTTTTAAACACTTTTTGACTGTACCTAACTATTTATTCATTCATTCATTCAGAAGCAAGCGGAGGTGGTTCAAGACAAGAAAGATCGAGTAATATCCGTTCCGCTCAGATTATGTTGTTACTGGCAAGAAAACGGTGAATGAGAAAATCCATTCTAAACAAACTCTGTCTAATTAAATCGAAGCTTTTTATCATATTCTTTAGAAAAATCATAGTAGGTAGGTACAGGGTATCCCAGATTATGTATAATATCCCGTAGGTAGTTATTGTATACAAATTAGTTAATAGCTTCAATTACATACTTTTCGATATTCGAATATTTTCATTTCAGGAAATGGTGATAAAAAACAGCGGTTTTGGTAAATATACACTCATGGACATAATTAGAGGAACGAAACAAAAAAGAGACAAATCGGAACGGAAACAATTTTTTTTGTATGTACCTAAGTGTAGCAATTATTTTAAGCACTTTATTAATTTTAATCGTTTCTAAAATGTCATTTACGTACCGAGCCGCAGTCAGGGATCCATTTTCTACGATGTGCAACTTCGTACGTGCCCCTATGCAAATACCGCCCCATACCATTATTGACCCTCCACTATATGACTCTCTTCCGATAATGTTACACTGAGCGTATCTTTCTCCGGATCGTCTCCAAACTTTAACCCTTCTATCATCTGGCTTAAGACAAAACCTAGACTCGTCAGTGAACAATATTTTCCCCCAGTCATCATCATTCCAGTTTTGGTATGAGCGAGCAAAGTTAGCCCGAACTACTCGATGATCTGTGGTAAGTAAGAGTCCTCTAGCTGGCAAGTACGTCTTTATTCCAGCTTCTTTACTACTAGTGAATTTATCAAATAAACGAAAAAAACAAATGAAACCCTGAAACAAAAGACTATTGTAATTCTTTAAGTAATTCTTTTTTAAAATTATATATTAAGGTATATGTGGTCAGTTTGTACTTAGAACTTTTTGTACATATTTCAGTCTTTTTTTTCGATTGATGAAGCGTTCCTCTAAATAAGTCAATAAGTGTATATTAAATTAGATGATTACGGTATTCGACACCAAACATCCAAAAAACTGCAGTTTTTTTTTCTCTTTTTTCCATGAATGTTTGTTTTTTTTCATAAGCAAAAACTCTCTTTCGGGTTGTTCTAGGAACACATATAAAACCAATCTATTAACAATGAAAGGAAAAGTTCGTGTCAAAAGGAAAAGGAGCGTAAAAAGGTTTTTGTAAACCTCAAAGTGCCCTTCACACAAAAAATGAATGGTAGGTACCTTTTTGTTTCCTTATAAAAGCGCGGTTCTTGAAAACCGCAAATTAATATTCGATTGGTGTTACGAGTGAATTTTGGGGTTGGTGTGAAAAATCGCTTGTTATTTCACAAGAATTCGACATTCACTGTCGACCTCTGTGGCGCAGTGGGCGAAGGCCCGCCTGAGACGCAGAAGATTGCGGATTCGATTCCCATCGCAGGACCATTGTTTGTATGTTCTGCAAATATTTGGTGTTTTCTATGTATAATTTGTATGTATTTACAAAAAAGTTGCTACATGAGTAGTATATCAGTCATGTAGGTACTTGGTTCCCATAATACAAGCTCTGCTTAGTTTAGGGCTTAGATAGAATACTGTGTGAAAAAATACCAGCATTTTTTATTTATTCATCTGTCATTTGAGTTGTTCTCTTCTTCTTCTTCTTCTTGGCGTTGTCACTTTCGGCATTTGCCATTAAAGTATTATGATTATTTTTATTATAGAGTAGTATTTTTTTGATTAAAATTACGGAAACATTTAAAATAAATATAAAATTAAATTATACTTCTAATATTTATAATATTAAAAGGATTAGGGATATGTTTATGCATATAATATATTACAGGTTAATATTATTATTGCATATGAAAGAAGCTAAGGAAAGTCATTTGAGTTGAAAGGAGTTTGAGAATCAATTTAAACTGTTGGATGTACGCCCTTATATTGCCTTATTATCTCCTAAAGTAAAAAAAAAACACGGCCGTAGGAAAACCTATTTAGATAAGCTTTGAACTGAGGGAATCATGGCAAAAAGAGGTCCTCGTCAAGAATGGTTGGATAAAAAAAAGTTTTTATTAATTTGTGTTTGCATTATGTGGTGGTACAGAACCCTTAGAACGCGAATTCAAATTGAAAACCCAAGCCGGTTTTTTAATAGAAGAAGCGGTAGTGTACTTTAGTATGGCAACTTTCGAAAGATTAATTATGTGTCAATTTGCATTAAAAGGCACTTTCATTCATGGCTGAATAATTAACCAAAATATTTACAGAACAAAATACAGATATGCCAGTTATGTCACACTGATGAGTAAAGATAAAAACAAATACCTAACAAAATGCAGGAGCTCCTCCATATTTTCCATGCGAACAGTCAATTCTCCATCAACTCGCCAAATATTTGGCATCGTAATTGGTGAACTCGGGATAAGCCAAATCCATTTATACTGGGCGGCACGATTACGAAAGAAACCCCCTTGTATTTTTATAGCTCTGTACTAATATCCAAAACTCAAGCTGGAGCAAGGAATCTTTTTTATTCCAATCCAAAAACTATCGTGAATTTGATTGAGGGTGAGTGTTCGCGAGGCACTCCCTCCGTGTCGTTCCTGATGAAGACTCTCGGAATGAGTCGAAACTTAGTCGGTGCCTTCACCGATACGTGAAAATTCCCGTTTTTACAATATAAATACCGCGTCTTTCCTGATGAAGACTCTCGGAATGAGTGGAAACTTAGTCGGTGCCTTCACCGGTACGTGAAAATTCCCGTTTTTACAATATGAATACCTACCTCTACTTAAGAAACTGAAATCGTTTAAAATATAATAGTGCGCACAAGTTTAGCTTTGGTTTTGCGTTCCTCTTCATTGTTTGTCACCTTAGAAGTCTGAAAACCAGCACTGCACCTGACCTATTAGGTTTTGGTGCAGCATAATGGTGAGACGGGACCTTTATGACCCCATGAAACACAAAATTAGGTACTTAGTTTGTCTCGTTTCGCTTTGTTTTATGTTAATTAAAACAAAGCGAAACTAGACAACCTGTTTTGTGTGTTTATTATTATTTTGTGTTTCACTGTTATGTCAAGGGGACAAATAAATATATATTCTTATGTTTTCTTTTTCTTAGAAAGAAGAGGGGAAGGACTGCAAACGATGTTCTCCAAAGTTGCACCTAATACATTAGACTGAAGATAAAAAATGTTATTGTATCAAATGTTTGTCAATTTATGAACACAACTGCTCGGCCCGAGCGCTAGACCACGATGGTATATGAATCATTTCACTTCTTGATTATGGCTTTTGTAACTAGTTTAGCACGAAACAGTTGTCAGTGACACTCATTATTATGTAATTACCGTATTAAGTGTAACTCTTTTTGTAACCTACTTAGCATGTAGTAAATGGAATTTTACCTTAACCAAGTTATGTCAAATAAATAAATTATTATAAACATGATATTAATAATGGCTATAGTAACCACAATGATAAATCAATCCTACTAATAATATATATAAATAAAATATATATACTGTTCCGTTACTTACTGGCGGATCAACACATAGCCTAAACCATAAGTCCTAGAAGCATTAAACTTGGAGGGTATATTCCTCTTATGGTGTAAGGGGTATGTATGGTGTACTAAGAAAGGAATTTGGAAAATTCTGCCCCTTAGGGGGTGAAAAGGGCTGAAAACTTTTGGTAAAAAGAAATGATATTCCTTGAACTTACAAACCACATAAATATTCTTCAATCCAAATGATATATTAATATAATTTTCTCCATAAACTACTTCTCTAAGGGGTTGTTGAGGGTGTCCATGTTTGTATGGGAAATTTTAACGAGTGGTCCAATTTGCTTGAAAGTCGGCAAAACCACGCGGGCGAAGCCGTGGGCAGAAGTTAGTATACTATAATTTAACCATTTGTATAAGTACTACCGTCGAACTAGGTTCAAATACGACATCGTATCGTATAGTTTAGGTTGCCCTACCGAGGCGCAGACAAAGGAAATCATTTTCCCAAAACTGAAATTCGTTGTGCACAAATATTAGTGAAGGCGAATTGCGGAATAGAACCAGCGGCCACTCGTCCTAGCGTTTAATTTATGTAAATGAAGGAAAAACAACGAATTGACTACGTAGGATACACTTTGAGGGCCGCTGTCTAAGTAAACAAGGCGTTTTTCCAGCTCGTGCACCAGTGGATTCTTTAATTCGAAAAAATAATGTGCGAAAATACGTCCCGAAAACCGTGAAGGAAAAAAGCATTTCGGAAACTGGCATACCAGTTATGCAATGCTTCATCGGTTAGTAATATGCAAGGGCTTACAAACTATCGCATGGAATGCTAACTTGCAACTCGTGGATAGATCCAAATGTTGCGACTTGCATCTGACAAATCCTTTCTTAGCGTCATCGTAGTTTTGCGTACTGAGTATGTAACTGAGTATGTTCATCATGTGGAATGCAGACATGAGCATGTTTTTTTTATTGGATAAATTAAATTGTATCATTAAGCTTGGATGGATCAATATAATCCTATCCTATCCTACTAATATTATAAACGCGAAAGTTTGGGAGGATGGATGTTTGTTGCTCTTTCACGGAAAATCTACTGAATGGACTTTGATGAAACTTTACAGTAATATAGCTTATACATCAGAATAACACATAGGCTACTTTTTACGCGGGTAACATGCAGGCGAAGCCGTGGGCAGAGGTTAGTATATTAAAAACGATCATAATCGCAGTTAGCCGTGTACGCATCGGTTCAGTAGACAGTGGGTCTTAGTTTTAATATATATATTAATTTCGGTAAACAAAGCATTAACAACGAAGAGAATTCTTAATCAATTTTAAATACTGGAATCAAAAGTTCAACTTCCGCGCTTTTGTACCTCTATAAACAAAAAACAAAATTGATATTAAGGTATTCGACAACATCCAACTGTAGTGTTATTACAAGTAAACGTGTTACCAGGTAGAGAGCAAAAAATGGTACCTATATTGCATCATTAGTATTTATGGAAGAAATTATGCAAACCAAAGATCACGAAATTAAAAAAAACAAGGTATAAAGCAATACTTCAATGAAATATTGATTAAAAGTTATATTATAGAAAATCTTTTATAGCAATAGATGATCATAGAATAAGTTATCAGTGCACGACGCGACGCGGAGGGAGAAAGTCTCACCCTGATGGAGACTCTCGGAATGAGTCGAAACTTAGTCGGTGCCTTCAACGATAGTATAGTACGTGAAAATTCCCGTTTTTACATTATGAATAGTCAAGTTCACAATAGTTTTTGGAATAAAATAGTCAATCTATAAGGAAAAAGTATTTAAACCGAATATCGCGAAAAATTGAAGAAAATACTAGGTATAATGCAATACTTCAATCAGATATAAATTCCCACCATCAAAACGGTCATAGACAATGGTAATTACCAGGCACAGATAAGTAAGTTGCCTTTCTTAATTCTAAATTATGAAGATTTTGAAACCCTTTAAATATCATTTCAAGTTCTATGGCCCCAATCAAGCCGTGATTCGTGCACTTTGCCCTTTTATCGTCTGTGGAAGTTTGCTCAGAATCTTGCTTGAGTAGCTTATGAACCGGTCAATCTTGATGTTCCCAGTTTAATTGTAGAAATTTATTTTGCGTCAAGGTTTTTTTTCAGATCAGCTTAGTGCTAATACACACAAGGTATCTCTGTGTCGTGGGTATCAGAAACTATGAGTACCGTGGTACTACAAAAATCTATACCCGGAACTAGTGGTGGGTCCTCAGCAAGTGTGGTACCACTTTTGTAGCTACACACTTTTTCGAAACGAGGCATCACTATTTTCGTTTGGACGAGCTAGCACACCTGCACACTAACACAATTGCACAATTGTGCTAGGCGCGAGGCGCGAGGTGCGAGCCGAGCCGCGATGAAAGATCGTGTTGGCTCGCAAAATGCGCCTCGCACATAGCGCTCCACTCCAGTACCACACCACACAACATGCACAGTGCACACTGTGTTCCCAAGACTGCCTCACTCAACTATGTTTACAAACTGCCTCGCTGCTTCGTTTCAATTGTGGTACCACAGTGTGCTCGCTCAGTTGTAAAACTGAGCCCCTCGCACGATCCTCGTTTTCAAACAGTGTGCTATCCATGACTACCCGGAACAAATATCTGCAGAATATACAAACATTACCCAGGAACAGTTGATGAACTAGTATGATTTAAATTAAATGCTTCGGCAAATTTCGTATATCATCGGAAATACGAACGCTCAATAGTGATATTTATCTAGAGCTGTAACAATTACTAGCTTCTGCCCACGGCTTCGCCCGCGTGGTACCCAGATAAAAAGTAGTCTATGTGTTATTCTGATGTATAAGCTATATTACTGTAAAGTTTCATCAAAATCCATTTAGTAGTTTTTGCGTGAAAGAGTAACAAACATTCATCCTCACAAACTTTTGCGTTTATAATAGTAGTAGGATTTATGCCTGAGGATTGGTTTTTCATGTCTAACATGAAAAAGCAACGTGATTTCACAATACGTATGATTTCAGTTTTATAAAGTTGCTTAAATTGTTCCCTGCTTCAACGATTTGTAATTCTTCTACTTATTTTTGACCATCTTCTGTTCTCGTATCACCAGTTTTTTCTTGGCCACCTTGCATGAAGTATGTAACTGAATTTCTAAGGATAATATAAAATCAAAGTGTTCAAAATAAAGATCGTGACTATATGGATGATTTTGCTACAAAATTTATAATCATATCGTATTATTTCGATCTTGGTGGCGGCGGCGGTTGAGTAGCCGGCTGAGGTTCGATTCCCGCTGCGGGATAAATGATATTTGTTCCGTGTCTGGGTATCAGACACAGGGAATTCTAGTGTGGGGTCAGGACTGTTCTATTGGGTGTTTTATTAATATTTCCTTATGTTAACGACTGTTTCAGAAGTCACAAACTTTGTAAACACTTTGTCGACACAGTTTTATTATTCTTCTTTGTTTGCCTGTTTTGAACAAATGAGGGATTGTTTATTTTGTTTTCCATGATTCGCTGAAATGATAAAACAACATGGAGGATTTCAACAGTCGGCTAATTTTACCACACTGTTTTCTTTTATAACGATAAAAATCAGAAACAAGAACCAACTTTCTAAACCCCCCCTTTTCATTAGGCATCCAAGAAAAATAATATGAAATTTGAGAAGATATGTTATGAATTAACAACTAAATAATGCTGGACATTTTTCACATATCATTATCTAGCCCCAAACTCAGCAGAGCTTGTATTATGGAAACTACATGACTGATATACCTTTTTTAATACTTACATTATTATAGGAAATAACCAGACCGTAGTAAAATATTTGCAGATCATACAAATATTTGTCCCACGGCGGAAATCGCACCCGCAACCTTCTGCGTTGCAGGCGGGCCTTCGCCCACTGCGCCACAGAGGTCGTCTTAGACTAAACTCACATTTAAAAGTTATAGATTTTAATCCAATAAAATATTAAACCTTTATATACCTAGTAACTGACGTACTCGTATATATTTTGTTAATAAGCTAACAGACATATCTATGTCTGCGGAGGGTTATGATTTAACCCTCCTGATTTAACCATAACCATAACCCTGCGCAGTCGGGTAAAATACACAAAACCACTTTTTAATTTTTTGTGCTAAATAAATGTTTATTATATTCTGTTCTATTTAAATAAACTGAAAACGGTATCATTAATTTAATATTTTTTACGGAGTCAGTTAAAAATTTAATGGCAATGCTTAAGAAATAAATGAAAAATAAAATGGACAACTTCTTTAAAATTTTTAATTATACCTAGAGATCTACTAGTCTGCACTAAGCTTAGTTAAAACCTAAGGTGTGACTTAGTGACAGATTTATTAAAAACTAGCTTCTGCCCACGGCTTCGCCCGCGTAAAGTAAGAAGTAGTAAAAAGTAGCCTATGTGTTATTCTGATGTATAAGCTTTATTCCTGTAAAGTTTCATGAAAATACGTTCAGTAGTTTTTGCGTGAACGAGTAACAAACATCCATCCTAACAAACTTTCACGTTTATACTAGTAGGAGAAATACCTAAGGGCATCGCTCATACCAATGGCTCTGTCTGTGCGGGCGTTAATCAAACAGTATTTTTTTTTTGACGTCTTCGCTTTTATCAGACCTCTTTGATTTAATAAAAAAACTACCTTTTAATTGGTCTGGAATTCACAACTTTTTCTTATTTTAATGAATGAATGGAAATCTCTTGCAGATTCATTACATTCAACCTTTCACTCGTTCATTTAACAGAATAGGTAAATCCACTTGTTATGAAATCATTTACGAACAATTTCAGTGATTTTATGTCTTCTTTCATTTCTCCGTTTTCCATTTAAGCTATTTTATCTTGCTATTTTTAATGGCTGTAGAAAATCTCGCGTTCTCTGAATTCCTTTGAGAGAGGGATTACTAACAGAGCTATCAGAAAAGCTGGACAAATCGAGACATTTTTAACCAACTGAAAAGAATGTTCTCTATTATATTTTGTAATGTATTTTAGGTATGTTCGCCGAATAATTACTCCATGATTCTTGGTCTTACTTCGTCATCATCATAAACAACAAAATTTAGGAGTCTACTGCTGGAATAAGGCTTAAGATTTTTCGTCATGGAACTCTTTAAAAAGTGCCATGACGAACAATCTTAAGTTTGTTCTGTCCACTGTCTTCCTGTAACCTTTATGATGTCATCGGTCCATAGATAGGGTTTTCCTATCTATGGACCGATGTTCAGTTTGTGGTCAGCATTCAAAAACCTTTCTGATTTTTTTTTGCAACTACGATCTCCATGTATTGTGCATTTAGTTATGAATCCAACCGTCTCTTAAAATATTCCTCTTCATCTCTTGCCAGAAAGAGATCGCTGTTAGCGATATAGCCGCCATCGTATTTTTTTAAGCTATAAATGATTGCATATTATTATATAAAATTTCTTCGATGTTATGCACAATGAAGAGTTTATTTATCTATTCTATCTAATGATCGCGGAAAATCTCGTTTTTCGTTGGAGTCCCGTTTCCTTCGGGATATTTGAATTACGCCTTCTATTTGTATTTGTTTGTTAAATCTTGCTAATCCCTAATCTGATGCTTCGTGTTACAATCGGAATTTTTTGAAGTACGATCAAGGTATGAGATGTAGCGACGGGTGAGCTAAATTTTAACAATTATTATTTAACTTTAGGGAACTTGTAATGAAGTAAAGATAATGTAAGCAAAAGAAAAACGATGTTTCAGCCGACTAACACCTGTCGTGCATAGGGGTACACTGAAAATCAGCGCTGTGCAGGCGTGTATGCCAGCATTTTGCTGTGTGTGCTCCTTTTGCCTGAATATAATCATGACAATCGTCTGTTTAGGTAGATATAGTTAGGTTTTTATGTATAAGTACTTATACATAAACCCGCCCGTTGTACCACTAGGTATTATTATAATTTCTTTTTTTTTTACAATAAAGATATATTCTATTCTATTCTATTCTATTCTATTCTATTCTATTCTATTCTATTCTATTCTATTCTATTCTATTCTATTCTTACTTAATTATTTAACCTGATGATGTTATGGTCATAATTTCAGGCAATAAAAGAATTATATTCTATTCATAAACAACTCGGGCAATATCTGTATGGAGAACACGGTTGGTATTGTGTCCTCCATTTGAAAAGGGGAAGATCTTCCACCGAGCTGATCCATCTAATCTATTTGCCCGGAGTCCTAGGACCGAGAGTTGTTTTTCAGAGGTATTATATATGTGCAGGTTACGTTAAAACTCCATTTGTGCGATCTAGACACTTCGATGGCCATTTGTGTATTGTGTGCGGTAGCTCTTTGTATATTAGTAGTTCGTTGCTCTTCACTCTTCACACCAATCATGTGTGATGGAGGTAGACCGAAGTCGTTTGTTATCGAACTCTTTCGAGGCATTTGTCCAGCAGTGGACTTCTCTACAGGCTTCTTTTCTTAATTGATAATTTATGAACCAATTTTTTCCCAGAGGTATTCACAAAAAAAAACAATGCCTTTGGTTGAAAAGGTTTTGTTATAAAGTTAATAAATGTTTTCTTTTATTACACCACACATAAATGAAGCCAGTGAAATAACGCGTTTTCAGGTTTTCTCGCGAATCGAAACTCAGAATCCTGATGAGATTATGACTTTGTATGTATTTATGTTATTTACTTTTGTTCTCGTGAGCTTTGATATGTTATGGTTATGGTTTGGATTACAAAAAGATTTTTAGTGAGATTATGTGCATCGCCCTTTTTCGCACTTTGAGCTTTTTGGTTAAAAAAGCTTAAAGTGTCGATGAACGAAGATAGATGAGGTTCTCTATTTAGGCGTTTTTTTTAAATCGTGTTTGATTGTTTTCTGATATCTTCACCAATTGTTTACCGATTTTGATGTTTTTTTTGCTGTTGATTAGAGAATGATCCCGAGGTAGTCCCATTTTTAAACAAAAATATTCCTTCATTTGACCATAATCTCACCTGATGGTAAGTTATGATATGGCCGATGATGGAGCTTGAAGGTCTAGAAGGATTTTCCCGTAAAACTTTAAAAAAAAAACATCATCAATATATAAAACTGTTTCGTTACTGATTGGCGGATCAACGCACAGACTAAACCATAAGTCCTAGATACATGAAACTTGGAGAGTATATTTCTCTTATGGTGTAGGGGTGCAATAAGAAAGGAATTTGGAAAATTCTACCCCTAAGGGGATGAAAAGGGCTGAAAGCCTTTGTATGAAAAATCGTATTCCTTGAACTTACAGTCTTGAAACTTCACATAAATATTCTTCAATCCAAATGAGAAAAGTTTGAAAAGTTTGAGAATAGCCGAAACATTTGCTTTTGTTTTTATTCGATAGCGTGTCATCCCAAGTGAGTGAAATAACGTGAAGACCTGATGATAGAGTACCCGTAGGATGGAAACTTGGGACTGCAAACGTATTGCGAATATCGCGATTTAATTATTATTGTAAAAGTCAAATAACTTAATCTAAATAGATGCTAAACTGTCTAACAGTTCTGTAGTTGTAGTTCTGCTTCAGTTTAACGTCTTTTGAGAAATGATAGAAATAAATAACTAGACTATATTGATGGCATAAAATGTGTTCTCAAATATTTTATATGAATACTAATAAGTATTCATTTAAAATATTTGAGAAAACATAAATAGTTTTTTTTTCAGAAATGAATTTTTGCGGTAGTCGTAAGTAGGTATACCACTTTCGGGATCATTGAAAATGGGATACCTACTGGTATAAACTTGGGGGTCATAGAAAATATGTAGTTCTCCATGTTTCATTAGAAATATGACTTTCCGCTTATCATAACTTATTATTTTAATACGAATGGAACTAGAAAGCAAGAAAGAAAAAAAATATTTTTATTCACCTTAAAAACGAATTAGGTACATTGATGGCCCGATGACATCTTATAAGTTGCGGAACATCGTTACATTCTTTGGAAAAGAGGCCTATGACCAGCAAGGCACTTCTACAGGGTGATGATGATGATATATTTATATTTTCTGCTATTCAGAAATTATAAAAAGTATATATATTTAAATTCAGCTAGACCTTAGCAGACGTTTAAAACAAAAACATAAAAGCCACAATTCATAGAAATAAACCATTTCACTCTCAATCCCGGGATTAACGCGGGATCGGGATCCCGCAATAAGAACTCCCCCGGGATTAGAAGAAATGAATCAAACCGTGGATATTGAATTCGGAGATTAAAAGTGATAGATTCGGCAGGAGGAGTGCACAGACGCGTCACTATCTAAACTAATAACTTTTCCATGCAAAAAAAGAGAATAAATCTCTTAGAAATGCTTTACGGCCAAATATTGAAACGCTTCTCAAGTTTTGAGTAAAGTTTGTAAGAGATGGTGATATGCTGTAATTTTCTAGTTGTTCTTTGGTCGTAATTAATGGATTAGTGTTTCAGGTATTCGGCGGTTAGGTTCTATAAGTTGGCGTTTCTATATGATTCTTTTGATATCAATAAATAAAAACCTATAGACTTCTAACCTATTAGAAAGAGTTTAGACTATTTAAACCTCAATTTTTACATTATCAAAAAGAATTTGACGTGTGTATCTGTGTTCTGGCTGTGGCATCGTAGCTTCTAAACGGATGAACCAATTTTGATTAAGTTATTTTGTTTGAAAGGTGACTTGATCAAGAGTTCTAAGCTATAATTAAACATCTGTTCAGTTGTTTGAAGATCAGCAGCCCTTTTCTAGTTGATGAGGGGGTGAGAGACACTTACACGGGTCTAATCGATTCGAATTTAATTTAATTAACCTGTTACTCTAATTATATTACAAGAACATGGTAACTTTGACTTGATGCTGAGACATGACCTGGAATCTGCAGGATACCCAACCCTCACCAACTTACAGGGTCTGATGATAGAATAGGAAAGATAAGTAAGTATAAATTGATGAGGGGCTATAAAGACTATTTAAGGTTTTTGTGAAAACTAACATGCGTTCAAAGAAAATATAAACGTAAATTTGAAGAAAATTGACCAAGATCGAGACTCTTTTAAATTGAAAATAGGTTTTTTCGTCTGTATTTCATGATGAAGAGCTTCTAAATTAGCTTCAAAGTCAGCAAATCGTCGTAACCATTAAATTTATCTGCAATCACTACAATTGAAGTTCCCGAGTCTGGTTGATGAAGGCAGTTTAAAGAGAAATAAAGTGAAAATCTCTATTAAATTTATAGAGAGACCCTTCTACTCTATAATTGATCTTTGACGTCCAGTCACATCCACTCAGAGTAGCGGTCCATTATAACACAGCTTACAAAGGAAACAGCCAGTCAACTCTTTAAGCAATGCACGTTAGTGTCGATTCTGTGCAGAATTCTATAAAACCTAAATCTCGCAAACGCTAACGCAGTCACTTTTATTGCCTTGAGAGAAAGCTATAACTAGGAAGAATCCTAGAATCTTAACTATTATTATAAAGAGGTACAATTTTTATGTTTGGATGTAGGATGTAATTATTAAACCTATTCATCGATTAAAAAAATCTTTCACTTTTATTTAGAATGAACCTTCAGGGTAGATTTAGACTGTATAGGTATTATCCCGTTACCATCGGCTCCTTTTTATCCGGGTGCTACGTGGACAAAGCTGTGGGCAGTAGCTAGTCATCTAAAAACAAGGTGAATTTACGCCAATTCATCAGAACAGTGGTAAGATTTTTAACGTATATGTGGAGGCAAACGGCCCACCAAAATATGGTGGTAGGTAACTAATTACCCCTACCTGCCCCTGATGTTGCAAATATCAATCCTACTATCCTTCCTACTAATATTATAAACGTTAAAGTTTGTGAGGATGGATGTTTGTTACTGTTTTATACAAAAAATACTGAACGGATTTTGATGAAACTTTACAGTAATATAGCTTATACATAAGAATAACACATAGGCTACTTTTTATCCGGGTACCAAGCGGGCGAAGCCATGAGCAGAAGGTAGTAGGCTATATAACTATATAGCTTATTGATATTTGCTACATCAGGGGCATTGATACTAACTACGCTGTTGAAGTAGAAGGTGGCTCTTATGTGGCAATTCTTGTAGTTATGAAGGATGCTAGAATTATCTTGTGAATTAGGTGAATATACACCGATTCAATGCACTGTCTGAATTTTTTCAAGCCTTGTTTGGACGCAAAATATCATGAGGATGCGTTGCGTTGTTAAAGTGGAAAAATGTGGCTTTTCTTAGTAGATTTTTCAAACTGCACCAGCTATTTAAAACCTCAAGCCTGTGCCCCGTCCGTGTATTGTTTATCCAATGGACTCGTAAATGGGTGGTATTGATTCCACTAATGGGAATAGTTGGTTTTTGGCACGGAGTTTGCGAGGGATGGCTACTCCAAAACTAACCCTTCAATACTGTTGATAGGTTAATTATAAGTAACAGAAATTGATGTTTAATTAACTCTTGCGACAGCGTTGTCTAAAGTCACCGATATAGCTCTTAGAATAGCAAGATGAGGTAGCTATGGGCAGGTTATATAGCTCGCAGAACTGGCAACCACTGGGGAAGAAAGGTCCTTGAATGGCGACCGTGAACCGAAGGACACAGTGTAGGAAAGTCTTCACCAGGTTGCGGGAAGCCGGTGGATGGAAGTGACCCAAGTCCGTCATGGCTCACTTTGTGTGGACTTCTACAGGCTGATGATGATAATGTTCAAAACGAAAGTAAAACGACTTGGGTTTTAGACTGCCTACTCATCAAGTTATTCTGTCAGCGAATATTGAAGCTTGTTTCCGAGTAATAAGGTAGGTAATAGTCAATGTCGTTTTTAGACGATGTTTAGGCACTCAGAATTCTTCGTAAGTTTTTGTTCTATGAAATATACATAAAAAGCAATCCTTAGTCGTTTTTGGTTATTCACCGTGAAACGTAGCTAAACGAATAGCTATAATAACAGAATCTTTTTAATAAACCCTTTTACGTTAAAACATTAAAAGGAAATCTGAGTATTCTTTAAATACACTGGCTGTTTTCTATTTGATTTTACTGCTCTTCAAGGCACGAGGTTTAGCACATAAATGTTTTAGGGGCTCGGTAAATTGATCGTGTGATCTTTTCTGAGATTTGACTTTGACTTTGTATTTGACATCGTAAAATTGTACCTATCTACTAATTCGAACGGTGACTAACATATCAAGTTGTTTATGATAATCTTCGATGTAGATAGACTACTTTAGCATTGTCCCTACAATCATAGATCGTACATCTTTTGATAAACTTTTTATATTATATTATTTACTTTAACATCATAAGAAATTTAAAATTGTAGATAAAAAAATGTATGTCATATTTTGATGGTGTCTGTTTTTCTAAATTCACTCAGAACCCGTGAGAGCGAGCGTTAGCAACATAACAGATGCGTACTCACCAACACACGGGTTGTGGTTCACGACGGAGAAGATCCTATCGCAACGTTTCTTCATGTGGGTGTTGGGGCAGATGCATCCGAAAAGTGGAGAAAGGCGGAGTCCAGCCCAGGCCTCGCGACATGCCTCCCTGCAAGAAGCACAGTACATAAACTTAGACGTAGGGAAGGTGTACCCAGTACAGATCAATTCGAGAAATCATAAAATTCAAGCAGGAAGTTTCACTTCTATTAAACAGCCTGTCTCAAACAGAAAGTAAGCTTCAGTGGCAATGTGGGGCCATATAGCTAGCTAAGTCGACCGCTTGGGAATAAAGGTTCTCGAACTCGTTGTATCTCAGGGTCGCAACCAACGAGTGTTACCGCTGGTATTACTGTCCTTTGGTTACAGTAACCGCTTACCAACTGGTAGGCCGTATGCTTTTTTGCCACTTAAGTTGTATAAAAATGGCGAATACAAACATGAAGCAGTTTAAGAAGAGTTGGATCAATACCATCTTTAAGACAGACAGTCTGTGGATAAAAGAGAGCCAAAAACGTAAGTACGAGTGCGAAACGAACAAGTAGTACTAAGAGAACGCAGAAGAGAACGCACATCGCAGTGCGTGTGCGTACCTCTTCGTCAGTTTGTTCAGCTGTCTATCTATGGAAAAACACCACTACATCTCAAAAGGTGGTCGTGACAGCGCAACTTTAGGCAGCTGCAGCGTGACCTTTCGACACGACTACAACCCAGCATCATTTTGCAGCTGTCTGTGGTATGATTGTGGTCAGTCTGAAGGCATAATTGATGGCAAAAACTGGAGGAGGCCTATACCCAGCAGTGGGAAAATTCGGAGTGTGGATGATGATGGTGATAATGAAGGCACCATTAGGAAATTAACATCCAAAGAGGAAATGCGGTAAGGTTCAAAACCTCGAAAAACTCATTTTTTTTATCTGTCTTGTATTTAATACCTGTCTTCCATACGGCATTCCCCGTCGCGGGCCTTGCAAGCATTCTTGAAGCGGTCAAATAGCACAGAGCAGGCTTTCTCATTGTGGCAGACGGACAGAGCGTAGGTGCAGGTTGGCAGGGTCTCAACTGGGTATGGGTCTTTTTCTGGGAATAAAACGATGCGTTCGTTATTGGCCAAGACAAATGAAATGGTCTTGAGAAGATGCTTCGCGAGCTTTGTTACAGCTGATGCTCAAGTCCTGTTCAAAGAAATTCCAAAAAAGGCAGGATTTGAGTAGCTTACCCTTCTTCATGACGAACACGCAGGGATGGTCGAATAGGAAGTCGCGGAAGGAGTTACACTCGGGGTCTACGTTTGGCTCGCGGCAGAGACACGTCGGCTTGAAAAACGGAAAAGCTTGCAGAGTTCTCAGGGCGGCTTGGCACTTGGTGACCGTAACGGTGGAGCAGGCCACTGGAACAAAAGTGAAGAGTTATTACCAACAGCCTCTTTTTATAAAAGTTTTTTTTTATAATGATCTCGAACCACCATTTTTTCAATTCTGTAGCCTGATGAAATTTGTTACAGGATAATAGGCTTCTCCCACAAAGACTTTAAGGTCGTGAACCACCTTCTTCAAGTGGATGTCATCAGTCTACCGGTGGGAGGGTTCCTAAACCGCGTCGACCAGTTTCTGGACACAACAAAAGAATCTTCATTTCTACATCGCTGTGTAGAAATGAGCCTCAACAGTCGTGTATCGATGGTTTTGTGCCTATACCTAATGCCTACCTGTTTTGCACCATAAAATAATATCGTAAAGTATTGGTGGCAGAGTTTTTAGGCCGCATGAAATTGTTCGAGATGATTTTGTTTTTTATGGATTCTTGCATAATCTAGCGTATGTCTATTTAGAACCACCAACAGAAAACACAAAAACATACACACAGCTTTTGCAAGCGTAGCATCCCCAACATAGATACATCATCAACTTCACAACAAAGCAAGCAAAGTTATTACTTAACTACTCTCAAAATAAATCAAAATGAAGGAGCCATTAAAAATAATGAATAATTACTCTTATTCAAAAAGCTATCCGATTTCATACTCAGAAAATTTATGCTGCTTATAAGGAAACGAGATTCATAAATGACAAATCACCGGCAACATTTTACTCCCTGAAAAGGCCAAGGACCAAATTAGGAGTAATGACAATTTTGAGCATTCTCAAATAGAATCTTGTTACAGCGCAAATGTGGGAAAGCTATTTTGTCATTTTCTAGAGCTGGTGTTCTCTACGCTGCTATTCTAGAGAAGCAACTCAATGCTGTATGTCTCTTAGTTTTTTTTAAAGACGCCGATTCAGGCACCTAGTGACTCGCCTATTGATTAACATATGCGGCGACCATAGAGTAATATTATGCGCGATCATTTTATGTAGCAAGTTACCTACCTTGTTGCCTAGCAATCTACATGAACTGTAGATAACGGATCTAGGCAAACGTGAATTTAACCTCATTCTCAAAATCAGCATACCCAATGATTTTTTACATACAAAATTCGTGTTCGTGATAATTGATTTCATACTAGATGGCAAAAGGATGAATCGGGAGACGACGGGAATAACCCCCAATTTATCCGTTAGGCTGCACCTGCGCGGCAGATTGTGATCTTATGCAATGACACAAACCCATTTCTTCGTTCCTACGACTTACTTTAAGTTTGCTTAGATTCGTTGAGCAAACTGTAGACGCTGCGATCAAAGTACCTATTAGCTATCTTACAAACAGGCAATTATCACTAGCAACAACAGTCTAACTATAGTATGTCAAGCACAAACTGAACAAAAAGTTCTATTGAGTAGCTTCTATTGAACGCTCGTTTAAGGGGCTGCCACATTAACCGCAAAAAAAAAAACTATTTTGTCTCACCACCTCAAGAGTACATCCAGATCTGTGCCACTAACAGTCTGCTTTCATGCCTGAGCATGAATAAATATGAGCTCTATTTCACTGTTTTTAGATTCAATATGACTCGCATGCATGCAAAAATTTAAAGAACTACTAGATCAAGATCATGGTGTTTATATGAGTTAGAAGTTTGATATTCGGACACAAGAAACTAGGTCTTAAGATATTGGAAGCCTTATAAGTACAAATACGATTAAATAAAAAAACTTGCTTTAACTTTGGATTTAAACTTTTAAACACATTATGATTTCAAAACCGAATAGTTTATGAAGCTATTTTACTCTTAATAATATTTTTGTATCTTAGTAATAGTTTAGTCCTATCCTACTAATATAATAAGCACGAAACTTTGTGAGGATGGATGTTTTAGATAGAATATTATTACGACTATACCATGTACTTTACTATTCTCCTGCTGACGTTTCGTTGACCGTCGAGCGTGGTCGCGGACGGTGCTCATGAGGAAGAAAGAAAGAAAGAAAGAAAGAAAATATTTATTTAACACGACATAAAAATTATATATATACAACAAATTTTGGAAGTTAGGAAGGACCTCTAAACGGTCAACCACGATAATTTTAATTATAAGATGGATGTTTGTTACTCTTTCATGCAAAAACTAGTGACCGGATTTTAATGAAACTTTACAGTAATATAGCTTATACATCAGAATAACACATAGGTTACTTTTACCCGTTTACCACGCGGGCGAAGTCGAGGGCAGAAGCTAGTATCAAATAATTTATTTTATTCATTTTTATTTATTTGTTTAACAATTTAAAAAAAAATATATGTTTATTATTAGTTTTTTAAGGAAAGACAGTAACATAAAATTCTGAAAATGTACGCCAATGACAAACCAAATAGAAAAAACCTCTAACGTTGGTTAGAGCGAACCCGACACTTTTATGACATCTATGGTACATTTTAGTTTACTGCTACATATTCCACGGGACCGCCCTAATGTCAGACCGACACAAAAACCTATCTAATTCCTGGGGTAATCCGGTCGTGACCGGCTTTCCTTCAATGATAGTTTTTGCAGGACCTTGTTAGGGCGGGAAACATGACGGACTTGGGAAGTACAGGAAGCAGTGAGTACTTATTTTTTGTCATTGTGTTGAATTTTTAACATCTGCGCTTGGTTATAAGTTAAGAATCCTAATGTCAGTAAAGTAAATCTTTATTGCTTAACATTGTCTGTAGGTTGTATTTAAAATAAAAAGTTTCAACAACTTGTCCGTTTCAGACATAGGTACAATAAAATTTTAATTTTAGGTTGTAATTTTCTTTATAATTCTGACATATTATACTTCATGTTTAACATACTAAACTTTTATGATTAACAGTACTATGTTCAACCTCCCCCGCAAAATATAAATTTAAATTAGGTACGGTTAAACATTTTGATAGATGCCTAACAAATCCTACTACCATAGTAAACGTGAAAGTTTGTGAGGATGGATGTTTGTTACTCTTTCACGCAAAAACTACTAAATGGATTTTGATAAAACTTTACAGTGCTTATAAGTACATCAGATTAACACATAGGGCGAAGCCGTGACAGAGGCTAGTATCCTATATGTTACAGTATTCGCTTACCAACTGGTGCTTGCCATTTTTTAAAAAAACCTCCAAAGTGTCATGACGAACGATCTGGGTTACTGCGTCGTCCGGTGGTTTTTGATTACCATTTAAGTACCTTCCTTCTCCAGCAGTAGTCGGTTCTACGACCAATATGACCTGCTCATTGCCATTTTAACTAGCCAATTCTAAGTAGTAGTTTATTAACAGTAGGAAGAAATGTTTATTTTCCAAGCACTAGTTTATTAAGTTTTTTAAAGTGGTAAATAACATCATTATCTCCTGATCTAGAAGGGATAACATGACGAACTTGAGTCTGGGCCGATTAATGGCGTTTCAGTTAAAGGTGTTTTAGTTTACGAACTTGGGGAAGTGGGGTCTCATCCTTCGTCAGAGACGGTTGAATGAATAGAGCGATCTTCGTAAATTCGGTTCAAGATTCTGCGTTTGTATTTTTAACTTTCAGGGGTAGTTTTGTTTTTGATATAATATCTGAAAACTTGTCTAACGCACGACCAATTTTAAGATCACAAAAATAAATCTTGATCATCACAATTTTTCATGAGTAGGTCAGTCAGGGCAGAAACCGTTATGAGTTCGTTTTGTTTTAATTAATATCCAAGAATATCCTTAAAATAGGTTGATTATGTCAAAACTAAGATATTAGTACCTAGAGAAGTAGGATTCTCGTAAGGCGAACGTGAAACGAAAGACGCAGTGTAAGAAGGTCTCAAAGGTTGAGCATCTCAAAGGTCTCAAAGGAAGTCGATGGATGGAGATGGCTCAAGATCGTTCGTCAGGGCACTCTCTGGGAAAGGCCTATGCCAGCAGTAGCGGCGTTATACAGGCTGTTGATGATTACGTTAACGCCGGTGAATTAATAAATAAATAAATAATGCTGGACATTTTTCACACAGCATCATCTAGCCCCAAACTAAGCAGAGCTTGTATTATGGGAACTACATGACTGATATACTACATATTATATACTTTTTGTTGTTGTAAATACATACATATTATACATAGAAAAAAACACCCAGACCTGAGACAAATATTTGCAGATCTCACAAACATTTGTCTCGTGACAGGAATCGAACCCGCAACTTTCTGCGTCTCAGGCGGACTTTCGCCCACTGCGCCACAGAGGTCGTTAATGGCTTTAACCAACCTCGGATTTTTAGTATTGTCAAAGCTGAGTAATTGATAAAATATCCATTTCTTTTAGGAAATGTACGTATCCTTTTATTTCAAACTTACAGTAGAAATATACCTTTATTGGATTGGGCAGTGTATTTTTACATAACTGTACTAGCTTCTTCCCACGGCTTCGCTCGTGTTGTACCCGGATAAAAAGTAGCCTATGTGTTATTCAGATGTATAAGCTATATTACTGTAAAGTTTCATTAAATCCGTTAGTAGTTTCCTACTGAACGGATTTAATGAAACTTTTCATCCTCACAAACTTTCGCATGTATAATATTAGTAGGATCATATTATAAAAAATCCAAATGTAAAAACCTAAAAGTGTCAAAGAAAAGTTTGTTATAAGTAGTTATAAAGTTTAAGGAAAACCGCCTAACCCTACTCGAATTGAAAAGAGAATAGTGATAGGGACCTATTACTGCTCTCTGGAGACTAATAGATCAATGTCCTGTTTGCTGTAACATTCCTCCGTGATTTAAAATAGTTCTCGAGTCGATATTTCCGTTGAGAGAATTTCTCACGAAGGACAACATTCGTATTGTAAAGCGAGAATTTTCACGTACCGTAGTACTGGTATGATAATATGAATGATCGAATACACAATAGTTGTGTATTAAAAATAGGCACATTAATTTTAGGAATGTGGAGAATTATTTTGAACCGACTTCAAAAATTTAGGAGGTTCTCAATTCGTCTGTATGTTTTTTTATGTGTATGTTACGCGATATCTCCGCCAATAAAATTGTGAACCAATTTTAATGATTCTCTTTTTAATGGGTAGAGTAGATATACTTTAAGAGTGGTCCCATATAAAGTAAATAATACCACCCCTAAAGGTAAAAAAATGGAGGATGAGATTTTATATTGGATTTTTTATCAACTTCCCGTTATTCGAATGACGAAAAAAAACCAGGATAATAATAGGTAGTATTTTTGACATAAAAGATGTACGTTTTTTTAAAAAAGCTAGGTATACATTAGTTTTACGTAATTCCAACCATTTGGCCGGCGCCCGTGGATAAAGCTTTATCCGGATATTATGTGACGACCTTGATGTTGCGGCGGGCGAGTATCCGGTTGTGACGCAAGCGGGTTTGATTCCCACTGCGGGACAAATGTTTGAATGTTCTGCAGACATTTGTTCCGGGTCCGGGTGTTGTGGTACCTCAGTACTCGTAGTTCCTTATACCCACGACGCAGGGCATCCTAGTATGGAGTCAGGATTTATGTGTCTGTTGGGTGTTTATTTATTAATTATTTACTCAGCTGATGAAACCTAAGCCTTAAGGCAACACGTAAATAAACAAATAACCTAATATCTGTACATCCCATTTGACATTGATAAGTCAACGTCGACTCGTTCCAAACACAATTAATTAAGATGAATGCTTTTCGGAGGCAGTACGTAACCATTGTTTCCTTTCGAACCTTTCTGCAAAATGTATGGCGTTTTCGTGCGCTTTTTAAACCATTAGCGTTGACAAAATGGCGGCTGTGACAAAATGACCGCGATTCTGTCCCCTGTCAAGTCGCTATTGTGACGTGACGGAGATCAAGAGTGGATACCCGGATTTATAATGGCGTAAAGTGTGAATATTTTTGGGATTACTTGAATGGTTCTACAGATTTCGACTTGTCCCTTTTGTGAGGGGATCTTTGCAACTACCGGGAGCCGATGTATGTAAGTATCTTGGTGATGGAATATGGTGTGTGGTGTTGAAAATAAAGCTTTTTGTGAAAGAGATCGACTGAGGAATTACTAAAACTTTATCTATTTCTGCCGTCAAGCGATAATGCTTGCCTTGCTGTTTTCAGGGTTGAAGGGTGTGTCGGTGAAATTACAGACAACTAAGACTTTTACGGAGACTTACTATTATCTATGTCTCAGGGTGGTAGGTGCAATGAAATGCTTGGTTATAATTAAGTTATTTTCTTAAGAGCTTCAAACCAAAAATCTTATTTTCGATCCAAATGTATGCCTCGATGAAGTGACAATAAAAGTAAGTCGATAAATATTTAAAATTGAAAATACGGCTAATTACCACTGTTTTTCATTAATTTTTATACCTAACAGATCCTTATCGTGATTTTACATAAATGATTGTATTTAGTCCAGAAACTTACTCCATTTTTCGATTTATATGACATTTCGACGATTTTTTTAAAAATAATATTCTGTAAGTGCTTATGAAATATAACATAGGCAAGCACTTAACGTGTCACGTATAAGTCCTGTAAGGATATAATTTTTAGAAACAGCTGATTTTAGAGTCGTTTGTTGTTAAAAATGTTTTAAAAAGACAAAATTCCAAAAGTTTTCTGTTTTAAGATCTGAAAGCTTTAGCGTGATTTACAATTAGCCTCCTACAGTTCCATGTCGATATTATAAAATTAATTGAATTATTTCATCTTTTTTTAGGAGTCACCCAGATTTTACTAAACCGTATCTGCTTCTATAGAAATATCTATAGAGCAAGGTATATTTAATTTCCTCCTGTCAGAAAATCGGTTTTGGAATCAAGAACAATGAGGTATACAAACAAAAGGCTTTTTCATACGCTGAGAAGTCAACTAATTTGTTTTTATTGAGAAGTCAACTAATTTGTTTATTAGCCTACTAGGTTTTTATTGCGAAGTACAAGCCGCATGCCGATTCCTTGCGGATATGATTATCCGCAAGGAATCGGCATAAATTCACATTCAAATTTTAAATTTGACGTTTCTCTAAGATCCTTGTGATTTCAATGAATAAAAACCTGTTGACTTTGATTTTGATCCTAGCCAGTTTTAAGATGTTTCCTTCCTTATTTGTTTTTTTTCGAACACTGTAGCTACCGATTAACCTGCCATGGTAATAAAACTGCCCAGAATCAGTGACATAAGCATCGATATGGGTCAGGGTCCAAATTTTACGGATAAAATTGCTGTGAAGGGCCCTCGAGGTCCAGAAGAGCACTTCAGTCAACCTCAAGCCTACTCCAAACGAAGAACGAGATTGCACAGAAAAAGATATGTTTTCATGTACGGGTAGAATTAAATTTGTGAGTAAAAATCATTATGCTAATATTGAATTAAGTAGATTAGTAGCTCGCTCCTGTTCGCCCCAAGCTGAGATATCGCGATGTGCTGTTTATAATTCTAAAATGAAAGACTTAGGTACCTAGCTACTTACAAAGATCAAAATAGCTATATGTATATTTTTATATTGTGTAGGTACCTATTTAATTATATTTATCTAGTTGTCTATTGCATAGCGCTCTCCTTTTGTATTTATTATTTCGTTCACCACCAATTCTTACAATTGCATACATTCCGCTCTATCCCAAAGTTATCTGCATGAGATCGCTTTTAAGCGATAAGACTGCCCATTGTACAATTATAACAAAACGTAATAAACAATATTTTATTTAGATTTAGGTTGTAAATTTACTGTCTACTGTTTTATAGGTACAATTAAAATAAACTACAAGTAACTATTAAAAACTTTTCGTTTTATTAAGTTTCTGTTTATTTTGTTATCTTGTGGTGTACAATAATATATTTTTATTCAATAGCTTGTTTATTTCATGTTTTTTTTATTATGACTTACGTACGGTGGTATTATGTTTCACTGACAGGAAATATAATCGGCTTTATTCTTTTTTATCATTTTGGCTCATAGCTACTTCAAAAAGTAATAAGAGTAGAATTGAAAGTTATTCATTTTGTAACGTATTATCAATGCCATTAGGACAACTTTTTAACCCCATTTTACTTTCAAAACCACCCTTTTTAAATAAAGCCCCGTGACACACATTGAAATGTGTTAACATTTCAAGATATCCGATCTTGAAATTACGTCTGAAATTGCCGTTTTGCGAACCGGCCAATTTGAACTGAAATATGTGCGGTCGATATGGTATTCTAAATAAAAAATAATGTTACTAAGGCATTATTTTATATGATGTGAGAATAAACAAATGCTTTATTTTATTAAAAAAAAACTATTTCCAAAGACAGGGTCAGATCGTTGTTTTTTAGATTCATTACATATGCAACCATGGACTCTGAAAAAACTCGCGTTTTCTTATTATAGCGAATATGAATTTCGACGTGAAAGACGGCATGCAATATTAATAACGTGTATCTAACCTAACATTACCAACGAACGAACAGTGCTTTATTGGTTCCACGGCTTTCGTTCTGCAAATATTTTAGACCTTTAACTATTCTTCACATCAAATCTATTCTTTAAACTTCAGTCACATAGTACCTACAATGTTTGGTAGCTGGTTTCATTTGTTCAATAAACATTATACCATAACCTCAATTTGTCGCAGTAAGTACAAGCAGAAATCGATAACCATCAAGAAAGTCTGACCTCTTTTCTTTGTAAGGGTCATACAAGGCAGAATATCGGCCAGCTATTGTTACTGGTCTTTTGTTAGGCACTCGTGGATTATTAAATTTTATCATGATATATCGCTCGCTGAATAAGGTGCGTCGTCCTTATTTGAGGTAATCATTGTTATAGCTCTAAGAGCTTATTATTATTATAACCTAAGATTATATATCAATACTGAGGGCGATCTGCAGAAATATTATTTGCCTCCTTGCTGGACAAATGCCTGCATGCTCTGCAAATATTTGGTCCGGGTCTGGTTGGTACCACGATACTCCTAGTTCCTGATACCTACGGCACATGGATCGATGAAGCTGTAGTCGATTTGTTCGAAGAAGAGTTGAAATTATCCAGATTCCTCGCTCGCGAACAAGCTTAGAAGAATCAGGCGGTAAACTCTGCTTGGTTTTTGATGATCCTTCGTTCAGCTATAGTGTGGTGCCAATCGAATAAGATTTTTACAATGAGGAGATTTATTAAGAGAGCCGTGGAGAATGTGCTACTGGAAATGCAAATGGAACTAGATTGGCCACACATTGCGTAGAAAGACAGACAATTTAATCAAACAGGCTTTGGACTGGAACCCGCAAGGGAGACGCAAGCGTGGTCGTCCCTATATTGGCGGCGCTTAGTCATCGCAGAAAGGCAGAGCATCGGATTGACCTGCAGCGAAGTGAAAAGGATGATGGTAGATAGAACGCGCTGGAGTAGCTTTGTGCCTGCTCTTCGCCCTGACGTGGGGACTTAGGAGTCAAATAAGAGTCTATTAAAAATTACCGCAAAAATTGGAAATCATTCGCAATGCAAGGGCTCGACCTTAAAATCAAAAAAAATCAAAATTTTCGCACTAGTAAACGAATATAAAAATAAATTTATAGAAAATTATGAAGTACTGTGAGGGTTATTTGATTGCTTTCTATATTCGGTTAATGAGCACAAAATAATAGGACGTTAATTTAATGTAACACAGCCTACACACGCAGCTGTAAATTCTTTGTAGTTTAAATCTGTTGCTCTGGCACATCAAACGCTTTTAGCTGTAAGTGCAATGCCACTAAGATGCAAGCAATAAGACCTTTCATTGTACTTTTGGTTTTATAAAGTTTTTGTTTTTTACATTTTTTTTGTGGTGACATTAAAGTATTTTCATTCATTCAATGGTTTTGATGACTTATGGCACTGAGAAATGTTCGCTAACTATGGGCGTCATATATAAGTTGTCATGTAGCGGATAACGAAGAGAGCTATGCTCGAAGTTCAATTACGTTTTAAATCCGAGACAAGGAAATACGTTGAACTAAAGTCACAGATTTAACTCAGAATGAACCGACAAACTGGTGGGGAAGAAAGGTTCTAGACTGTCGACCACAAACGTACGACGCATTGTAGGAAGGACCCCTACCCAACAGACCGATGGCCGATGGGCAGGCTTAAACCGATGGTGTGACCTGTTTAGCCCGCACGACATGGAGAGGAGGTGAATCTATTCTAGGCAATACCAACAACAGCTACCTACCCTAGGGAAGTTAGTAAAATGATTCTAAAATAAAGTAACCATATAAAGTAGTCACCGCTTTTTTAAATATTTCTGCAACTTACAATCTCGATTAGGTTACATTAACCCAGTGTTTATCTCAGTGCAGCAACCAATACAGTTTCTCAACTAAATTTAAGCAAAGGTTATGAGTCAAAGCTATTAAATAAAATGTCACAAAGTTTGTAATGCAAGACAAAAAGCTTAAAAAACTTGATCGTACACGAAGTTTTTAAGTCGTAAGTGGAAAGTGCGTGAGATTACAAAGACTTTTTAACTTTAGAGTCACTTTGCCCGTAAATCATGGGTTATATACAGTGAAAGTGGAAAAAGTAATTTTACCCCGTGACCTACAAAATCTGAGGGTTACTCGGGCTATCTCTTTAGGGACTTCAAAGTAAATAGCATTTTATTCAGTTATATCATTTTCAAATGCCATTCTTGGTGAATTTATAACTGTGTTAGAGTGGTGATTGCACCTCTCACGTGAAATGTTTGCAAAACGTAGCTAAATACAATGTCAGGACTTAGTATTTAATGCTATTAGTAAATTAATGTAAGTAGATTAGTTATTTATGTCGTTTTTTGCAGATAAACTAACCGGTTGGTTTCATTTATTTTGAACCCAAGTTTGTTGGGTAAAGTTCGAATAGCAATCCTGCTTTTTTGAGTGGTAATAAAAAAACCTAATAACCTGACCTATCCAAGACGGATTTGCTAAGGAAGGATTTTTCAGGTCAACATTAACTTATTGTTTGCATTACTTATCAATGGCAATTCTTCATCGAACATATTAGAACTTGCTCAGTGCAAACGAGGCTCGTCCTCGTCATGCGATTACTTCGCATCGACCAATGAAAGGTCAAGGATATGAAGAACTCTCGACCAATGAGCATCGAGAATATTGGTTTGTAATCCGGGGTGTATATTCCAGGGGTGTGCAATACCGTCATGTGTTTAGTTTGAACGGAGCGTATTGTACGACCATGGAAAGCACACCCAGATAATTCAAATCAAATGGTTTGTAATACTGGCTGTACTTTCCAGGGGTGTGCTTTCCATGGTTGTGCTTTCCATGGACGTACAATACGGTCTCCCAAAAGAGCGACCAGACAGTGCGCACCAAAGAGTTGTTTATAATTTTACAAAATACCTAAAAAAAAATTTATAAAACTATAATTAATTATATTTCTGTGACCTTGATCTTGTGAAGACCACACGTGGTTATCAGAATTTGAGAATTTGAGAAAGATCTGACATAAAATTTATATTCTCAGAGGATTTTTAACTCCGTCCAAGGTCTAAAAGTACATTTATTATGCCCTTGGTTGTTTGATGACGTTTCACTTAAGCAAGCCTGTGATGTTTTATTCCTTGGAACCCAAGTGCGGTGAAAGGCCAAAATACTTTGCAGCACCTTACACCGAAACGTAACAACTTGATTTATCTGCGGCTTGGCGTGCGAGTAGCCGGATACGATACTCCTCAATTACAATAGCAAAATGGCAATGGAGAACGAATTATATTTTGCTTAGCTTAAAAATATTAAAAAAAAACTGGATATTTACCATGTTTTGTGAGTTTGAGCAATGTCGATTTCCCAATTATCGGGATAAGTCTAAGCTCACAAATCATCGTTGAAAAAAGCGTAATAATGTCGAAAAACTTCTGAAACTTGACAAGGGATACTCTTGTTAATTTAAGATTTCAAATTTGATAGTTTTTAAAAGTTTGGACAATGATAAGTCCATTATTATTAATAATAATAATAAATGTTTATTTTCTGAACACAATACTATTATTGAGTGTCATCGTCTCATTTCTATTGCTATTTTAATAAGTAGTTCGTAGGAGAGTGATTAAGTCAGAAACGAGCATATCTGCCTAATTGAAGTTACCGATATAGCTTTTAGAATTAGCAAGTTGAAGTACGAACTTACCGGCCAGTTGTTTCATTTAATGGTGTCAATGCACTCTGCCTGCGGTTGCTTTTATTAGACACTGTTTACGGAAATTACACTGTAAAGTTTTATCACAATACGTTAAGTAGTTTTTGCGTGAAAGAGTAGCAAACATCCATCCTCACAAACTTTCACGTTTATAATAGTAGTAGGATACATCTAAAAAAAGTGGCAATGGGTGGGCCATTTTGAACGCAGAACCGACAACCAATGGACTATTTTGTGTGAGAAGTCTCACCCCCCGATATACCGATGACATTTATTTATTTGTTTATTAGAGTCTAACTTATTTATTTGTCTAACGGGAATACAAAGTGTAATTACAAGTAAAAATAAAACAACATATTGTAAGGCTAATAATAGGTTTCTTCGTCTGAACTTACGATACGAAAGATACGTTGGGAACAAACATTCTAACTAGGTATTTTATAAAATTATACGGCACGATATGAATTAAAATCGGTGCTTACGTAGTAGGTGAGTGTATAGTATTATAATAATGACATTGTGGGGAAATCGGGAATGGATGTAATCAAAGATTGTTCGTCATGACACTCTTCGGGGAGGCCTATGTGGACATTACCCATTAAAAGAGGCCTTAAATCATCACATAGTTTACATTCTGCCTTATCTCTTGCGTGCCTGTCTGCTGTCCAAACTATTGTGGTTATGCTCATTTTAAGACAAAAGTTTCTGTGAATTTTATTCGTGGCGAAAATTACTCATCTCAGATGTGGAGTTTATGTGTAATTTCAACAAGAACTCGGTACATAAAGTCAAAACTATTGGTGAGAGAGAGCCGTTTTATTAAAATGAATTAAAGTTGTATATAATACTAGTTAATGCACGCGTCTTCGTGTAAAGTTTCCTGTTCTCTAGACACTTAAGCTTTCTGTTTTATCCCCTGGGGTTAATAATCTTTACTTAGTACCCCTAGCCCTATGAAGTTCGTACAAAGGTTATATGTAAGTTTTTGTCTATATTTTATGTGTGTACAGAAAAAAATAAAGAACCTACCTTCCGAATTCCAGGGCTCTGTAACTTAATTACTTTAGCTTTAGCTGTGCGTTCAGTTAGTCAGTGGGTCAGTTACGAAACATCATCTGATCATAAGTCATAAGTCTGGACTAAATCCCGAACCAAACAAAATTATTTTAATACTGAGAATAAATAAATAATAATAAATAAATTAATAATGCTGGACATTTTTCATACATAAATAATAATTATTCGTTTAATAAGTACTTTGAAACTATTGATAGACCGTAAAAACCTTTTTTATACACGTACGGTGGGTACGTGTATACAAACGTTTTTACCTAAACCTATTTATCAGCTTTCTCTATCTTCAAAGGTTTGCTGGAAGATAACTCTTGTTCAGATTAAGCTCGCCTTTGTTCATATCCAGTATTTTGTCTATATTCTACAGAGAATACAGACAAGAACTTGCGCACCGATGCACAATAGAGAATCCTATCCTACTAATATTATAAACGCGAAAGTTTGTGAGGATGGATGTTTGTTACTTTTTCACGCAAAAACGTGATTTTGATGAAACTTTACAGTAATATAGCTTATACATCAGAATAACATATAGGCTAATTTTTATCCGGGTACCGCGCGGGCGAAGTCGTGGGTAGAAGCTAGTAAAGAATAAAAATCATCTTAGAAGATCCCGTTACATATCGGTGTAAATTTGTCCATATACCTCTGGGAATATATTGCGGTTATGGTCGCATGCTATCATGCCTAAGAGTTTATTTAACAAAATAATCGTATTTCTTCTTCTAGTACCTATTCTTTTACTTGGAAACTTCACGTTACGATTGTAAGCATAAAGTTTTTCGTAAGTACTTCAAGAAAACCTTATAAAGTTTATGGGGTTTACTTAAGGGACCGCCATCGCGCATCGATAATTTCGTAAGGTTTAGCGATATGGACCACGGTGTCTTTAATTCGTTTATTAAGTCACATATTAATATTGTAGGTCTATTTGTGTTAGTATGTCTTAAAAAAAAGGCATGTTAGTGTTGTAGGTAAGTTGATATGTATATGGGATTATAAAACCAACTACCTTGACATATAAAGAAAAACAGATTTATAAAAAAAAACTAGCTTTCTGCCCGTCACTTCGTACGCGCTGACGAAGGTAGATATACGAGTGCCTTTCACCCTTGCCATTTATATATTAGTATGGATCTAAAAGATAAAATTATTATTAAAAAAATTTTTTTTTACACATATTCTATATCCGAAACTCTATTGTATTTCAAGCTGATTTTAAATCTAATAATTATATAATAAGGTTTTGTTAAAGCTGAAATCTAAAGATTTTTTTTACCCACGGCGTAAAGAGCTCTGACCTAAGAGGTTGTTTGTATGTTTGTCTATTACAATTTATTCCCGCAAAGGCTTATCCGATTGAAATACGGTTTTTTTACAATAGATTTGTATGACTTCAAGGATGGTTTTATTGTCCCAAGTCACTAGGGGGCGCTGCTGCAGTAGATGGCAGAAAACACGTCACGAACCCACGTTCTTGTGGTTCGAATCTGAATGAGGCATGCCATTTCGGAACCCTTAACGTGTCTCAATGCGCCTTGGTCAGTATAGTGGTGGTACCCATATGTTTTCTTTACATATCTAATACTGATCCTGCCAATATTTCAGTCGAAGTAACAAGCACGAGTAGATAAGATAAGTAGATTCTAGATAGGGGGTGTAGAGGGTATGCCCTATCCCAACCCCTATGTACCTATGACCCTATGACATTATAACCTTTTTATTTCACTTTCCATTTCTTCGCTGCGCTGAATAGAATTAAATATTAATACTTCAAGGGAAGTTGTTGGATTCATATTTGTTTATTCTTTTTTCAGTAAAAAGAATAAACAAATAGTTTACGTAATAAAGGTAAGAAACGTAATTGAAAAATAATGTGAAAGTACATTAAAATTTTAACTCGCGACGTGAAAAAAATGGTATTTTTATTACCCATTTTTTACGTCACCAGATTTAAACTTATGTTTGAATCTATCTCCCTGTGGCTGCCGTCATAGCTTCTTAACAGGTATACCTTTTTCGATCAGGTTTTCCTTTTGAGAGCTGTTTTAATAAGGATGGTTCTTACATATATATATTATCGCTATAAATTACTAGGGGGATATATTATAGCGATAATATATGCTGCAGTACAAGATGGAATAATAAGATAGGAGTTTTATATTTTTTTAACTACTTTCGATAGCAAAGGCGAACATTCAGAAGAGAAGCACCAAAGACAATCGAAATCGAAAAATAAGAAAATTTGCTGAGACAACAGACAATAAAATATACAGTTATTGAAATTAAACACTTTTAAACGGATTAATTTTATTGTTACGCTCCAAGACACAGTGATTACGTTTCATAGTGGTCCTTGTGATTTTATTGAATAAATGAATTTTGACTTTGACTGCATAAATCGGAATGTTTCAGACTAAATAATGTTGTGACAGTTATAATAGTTTTTTTTTAATCTGTTGAGATATCTAGTAATAAAATAATCCACTGCGAAAACATTAAGCATTATTATACAGTTATACTTTGGTAGTTTCTAGGGCTTCTACGCTTCTCAAGGGAAAAGAGCGGTCTGACATTTTGCATCTTAAGAAAGTTAACATGTCTAGACGCATGGCAAATAATAAAAATCAAGTTAGAACCAAAGAGAAAAAAAAGTTGAAAAATGCAACTATGTCTCAGGGTTTTTTTTACCGTAATATTATGTAGATTTAACGCTAGACATTTTTCACACAGCATAATTTTTTTGGAAATACATACATATTATACATAGAAAACACCCAGACCCGAGACAAATATTTGCAGATAATACAAACATTTGTCCCGCGGCCTTTAGACCTTCGCCCACTGCGCCACAGAGGTCGTCAAAAGATAGATAGTTAAACTCTTTATTGTGCACAGCACCATTTTACAGTACAAAACACAGAAACATAATTAAATAACAAAAACAAAAGAAATGCAGGGCGGTATTATCGCTGAATGCGATTTCTTCCAGACAACCTTAGTATAAAGAGAACTAAGTATTTAAAATAATGACGGTGTTATTGCCTTACTGAAAGTGTGGAGAATAAACATAAAATACATTAACTATTTTACTATAAAAGAAGTAGAATTTAGTTGTATGGAGTCCTAACTCTTGGCCGGTTATATTATAGGAAAATAGCTTACCAAGTTCAGAGCCGCAGACTCTTGGGATGATCTCCAGGATGGCGGAGCAGGAGGCGTCTTCGAAGCAGAGCTGCCGTGCCAATAAGCAGTTCAGGATAGCCATCGTCCCCTTTAGGCCAGGCCCTGAGGACAAAAGAGAGAAAGGTGTTAGCCAGTGGCTCTTTCTAGTGTCGAAGTCTGAAGAGGTCATACGTATTGTATCATTATTTAACAAGTGTATTAGAATAATTCGAAAACTGTATTTTTCAAACTTTTGCGATTAGATAACATAATTATTATAAGTTTAACGGGTCTTTATCGCGTTTACCAGTGAACGCCAATATTGTAAGAGAATGGTTCGTGAAGCGATTGAAATAAAGAAGTACCCAAATTTTAATCGTGAAGACGGCTATAGACTCTCTGCGTCCTGGAATCCCGTGATAAACAGGTGTTCGCGTCGCGATCCAATTGTGCAGTGCGGTGATACGGTTAGTGTAGTGTGCCGTAATGTGAACATGGACTTTTCTGATTCCGAATATGAAATGAGGTTAGTTGCGGCTGCTGCCTTTATTTATCGACGGTATACTCCAGTCATCCCGTGACCACGGCTGTTGCAATACAGTTGAAACGTCGGGAAAATAATAAAAAAAGGTAAACGCGTATAATAATTAATTCGAAAATGGATCATAAAACAGATTTTTATCAGTTTCCTATGAACAACATTTGAAGAATCGATGCCTATCTGAGTCTAGATTTAGTATCGTTCTGGAATCATTTCAAAGTTTGAAGGCTATGGGTGCCAAAATACATTCATGGAGCCCTTTCTTAAAACAAAAATAAACAAACACGCTCACGAAGGTATTCCCAATGGACATCCTCACAAACATATTCAGAGCGTAGATCTTTCAGAATACCAAGTAGAGGTAGTCAGAAACATGTCCAAACATCGTTTTGCAAATAGTTAGTATTCCACGTAATAAACCCATCGCAGCTCATTGGAACACTTACCGATGGAACATTCATTCGAATGTTTAGTTCTAGAGCATGCTGGTTTCCTCATGATGTTTTCCCTCATCGTTTTGAGCACGTGTAAATGCGCCGGATTGGGTGTCGGGGTCTCGCTCACTAGGTTAACACGGCTCTTATACCATAGCCTTTTCAAATTAAAGTACGAGTATGTATGTTGTTTCAAATCTCAATAGGCGATTGATGGCAACCGCTTGCCATCTGGTGGTTTACTCCATTGAGAAAGGTAGGATATCGTAGAAAGATGCTTTAAAAAATATGGTGCCTAACCGTACAGTGCCAGCACAGATGGTTGATAAATAAACAAAATGGTATCGTAGTGATCCACCACCACAAATAAACGCCGTGACTGTTTCTACAAGTAAAATCAACGGACTGCATACGTTTGCTCAACTAATATAACTGGACTGAAACGCAAACAGTTCAAAACGAAGGAAATTTCTCACTGTGGAGTTTCATTTCAACTTCAGCTTCATTAATTTCGGAACGGAATAAATGGCATTCTGACATCACCAAAAATACACGAGCTAGAATAGTTGAGATTTCAGTGGATCGATATGCTTCGTTGCAGGCTATGAATTGTAATTTGCACTCTGAAGAGTAGTTGGAAGGTTCTGAGATTTTTGCTTAGTCTTGGGACAAATTCGTTAAAATTAATGCATGTAGGAGACAGTTTTTCTAGGAACGTAAGTAGATGTGAGGAACTGCCATAAGGTTATTTTAGGCAGGTACGAATCGACAGTTAATTTTGACAAAATAGCAAAATAAAGGGGGGAGTACAGATTCTGTGTAGACTGGACTTAATAAAAGAGAGGAAATTGAGGCAGCAAATACATTGGCGCAAAATAACTGAACTAGATTTTGAAGCGATCGATAGAGCCGGCATGAACTTATAGTGTTAGTTTTAGTTAATGTTGAGTGGTAATGTTTGGTGGGCTAACCATAATATAGTTTGTATAACTGACGACCGCTGCGGGATAGAGGTTCTCGAGTGGTGACCACGAACGGGATGACGATGGATCCCGTTCCCCTTCATACGATGGATCGTCGTCATCGCCATGTATAATCGGGAAGTCTGTGGATGTAGGTGGCTGATGGATTATTTGGGGGTGGCCTATGTCCAGTTCAGTAGTGGATTTTCCGGCTTGATTTAGATGTAAGATCTTGCCTTCTTTGATATTAGGTTAAAACAGAATAAAATTATCATGGTTTCGTATTATTTAACGATATATTATTATCCCGGGCGGGTAGACGGCTTAGACGCGAGAGGTATGGGTTCGATCGCCACATTGGGATAAATGTGTGCATGTTCTGCAGATATTTGTTCCGGGTGTTTGTGGTACCATTGGTACTCGTAGTTTCTGATATCTGCGACACGGGGAATCCGAGAATGGGGTCAGTGCTATGTATTGACTGTTGCATGGTTATTTTATTACCGTACCACATGCTCAACCTATTCTACTGCTTTTAGAGGTCGTTCCTCATGAGCGCTATCTATGACTAGGCTTAACGGTCATAAGAGAACTGACTTGGCCTCGCCACTCGGCTCTTTGATGTCAGCGGAAGAATAATAAAGTACAGCCATAATAAGTACCTACCTATATCATTAAATGGAATAAAATAAACCAACAATTTGCAAACCCAATTGTAGCTGAGCTGAAACGATGAAGCTTTCCGGCTGCAAGGTCGCGGATGTCAGTAGCAGGTCACCGCAAATTGGTATCCCTGGGGGCTTATACCTAGGCCTATAGTATTTACTCTTGTTCGTCCATTAAACACACATACCTAAAAATGTTGGTACCTAAAGCGCTGATCTGGTGTACGTGACGTAGCTTTATTGTTTTGATTGTTTTTAAACCGATTTTGACGATTTAAACTATGCTATCCTAAGGTTGTAAAATAGTTCAATGTAAATAATATTCTACCAAATGAAAAGAAAACAAAGTGTATTAGATTTATACTACCTAATGTTACACAAGTTAAAGCAAATTTTAAAATCAAAGAAAATCGAAGAGACTTAGTTCTGCGGCATACAAAGTCAAAAAGATCCGTCTTTAAACAGACGTACACACAGCTAGATTGGTTTACTACAGTTACTTCCACAGCATTATGTCGTACGGGGGAGTGCTGCTGATATAAATACCGTTTGTGCTGCAGAAGAGAGCTGTTTGTGCCCATATTATAAAGCCCCAGAGAATCATTCGCCAAACGTATATAAAAATAATTATATACCCTTGTCCATATATCTACGAAAATGTGATTATTGATTACAAAAATATTAATTTGTTTACGAAAAATAAGCGATAATCACAATGTTAATACTATAAATAAAGAAAAACTCGCTGTTGCCACTTGTAGATTTGATAAAATTAGTATTTTTTTAAAGAGCAACGAGCTAAGAGCAAGTCCTAAGAGATATACAAATGGCAAATTTAAAAATAAAAACTTTATAAAAAGGCATTCTATATAATATCGGATTATTATGATAAAAACACTTGGGGTTGAAAATTCTCCAACTCGAGTAAAATATAGTTACTTATTGTTTTGTAAAAGGATCATTATAAAGAATAAACATAAAATAAAATATCATAAAATCGACGTTATAAAGTGATCCTTGTGATTTTAATGAATAATTGAACTTTGACTTTGACTTTGATGTTCTTATTTGGTGGCAAAAAAACCGTTCCACTTGATGGTTATCGTCACAAATTGATTGGGGGGCGTTACTGATGCATTGTTTTCTCTAGAGACGAAGTTGTAAAGACTAAAATTTTTTTTTTCAGAACATTAATTAGGCCTTATTTATTATGTGGTTCTTTAAAACTTTTGGTAATATCGTTTAAACTTATCATAGTAGTAAATAAATAAATAAATAATGCTGGATATTTTCACACAGTATCATATATTCCTAAACTAAGCAGAGCTTGTATTATGGGAACTACATGACTGATATACTTATATACATATTGTTTTTGTAAATACAAACATATTATACATAGAAAACACCCAGACCCGAGACAAATATTTGCAGATACATACATTTGTCCCGCGGCGGGAATCGAACCCGCAACCTTATGCGTCTCAGGTCTCACATAGGTCGCCAAATAAATGAAAATCCTTCAAAGTTGTTTAGATTTTATGAGAATCTTCGTAAAGAGTGAACCTATTTGGATGTAATTTTGAACAGATATAGTTCAAAACTTGAATGACGCATAATTAGCTAATGTTACATTAAATCCAGGTACCATGCGAGCCGTTACTTACTATCAGGCATTATTTATTAATTAAGATCTACTAAAGTAAAAACCTCTCATAATAATTTCACGACCACTCCAGTTTGATAAAGCATTCAATATTACGAAAGTGTCAAACTGTCAAACTCTTTCGAAAAGTAAATAAGAAATCTGCTTTATCAGATTTCGGTAATAGAGTTGGCGATCGGCAGGTCTCTTAAAAATTCAGACGATTTTTAAAGAAATCTTGCGAATACGAGAGTGTTTTCTTTTGAATACAAAACTTGAACATTTTAAGACTTTGATTAATTTAGTATCAAACTAAACTAATACATTAAGCATAATTCAGATTTATATATGTAATCAGACAGATACGAATTTCGAGTACAATAGGCTTAAAAACACGCTAACGCCTATAATATCCATAGATATACTCAGATTTATGATCCGTGATAGACACACAGATCTGTGAATATAGTGTTAGTCATTGACTTGGCATATCCTAATTTTGTATCAATAGTTACAATTCCATGGATAGGTTGCAAACTCAGCGTCGCTTATTGGAACAAAACCACGTGCAAAACGATAAGCTAGGTAGTGCTTTTAGTTATAGCGTTGGCGTATAAGTAGGTACCTATTTATTGTAAACTGTATGTCAAATTAAACTATTTTTATTTATAACCGCCTTTATTATTAGGAGGTTCTTAAGTCTGCATGTGTTTTGTGTGTATGTTACGCGATATCCTCGCAAATTGTGAACCGATTTTAATATACTTTAAGGATCCCATATAAATTTTATGAAAAAACTCTCGGGTTCTAAACTTCTTGCATCTTTTTACGTGCTCAAAGCGGTGAAGGAAAACATCGTGAGGAAACCGACATGTCCTAGATCCAGGTGCTGAGGCACCTGTCAAGTGGAATGTTAACTACTTAAAAAACGCGGACATGTGCTCAATATAATGTTCAGATGCGCCTCTGGCTACTCCCTATTTGGTCTTCACGAAGATCTACACACTGAGTATGTTTATCACTAGGAAAACAGTTGTAAGCGTGTTTTCTTATCTTTTCTAAGACATTTGGTTGATTCAACCAAACTTTATCATGTGAATATTATCACAAACGTGGTTTAGCCACGATAATTTCAATTCTAATAATAGGCTGAAATAGAGGCCTCTTCTTCTTGGTCATGGTCAAATCATAGGTTCCGTCTTTGTCACCCTAATTAAGTACAATGATCTGACCAGGGTGAGGTACCTATAATGGCCCTGAAAAGGCCACATGACCACTGATGAAATAACCATTCTGGTGAAAGGATTAAGTGGGTTTCATAGACGAACCTTTCGTGCACGTTTCTATATGGATGATGCAATAATTGCGCACCTTCTGAAAATCAACGCTAGCTTGTTAAACGTCGTAGATATCTAAAAATAGTCACCCGTTCACGACAGAGCGAAATCGATTAGCCGTGTCTAGCGTAGCTATTAGGAGAGCCACTAGTGTAGGGTAGTTGTAGCGTACGAATAGAGCTTAGAATATGCTGTACAGCCGAACAGATTACAATGATGCTCCTAAGAATATCAAACTTGATCGTTTACACGTCCCGAAAACGCCTCATCATCCAATATTCCGTTTGTCACACCAAGCTTAGAAGACAGATGTGCGGAAAGGGTATTGTTCCGTGCTGTAGAACTAGGGGTTCAGATTTTCCGTTCTGATAAACTACTAAGCTATTAGTAGAACATCACGTTTTCTAAATCGTTTTTGCAGTAACCGAGTCTTTTCAAAAAGCATTGTTATTTGGCATCAAGAATATCTTCGTTGCAATCGGACTCAAGAGGTAGGAAAACTTTAATAGGAACGCTCTCGAAAACTTTAATGTTTCTAACTTTAAGTGATCTTATGGTACCTACCTACCTTCAACACCAGAGTTATTTTTGGTCTGGTGTGCTCTTTTGAACGTAGGTACTTTAACATGAAAATGTGTCAGCTCTAGACCAGTCTCCACACATGTTTGCTCGCTCATTTTAGCTAGCTTGGGTTAACTAACTATAAAGAAATTAATTCCGCATTTTCAGCGTATCAAACATAAAAAATATAAACTATGGGACTCATCTGAATATTAAGCGGCATCTACACTGGCTCGCAAATAGCAACGCTAAATTATTCAGACTCTGTCCACGATTTCAGACACAGAGTAGTGAAACATATAAATAACACCATCCAAGTCTAGGGAGACTTAGATGGTGTTATTTACCAGTGGAATGCACTGTGAATTTGACAGCGTTATGATTTTTCCATATAAACTTCATTAACTCGGATGGAATTTCGGAATATAAGCTGAGATAGGAACTTTTCGTCTCATACCTACCATTGCAGCATAGACGCTCTCTTTAGCACTGGTTAGCAACAACGATATTGTACTCTTCTGTAATTTACTGTTTTTATTATAATTGCTTGTCTTTCTTTTCATTTGTACTTGCCTGTACTGTATCGTATGTGTTGAATAAAAAACTATCTATCTAATATGTCTTCTTAGTGCACCCACACACTAAAATAATCCCTCTTGATTTCAGGTCATCTATGACTTGCTGTTTAGGCTATCCGCTGGTCTCACGGTCGGAACCTGTTCTTTTATCATGGTACCTGAGTCTTGGTATGGTCTTCCATCCTTCGACTCTCGCGATCTTTGCCTTAAACTGCCGTCTTCCACGGTCCCCTATGGTCACTTTCCTAAACTATGGTCTGTAAGCGGTAAAACACGGCCTAACATTATACCAGCAAAAATAAGATAAAACCAAACGCTAACTAGTAAGTACCTTCTAATCTGTAATCATACCTATTCTTCATTAGGGAAGAGTGGGCCTTCTTACACTTCGATAGGTTAGATATTATAGAAAATTGTAAACAGTTACAGAAATAAGATCTTTCTGGTTTTGTTTTTTTTATATATATATACGTCGATTTCGACTTCTCTATAGGTAGGTACGCTCCGACTCTACGAAAAACCAATTATTTTGAACTCGTCTGTTCGCCGTCGCGGCGGTGGACAAACGCTCTTACGCGGTCGGACGTGACCTATGCAAGCAAGGATATTTGCTGTATAGTGACTATATCTATTAAAAACCCTTTGATTGAGTACACAAACTTATTAGGAATGCTAACGAAAATCGAGTGCTTTGGTTTGATTGAATAAGATACAACACGGAGGAAATAACACTACACTACGTAGGACATTAATAAGTGGCATTATCTTAAACTTAAGAAAAATCTTAAACTCCGCTGTGTTTGAAATGAGCGATATCTTTATAGAGATAAACACACCGAATTTCTAATTTGCTGATCCTACATTCGTTTACTTTTTATAACAAAGTCACAATAACCCGTTTGCAAGTAAATAATAAATACTATAGCAATGTACTTGCAATGAATTTCCACATATTACGCGACGGACGGTATCGTAGTAATTTGAAAATTTAAATTTTGAATGCAGGCGCCTGACAGTTTTTGGTCTGCAAATTATATTGCATAGTTCGATCATATGGCCTTTTTTGATGTTCCTTCCGGAATTAAATGTGACATTTTCATCAAGTATTTTCATGACTCTGAGCAGAACCATAATACCAAATTGAAGTAATTTCAGAATTCGCATCGATTTTCCATTTACGTTTACGGTTTTCAAATAAAACTTACAGTTTTGTTTGAAAACCTCTCTTAATGAATAGCAAGCTCCTCACTCGCAACGTGGTGGCCCGCGAGAGGGTACGATCATGAGTATGAATACTATCGCGAGCCTTTGCGGCTTCGAAAAAAAAAGAAAACTTTCTTGAACCACAGTTCAAGGATGATATGCGTTAGCATGTCTAGTAAGTCTGCAGGGTGATCCCAGGTGAACAAAGGTGGGCCAATTAAAAACCCTTGGTACACCCAGTTATTTTGAGGTGACCACGGCTATTATAATATTAGTAGAAGAAAACTTTGCCCCCTTTGAGGCCAACTCCAGAGTAAAATGTGTTTATGCGTATAATAATATGCATAATAGGACCTGCCTGCCTTTAAGACCCCTGTGAACGCTTGGTCCGACAGCATGGTCCTCTCTATCGGACGACGTGAACTCTTTCACAGGGCCTTTTCCTATTGGTCCTATCAGAAAAGCGGATCACGAGCATTATAACGTGATCTGACACTTTCTTTTCTTAGGCACTACCGCTTGGTACTACTAGTAGAGTGAAGGGAAATTTTACTTTGCCGTGCAACTACTATTCTTATTGGCTGATTAATCGCATATTATAAAATCTCCCGTGGATTACCCATTACCAATGGCACTACTAATACTGAGTATATCAAAGCAAGATAAACAAAATATGTATTTGTATCAAAAATTAAGTTAATATTGGTTTGAAAAATCCTTCCTAGGCAAATCCGTCTTGTATAGGTTAGATTTATTACCACTCAGACAAAGAGGATTGCTATCCGAACTTTACCCAAAAAACTTGGGTTCAAAATAAATAACAACTAACCGGTTAGTTTATCTGCAAAAAACAGATTTAAAAACTAATCTAGAGATTTAATAATAGCCTTTATAGATAGCCCACTCGTGCCACGGGAAATAATATTTCCCGTGAAACTACTGGCAACAGTGCAGTGTCACTGGAAATGTACTTTTACCCGTAGCGCTACCAGTAGTGACACGGGAAAGTAAAATTTCCCTTCACTCTACTAGTAGTGCCAAGCGTTAGTGCCTAAGAAAAGAAAGATCTGACCACTTAGTCCCCTCAGTCGGACGAAGTGTTTTTTCCCTTTTGATTTAGACGACCTCTGTGGCGTAGAGACCGCTATCTTCTGCGTCTCAAGCGATTCCCGCCGCGGAGAAAATGTTTCTATGATTTGCAAAATGTATCTCGGGTCCGAGTATTTTCTATGTATAATAACAAAATATGTATTTATTATGTAGTGTATAATTCATGTAGTCACCATAACACAAGGTCTGCTTAGTTTGGGGGCTATATGATGCGGTGTTAAAATGCCCAGCATTATTTATTATTCATTTATTTATTAGGTACCTACCAACTTCTCAAAATAAGACGAGTCATATTAAACCAATCATGTAATAAAACTATAAAATAAAATAAAATATAATGCAAAACTTAGCGCTTAGTCTCCCTCGTCGCCACCTTCCTCTTCTTCGTCAAACTCTCCCTCTTCCTCTGCAGTAGCATCCTGGTACTGCTGATACTCAGACACCAAGTCATTCATGTTGCTCTCGGCTTCCGTGAATTCCATCTCATCCATACCCTCACCTGTGTACCAATGCAAGAAGGCTTTACGTCTGAACATAGCCGTAAACTGCTCAGAGATTCGCTTGAATAGCTCTTGGATGGCAGTGGAGTTCCCAATGAAGGTAGCCGACATCTTCAAGCCACGAGGAGGAATGTCGCATACAGCAGTCTTTACGTTGTTTGGTATCCATTCGACGAAGTATGAGGAGTTCTTGTTCTGAATATTCATCATCTGTTCATCCACTTCCTTCATGGACATACGTCCTCTAAAAACAGCTGCAACGGTCAAATATCTTCCGTGCCGGGGATCGCACGCAGCCATCATGTTCTTGGCATCAAACATCTGCTGTGTTAGTTCTGGAACAGTTAGAGCTCTGTACTGCTGACTTCCTCTGGATGTGAGGGGAGCAAAGCCCGGGATGAAGAAGTGAAGACGAGGGAATGGCACCATATTCACAGCTAGTTTCCTCAGATCTGCGTTCAGCTGGCCAGGGAAACGCAGGCAAGTGGTCACGCCAGACATCGTCGCTGATACCAAGTGGTTCAGATCTCCGTACGTTGGTGTAGTGAGCTTCAATGTTCTAAAGCAGATGTCATAAAGAGCTTCATTGTCGATGCAGTAGGATTCATCAGTGTTTTCTACCAGCTGATGCACAGAGAGTGTTGCGTTGTAAGGCTCGACTACTGTATCCGATACTTTTGGTGACGGAACTACGCTGAACGTGTTCATGATACGGTCTGGGTATTCTTCTCGGATCTTCGAAATCAACAGAGTTCCTAGACCTGCACCAGTGCCACCTCCAAGCGAATGTGTGAGCTGGAACCCTTGTAAACAATCGCAACCTTCTGCTTCTTTTCTAACTACATCTAGTACAGAGTCGACCAATTCTGCACCTTCCGTATAATGTCCTTTCGCCCAGTTGTTTCCAGCACCGGATTGCCCGAAGACAAAGTTGTCTGGCCGGAATATCTGCCCAAACGGGCCAGAGCGGACCGAGTCCATAGTCCCCGGTTCAAGGTCCACCAAGATTGCTCTTGGCACGTACTTCCCACCAGTGGCCTCATTGTAGTAGACGTTGATGCGCTCCAGTTGGAGGTCGGAATCACCGTGGTAGGTGCCCGTGGGGTCTATGCCGTGTTCGTCAGATATTACTTCCCAGAACTGCAATGAATGAAATAAAATTTTATGACAACTGGACAACTGTCGTTTTAGTGGTTTTTTTAATCCAAAATACAATGGCCAGTCTTATTTTTGAATATAACTATAACGAAATGATTTTGAACACTAAAGTTGTTTAGAAAAACATTTTGGCAAGCTATTGGATGATCAATGTAGTTCGGAAGGTGGTGGAAATACTTCTTACCTTAGCACCAATCTGGTTTCCACACTGGCCTGCTTGTATGTGTACGATTTCCCTCATTTTACTTAATTAATTACTTTTTAAATCACTACAATCAACTGCTTATTCAGAGGCAGCAAACGGGCGCGACCTACTTGAAAGACAGACACAAAACAAATGAGTCGATTCGAAAACTTGAAACCGTCCAATCGAATTTTTATTTGAAATTTAGTTTTTATTCTATAGTCTCCAGCCTGAAATAAATTAGTTTGCCTATAAACTTTTTCGTAACAACGAGGTGACACTGTTTGTGTTCGAAATCTATGTGCTTGAAGGTGAAAATATCGGCCATTCTAAAGTCTAATAAAAGCTAGAATTGTTTACACTGAAACTTTAAAAACTGCTAAAAATAGTACAGTGAAACATTATAGCAAAGTATGAGAGCTACATAAAGGCGAATAAATAAACTGAAGTTTCATAAAACTCTGCGAACAGATAGTTTAAAGTTAGGAGCTACCGTAGCATAGTGGGAACCCATACTGCCTTCTATTTCAAAGACCATAGGTTCTAATCTTTAGAAGAGGGTTGTGGGTCGAGGTACGACCTCGATGGCGCGGCGAGTGAATAGCCAGATTAGATGCAAGAGGTGCTGGTTCAATTCCCGCTGAGGAACAAATGTTTGCATGTTCAGTAGTTATTTGTTCCGGGTCTGGGCGTGGTAGTGCCATGGTGCTTGTAGTTACGATACAGGGAATTCTAGTATGGGATCAGGAGTCTGTATGTGACTGCTGCATGTTCAGTTTTTTTTAATTAAATTCAATTATTGTCTTATGGCTGTATTCTTAAAAAATCACCGTAGATATTATCAAGTAGGTACCTAAGTATACTATAAGCACTGTGTGGTTTGAGAATCATAATCATCACTATATATAAACTGTTCAAGTTCACAGCTGGGCATAGGTCTCACCTAACCAGTGCCACGTTGAACGATCTTGGAAAATCCCCATCCACCGACTTACAGCAACCTTTAAGATGTCATCGGTCAGTCAGGTGGAAGACCTTCTTAAACTGCGTCGTCGTAAACCGACGGTTCATGGTCGCCATTTGAAAATCTTTCGTCGCCAGCGGTTGTCGTTATCGGGTTTTGAATAAGGTTCATGAAAGTAAAAGCTAATTAGTTATTCAACAAACATCATTCCCTTTATCTTATTTTGTTAATCTCTTTCAAACGCACTACCGTCCCACTCTTCATTAAACAAAAGAAAATGCTAATTAGCATTAAGTTTGCCTATGTACTTGTTTTATCTTGTTGCAATAAAGCATTTTCTATTTATATATTTATCAGTCCAGTTCACTTGAAGATGAAAATATATTCGAACTGACAATAATAGTATTCCAGTAAACTTTACTGCGAGTCTCGATTATTCAAAATGATTCTGAAATCGATTTGTTCGAGTATGTTATGCATGGTCCAAAGCTATTATTCGTTCACAGGGTGTCGTCCAGTATCCCGGACGAAATAACTAAAGTTCCAAACCAAAAAAACGCTACGACTGTAAGTGGAAGTATACCCCACGATGGACGTCATCAGATACACAATCAGTGTGTAGATCTTTGAGTAAACCAAGTACGGGTAGTCAGATTCATGTCCAAAGATTATTGGAACATGCCCTTTTCAAACCAACATAACCTAATGCTTTTTTGTGTTCCTTGAAGAAAAAAAGCATTGGGCTTACCAGAAAGGTAAGCGGTTACGTAGCCTTTTGATATCTGAATCTGCCAATTACTGATGCGTTGCCAGCAGTGTATAAATAAAGTTGAATGTGCGTCTGGATTATATTGGTATTTTTGACATGGATTACATATTTCGTGCATGCTCGGCTGAAGTGCAGACACCATTTGCCGTCAAGAAAACAGATTAGCGCGGCTTGCCCGGTAACTGAGTCCCCGATAGCAAGCCGGACCGCGATAGAGGTTCCCTGCACATAACTACATTGTTGTATAACGTTCGGCTTATTGTTTCAGGTGTGCCATCGTGTTTGAGACAAAACTCAGCGCCATTTGCAGCAGTTAAATTCTTTCACGCGCCATTGCTCCGAAAATAAAAGGGCCACGGGCCATATCTCGAAAGAGCTCAAAAGGGTTATCCTTTAAACGTAACAACCATAGAACTACTCTGAAAGTTTTCATAGCAGCTGCCCTTTGAACTCGTGAAATAACGTCATGCGTGAAAGAAAAGTAAGGATATACTTAGATAAATAAATAATGCTGGAAATTTCTCACACAACAACATCTAGTCCCAAACTAAGCAGAGCTTGTATTATGTGAACTACATGACTGATATACTACTTATATACGTCCAGACCACCCAGACCGGATATATGAGAGATATGAGTTGAAATTCGCCACAAATCCAACTATCTTCATTAACTTTGGCAGAACGAGGCCGAAGTTTTTTTTAGGTAGTGAAAATAGAATTAGACCACTAAAAAATAAGTATGGGGTTCCAAATACTAGCGAGCAGAATTAAAAATTTCTTTTGCGTGTCATTACTCCTTAAATATAAATGCCACTGATGTGAGTGATATCTTTATCGAAAAATAGAACCAAATAAGCAAACCTATTTTGAGAGAATATCAAATACAATCATTTAGTTCCCATGGAAGTCAGCTGCAGATCTCTACAATACGTAAGGATATACCACTAGAGAGCAGATAGTAGAAGAAAAGTTCAAACTTTGCAATAAGTACACACTTTTTACATAGTAGGTAGTTAACATTTCAATAAGATAAGAAGCGATAAGACCGCCCATTGTACTTTTAGTTTTGTTAAGTTATTTTTTTTTCTTGTCATCATCCAGTAAAATTCTCCAGCTGGGTCTTAGCTTAATTTTCTTGTGGTGTACAATAAAGTATTTTCATTCATTCATTCCACGCGGCTGGTTGGAAACCAATATTGAAATCCTACTACTATGAAAAACGTGAAAGTTTGTGAGGATGGATGTTTGTTACTCTTTCACGCAAAAACACTGATCGGATTTTGATGAAACTTTACAGTACGCGGGCGAAACTTTGGGCAGAAGCTAGTATATAATACATGACACAGTGATATTAATGGAACAAAACACCCTGTGTCCAATGAAAACGAATAACAAGCTCATACTGAGTCAGAATCATTTGCGATTTCAGCTTAAATTAATGAATTTGAACCGACGCGTTTCGATAATGTTTTGCGGCGATCGCCATTATTTTGATAGCGATAGCAATTGATCGAATGATTTCGCTTTAAAGATATTACTGTTATATATTACTAGCCTCTGCCCACGTCTTCGCCCTCGTGGTACCCGGATATAAAGTAGCCTATGTGTCTAAATCCGTTCAGTAGTTTATGCATGAAAGAGGAATAAACATCCATTCTCACAAACTTTCGCGTTTATAATACTAGCTTCTGCCCACGGCTTCGCCCGCTTGGTACCCGGATAAAAAGTAGCCTATGTGTTATTCTGATGTATAAGTTATATTACTGTAAAGTTTCATCAAAATCCGTTCAGTAGTTTTTGCGTGAAAGAGTAACAAATATCCATCCTCACAAACTTTTGCGTTTATAATATTAGTAGGATTAATATTATATTTTATTATTAATATTATATTTTATTATAGGCTTACTCGTACACCGCCGTCTTATGATTCCATTTTATCCTGTCCATCCAAAGGTTGTCTGGAAGAGATCGTTTTTAGCGATAAGACCGCCCATCGTACCTTTAATGTTTATGAATTCCTGTGTTTTGTATTTTGCCTAGGTGTGCAATAAAGAGTTTATCTATCTATCTAATTTACTCATATGAAAAACATATATATTTGTTTTAAGTAAACAAAATTGTATATTTGTAAAACAAAACAAAATTGTATAATGTATATTTTTTATGTAAATTGTATAACTAGCTCTGGCTGTAAATTAGTGAGAGGTTTCAATAAATGCAAAATATAAAGCCCACAATATATATAGCTTTTTTTTTCAGTCATTCACTGAGCAGTCAGTCATACACACCCAGTTGGAATTTGGTCGTCCGTTGTGGCCTCACAGGCATTAGTCTTATTGATCAGATAAAGGCCCAGTATCGTACATAAAGCACAAAGCCGATATTTGAGTGCACTGACATCATTTATATACAGCGTGGTTGTATTGAAATTGAATTTGGTGACAATATTCTTCTTCATCAAGGTAAGTGGTCGCGACTTTCTCCTTCCAAGTCGCGCCGTGCACTCGCGACCACTCACCGTAATGAAGACTCTCGGAATGAGTCGAAACTTAGTCGGTGCATTCACCAATAGTGCAGTACGTGAAAATTCCCGTTTTTACAATATGAATAGTCAAGTTCACGATAGTTTTTGGAATAAAAATATAATATGGATTTGAAAAGGATATGGTTGTAGGTTTTATACGAGTCTTTATCACGTTAACCTTTATATGAATTTGAAAATTATGGTGGCACTTAAATACGGAATAACCATAAATAAATATATAAGCTACGCCTTAGACTCCCTCAAAAATATCTTCATGTCTCTCATAGGCCCTTACTATGAGACTCTACGTACTTACTCCCGTAATTATGAAATACCGATACCTAGTGCATCTTCCTTAATCATACCTACTAGTTACATTAACCGACATTATTTTCTTTTTAGCCGAAAAGAGGTATTTGTAGTTAAGTACCAATAACTCTTCGAGCGATCCGTATTGTTATGGTTATTTATTTATTTACCTAGCAGGAAACAAACCCGCACGTTCCACGTCTCAGCAAAACATAAAAATAATTTTATGCCTCAATGTGGTGACTTTACTTTGCCAGAGCAATATAACTTTCTTTTCACAGGATAGACACTATTTGCTTCAAAAGCCTCATTACATCAAAGCTAATTTTCCGCATTAAAACTTTCTTCACAGATTGAACTAAACGATTCCCTCAGAGCCTCCTATTACAACTCATTATAAAATGCGATCCTTGCTAAAAAGGTCATGTTAGCCACTCCCGAGGGAGAAGACTATATACAAGATGCAGTTGGCGAGAAAGAGAGAAACGTTGGCACATCATTTACACATCAGATGACTAGCTTTGCACGAACCTCGTCGACTTTCAGTCCGCTAAAATTGCCCACTCGAATAATTGCGGAAGTTTAGAGAGCTGATATTACCTCTATTAACCTCTTGACTAAGAGTATTAAAAAGTTGTACACACTGCTTAATGTATACTTACACTGGTTTTTAATCCACAACAGAAGTTAGAATTTGTAAAAGAATGATTTACTTATGACGTGCTACGACCTTTCTGCAAATTTAGATGATTTTCGATAACGCTACATCATAGACAGTGCTGCAATCGTAGAAAGTGCTATAATCGTAAATAATGCTGCAAACGCAGACAAAACTACAACTTAGATTGTATTTTAACGTAGATTGTAGATAGTATAACAATCATAGGAGAAATGAATAATAATAAATGCGCAGAGCCCACATGTGGATGCTTGGCTACTTCCTTGACTTGTGATGGAGGTGCTAGATCGGGACCAATGCTCCCAGGGTGAGAGTGATAAAAGCATATAGCACGGAAGAAGCATTTTGTATGATTGCATCAACTCCATTATGCAAGCTGAATATTGGACAAGATTAGCAGGTGTCGCGTTTCCTTTCACTAACAATTACTCTTTTAATAACCTAAAAATACATATAATAGCATCATCTGTCTCGCTTACACTTTCATAAATGCAACTTTTGTAACATTTTACATGTATAAAGTGCCATTTGCTTTTGACTTCGGCTCCTCAGATTCGTGATTGCAGATCTGGGAGGGTACTAAGTAGGAGATAGAGAGACGTTGAAACATTATATTCGGCACATGTTCGCGATTTGCATAGAACAATTACAATTAAGGTATCAAATTATAAAATTATTTAACATATTTTTTATCGTTGCTGGTATTTGTGAGCAATCATAAAGAACCAGATATGTTCCTCAGAATTATGCTTTAGGTGGTATTATCATCTCTATAGAATAACCAAAGGGCGGCGGTCTCAAAAGCCTTACTAGTAGCCAGCGGACACTCATACACTATTCAGATTAGCTGCTTTGCGACGAATTCACTGATATTTTTCAGTGCACACTCCTTCTGAGAGTAATTACATACAAACATACATAAAGTTACGCCTGTTTCTGAGGGGTAGGCAGAGAACACGGATTTCCATTTGGTACGATCCTACATTCATCCTCATCACTTTCTTCAAAAAACCTTGTCGGTTTAGGGTACTCATAACTTAGCCTCATTCAAGAACACCTTCATTTTTCTGGATTTATATTCGCCGAGGCCAGAGAGTAATTAATAAAAACAAACACACCCACGACCTTAGATACATACTCCCTTCCCATAGATCTTTGAGGAGACCAAGTAGTGGGTAAACACAGGTATATCCGAACATTGTATTTGTATAAGTCAGCGCTTTTTTTTAATTGGTTCGCATTCCACGTGACAGGTGGTACAAGCCCAACGCCACTTTATTGGAACACGAACCGATGATCGATCGTAGAATAAACAGCAAAGTGCGGTTCAGACTCACGCACTTAGAGTTCCTTATTACAACACAACAAATACACTGATTCTTTGGTAAATCCTACTACTATTATAAACGCGAAAGTTTGTGAGGATGGATGTTTGTTACTCTTTCACGCAAAAACTATAGGACGGATTTTACTGAATTTTTACCATAATATAGCTTATACATCAGAATAACACATAGGCTAATTTTTATTCGAGTACCACGCGGGCGAAGCCGTGGGCAGAAGCTAGTAATAAATAACAATACAGTTTATTGATTTCACTTGACATGCCCACTATATTTTTGAACGCCCAGGTAGCTGGTAGATGCTTAAGCATTATGTCCTCCTAGCACTATATTGTTTGTGTGGAAGTATGAAATAAAATAAAATAATATTCGTTTTGTTTTATTTTATTTCATACAGAGCCTGAAATATAAATGATATGCCAGAGCATATCCTACAAAAATAATACAATACGCTTATATAAAACTTAAAATAAAATAAAATAAAAACAGATCGCAATTAGGTAACTAAACATTTAGTTACTCGTCACAGTAACATTCCCTGTCATTTCCTGTTTCCGTCCATATGGACGGAAATCCAATGCTTGTAAATTGGATTGACCAGATAGTCAGAGACAGCCCTCAGGATGGTGTTGTTGGAACGACTTAGCCGGTTCCAGAAGGACGCTATCCTTGTTTTTAGTATAGCAAAGAAATCAGGACCTCCCGCCTCAGAGAACACGCTCGACGCACTGCAGTATCTCGGCAACCTCATAAGAGCCCGATGTGCATTATTGTACTCGAACCTTATGATGTTGATGGACTTCCTCGTGAAGTTGGACCATAGTTGGCAGGTGTACATGTCCAAGCAATATGCCTTAAACAGTGTGTTCTTCACATCTGCGCTGCAGTTAGCGAAGCGGCGAGCGAGCATGTTACCTCTGACGGCGAGAGCTCTTATCTACCTCTCAATGCCGACGTCATCTTTAAAAAATAAAAAAATATTGCGTGTTTTCATAGTTTTTTGTATAGCGATTGGTTTTGACAGGTGTGAATTTTTAAAGGTCACCGTAAAACTTTATCTTACTAGCCTTGAGAAAGAATTGACGCCGGATCTGTATGCACTGTCACCCAACATGTTTATATGCCTTATTGCATGCGTAAAGGCATGCAGTTAGAAAGAGGCGAGTTGAAAGTGAAAGCGCTTCTTATTTGGACATAACAGATCTGAACCTCCCATTGTACTGAAAAAAGAATAAGATTTTGTTTGTTTTGTTTATGGTGTGCGATAAAGTATTTTCATTCGTACATTTCATTAATCAATGTACTGAAATAAGAATAAGATTTTGTTTGTTTCGTTTTGGTGTACGATAAAGTATTTTCATTCATACATTTCATTAATCTATTCAGAACGACCTATTCAGATACTATGAAGTATAAAAGCTTACCACTCAGGGGGTTAACGAAGTTGACGAACTTACCGAAATGGGATAACACAGAAATCATAAAATTACACAATTTTTGATTGATAATCGTAATTACTATTTAGTGGGCCATAAGATAAGGCTCCGATAAGAACCTTAATGCGTTCATGGCGTGTTGGAAGTGAGCCTTAACACCCACGCAGTTTTCAGGATCACAAGAAATAGCTGATGGTGAGTTTAATGACTTTTGAAATTGATTGGTTTAAAGTTTAATGGTTTGCCGGGAATTGGAAAAAAACTTTAAAAGACGAAGGTTGATTGGAATTTCCACACCATCGCTTCAACAGGAAATAATTGGTTACGACTAATGAAAATTATCTGATGCGCATTAAAGTAGGCGAACTACATACATACTTTTCCTTTCACGCTAACGCAAATTTGTCAAGGTAAAACTTGGCAGCTGTCACGTGACATTTCCACAGCTAATGTCATTTCTATACAAATTAATCTTTCCGCAGGCATTAACGACAACAGAAAGTGGTATTTGTCTAGACCCCTGAATACCTACTACCTGGGGGGGGGGGGGGAAAGGGTTCTAGTTTGACCTCTATTCAGAGCGCTATATTTGTGGCGATAATATCTATTTTACGAACCATAATTTAAGTAATACAAATAGATTTTAAAAAAACACGCATTAAAATCTGATAAGCCGTTTCGGAGATAAATGGTAACGGACAAAAAAACACGCACACAATTTTCCTCTTTCGGCTGACGCATATTCGGGCTCCTTACGTCGCGGGTGGAAAGGGTAAAAAAAATCACGATTTAGTGGCCCACTATAACGTCAGAGTTTTTAGACCATCAAAAGTCCCCATTGATATCTTTATTTGCCCTCCAAAGCATGGAAACGCTCAGTTCTTTAGCACACAGGGTTTTAACTCTGTGTAGTTTAGAACAATTATGAGAAACAAGTTTAGGTTGTCTGGAAGAGAAAGCTTTTATCAATGATAATAATAATAATGAACACCCAACACATACACCACACTAGGATTGTCTGTGTCATGAGTATCAGGAACTACGAGTACCGTGGTACCCCGACAACCAGACCCGGAACAAACAAAAATAAAATAGAACATGGAAACATTTGACCCGCTGCAGAAATCGAGCCCACACCTCTTGCGTCGCAGTCGGCTCACCATCGAGGCGGTCAAAGACCTCGTGTATTTTTCTTTGGTGAGCAATAAAAAGTTTATTCATCAGTCTATCGTGTTGTTCTCATAAGTCAAAAGTCAGGTCAAAAGCCAAAATTCATTTATTCATATCGTAAAAACGGGAATTTTCACGTACTGCACTATCGGTGAAGGCACCGACTAAATTTCGACTCATTCATTAATCTAAATAATCAGATATTTTACATATGCCTTTTTATTAAGTTTTTGTTTAATTACGTTTTTAAATTTGTTTATTATCAATTTTTATATATCTCTTGGGAGGTTGTTATAAAAGTGTATACCCTGCCCTTTAAACGATTTACTAACTTTATGGAGTCTACAAGTGGCAACAGCGAGTTTATCTTTGTTTCTGGTATTAACATTGTGATTATCGCTTTTTTTCTGAAACAAATTAATATTTTTGTGAACACACATCAGATTTTCATAGATGTATTGACAAGTGGATGTTATTATATTTATTTCTTTAAACTTTTGGCGAAGTGATTCTCTGCGGCCCCATATTATAAATTGCTCGAACAACTAAGGCAAACTAAAACAGCTACACATGTATTTTACCTGTTTTTACTGAGACATGTCGCACAATTGATCAGGATATCTTCTGTTCGCAAATCGCTATATTTGCGTGACCAACCCTAAGGTACGTTTCAGATACAGCGACTTGCGACAAGCAACTTGACGCTTACCTTTAAAACACCTGACGTATTATCATCTTCCATTGCAGCGCCCCTTGTGATTTGTGGCGATAAAACCATATAAGAACCATCCTTCAGCTCATACAAATCGAGTTCAATTGTCTAAGCCGTTTTAAAAAACAGACGTATGATCAAACAACTAATTACGTCAAATGCATATGGTCTCGTAACGTCACGGGTAAAACAAATATGAAGGCTATTTATTTCAAGAATATCTAACATTTCATACAGCATTTATACATACGTCATTCGCGCACGAATTTCGACTACTTAGTACGAATCTGCGGCGGAAAATGTATAAGTACCATCACAGATTAGTACTAAGTAGTCATAGTTTGTTCGCGAATGACGGATGTGGAAATGTGGTATCAGATCTTTGGACGAATGTTCGAGTGGACAGTTAAGGTCCATGGTAGTGGCGACCACTTTGACAACCACTCGACACTCGTTTTTCCTTTGATTGTCTCTGCCAGCGCTACTGCGTAGGTAAATCGCAAGGAGCCGGAATATGCATTTGGGGGTAAGACTTGTCTTATTTTTCTCCGAAAGGGCAATGAAATTTGTCAAATTCTTCTTGACTCAAAGTAGGTTGTTAGATAGTTATGATTTTTCGATTGTTTGAAACCCTGTTATGATAACTAATTAATAATTCAATCCATCATAAAACACCATGCCGTTAGACTTCAAGACACGGTAAGCTGCATAAATAGCTGCATACTTCATAAATCGGAACGTTTCTGACTAAATAATTATGTTAGGATGGAAATCGTTTGTTTTAAGATCTGTTGAGATATTTGTCATCAAGTCTATCTGCAACCACGAAATGTGCAAAATTTTCGAAACATCAGGAACAACAATAAAATAAAATAATCTCTACAATCTCTTATTATCCTCCCCATCCCTCCCCATTATTGGGATACGCCCATAGTGCTTTAATAAGAATATAATTTTGATTATTTTGTTTACAGTGTACGAGAAAATATTTTCATTAATTAATTCATTTATTAAAACAACGCGATTAATCCGTTTAAAAGTTTTTAGTTCATAAGTTTCGATTTAATCACCCGATTCTACAGATTTTTAAACTTTGTATTTAGCTTTTAGGTCCCAACTAAATAAGACTTTTTTTTACTGGACTTATGTGGTCTCGCGACTTAGTCGCTTGGGTTGAAAGGCTGCCTTAAGACATCGTAAAGAACTATTTATATTCGGCTACTGAAACCCCATGTCGGTTACAGAAAACGATAAAAATACGATAGGACAGGGATAAGGATAACTTTACGATAGCCTCTATAAAACTATAATTTGTATTTTCTTCCAAAAAGTAACAAACATGTTCACGACTGTATCTTCGAATTACTGATCTGCCCCACTAATTCGCTTTAGTGGGCAGGTTACACAAGCCTACAATTTTGGTGGGTCCTGTCCCACTAGGGTTGGCACCTTATAAAAAATATGAAAAATTCTTTTCATAACCACGATAGTTTCAAAAGTTTCATCCCAGAACATTGTACTAGCTTAGACTATCTGAAACTAATCAGCCCACATCGGCGTCCAGTCCTGTAGTTTCAATTAATATTGTCAATACCATAGTTGCATTACCAACAAAGTTGGGATTCCTCCCCGAAGCGGTTTGCAGCCGAACAAGTCCTCAGGGAGTTCGGTCTTAGCAGGTTGGCTAACTGTAACATAACTAAAGGTTGAATATGTCTTGTTAATGTTTTAATAGGAGCTTGTAGTTGGACGATTTTGGTTAGTATCTAAATTACCTAAAGTGGCAAACCAGCACACGGCCCAGCTGTTGTTAAGCGGTTACCGTAACCTCCATAGGTTACAGTGCTTGCGACAGCAGAGGTATCACTCGCGCGTTACTGACCCTGAGACATAATGGCTGAAGGCTTGATGTACATGTATTTATGTATTTGTTTTGTATGATTTCAAGAAAGTTTCAATACCTATTTCATAGATTCGTTTGGGTTACAACCATTATGCCTACTTCTGTCGTCAAATAGCGTTCGCATTGCTTTGTTCTAGTTTAAAGGGTACCCATATCGATAATATTACCGGCACATTGGAGGTTTTATTATTATGTCTCAGGGTAGCGTAATGCCACGTAGAAAACGTTTTACAATTTTGTTTTTGTTTTACTTTTAAGTACCTATCTATGTACTCGGCATATGTGCGATTATCGATACCTTTTCATTCTTTGTGCCAAGTCAACTTTTATTCTATTCTATTATATTGGTTAAATTATATTAACGTCCTTGGCGAGTAGCGACGCAATAGGTGCGGGTTCGGTTCCTGCTGCAGGACAAATGTTTACATGTTCTGCATATATTTGTTCCAGGTCTGGGTGTTGTGGTGCCACGGTACTTGTTGTTTCTGATACCCACGACACAGGGAATCTTAGTGTGGGGTCAGGACTGTGTATGTGTCTGTTGGCGTTGGCTGTTTATTATTATATTGAGAAAGCATTTTTACAACTGATTATCATCATCATTAGCCTATATTAGTCCACTGCTGGATATAGGCCTCCCCTAATGAGCGCCATAGCGCCCTGTCTTCAGCTTGCCGCTACCAGCATCTGCCTGCAGTCTTACAAATATCTAATTCTATTAGACGGTGAGTTCTAAGTTATGTATCGGCTCGATGCTGTAAGCAAGTAGGTCGAGGTATCTACCTAGGTGCGGCTGCCTAGATACCTAGGTAGCTGCAATTTGGCCCGGGTCTGAAGTTGGACGGTCTGCTTGTGGTGCAAGATATGAGGGGAAATAACTTTTTTGTGCGTTTTAGACAATTTTTAGGCAAACTTCCAATGCTGATGCAGTTCATACATGGACGTTTTTTTTCTGTTTTGATTCATAGCGTTTTGGCTTGACCAGAAAATTTATACAGGACTGGCTTTTTCCTAGTTCTAAGGATTTAATTGGCAATAAATATTATGCCACTAGAATAATATTTATTAATTATATTCAGCTTACAATCTAAAATATAAAACAAAAGGATATTATGACTCTGCTAATGAAAATTCAAGTTTTCTTGAAAAAATTGTCGAATTTGTACGTGTAATTGTATTTCGGCCTTATATATATATACTATACAGCTTATAGCTTTTAGTGGTCAGGAGGTTAAATTTAGTGCATAGTAGCACTTTTCTTTTCTAAATTGGACCATATTACAGCATCGTACCTCCGTATAAATTTCTATCCTAGGCTAGATTCTGCCAACTATAAAATGTAACCAAACTTATTGATCTTGGAACTAGCGTTCAGTTATGAAATCATATACCTATAACTTGAAGAACTGCATCTTAGTAGTCATTAAAATCTGCAAAATATGACATAATTGTAGCAAGTTTTAAAGTTATTGGTGAGTAAAGCAGGCAATGTCATATGTCTTATAGCCTATGTTCAGCAGTGGATTGATTGAGCTGATGATGATGAAAGCAGTCAATCATCAAGAAGTATTTCCTATGACTGCAATAATTACGGATTTTCTTGACAGTTTTACTTTTGAGTATTACAACGAAGACTATTATTTTTAGGTGCTTGGCAGACAACAGGGACATTTTTTTAAAACTTTTCTCAGGTTTGTCGAAGCATAAAGGATTTAGTACCAACTAAGGTACTAATCAGTAGCTTGGTCTTGCTCTGTCTTCAATTTGTCATGTTTTGATATTTTAAGATAAAAAAGGAAACAAATAAACAAAACAAGAATTGGTTGTGAAAGAGTTTTCTACGAAAATAGACCCGCGCACATATCTAGGGTCTATGTACAGGCTAAATCATAATGGATTTAGCCTGTACAAAGATCCTAGAAAAGAGCATCCAAACTATTGCATTAGTTGGTAGTCGTATGTACTCTTAATAATGGCTCCTCAGGAAGCCTAGTGTTCAATTCGCTCTCAAATTCACAATAGGTACCAACAGCTCAACTTATGTACGAAAATAGATAGATGGAAGTTTGTTGAAGACAATGTCTGTGAATATTCTGCAAATAGATTCAACAGGAAAACGATGAAGTACTTATGTTTGAACTATTTTCTAAGTATCTTTGAGGTTTCTGCCAGTGAAGATGCCATTCTGAACCGAATGCTGTCGGAAACGGAACTCTCTTAGTTTCAATTTCAGTTTATTCAAACATAAATACAGCATTATTGTTGCAATACTTTATTATTATCTACTTAAATATATAAGATGCTGCATTAAGCTGAAATTTTGACCCCAAGCAACACATTTTTTTATATATTCTTTTAGTATTTTACCATGTTTGTGTTTTTGGGTTCAAATAAACTTTCTTTCTTTAAACTAACTAAGAAAAAAGACAAAAAGGGATCATCATCGCAAATGCGAATCTGAACATTGAGTAGGACTATACAAATTATTTTAAGGTTACCTTAGACATTTTAAATATGAAGTTAATAAGTACAAATAATAATAGGTAAAATGTGTAATATATCTAATATTTTTAATAATAGTACTGTTTTGTTTACAAAGTAGCTGAGGCTGTGTCCTTCGCCTCTATGTGCCTGTCCTAGAAAAAAGAAATATAGTTTAGCGAGTAGCATTCGATAGTAACTGCCATCGATAATTGGTTCGACGGATTTCCAATAATGAGGCAACTATAGGACCCTAACATAGCATGTATAGTAATCTACACCACTTTCAGAATCATTATTGTCCAAAAACAGACAAAACAGAACTGATCCCAAACCATAACATTAAACCCAGTGTCCCGTTTAATCCGCAGATTAAAAATTAATTACACTGTCCATTATCACCCCCGAAACGGTATCGGCCGGAATTGGCCATAAAACGCCCTGAACGTCACCTTGATAGCTCTGTACAAATTATGGACCCGCCCATTTCAGGGAAATGGTACTGTGTAAAAAAAATAAGATGGAAGTAAAGTTGTGCGCCATTGGGTTTATTCACTGGTAAAATTAAAGTGCGCATTGACACGTGCCTAAAACGAGGAAAGATCGTGAGGAAACCCTTATGCCCTAGATGCAAAAGTTCAAAGGCATGTTAGTTAGTTTCACCTGTCATGCTGACTCTTCAAAACGTGGGCATAACATATTTATTTGACGTACCTATGACTACCTCACTTGATAGATAAATACTTTTATGCAGGTCATAAAGCTAGGATCACCTAATAAAAGACAGTTTTTGACAGTTTAAGTGGTAAGTTGCTAATATTCGGAACGGCTTAAGCAATTTGGATGAAATTTAGACGAAGTACAGTTCGTGACTTAGTAAAACACATCCAGGGTCCACGCGGGCAAAGCCCACTAAATGTTTGTTTTTCGGAATAGTAGATAGAGGCTTCTTTATATCCGGAACACGCAACCGTGGGCAGACGAGGAAACAACGAGCTTAGAGTTTACGTCCTCGATTGCACAGTGCACACGGCCAATAGCAATAGCAATTCAGTCGTATTATCTCTCCGCACTTAAAAGTCACTATCTTGAGACTTAAGCCGAGTTCACACGATATAAGCGCTCTGATAGATAGTTTCCTCTATGATGTCTTCCGATGGATCACATCACAACCACACTACAAAAAAACGACGGGCAGTGGTTGTGTGTTTTGCAATAGCTGGTTGAAGTTGTGTTGTCGTCCATCAGTAAATTGGGATGTATAGTTGCAGTTTTCCAGTGACTCACAGCTGAACCGACTGACGAAGAATAGAGAGTTTTTATGACCACTGATGTGGCAAACAAGGTACCTAACGGTCCACCTGTAGGTAAACGGTTACATATGGACACTTGCAATACCAGAGGTACCTCTCGCACGTTGCCGACTCTGAGACATAATGGTGAAAAGTCTCATGTGCCTGTAATTTCACCGGCACCCATACCCTTAAAACCTGCAATTTTATGGATTACCTCGCACAGGTGCACCGGGGAAGAGTCCGTACCAACGCAGATGCGTACGTAATATGTGTCGGCTGCTACTCCAATCCGACGGTATACTCTCTATTTTACTTGACATTTACAAACGTTTAAATTAAAGCTAGGATTCTCTGGATCTGTAAAGTCACCGTTGGTCCTCGGAGCAGTGCGGGGCTGTCCGTGATCGTCGGCTATACGTGGCGTCTTCCGTGAAACCACGGACCGTAGGGAGCCAATTACGCGCGCGTTGCGATGTGGCTGCGTTCACGTTAGCGATGAATCACACGTTTTCATACAAAATCGTGATGTATACTTTTTTGTCGTTCAACGTAGAATTTTGTGGGAGATGCTGGAGACCATATTACAAAACTCAAGTGGAGCTGGGCAGGACACTTGGCTAGGTTTGGTGATGGCAGGTGGAGTAAGGCCGAGGGGCTACACAAGAGGCCTTGGCAGACCACCAGCCAGGTGGTTGGACGACATCGTTGCCGTTCAGGGTAAGACCTGGATAAGATAGGCCAAGAACAGACAGGAGTGGTGTTTGAGGGAGGAGGCTTAAGCCCAGCAATGGAAGCTGCCAATTATGATATTGACTTTTTAGTTTCTTTCGTGTGGCTACTGGCTACATGGCACTGTTATGGAGTCCGTCTGAAGACACTTGAAAGTCCAAAACAATCTGATCCGTGCCGTGTCTCGATTCGAGCGTCAGAGTATTTATCCGAGCACACTCGTATCGTGCCTACCGAACAAAGCCACTATTTACATATGCATGGCTGTGGAATTGGAAACCAATTGAGTCAACGGCTCTTTCCACGTAGATGTAGGTCCTCGTACGAGTAGATTATTGTTAAAACATTTATTTCACTGGAAACTGAATCAAAACACGTTAGTTTATTCTGTTACCGAATTTCTGGGAATTAAATAAAAATGTGTTTTTTCTATAGATTGGGTTCTATAGATTCAGTTATTTTTAATTTCAAGAACCAGTTTTTTTGCCATGATTCTCACGGAATGTGAGAAATTTTCTAAGGCTCACGTGATCAGACAAACTTTATAAAAACACGCAACAAAACGAGGTCATAAATATGGTGTCGTATGAAAAAAAACAAAATTTTCAGGTATATTCACTTGTATGCTGACCAAAGATACCGTGTATTTATTGACTTTGTAGATGACTTCAAAGTTTGAAGTCTTGTTGTATGTAAACGAGTAGGTACCTAGGTACAAGACAGGTATAATCAGTTTTCATTCGCATATAGCATATACTTTTCGAGGAAGGTTTATGATTTGAGATACATGAAAGGTACATAGAATTAAGTAATTCTGATGGTAAAAAACTAGTCAATCATAACTGAACGAACCTTTTCAAACTACATTATGACTATTTCGTGCATCGCCACACAAATATAATTGTTTGGTTAGCTATTTAACAATGCATGGGGACAGAAATTGGACACGATTGACTATACTCGGTTCGTTAAAACTTCCCGAAACCCTATTCCTATTTGATTACCTTCATATTTTGATAGATAAGCCATTTTACATATTTATTAACTAGATAAAGAAGTATCCGTACATTTTCGTAAATCAAGACATAGGTTGTAGAATTGAAAATATCCTAAAATATTTTTTGCGTGAAAAAGTAACAAACATCCATCTTCACAAACTTTCGCGTTTTATAATATTTATAATACGTATTCACCTATTTAAGACCCTGATGAAGACACGGAATGAGTCGAAACTCTTAGTCGGTGCTTTCACTGATAGTAAGGTATGCTTTATGCCTTACTAGCCTCTGCTCATGGCTTCACCCGCGTAGTACCAGGATAAAAAGTAGCCTATGTGTTATTCTGATGTATAAACTATATTACTGTAAAGTTTCATTGAAATCCGTTCAGTAGTTTTTGCATGAAAGAGTAACAAACATCCATCCTCACAAACTTTCACGTTTATAATATTAGTAGGAAGTATGATATTAACTTATATAATATTATTGCCGCGTCGTATAGTTGCGGCTAGGACAAGATGGATAACACCAAGATTTAGTTGGTTGACACCATACGAATTTACCATCTTTGTTCTCTTTGACTCGCTCCACACACACTCCACGAGTACCTACTCGTACAGACAAGATAGCATTTTTTCATACAGCTAGGTAAACAAGTCCAGCTACTAAATTCTCTAGTAATTTTCTCCTATCTACTTCTGACATAGGTACCTTTCATACGTAGCTGCATTGCGGTTCTAAGAAAGCGCAGACGAAAATAGCATTTATGACCCCAGTAGCGACTGTTCTGTAAAACTAAACAAAAACGTCGGTCACGCACGATTACGTGTTTGACCATGTTTTGACTCATGGGATTGGGGTTGTACGATTTTAAAACTTTAATTAATTATGACTAATACTGACTAAATAATTTTAGGATATTATATTTCACCAATCTTAGCACTAAAACGTCTTGTGTAAGTGTAGACGTGGCTCTATCCTTATTATTATTCTCCTTACACGATTGCATAATTGTGGGTACTTGCGAAAGTTCCACAGTTCTTAGCAATCTCACTGTCAACAAACGAGGGCTGATTATGGTCGGGGATTTGCAGAACATACTGTGAGATCTAGTTATTCTGAAGTGCTATGAAAAGCTCTGCTCTTTTATCAACCAAGGAGCTTTTTCCGTGAGAAAAAAATAAAGGAGAAATGTGTATTTAAATAAATAAATAAATAAAAATGTTAGACATTTTTACACAGCATCATCTAGCCACAAACTAAGCAGAGCTTGTATTATGGAAACTACATGACTGATACACTACTTATATGCATTTTTAAATACATAGATATTAAACATAGAAAACACCCAGTCTCAAGACAAATATCGAACCCGCAACCTTCTGCGTCTCAGGTCGGCCTTCGCCCACTGCGCCACAGGGATCGTCAAATTATTACTGTATATTGTATATTTTACTGTCGTATATTTAGATTACTTACTTCGTTTTTTTAAATATTAGTAACAAAAACAGAACCAGTGGCCGTATTATATAACTTCCAAGTAATCTTTTTCTACAGTTTTTGGTGAAATTAGTGGTAATTTTTCAACTTGAGTCTAAATGTAAAACGATAAAAGTTACTTATAGTAAAACCATTTTAAATTTGACTAACGCGATCCTCTAGTTACAATGTTAATCTCAAGTTTCCTTCACCACGGCATTTTCTAGGAAAAATTTTAAAGCTCGTCCGCATTTTAACGATAACATCATCGAACATTTCCATTTTCTCGATTCATACATTCCGTTACATGTGATTTTGTGACGTTTTCACCTTTTTTTTATTTTGAAGGTAAAAGGTTGCCTACATGTTCATAATACGAACTCACTTAAGAATTCATATTCAATTCAATGTATTTTATTCCATAAAGATACATTATAGTACACTTGGAAATGTCAAAAAACAAATAAAAGTTATAATAACATTAATAATAATACAATTCTTATAATTGTAAGTACCTACTTAAAAATTTAAAAACATAAATTATATCGTAATTTGGTAACAAACATCGTCATATGATTGTATGGAATTTATCAGCAAGGGCTTCGTCAAGAGTATAATAAGATTTTTCTATCAACAACCTTTTCACTTTAGCACTAAACTCTGTATTATCTGTGTATCGTATTTCATGCGAAAGTTTATTAAACAATTTAATTCCTATACAAACAAAACTGTTGCCTACTTTGGCAAGTCTATGTTGAGGCATATATATAGAGGTATTATCCCTATTTCTCGTTTCATAGCGATGAGAGTCACCATTCAATTTAAAGTTTTCAATATGAAATTTTACATACAAGAGGTTTGGTAAATATACTCTCCAGCCATTGTCATTATACCTATTTGCCTAAATTTATCTCTGCAAGATTCTATATTCTTCATTTGCAAAATCGAACGTACTGCTCTTTTTTGCAATATAAATATTCTGGTGGACTGTGACGCATTTCCCCAAGCAAGAATTCCATATGTCATAATGGAGTGAAAATACGCATGATAAACAGTTTTTGCCGATCTAATATCAATTAATTGTCTGATTGTTTTAATTGCATAAACCGCTGATCTCAGTCTTCCGACGAGAGTGTCAATATGTCTGTTCCAAATTAATTTGCTGTCAATGTTTATACCTAAGAATTTTATTGTGTCAGTAGTGTTCATAAAATGTTTATCAATTGTATTTTTTGCGATGTCATTGTTATGTCCAGTAGGTACCTAAAAAGAATCTTACAATATTTGTTTTTTCTACATTTAATAATAAGTTATTAGCATTTATATTATGAGCATTATGAGCAGAACGTTGTTTAACACTTTCGCTGCGATTTATTTTAGGAACCACTAAGAGTTTTGACCTTTTGAGTACCTAATTAACAAACAACCAGACAATCTTTTTTATTTATTCATTCAAGAATTTGCCCAAAAAATATCAAGTAGAGTCATAGTTAAATAAAATATCACAACAGACACAAACATCGTCCTGACCCCACACTAGAATTACCTATGACGTGGGTATCAGGAACTACGATGTGATGAAGAGTTGAGGATGAGATGATCATTATTTATGGGGCGTTGAGCGGATGACAGAAGTTTTGCATTCATTTACAACCCTAGGAGCGTTCACTTGAATACCCCATTTTGTCATATTTACACCAAACTACACTAAACCAATTTCCCCAACCGCTTTTCCGGACCCGAAACAAATTCGCAACGTTCCAGCTGCCTACATACAATAATTTTGTCACGTCCAACCGTTAGATATACAAATAGTCACCACAGTTACATAAAAATACTAAAACATGTCGTCTGGAATCGGGGCCACTTCGGCACGTCGCTCGTTGTCACGAAGGAAAAGGTTCTGTTACACTGAATTTTTGGTTGGTAGCCTCTTTGGTTACACTATCCAACATGTTGGATCCAATTGAGCTTGTAAGAAAGCGTGAAATGTAGTATTTTAGCTCAGTTGGATGCAATGTCGCGAAAAAGACACTTGGGATGATGGGACTGAATTTTAACAAGTTGTAAAGTTTGCAGGACGCTTTTGTCGGAGCGAAGTTAGTTGGGTCCGAATACGGAACAATGTGCGAAAGATAAGAAAAAAAGACCATGGACTGACTTATGTGAGCGATACGGAGACGGATAGACACAGTAATAATTACTGGTAAGAAAGTAATGTTATGTAGGTTACTACCTACATAACATTACTAGAACACATGAATAGAAGTTTCCCTCTGATTTTTTCTATTGGTAGCTAATAATACCACACTGCGGTTGAGTGGACTTAGGGCCTTGAATAAGGAAGGAAACTTCTGTTTTCATTCTGTAACAGAATGCTATGCTTCGGTCTCAGTATCTTTCTCTCACACACCTCGTGTTGATCTGTGGTCTCTGTTTAAATCCGACAAGTTGGATAGTATAACAGGCCCATAATGTCTTTATTCGAGGGAATAGAGGGCTTCTGAGGATCAGAGAGGCTGTTGTTGTAGTTAGTTAGGCTTACACTACACTCGGATTCATCGAAAATGCATTATGGATGAACGGGAGGGTTCTATTAACACGCGTAAATCTATCCCATTATTCGTTTTGTGTAAGGATTTTGTCTATTTCGTTTATTTTTTATTGATGCGTAGAATATAAATGAGTTTAGTAAATGTTTGTTACTCAAATCACGTTGTAAGACTTGGGATAAAATTTATATTACCAGAATAGTTGCGTGGCTCATTGACTGACTGACTGATTATCAACGCACTGCTAAAACCATAAGTTCCAGAGCCCTTGGAGTGTATGATTGTTAAGATGTGTAAGGAAACGAAAGGATTTTCCATAATTCCTCCACTAGAGGTATCGGGAAAATAAAGTTATGATAGGATATATAAAGGCAACGCGGACGAAGTCCGATCAATAGTTCATAATTATCAGTTGAGTGAATTTGCAGGAAAAAAAACAACGAATATTAGTGGTCAGAGAATAGATCCCTATGACACCCCAAACTTTCATCTCCGAAAACAAAGTGGAACACAGCAAACTTTCATATTTAGATAACTGTTAATTCTACTCGGGAAGAAAATGAAAACAATCATCGCAAGTCTGGAGATGAATCTCGAAACTTAGGTAGAATACAAGAACAAGCACAATGTAGGAGGCCGCTGCTAAATCTAAGATCAAAAGGCCAAACCACTCACAAAAGTAGTCAAGTGTAGCACACATATGTGAAACAGATACAAGTGTTCAGCTACAGTTGGCGGATATTATTATGGCACAACAATGTTTATTTGTGTTAAAACCTCTTTACGTATGCAATCTACCGCATTTGTTTTCAGATTGCACGCGGTAGATTACATAAAATAAAGAGGCTAAATGACAGAGGAAATGTTCTAACAAAAACAAAGTTGCCTCTATGGTACAATGTGTAAATCATATCATCAAACTGGTTCTTTCAAGTACAAGCCACGATTAAATGTTCTTTTCAGAACTCTCATTTCATATTTTTTTCCTTTAAACCTTAAAGTGTCTCTTGCTTTAAATATCACGAAAACAGCCGGTAACTAGGCCAGTTACATGTGTACGAAACTGGGCCTAAGTAATTAAGACAACTAAGTTGTTGTTTAGTTCGAGTGTGCTTTACTTAACTGGATACCATTTGACAAGCTTCGAAATAGCTGTTTAGGAGAATGGCGGTCGTAACGCAAATTGTTTGCAATTTTTCTAAAGTTCAGACATCAACAACATCTCTCTGAGTGGTCAAAGGCCACCGACTAATCCGTAAATTATCATCACCATCAACACTTTGTAGAAGTCCACTGCTGAAAAAAGGCTTCCCCTTAAGAGTGCCATAATTAACAATATTGGGCTACCGCAGGGATAATATGTGCTACGAATAAATCAACCAAAATAGTATCACGTCAATTCCATTGTTTTTTTTCGACCTTGTACTGCCAAGCGTTTGTCAACAATCTCCGATATGGTCGAAGATGTAGGCAGCACAAATGTGCTGCATCGGTTTATTCTAGTCAAATGACTAAAATATACCGATTTATCGGAAAACAGACACAAGCAATGAGTTCTATTTCATTGCTGTACAATAGCTATGAATTCCACAGTTTGTTTCTTGGCGTACCTAAATAAACAGCAAAAGGTTTAATCAATTTTTTTTTAAATTGGCCAGGTTATGATCTTGATTGGCAAACAGCCCACGAGGTCAGACTATATGGGCCAATAGAACCATCCATTGGCCTAGGTCCAACTGTTCAGATATCAGATAGGGAGGAATGGAATACGGCTAATTTTGTGAAGATGGTTGCATATAATGATGCAGGGAGTGAAATAAAATTGAGGTAAGGCACTGTTTTAATATATTGAAGAAATTTCTAACCCCATCCCTGTGAAAGCTAGTGAAACTAAGACAATACCGTTATTTATGTGAATTTACATAATTGTAGGCTCACCTGTTGCTAAGCTTTTATCAGTCTGACTATTATCATCTATCTTCATTTCATAGTAAGTTTAATAGTCTTGTCATCGTATCCAATTGTAGAGCTAAGAAAGGCTAGTACGAAATAGATTTCTGCTTCAAAGATCACAAGCACTTGCTTTTTCAGTGCTCATGACGGAGCCAATGAGAAATTGTAATTTCTGATTCAAAGCTTTTGGATTCGAATTCGAGTACAAGCACCCATATTTTATTTTCAGTGCTAAAAACGGTGAACTGTCTTGAGAAAACCGTTAAACTTTAAGATAATTTCTGGTGGCATAGGAGACAGATGTATATTTCTAGAAATGTCTCCTGTCTCCTGTAAAATCACACGCAGGTCATGGCTCTCGACTAGCTTTATAAGATTTTTCTCGTACGTGCGAGTTATAGAATAAGTTTCTATAACTCACACGCACATTGTTATCGATGAACTACATAATAACCCATTTAAAAAAAATGTCCTTTAGGGCAGGCAACGTATCAAAAATTCCCTTGGTATTGCGATGACAATAGGCCATCGTAACCGCTTCTAATCAGGTGAGACGTTTTCCTGTTTGGTTTCTATTAATAAAAACGTAGGGCGACCAAGAAAGGCACAATAACATGACTTTGTCTGCAAGCAATTCTGTAAATGTGGTGATTCTTCCAAACTTAAAAGAACAGCTAAATTAAAAACCACTACCTTTTTTGAAGTCAGATACTAAGCAAATATAAGACAAAAAATCCAAATTAGAAAGTCATCGACGTATCGTCGCGTGCAACCAACTTCCAACGACCTTCACCTAATAACCTGACGAACACATCTTCAAAGAAGAAGAAAAGATGACGTGAATATTAGATGCGGCTTGATTGTGCGACCTAAGTCGGAATGACGTCACCCTGAATGCCAGAGAGATACGGATATTATGCTAATGAAAGTTTTAGAGTTGGATTTGTAAGGACGCGAGGCTACAACACAGTGGTGACAGTAACGTGGCCAGTTTCAGGTATTGTACTTGGAACCTGTCACGTGGAATGTTAACTACTTTAAAAACGCGGGCATGTGCCAAATGTACTGTTTGGACGTGCCTCTGTCTACCCCCTATTTAGTATTCTCCTATTATTGTGTTATCATGGGAAACACAGAGTTTGGTAAAAGAACTAGATGGAATAATTCCTACTGTAAAAACAGGAATTTTCACATACCCGTACTATCGGTGTAGCCACCGACTAAGTTTCGACTCATTCCGAGAGTCTTCATCAGGGTGAGTGATCGCGACGCGTCGCGTCGTGCACTACGCAGAGGGAGAGCATCGCGAGTCGAAACTTAGTCGGTGCCTTCACCAATAGTGCGGTACGTGAAAATTTAGATGGAATAAGTTTTCAAACTCCCGATGGTTATCAGATTACGATTCACCGTACTTTTTATCGCAGTGAAAACGCGGTTGGAATTGACCCCATGGACCGAGGGAAGTAGGTGAATGGAGATGGCCCAAGATCGACATTCTTTAGTTGAGGCTATATCTAGCCAGTGGACTCCTAAAGGTTGTTGATGAAGATGAACTTTTCAAGAAATTGATGCGAGCGATCCTTAGTATACACCAATTTTGAAGACTCTTAGCACTCATGGTGTGTTATTATACATAAAAAGCCATTGTTTTACATAAAGCTCATTGTTTAATGTGTTGGGTATGTAAAACTCTTCCAGCGATTCAAAGAAACTATTCACATTAGCGGCATCTCTTCATCCCTGGTGGAGACAAATCTGAGAAGTTAACCCCCCAGTCACCCCATGGTGTGCTACTGTGAGACAGAAGAAACTATACTTCTACTATAAATCTCGAGAATTTCATGAAATGATATATTTAGAATAGTTTGAAGACCATTGTACAGTATGTATACTAAACCCTGCTCGATCCATAGAAGGTTATTCCTACGTTTAGTTTACTTAAATTAGGCGATAATTTAGAAAAGTGTGGAATTATTTACATTATTTTGATTAATTTAATTATTTGGGTTAAAAATTAAATTTATGTATACAACTACCACAAGTAAGTATTTGCAAAAATACATATGAAACAGTAAGCTTTCTAAAGACCGTTGCAAACGATCTCTATATAGGTCAACTGATTCATATAACCAAAATGTAAATTGATTATTTGGACATTTATTATAAGAAAATGGAATATCCTTGTATATACCTCGTGTGTTCATAAGTCTTGAGACACAGTAAAACTAAAATATTTTTGGAGCTAAGTTGAGTATTCATTTATTGGATATTAAAATTAAAACTACTGACATCTAGATCTGTATTTAAAAATAAATCATTCAAAATGGCCGCCTTTGCATTCAATGCAGGCCTTCAAACGCGTGCGCCATTCATCTATGGCGGCACGAATCTTTTCAATGGGAATCCGTTTCGATTCTTTAATAAGGGCTCGCTTGAGAGAATCCAGGTTTGGGTGAGACTTTCTGCATGCCCTCAGCTCCAATTCCGTCCATAAAGAATAATCCAAAGGATTCAAGTCAGGGCTTGACGAGGGCCAATCTTCGCTCCGAATGAAGCCTGGCAAATTGGCCTCCAGCCAACGTTGGGTAGTCTTAGCTTTATGGGAGGGAGCAGAGTCCTGTTGGAAAACCCAGTATTTTCCAGCGAATAGCGTATCATTTAATGGTTTAACCACCGCTTCCAATATGTCGGTTTGGTAATTTTGTGCCTTGACCTTGACGCCTTGCTGGCAAAAATTAAGCGAAGTGACCCCCTCGTAGGAAACACCCCACCAAACCATCACACTTGCTGGATGATGAGTGCGCTGGACATTGCGTACAGATGCTGGACGTCCTTTGAACTTCTGGCGTAAACCTTATTGTTCTGCCGGTTAAACTTTTCTTCCACCGTGAAGATCTTTTCATCGGTAAACAGGATATTTTTTGGATCGTGTCTCTTCAATAGGTTCTGACATCGTTCCAGTCGCAATTTACGAAGACGCTCGTTTAAATAATGCACTTTCCTTCGACTGTAGGCCTTTAGTTTAAGATCATATTTAAGTATCCTGTTCACCGATATTCGCGAAATGTTGGTCTGCAGAGCTAATTTATTTTGAGTCCGGCAAAGGTTGCGACGAATTCGCTCTCTGATTACTTTGATGTTGGCGGGCGTCCTTACAGACCGCGGGCGGCCACATCTTCCACGGTCTTCTAAAGAGCCGGTCTCCTTGTACCTCTTTATGGTATAATACACAAAGTTCCGACTACATCCCAAACTTTGGATTTCACTAAAAACTTGCATTGGTTTTTTCCCTGCTTGAAACAGTGAAATTACAGTCGCACGCAAATCTATTGTTGGCGCCATTTTCACGGAGAATGAAACAAATATTCAAATGTATATTTTTTCTGATTCAGAACATTCGAAATTTAAAATTTTAAAAGTTTAAAAAAGTTTGCATGAATTACTTTCTTTTTAAATTAATTAAATAAGTTCGTCTCAAAACTTATGAACACACGAGGTACATAACTAATAAATAAACATTCCAAACGGAACGAGATATATAACTGTCAGAAACTTGTTAACACTTCATACTTAAAACTCTTAGTCGTGTATACATTATAAATAGCTTTGCCCACGGCTTCGTCCATGTGGTTCGCGGATAAAAAGTAGCCTATGTGTTATTCTGATGTATAAGCTATATTACTGTTAAGTTTCATCAAAATCCGTTCAGTAGTTTTTGCCTGAAAGAATAACAAATATCCATCCTCACAAACTTTCGCGTTTATAATATTATTAAGATAAGATAGAGTGAGGTTCAACTATGCGGTTAAAAAAAACGATGAATGTGGTTCAAATACTAACTCTAAGCATCTTTTAAACAGTTCAAGGTCGAATTCTTTCGGTGTAGCACTCTTCCGGGAGCATTCCGCATTAATTCAGGATTTACCACGACTTGCTAGGGGTGGCTATCATACATCGGTATGATAAAATAGTCGTTTGTTACACGGTTTAAATGCTACTGAAATTCAGATTGGGTTGTCTTTTTCTTGGCTGTAGTTTTTAGCAGCTAAGAAAAATACATCCAACTTAAAACATGAGACACATAGAGCTTGTGGTGGCACGAAATTCTTTACAAAGTTGGAGATAATTTTAAAATTGACCGACTAATCGACTCCAATTAGTCGTATTTTAAAACTTGACTGAGTTTGGGATAACTTAACCAAACTAGAACCAAAGAACTAAATTTTAATTAAATATCTATTTATACTGAAATTTGAAGGGGTTTTAAAGATAAATAAAGATAATCTCACTAAAGGAATTTTCATTAGATTTATGCAGGCGCAGTTCCTTGTATCTTCACCAAACATAACTTACGTATCCATTTCCATCGTAAGGTTGCTTGGAAGAGATCGTTCATTTTTAAAACTTGATCTTTTTGTAGTCTGTCTAGGAGGATACAATTATCAAATCTTTGGCCTCAACAGGGCTTCATTTGAGAATACCAAGTAGCCCCCACTTGGTATTCTCAAATGAGACCCTGATGAGGCCAAAGATCTGATAACTGCTTTGGATATATCTTATCACCGGTAATACATCATTGTAGATAGATCTAAAGAATGTTTTAAAAGATTTGAGATGACGGAAAACTTTTTACATAAAAGTCCTCAGCATCGCTGTCGGCAGCCCTGACAGTTAAGGAAATGCAGCTGGTCACGAAAATTGGACGAGAACGTCGCAATAGACCGGGAGTTCACAGTCGTCAACCCTATCAATCGAATACCAGGGCCATACATGAGGTGATAAATCATTTATTTGCAACAACTTATTAATTACATCACTATAGGTGTGCATTATTTAGCCTAGTAGTAGACCTATTAAAACATTACATTAAAACATTAATGCTGGACATTTTCACACAGCATCATCTAGCCCCAAACTAAGCAGAGATTGTGTTATGGGAACTACATGACTGATATACTACTTAACTATTTTTTTTGTAAATACATACATATTATACATAGGAAAACACCCAGACCCGAGACAAATATTTGCAGGTCAAACATTTGTCCAGTGACAGGAATCGAACCCGCAACCTTCTGCGTCTCAGGCGGACCTTCGCCCACTGCGCCACAGAGGTCGTCAGAGGTATTGTAAGGAAATCATAGATTGTAACTCAGTTCTAGTCAGTTTTATTGTATCTCATCTAGCAGGCTGTGCTTCGGCAGCAAAGACGTTTTTAACTAAGTAACAGGACTCCTAAAAACCTTTGTATGTCACCAAAGTACTTATTAAGATGGGATAGTTCTGTGTAGTCGAATCGGGAACAAATTGGCACTTTCTTCAACAAATGCCTATGAATAGTATCATTAAATACACTTCAGTGAAAAAAGACGTTTATAAACACTTAATATCATTAGATTGCTCAGGCGCAGCCGCCGGCTCGATTAGGAACAGTCAAGATAAAAAGTGTATAAAAATCCAGTCGGGTATTGATGTAGAGCATAATACGTAAGTATTTTACTTCATTATTTTTTGTGCTATACCACCCCATGTATGGACCAATCACACTAACTCATGGTTATCGAGATGGCAATCAATTTTGACACTAATTCCTTATTTTAATGGCCTATCCATCCAAAAAACGGAATGTCCAATAGGTAACCAATTTTGTTTATTCGCATTGCCCATCTATGGCTCATTCAGTTTACAAATTATTGTGATACGATTCATCCCATCCGATGATACCAGCCGTGGGAAATTAGTGTGATCGCCCAACTGGTACTTGATTGATAGGGTAAACGACTGTGAACTCGCGGTCTAAAAGTGACTCATTTGCATGCGGATGCGAAAGTTTGAAATTTCCTTACAAAAATGTACTTTGTTCATTTATTTCTTGAGATTCCTATTTTTGTAAGATCCGAGCCTAATGGGTAGTTCTTTGACACATAATCTAAAGGATGTAGATTCGAGCTCAGCCGTGCACTAATGGAGTTATTTAATACTAGGTACTGCCTACGGCTTTACCTGCGTGATACCTGGATAAAAAATATATAAAGAAAAGTAGGCAACGTTTTTTCGCTGACTAACGTTGCAAAATTTGTCTCAACTAAGAGCCCTTTATTTTAGCGGGACAATATATATACCTTATGCTCACTCTGAAAGTCCATTCAAAATATTGGTTAAAAAAAATGAAATCGGATGAGTAGTTTCGGAGATTACTTCCTATATACTAATATTAACCTATTTATTTATTTATAATATTTGTATAGATTAGAATAGATAGGTGAAGAAAATAAGGGGTTTAATCTAGAAAAAAAATATATCAGGCATCTGCCATCGAATAAACCTCGGATGGTAAATTTAAGCTATACATTTTTAAACGTCTCATTAAGATTTTAAGGCCCGAGCTTACCAACACGGTAACGAGTTAGGTCCTAAGCAACGCTTTTTGACACATGTTTTCATAAGAATCTGCCATCATAATCGATGGTTAGACTTGACCATCTGTTTATATTGATGAACTCAAGGCTAAACATTGTTTAGTTAATCAACTATTTAAAATCTTTAATATTAAGTTATTAAATTGCGTAGTTATTAGCATGCAATCTGCAAAGGTTTAAGATAAATAGCAGGTTAAGATTTTATAATATCTCAATAATTCAACCTCGGTGGGACAGGAACTCTCGACCTCCCGCTTGGTACGCAGGGGCTATTCCAACTAACCACGAGATCTGCACCAGTTTGGTCGAAATTCTTAAGATGTTTCGGCACGATCTGAATAGGTAGTTCACATAGGTATGTATAATATGTAGTTTATTAAAATATAGTGGTATTTTAAGTATATTTCATGACTTTGTACACCTACCAACTTTATCACTACTCTATCTCCCTTGAGGAGAGATAGAGAAGTGATAAAGTTGGTTTGCTGGAAGAAAACTCTTTTTAGGGTTAAGCTCGCCTTTGTACATGCCTCACCTAATATCTTGTTTAATATTTCTGTTTTATTTCTGTTTACAGTAAAGAATTATAAGAATTATAAGAATCTTATACTGTTATCAACTTAGTAAGAATGCTATCTACTATGTAAAACTAGAATAATGCCATGTGCCATATATAATTTGGACGTGTCTCTGACTAAACCCTACATAGTATCCTCACAGAATTATGTACTGTAAATAGATCTGAGAATCTCCATCATGGGGATTACGTATGCGTGTTTGTTTGTTCGTTTTATTTTTTATATGACAAATTGTACAGTAATCAAAGGCACACAGGGAATGAGCCCTACCAACAGCTCTTGTGATATCCTAATCCTATAACTACATATATCCTTCTACTATTATAAACGCGAAAGTTTGTGAGGATGGATGTTTGTTACTCTTTCACGCAAAAACTACCGAACGGATTTTGATGAAACTTTACAGTAATATAGGTTATACATCAGAATAACACGTAGGCTACTTTTACCCGGGTATAACGCGGGCGAAGCCATGGGCAGGAGCTAGTATTGCATAATGTAAAAACGTTTTGAGGTGCCACTCAGTTTCTGACGGTATGGTACGAAATCAATATCAAGGTATCTCAAGCGTATGGAGTCTTATTCATATTGTAAAAACGGGAATTTTCACGAATCGTGTGCACTGTAGCACAGTGCAGCGCACGACGCGAGGCGGAGGGAGAGCGTCGCGACCACTCACCCTGATGAAGACTCTCGGAATGAGTCGAAACTTGTGCGGTACGTGAAAATTCCCGTTTTTGCAGCATGGAGTCTTACTACAAAGCAACAACGTATTCCTGTTAACAATTCATAGGTCAGAAAGCTCGGTGAGCCACAAGTTGGTAAAATAAGAGCTTAACTGAACCACAAATTATGTTCTCTTTCGCTTTTGTGTTCGTGGAAAAAAACTGGGCGCATATTACTGATCTATCCTATCTACTAATGAATGCGAAATACTTAGAAGTTTGTTGCTAACAAAAAAACACCGAAAAGACTCATACATAGTCCTGACATGTCCTGACTAAGATGCCCTGTGTCGTGGGTTTCAGGAACTACGACTGCTGTGGTACCTGAACACCCAGTCCCGGAACAAATATTTGCAGAATATACAAACACTAGCTTCTGTCTACGGCTTCGCCCGCGTGGTACCTGGATAAAAAGTTACCTATGTGTTATTCTGATGTATAAGCTATATTACTGTAAAGTTTCATCAAAATCCGTTCAGTAGTTTTTGCGTGAAAGAGTAACAAACATCCATCCTCACAAACTTTTGTGTTTATAATAGTAGTAGGATTCGCGACATACCGTAAACGATGTCTCATCCACTGGCTTGCCCGCAATGCCCTAACACCTGCACTATGAAAGACCACGGGTCCAGTCAAATACCTCACGCTTACTTTTCCATTAACGCTTACGCATATTTGTCAAGATAAAACTTGACAACTGTCACGGGACATTTGCTCAGCTAATGTCATTTCTATACAATTCAATCTCTCCGCAGGCGTTAACGCCAACAGAAAGTCGTATTTGTCTAGACCCCTGTGCGGGGCTACAGAGCAAGCCGTAAATGTGGCCAAATTTCGATCATAGAAGATCTAAATCGGTTAAACTAATTACACGAAGAAGAGACTGTTATCTTTTGGTCATAAACTTTTCTTTTACAAATCACTTTTCTTATCCAACAAAGCAGGTGGTAGGTTGAGACATACATTGCCTCTTTGCCTCTATTTTCAGAACTTTACCAGCTAACCGGAATACACAGGGTAGAACACTAGTTCCAGTACTAAAACTTGTCCGTTTGTGTTTCGTACGAAGTTAGAATTTACGGGTATCGAACAAGTTTCGGTATAGATAGACACAGAAGACATTGCAGGTACTAACACAAGTTTCACTGTTCAATATATGAACTGCATTATGTATCGTATTATGTACCCTATTATGAAATTAGTTCATAATCGCGCGTATGGTGCTTCTAGATCGCACGTATGGTATAACTGCTTATCAACAGGTGGGCTTGTTGCAGGGATATGTTTGATTACCACCTTGGTGGTATAAAAAGAAAAATAAAACCTGAGGGATATTATCATAAAAAAATATTTGTAGAAAAAATTATATGACTACATACAAATGAAGCAATGGAAAACGAAATTAACTTTTCAAACGTTTTCTTAATAGCTCAACCGAGCCGTTCGTTTTTAAATTATGATCATTATGTCGTATTGTCGTGTATACATAGCTTTAGAGTTAATTTGACTGAGCTGATTTTGAAGTGACAGAGCTATGTATGTAGATAGGCCTCAAAGATACCGTCTTTAACTTAAAACAAGATAATTTATCTAGGAAATGCTGATTTGAAAGTTTGTTGAATTTGGTTTGCTGATGGTGATTTTGTTTTTACCCGACTGAGTGTAAAGTTTTCAGCACGTGCTAAGTGTCTATAAATTTAATGCCATGTTATCAAGGGCACGTCTTGATCTCGGGAATGTTATGGCAGGTGCCAAATAAATAAATAAATAATGCTGGATATTTTCACACAGCATTAACTAGTCCCAAAGTAAGCAGAGCTTGCGTTAAGGGAACTACTCATACATGACTGATATACTACTTATATACATATTTTATTTGTAAATTCATACATATTATCCTAACTATATATTATATCCTTCTACTATTATAAACGCGAAAGTTTGTGAAGATGGATGTTTGTTACTCTTTCACGCAAAAGCTACTGAACAGATTTTGATGAAAATGTACAGTAATATAGCTTAACCTGCTTACTCTCCAAGCGGATGGATTAGTCCGCACCCGGGCATCTGCCGTGGACTCGCTATCCATACGAATTGGTCCCAGACTATCCTCCTGTGCTGCGTTAAATAAAGCAAATGCACACAAAGATAGTCTGGAATCAAACCGTATGGATAGCGAGTCAACAGCAGATGCCCAGCAGAGGACCAACTCATCCCCATGGAGTGTGAACAGGTTAAACATCAGAATAACAGATAGGCTACTTTTTATCCGGGTACCACGTGGGCGAAGCCGTGGGCAGAAGCTAGTAGGTTATAATAGGTTGTGATAAAACACACCCAGACCCGGGACTAAGTAATATTTGTCCCGTAACGTGACCGCGATCAAAACTGTGTTTCCTATGATGGTCATTCTCAGATACACACCCAGTGCGTAGATCTTAGAGGATACCAAGTAAGGGGTAGTCAGAGTCGCGTCCAAACATTGTATACGGCACATGCCTGTGTTTTGCAAGTAAAGCTAGTATGTGAATTTGTGTATGTATTCTAAGTGACACGTTGCAAGCCCATCGCCTTTAATGGAACACTAACTGCTGGCACAAGCTTTCAAAGTTTTAATTCTGGGTCATGTTGGTTTTCTCACGATGTTTTCCTTCACCATTTTGAATCAAATCAAATCAATTTTATCGCGAATATACATATGTATAATGAGCTCGTGTTTTACGAATAACATAAAAAATATATTAATTTCCAAAGAAAGGTATTAAAGAATAAACGTATTAGATAACTAAGATATGTATCTATCTCAAATTTTATGATGATTTTTGGAATCTAACTTAGTTCCTACCAAGGTATCTAGTCTATATATATAGTATTAATAGAACTAAAGTGGCAAATCCACCTGTGGGGAAGCGGTTACCGTAATCTATGGGCACTTGCAACACCAAATGTATCACTTGCGCGTTGACGACCCTGAGACATAATGGTGAAAAGTCTCATGTACCTGTAATTTCACCGGCACCCATACCCTTCAACCAGAACAGAGCATGAATCCGGATAACAAAAAAACCGTCAACTTTTGCGCTTAAAAACTGATGTTTACGCGTCTTGCGGCCTTGCGTCGTCCACGCCAGAATCGAATAATACAATAAAAATAAATTTTAAACCGGATATTGTACGTTTTCGGTATTGTATGAATTCAAATATTATTCGAACCCATGGTAAACCTTATCCGATTCATCACACCCTGAGGAACCCACAATTTATTATCGTAATCGAGTGGTATTGCTATTCTCATCACGCGGGCCGCAGGGGATCTGTGGCAGACCAGCGATTTTTCAAATCCTCATTTACATACTCACTTGTAGAAATGGGGAATAACCGGAATAAGACTTGAGCTTACATCGCTAATAAGGATGAACTACCATATTGTGTAGACAAGTTCGTATCTTCCAAAGAGTTTTTATTTTGAAAATAAATCCTATCCTATCCTTCTAATATTATAAACGCGAAAGCTTGTGAGGATGGATGTTTGTTACTCTTTCACGCAAAAACTACTGAACGGATTTTGATGAAACTTTACAGTAATATAGCTTATACATACATCAGAATAACACAGGCTACTTTTTATCCGGGTACCACGCGGGCGAAGCCGTGGGCAGAAGCTAGTATTATAAACGCGAAAATTTGTGAGGATGGATGTTTGTTACTCTTTCACGAAAAAACTACTGAACGGATTTTGATGAAACTTTACAGTAATATAGCTTATACATACATCAGAATAACACAGGCTACTTTTTATCCGGGTACCATGCGGGCGAAGCCGTGGGCAGAAGTTAGTTAGTTATTAATTAAGACATCTGGTTCATCGTGAAAGAGATATCAGATCACAAAACCTGTAGAAGTAGAAAAAAATCAAGTCCGTCCCTTTAGTAACATATTCACGATATAACTACTAGAATTATCTAGTTTTTTGAGTTGGTAAATCTGGTGATTCTTATTACATTTTGTTTTATTTAAGCATTGTTACAAAGTTCATGAACAAAAGTATGATAAGTAGCCAAAATAATAACTACCCACCCATTCCAACAGACGCAAGTAAAGTAGACAAGTACAGAAGAATGTAATCTTCTAAACGCAGTTTTCTTTTATACTAACACCTTTTATAGCTGTGTTTACTTGAAGCGACATGTCGACACCTCAGGTAGAGTTGCTCTGTAATGGTTGCTGAAAAAAGAAACAGAAAAGCCGAATAACAAAGTTGCTAACACCTTTTATAGCAGTATTATAATTTACTTGAAGCGACATGTCGACACCTCAGGTAGAGTTGCTCTGTAATGGTTGCTGAAAAAAGAAACAGAAAAGCCGAATAACAAAGTTGCCGGTCAAGAAAGACCAGTGATATTAAATTTTTAATGTATGCTTAGGTATATAAAGTCATGGTAACAATCATAATTCAATAGAAAATTATATTTTCCATTATTTGTGAGTTTTGTTATTTTTATTTTCACGTGTATTGATTACTACTCGCAAAATGCGGACATGTGTCAAATGTAATGTTTGGACGAGTCTCTGATTAACTCTTACTGTGTATCCTCAAAAAGATATATTTACTGAATATGTATCTAAGGATGTCCATAATAGGAAATACAGTCGTGTTTGAACTTCGATATATCGTTTTAGTTTTCAGTTTTGCACTTCGATATCCCGTTTATTATGTTTTTGTGTCACTAACCAAAAATGTAATTTTTTTTGAAAAAAAAAAACAAGTTTTTTGACATACAATAAATAATTCAGTTCGGATTGTAGTGATGGGTGTAGGGCATCTACCTAGGTAGTTTATTTCCTGGATTATCTCACAATGAAACCACTCTAGACACTTCTACACCCAGTTTATTCACCACTATTTATAAAAGTATTACAAAGCACAATTATAAGGTAAGCACAGAGAATGATAGCAAGCCGGTATGAATAGCGTAGCGCGAGTAGGTATTTGCGGAGCAAGCGAGCGTGCGTCTGCCGCGAGAGCGTGTGGCAGACTGGGGGGCGCGGCGACGATCGTCTCGGCGAAGCGATGCGTAGGCACAGTCCATTGTTCTCGCTGTAGGTAGGGCCGCTAACTCGGTACGACACGACCGGTGATGGCGCGACGACTCTTCGTTACGACTATGCGTCGTAAAGGTAAGTGGTGCATGTACTTATGCTTTTGTATGTTGTGCATGTTTATGTTGTGATTGTAATAGTGTATTTAGTTTGTAGAATATAATAATAGTGATAGATATGTTTATATTTATTATATGTATGTATATATATATTTTATGTTATGTAGATATAGTTATATTGTAAGTAGTAAACAGGTAGTACTGTGGCCACGCCACATGACTCCCCCCCAGAGACCATCCTAGGATGGGCGATAGTAATCCGGAAATCGGACTGTTCTCCCTGAGCGCGTAGTTTTATTGTTTGCATTTTTGTTCTCAGGGTCAGGAGCTGGAGTTTCTTTCTCACTTACTAATGAGCGAGTATCAGGACGAATATCAGGAGTAAGTACGTACGCTGGCTTTAACCTCTCGACTGATACTGTCTGTTCTTTACCCTTGATTCGGAGCTTAAAGACTTTTGCACCTCTTTGCAGCACTTCATATGGTCCCGTGTATGCCGGCTGCAGAGATCCTCTCACAGTGTCATCCCGGATGTAGACATGAGTTGCGGAAGGTAAATCTTTGAAGATGAAGATGTTTCGTCTGCTGTGTCTTGCTGCTGGCTGAGGACGGATATTGTTCATTATGGAACGGAGTCGTGCTGTAAATTCGGTAAGGTCGCTGGTCGTATACAGGGTAGTGCTGGGCTGCAAAAATTCTCCAGGGAGTCTGAGGGATTCGCCGTAGAGGAGTTCAGCAGGTGACGCTTGTATGTCCTCTTTAAAAGCACTTCTCATTCCCAGGAGTACTAAAGGTAGGCTTTCGGTCCAGTTTGAACCTTCATGGCACATAATGGCCGCCTTGAGCTGTCTGTGCATCCGTTCGACCATGCCATTACTTGCGGGATGATACGCTGTCGTCCTGTTGCGTTGAAATCCGGCAAGCTCTGAAAGTTGTTTCATTAATGCAGACTCGAACTGCTTTCCGCGATCTGTCACGATTTCTGAAGGACAACCGTAACGTGCTATCCAGTTGGAGACGAAAGCTTTGGCTACTGTTTCGGCCGTTATATCCTGTAAAGGTATTGCCTCAGGCCACCGCGTGAATCTGTCGACGGCGGTGAGACAGTAGCGGTATCCATCTGAAGGGGGTAGGGGTCCAACGAGATCTATGTGTACGTAGCTGAACCTTGCGCTTGGTAGTTTGAAGGTGCCCAACGGTGGTGATACATGCCGTGTGATCTTCGTGCGCTGGCAGGCGTGACAGAGCTTTGTCCACTCGCGACAATCTTTGTTTATGCCAGGCCACACATAACGCTGTGCCACTAATCTAGCGGAGGCATTAGCGCCGGGATGGCTGAGTGAATGGAGGCTGTCGTATACTTGCCGTCTGAGCTCTTTTGGTACATAGGGTCGTGGTGTTGGCGTGCTATCGTCGCAGTAAAGTTCCATTTTTATACCAGGTACGGTTACTTTGACGAGTCTCAGCGAAGTCCCTCCTTCTAAAAGCAGATTAAGTTCTGGATCGTTCTTCTGTGACTTTGCCAGACTGTTTAAATCGACGGGTTGAACTATTTCTTCTATTCTGGAGAGGGTATCAGCCACTATGTTATCCTTCCCCGATATGTGTTGGATATCTGTGGTGAATTGAGCGATATAGTCAAAATGGCGAAACTGACGTGGCGAACATTTCTCCTTATGCCCGTGGAATGCGAAGCAGATTGGCTTGTGATCTGTGAATACAGTGAAGTGTCTTGCTTCCACTAGGTGTCGGAAATGTTTGATTGCGTCATAGATTGCGAGCAGTTCCCTATCGTAAGGAGAATACTTCTTTTGTGACGGGCTCAATTTTCGGCTGAAGAATGCGAGAGGCTGCCATTGGTCATCTTTTCGCTGCTGTAGTACTCCGCCAATTGCAGTGTCCGATGCATCCGTGACTAGGGCAAGTTTTGCGTCCATATCCGGATGTGCTAAAAGTGCTGCGTGGCATAAGCTTTCTTTGCAGTGTTCGAATGCTCGTAGTGCTTCTCCAGTGATTTCAACGGGATGAGAGCCTTTAACGGATCCGGTGAGCAAGTTATGCAGCGGTGCTTGCGACTTAGCTGCGTCTTGGATGAACCGTCTGTAAAAGTTAATCATCCCAAGGAACCTTCTAAGTTCTCTTACGGTTTTCGGGATAGGAAAGTCCTTTATGGCTTGGATCTTGCTGTCTAATGGCTTGATACCAGCAGGAGATACGCTGCAGCCGAGGAAAATTACTTCTTCTGCCCCGAAAACGCACTTGGAAGTGTTTACTACCATTCCGTATTCCTTCAGTCGTGTGAAAAGGAGGCGTAGATGTTGGAAATGAGTATCTTCGTCGGAAGAGAAGATCAAAAAATCATCTAGGTAGGAATAGCAGAAATCCAGGTCCCTGGTCATTTCATCCACGAACCTTTGGAACGTCTGGCCTGCGTTGCGGAGGCCAAAATGCATAAAAAGGAACTCGTACATCCCAAACGGGGTCGTTATGGCCGTTTTCGGGATATCCTCAGGGTTGACCGGAATCTGGTTATACGCTTTAACCAGGTCAATTGTTGAGAATATCTTACAACCGGCTATGTTCTGTGTAAAGTCTTGAATGTGACGGATGGGATATCGGTCTGGGATCGTCCGGGCATTCAACATCCGGTAATCGCCACATGGTCGCCATCCGTTGTCTTTCTTGGGAGCAAGGTGAAGTGGGGATGACCATGGGCTTTCTGATGGCCTTGCTGTCCCGTTCTTCAACATTTCTTCAAACTCTTGTTTCGCGATTTTCATTTTGTCTGGAGCGAGTCTTCTTGGCGTGCAGTAAACGGGCGGTCCTGTCGTGGTCCTAATGTGATGAACCGTATTATGACGAATTACCCGATGTGTACCTGCAGGGCGAGTTATTTCCGGAAATTCCCGAAGAAGATTCAGGTATTTCGACTCACCTGTCATCGTCTTCACCGAAGATATAGCGTCGGATGAAGGAACTGGGGCTGCGCTTGCTGACAGAGAAGTCTTGTTGTCGATGAGGCGTTTATTTCGGCAGTCTACCATTAAGTTGTAGAAAGATAAGAAGTCGACTCCGATGATTGCCTTTGTGACGTCAGCTACTGTGAATCGCCAGGAAAAAGCGCGGCGAAGGCCTAGGTCTAGCTCCATTTGTTGAAAACCGTATATGGCTATTGGTGTTCCATTTGCTGCGAAGAGATCGAAGTCGGTAGTTCGAGGTCGTCTTTGTTTGAGGGCGGAACGAGGAAAAACGCAGAGGTTGCTACCTGTGTCGACTAAAAACTGAATTTTTGTTCGTTTGTCCGTTATGAATAAGCGACCAGTTGAACTAGGGCAATCATGTGTCGCTATTGATGACTGCCTCTGGCATTTCCCGATCCTGGTTGATAGTCGCAGGGTTTCAGGCATCTTCGCGCCTTGTCACCATGTCTGTGGTGGAAAATGCACGTAGGGAATTTTCTGTAGTTGGACAGAGAGCGCGTGTTGCTCCTACTGCGTTGGCCTCTTTCCCTCGAGCGAGATCTTGGAGAGTCTTTTGATGAGAGGGCTTGGACTTGACGGCTGAGCTCAGCGATTTCCTGTGAAAGTTTTTCAATCAGGGAACCAGGAACAGCAGTCGTGGAGGCTACTTGCGGTGCAGCTGGTACAAGGTCGTGCACTTTATCAGCTAAATCTGCGAGCGCCTTAAGCGATGATTCAGGCTGCGATGCTACGACGATCTGTATATTACCAGGTAAGCGGCTTGTCCAAACAGTTTTAATAAAATCGTCCGGTATAGCTGGGCCAGCTAAGTGTTGCAGGTGACGGAGGAACGCGGATGGCCGGCGGTCTCCTAACTCTTCATGCGTAAGTAGCTGGGTCAATTCCTTTTCACGCGACGCGGACAATCTTTTTATAAGCTCACTTTTCAGCTTTTCGTACTTGCCTTTAGCTGGGGGATTGACTAAAATATCCTTGACTTCTGCGGCATAACGATGTTCTAGTTGCGCGCTAACGTAGTGGTATTTCGTATCGTCATCCTTAACGCCGGAGAGTGCAAAACTTCCTTCTATTTGCGCGAACCATACAGCGGGCTCTTCTGGCCAGAACGGCGGAAGTCGTACTCCGACACGAAAAATATCGGATGGTGTAAATGTCTTTTCTCTAGAATGCGAGCCGCCATCTTCGCTTCTGTTAGATGCGTTGTCGCTTGTAGACATTTTTCGAAATAATATTTCACTAGCTTACGGTTTTTATGATCCTCCGTTCTGTGCTGTGTCCAATATTTCGGGAGTCACCAATGTAGTGATGGGTGTAGGGCATCTACCTAGGTAGTTTATTTCCTGGATTATCTCACAATGAAACCACTCTAGACACTTCTACACCCAGTTTATTCACCACTATTTATAAAAGTATTACAAAGCACAATTATAAGGTAAGCACAGAGAATGATAGCAAGCCGGTATGAATAGCGTAGCGCGAGTAGGTATTTGCGGAGCAAGCGAGCGTGCGTCTGCCGCGAGAGCGTGTGGCAGACTGGGGGGCGCGGCGACGATCGTCTCGGCGAAGCGATGCGTAGGCACAGTCCATTGTTCTCGCTGTAGGTAGGGCCGCTAACTCGGTACGACACGACCGGTGATGGCGCGACGACTCTTCGTTACGACTATGCGTCGTAAAGGTAAGTGGTGCATGTACTTATGCTTTTGTATGTTGTGCATGTTTATGTTGTGATTGTAATAGTGTATTTAGTTTGTAGAATATAATAATAGTGATAGATATGTTTATATTTATTATATGTATGTATATATATATTTTATGTTATGTAGATATAGTTATATTGTAAGTAGTAAACAGGTAGTACTGTGGCCACGCCACAGGATAATATTTTAAGTATGCTATTTTTGCTAAAACTATCGAACTATTTGGATTTTTTTAGGTCTATAAAATTCACCTATTTTTTTTCATAACTATCATTATTATTATTCGTTAAATAATATCAGGCAAATGATGTAAACTTCAAGAATTTCTGAAAAGAGATGCCTTAGTGCCTAATATATCCACTCGGTATATGACCAACTCCTGAGGTCGGACAGCCACATGGTCGGCGGTCCGGCCATTTGGTTGAAACTATTACACACATCTCTACCCACAGTCATTAGTGAAAGGCATATGAAAAGCACCTTACTATTGTGTGGTGGATAAAACGCCGCTTTTGAAGACATTTCAAAAGATCTGGAATAAGATTGCGTTGCGGTTTTCAGTCAAAAGTTATTTGCAGATTGGGTTGGCTTTAACAATATCTTTAAAATATATTTACTTTAAATCGTACTTGATAAACGAAGTAAATCTTCAAAAAAATGGTAGATTAAGATGAAAAGATTTACTCTGTAAGGATTGCAATAGTTATATCAAAAGTATTAAATAACATCTGAAAAATAAAACCTCGTTGGGACTCGAACTCGATTGGCACATCGGGGCTATAACAAATAAACCACAAGATGGTCAAAATACTAGGATATTTCGGCTCTATCTACAGGAAATTCAATGACTGAAGTTACTAGGGGTATCTCCTATTACTATTATAAACGCGAAAGTTTGTGAGGATAGATGTTTGTTACTCTTTCACGCAAAAACTACTGAACGGATTTTGATGAAACTTTACAGTAATATAGCTTATACATACATCAGAATAACACAGGCTACTTTTTATCCGGGTAACATGCGAGCGAAGCCGTGGGCAGAGGCTAGAAGGAAATACAGTCGTGAAGGTGTTTGATTGTTTTATAAGAAATGATGTGGATTTACACTATTTATTACTCTTTATAGTATTATCACCTCCCTATCTAGATAAGGATTTCGCGATACGTACTGAATGCTTTCACAACACTTGATCATCCTATAAAACCATCACATTCAGCTATTTTACATGTGATCATTAGGAGATTGAGGATACGAGAAAATTAACAGTAGGTTTAGATAATTATATCCACTTTAGTGGATAGCCGACTTAAGTAGTCTTTTTAGCTAAGCTAAAACTAGCACATAAGTAACAGTATAATGGCGTACCTTGTGAACTATACGGAGCGAAACGCATTAAGATGAAACATGACGCCAGCAAACTAATTAGCAGCTCAAGTCTTGCGTGAACCCCTCTCTAGCTAGACCCTATTACACGCCCCTACATCATGTCTACGGGGAAATTATTTTTTAATAATCTTGTGATCTTAACTTCCTAATAATCTTGCTCTAAAACCAAAAGCCCATCATTTAGTGTTCCAATAAGCGATGAGCTTGCAACCTGTCACATGGAATGTTTAATTCTTGCAAAACGCGGGCATTTTACAATTGTAATATTTGAACTTGCTTCCGACAACCTCCAACAAGGTATCCACAAAAGATCAACTCATATGTACCTGAAGTTGTCCATCATAGGGGTCCATAAAGTTATGTGCGTTTTTTTTATGATTTTCCTTTCCAGGGATTCTTTTGAAAGCTCTATAATTTACTAGATCCTACGTTACCGTCACAACAGATGGTAGGAAGAGCCAGTGTGGTGAAAGGCTTGGTCATTATCAACAGGATATTGAAGTTCACTGCTAGACATAGGCCTCACAAAAAGAGGGCCAAAACGAATGATCTAAGGCTTCTTCCATGCATTGATAAGAGGTGCTTAATCAACAAAATTGGTATCATGTCGAATACTTTGTTTCACAGCCAAGGGTCAAAAAATGAAATTGGTTTTTCCCAACTGTCCAACAAAAACATGACGAAAATAATGTTTTTTTTCCTCTGTCCATACTTTTAAAAATGACTATTTTAATATCTTTCTCTCTATTTTAGTTTTCCATGAAAACGCCATACAAACTTTTTCTTAAAATCTTACTCCTTCTGTAAAATCAATCGCTCTGATAAGACGAACACCATTGATTCCTTTTAAAAATAGCGTAATCCACAGCGCAGGTAGTTTCCGATAAAGGAACCAGAGCTGTTTATTGAAGCTACACGGAAATAGAGTTGGATAGAATAACCATACTTGTATTTTGTAGCCATACTTGTATTTTATATTAAACAAATGTTGCGAGACGACTCTAATCTCAAGACTTGAGATGTATTTTCTTTGATTTGTTGTAGTCTATTTTAATAGACTGGAAATCAATTTGTAAAAGATTGACCGTGGACTGCCTCAGATCGAAATGAAAACTTCTTGATACATTGAATGAGTGAATGAAAATAATAAACACATAAAAATATAACAAAATAAACCCAACTTATTGTTACTTAAGTACAATGGACGGTCTTATCACTTTGAACCATTTCATCCAAATTCAACTAATTTGGGTTCATATTGATCAGCTTGCGGTTCTGATGAAAATAATTTTTTCATAATTCTAAAGCTGAATGAAAATCTTTTAAACGGTTCTTATAATCTTTGTGATTTCAATGAATAAAAAAGTAAATAAGGAAATTATTTTTTTCAACAAAACGCTACGTATTCTTTCCACAGTTCCAGTTTCGTGCACTTCTTCGTCGGGACAATGTTTATTGGAGCCAATAAGAAGGGAGTAAAATAAATCAGTAACCAATAGGGCGAGAGCCGTGTTTCACGATATCGAGCTCTCCTTGAAATTGCTTTAGATACCTTTAGCTCTGTTTGGGAAGATATTAATGGGGCTGGATAATATTGGCTATATTGGAAGACAAAGAAATAGATAGGGTGTAATGTAATTACTCCAAAAACTTAAACCAATTCGCATCGCACCGCAATTAAACATAAAAAGTTACACTATTCATATTGTAAAAACGGGAATTTTCACGTACTGCACTATCGGTGAAGGCACCGACTAAGTTTCGACTCATTCCGAGAGTCTTCGTAGTGCACGGCGCGACGCGGAAGGAGAAAGTCGCAACTACTCACCCTGATGAAGACTCTCGGAATGAGTCGAAATTTAGTCGGTGCCTTCACCAATAGTGCAGTACGTGAAAATTCCCGTTTTTACAATAAAAAGTTACACTCTTTAAACTTCATCATGATATTTTTTTTTGATATTTCTATTATATTTGGTTACAGTTGTGGTTAGTGTAATCCCTTTCATAACTCCTAGCATTTTAGAGAGTTTCAGCAAATGTGATATTTCAAAAATAGTTCTTAATTAAAAACAGTCTTCGATTGTATAAAGTGACCTGACACTTTACCTGTGCTTTTAGTTTTTGCGAGTAGCCAGTTCATACCCAGTATAATTATTAAAATCTTAACTCTGGTAGTTAGGTAAAAACAAACAATAAACATCGAAGAAGGAGAAAAGTAAAAAGTACAGTGGAGTCTGTTTTGTATTCATGACTTTCAATAAATAACGGAGCGTGGAGAGGGTAGGTACTATTGAAACTCACCGTTTTAAGGTAAAATGGCGACGGGAATGCCGTATAAATAGAAACGTAAAAAGTCGGACATTTGAAACATGAATTTGTCGTGACATGAAAATATTACTCGTAAAAGGATACGAATCAGCGATTACGAATACCTTGGTCACGCCTTGGTTTTATAAATAACGGCAGGAGCGTGGAGAGGGTAGGTACTATTGAAACTCACCGTTTTAAGGTAAAATGGCGACGGGAATGCCGTATAAATAGAAACGTAAAAAGTCGGACATTTGAAACTTGAATTTGCCGTGACATGAAAATATTACTCGTAAAAGGATACGAATCAGCGATTACGAATACCTTGGGCAAGCCTTGGTTTTATAAATAACGGCAGGAGCGTGGAGAGGGTAGGTACTATTGAACCTCACCGTTTTAAGGTAAAATGGCGATGGGAATGCCGTATAAATAGAAACGTAAAAAGTCGGACATTTGAAACTTGAATTTGCCGTCACATGAAAATATTACTCGCGAAGGAAGGATCTCGAAAGGATACGAATCAGCGATTACGAATATCTTGGTTACAGATATTATAAGTTTAATACGCCTTGGTTTTGTATGATGAAACCACTTTATGCCAAAAATGGCTCCAGTTGCAATCTAGTTTTAGCGTGCTAATAAAAATCGCAAAGCTATCATTTTAAAAAATTGTACATGATTGAGGAATGATTGAAATTGATTACAACAATAGTTATGTAATTAAGTTGCAGCACCAGTAGCGCAATTGCACTACTGGTGCTGCAGAAGTCAACAGGGGGTTGTGCCAGCTTAGAATCTAATAGGCCGTATGCCTGTTTACCTTCTAAAAGTGTATAAAAACCTTTACTAATATTTAAAAAATAAAGAAAGCTTTTAAAGTATCTTTTCATGTAAGCCCATACATGAAAAGATACTTTAAAAGCTTAAGCTAGTAAAAGTCTATTAGACTTTTGATCGACAATTTATAGTTGCGGACCAAAATGAAATACAAGTTCAAGCTATAGGCATTCGCTGGATTTAGATCAGTTGTATTTTCTTCAGCATTTTATTTTCATTTAATTAATGTCACTGACTATTTAAATAAATGAAGTTTATAGAATAATGAAGTTATGACGTATATAATATGTAAATATGTAGGTATATTGTATATTATAAATTATGTGTATTATAATATATTCATAATATGTGGTAAGTACACCAATTAAATCCCTTTTAAACTTTCTTACAGTCCGTTCCATCCAAAGGTTGTCTGGTAGAGATCGCTATTTAGCGATAAGACCGCCCATTGTACAACATTGTTAAAGTTGATAGTACTTAACTAAGCTGATATGTTATTTGGTGTACAATAAAGTATTTTCTATCTTCTATATCTATCTATCTATTTTACAGTACGTAACTTGAAATTCTGGATTGAAATGTTTTAGCAATGGAAGATAAATACGCTTTCCATGTTAACAGTTTACTTTGAAAATTGTCTGAAAGGCAAAATAAACCGTAGTATATAAATAGTTGATGCCCTAAAATGATATCTTTTATTCTATTTGTAGAACAAGCCTTTGGTTTTTAGAAAAGGTGGTAGACAGACGTACTTCTACATAATTTAGTAAGAAAGTAGTTTGAGTCACTCACAGCACGCTTGGATAAACGCAGAGACTATATGCACGGATGCATAATGTAATACTAAAAATATGAAAAGAACGTATAGCAAAATCAAGAAAAAAAAATTAAAAAAATAAATAACAAAACGGATTTTTGTAGTGTAAAACGTATTGTGAAAGATAATATGGAAAGAAGTGTAAAATGAAGTATGCAACGTAGTATAAAACATAGTGTGTAACGTTTTGTATAAAATAGTGTGAAACGCGAAACCTGTGAAAGTTAACATGGAAAGTAGTGTGAAAGGTAGTATGGAAAGTAGTGTGAAAGGTAGAGTGAAAGGTAGATAGATAGAAGATAGACTAAGTTTAGGGCATTAGAAAACCAAGTCTTCATTCGACATAGTGCACTGAAAATATTTAACCTACCTACGCAAAACTGGAAAGTAAGTCTGAATGGAAAATAATACTGTGAGAAAGTGTGCTCACAGTGCAGCCATCTCAATTTATCACCGTTAGCAAGGCAGGTGATCAGGATGATAAATCAGGATCCGGGAAATATCGACACTCGTTGCTCCGCGAGCATTCTAATGAGGAGGCATTTAGTAGCACGACTTTATCTTGCGATTTCATTGAAGGTGAATTTTCGAAGAAAGTATCCTACTAATAAATATAATAAATGCGAAAGTCTGTGTGTGTGTGAATGTTTGTTACCACGTATCTCCGTACCTACTAAACCGATTTTGATGACATTTCGTACAAATAAACTTTAAAGTAAATAATGAAACACGTATTTTTGATTTTTTCTAAACTACCCTTTGGAGGTGTGCAATTGAGTTCTAAACTTTGTATAAATTGTAATCCTTGGTTCGATTCATTCAAAAGTTGGTGGACATAGTTTGAAGCCTGGAGACGGTCATATGCTACTTTTATTAAGATACCACGCGGGCGAAGCCGCGGGCAACAACTAGTAATAATATTAATAATAAAATCATTTATTTCATACATAGGTTCCTTAAGTTAAGAGATAAATTTACATTAAATTTATAAAAAAACTGTTTTGTGAGAGGCTGGTGCCAGAGAAAGGTTTTGAAACCTGGGTCTCCAGTGCTTCTCGCTTCACGGATGATGGTAACAGGTAAGAACTACTAATAAAAGAAATAAAGTTTTAAGAACAAACACAAAGACAAAGTAAACAACAAAAAGGAAAAGTAACCTGTAGACAAGTATGGAGTAGATATAAGTAATTTAACCAACAGTAGAAACTTTATTTTTATTGTTACTGTAGCATATTTTAAACTTCAAGAAATTATAAATGTTTTGGAACTGATGGGCGCACTTAATGTTCTGTACCAAACAACCTTCAGTCAGGCCAAAAGATCCGAATCAAGAAAAAAACTGAAAAATAATAAAAACGCAAATGAAATTAAAATTGATATGACAACTTTATTTAATAAAACGTTCAACGAAATATCAGCTGGAGAATACGTTGTGAAGTATGTAGTATAGTCGTTTTATTATCTTTAAATGAATCCAATAAAGTTTAATGCTTGTCATTTTGTAAGCACAAACGTTTCATCAGATTACACACAATAATATACTCAGATAAAAATAACTTAACAATTGTATGTGGACTCAAGGATTATACCTCGACGTTTCATAAGCGGAGCGACATGAGTGTCTAAGTACCTACTGAAACAGATGCAAAGCTGTCGACCAACGCAGTGCTTGCTCAGGCAATCAGCGTGGTCATCGTTTCGCTTTGTAACAGAATGAAGTACTTTGAAGTCCTATATTTTCTAGTTCCCCATCTCAACGTAACGATGCTTCTATTAGTTTTTAGAGACCTTAAAAATGATAACACAAAAATAACGACGAAAAACACAACACAAAAACATCTTCCAATGTAAGCGCAGTCGCAAAAAAGCTTATTATTTTATTTTCATGATTCTTTGTTTCTATGTACGAGAGATATATCCTACAAGAGTTTGTTTTTGTCATTTGGCTTCGTAAATACCAAATCACATGAAGAGAGTCTCCGTCCCTCTCCATGTAAATTCGAGAGTATATCAGTCGATTCTCACACTCATGAGTTTACACTTACGGAAAAAGCAAAAACTCGCCTACGATTATGGTATATGATACTCGCCGTGTGTGATAGCTTACACGATAACTCTGGATTATTAGGTACTTTAAAATTGTATTTACATAGATAATTCCTGTATACTTTCACCTGCAGATCTGATATCGTCTATTAAGTTGAAACGAGGCAATGTTTTTATATTCTTTCGATAATCGCATCTTCGGGAAGATAAACTCTTTCTGAATAATAAGGCCTTAATAATGAGGCTTCTCAGGAATGTGCTTGAATTGTCGCTCCGCCTGTGCAAGGAGGTTCTTCGGATAATCGATTCGATATGAATAGTAAATCGAACGATATTTCATGTTGATTAATTGATCAGAAACGATGACTATTCATTATCAGTAAAATGCAGGTCGCTGGAATCTACATACTACTTAAAGGTATATACCTACGCTGGCATTTTCTTTTACAGTGACCCATTAAAAATATACTGTTATTAATCGACTTCGATAAAAGATCAAGCTTCCCCTCTCACGACCTTCGAGTGTGTTTGCGGACGGTGCTCACGAGGAAGGACCTTTAAACAGTCAACGAAACTTTAGTAAGAGAATTAGTACTTAAAGAACGTAGTACAGACTAGATGTTTCTATTCTGAAAACAATGTGTGCGTTTCGAGCCTGGTTTAAACACAGTTCTCTGTGTACACTGCACACTGAGCATTGCTGAATAACTTTCTTATAAAATAATATATATAGGTATATGTATTCATATACACATACCTATAATATATATATTTACAAAAATAATGTATATATGTATTATTAGTATATCAGTCATTTAGTTCCCATAATACAAGCTCTGCTTAGTTTGGGGCTAAATGATGCTGTGTGAAAATGTCCTGCATTATTTATTTATATTATTTTAGTTATATCTCATGTTTGTATGCGTAAGTTTGCAGGTTTGTATTGTAAGTATATTTGTCTTATTTTTTTAATAAATCGTTACTATCTATTTATTTTTATAGAATATGCACCGTCCTTTATCATTCACATCAATTCCTGGCCATGCAAAGGTTGTATGGAAGAGATCGCTATTAGCGATAAGGCCGTCCATTGTTATTTGCTTGTACTTGGCTCTGTTTGAATTAGTAAGCATGAGTAGTGTACAATAAAATGTTATCTACCTACTTATAATAAAACTTTTTTTTTTTCATATTATTTTACGAATAAAAACTGAAGGTACTTTGGAAGAACACAAGCGATAAAGGTTGTCAATAGTTGAATTGTTTGTAAGATAACTATCCTTTCCAATGTAGGTGCTGGTCTCCATTTCCGCCATCCCACAGTCGATCTCTTCTTGAAGTGGGGCTTACTAACAGTCAGACAAACATTTATACTCGGTACCGTACTCAAAAAACACTCAAAACTTAAGTACGATCCAATATCCATCGCGAACAAGAGGCGGAAAGGTAAAGTTAGCAACATCACCTCCTACCGCACTAGTCACTCGCACAACTTTCACTGTTACCTAGGTAATAACCTCTATAACAAATTAAATGAGACCTTAGGTTTATACCCTATGTGTAAACCGAGATGTAAATATACTGTAAAAATACTCAATTATGAAGAAACTAAGAATCTATTAAGATCTCCAACTTAAATTTCTCTCATACCGTCGTCTCTCCATATCATAATTCTTATAACTTCTTTCGTTTTGCTTCCTTGTTATGGATACCTGAACGTATTGTTCCCTCTTTGTTAGACTTATTTATTATTTATTTTAGATTTACTTTCCCAAAGCATTACTATGTTGATTATACAACGGCTTGCTTAATGCCACATAATTATGCAATCCAGGAACACTACGATCTATAAGTTCTCGCGGAGTGGGGCCAGGTGATCTAGAATACATGTTCTTATGAACCTACTTCAGACACCAGTGTTTCACAAAGTTGGTACTTGTCACTTATTAATTTATCATTGTTGCCTTGATAAGAATGTATACTTGAGAGACAAATAAATAATCATTTTATTATTATGTTATTATTAATGTCATCACAGTGGATAAGTATTTTTTAAGAGGCACTTACCGTAGAAAATCTTTTCTCTTTGAGTACAAGAACAAGAAGACTTTGTTCTTCAAGTTTTATTCTTCTTCAACGTTTCGTTAGATCTGGAGCACTTACCTGTAGACAAACAAAGTTAAAAATTAATGCACTGTTTTTTTATTACGAACTGGAATAAAATTTCCTGTAAATCAAAAATAAACACCCTTAAGACTTTTTTCCTATGATGGGCATGCTCAGATCTATACTCCGTAGACCCGTAAGGGTACCAAGATGGGGCAAGAAGCAGCAAGAAGCAAGTCTTAAAATTATATTTCGCATATGCCTACGCATGGCATTCCGCATGACGGATTGCAAGCCTGTCACGCTCTTAAATTCTTAGTGCCGGTTTGATCACTATGTTTTCCTTTTCACTGTCTCCAGCGCGTATTAAAACGCAGATACATTTTTAGAGTGAACAAACAATTGGAGCAAGACTGGGCTCGAACCCCCTACCTGCGGATCGAATATCGCATACCGCGTAATAGGCCACAGCTCATAAAGTAGAATGAAGACAAGGCAACTACTTTCACGAAAAAAACAAAAGTAGTTTTGCCTTTCTCTTAGATTTGATAGCTCGATAGACCTTCCGCCGGTCGGCTATAAAACCCATATAGTACCCAATCAACGGACTGGGTTTAGGGTTGTCAACTGAAATCCATAAAAAGCCGGACTGGATGAAAACAAGAACCGCATACAGTTAGGTCTTCTCAGATTAATCGCTCGGATTTATGCTTGGGTTTTGACGCGTACTTGTTTTGGACCTGGAAATAAATCCGAGCAGTTTACTAAGCGGTGCAGTAAACGGGTAGCCACCGGTTTGTTTGGCGTTTAATATATATAAAAAAGAAGTTACGAGAATTTAATTTAATGTATTAAATTAAATTATTTTATGTTATTTTAGGAATAACTGAAAAATTGGGAGTTTCACAACATTTGCCACATTTTGACACAAGTGACATTAGTAAGATTTCGAAATTATAGCTACTTTAAAAAAACTTACAAAAGTACTGTTAATGTAGTGGACTTCTACTTTTTATGATGATGATAACTATAAGATATTTTTTTATTTCCGTAAATATCAATACCTACATAATGGCTTAATAATTTCCCGTTGGATCAGAGTCACATAAAAGATTAGCCGGAATTTTCCGGCAGTACTGAATGGTCTAATCCTAGCCGGGTTCTATTTTGATATGGTGTTAACCAATTTGTAATAAAACTGGATATTGATTTGTGAGGGGTTCGCTTTTATTTATTCGGGAAACAAAGGATTACTTGGAAGTTTGTGTAAAATAATGTTTTTGCATTTATTGAGGTAAAACTCTGCTAGAATTTTGGGCAAAGGTTGCTCATTACGAAGATTTACCGATTAAACTTTTCCTTTTAGAATATGTTTAACTCAAAAACATTGATAAAATCATAAATTTTCTGACCTTACCAGACATTTTTGGCTTTATTTTCTTTTTATTTGTACCCTACTGTTTCTAAATAACTTATTTCTTATATCGAATGTACGATAAGCGTAACCGATGTGGTAACTTGCTACCTCTGTGGGGGTTGAGCATTGAACTTTAAATGAGTAGGATAGTAATTTCTTCCTTCATTTTTTTCTATTCAAGTCTTGAGCTATCTACATTTTCGCCTCGTAAAAAAATACTTTTAAATTTTTTGTAAGGGTATATCTAAAAAACCTAGAGGTGACTAGTTGGTGACGCTAACTATACCAAGTTAGAGTCACCAATAAAATTAATTATTTTTATAACGGTGCAGAAAAAAATTGCGTAGAAACTGGCCTGCCCTAGAGCCGAAAACAATAACACGCTAAAAATCTTTAAGATCTTTATTTTGCTGAAGATATGTTTTTCAGGGAATTCTCGAATCAGGCATAAATCAGGTACAATGACTATTACAGATGAAACAAATCCTGGTCTCATTCCAAAGGCAGCGGTCCCTAGGGCGCGCTCGTGTGAAGTGCTAGAGATACCTTCCACTTGTATCCGAGATCAGTTCGTGTGTAAATAACCTTCATAATTGATTTGTGACCGAGATTTCGGAGTGATTCTACCAAAAGCCCATGCACGAATTATTTACGTTACCAGCACGTTAGTGGTATGAACTACTTGTGGAGAGAACGAGATTGGAGTATTTTAAAAAAATGGGCAACAGTGGTCCCACTTATGATGACGAAAGCCTGAATTCATAGTCAAGGATTGAACAGTCCCCCAAAATCCATAATTCAGCATTCGCCTTATGTCTGGGTAGATAAAGGTTGAATTCGCACTTGAATTTTTACTTAGCACATGAGCAGTCCCCTAGGGGAGCCCCTATTTGACTATGAATTCGGACCTAAGAGCTCGGTCAAATTGACGTGTTAGAAGTGGGGTGGCGGTAGTGATCAAAACATTGTGAGGAGAATTTTGGGGCAACCCGGTATGGGTTGCCCCAAAATTCGAAGGCATGTTCATCCTCAAAGATTTACGTAGTGAGTATGTATCTGAGGATGTCCATTATGGGAATACAGTTGTGATTGTGTTTATGATAAATACCTGTATAAAACTCATCAATTTGACTAAATACCAGATATTTGGCATTATTTGTGAATAGGTATAGTTCGTAACCTAATACGAACTATAAATAACACATACGATACTTTTGATTCGCTTATCGCGCGAGCAAAGCCGTGGACAGATCCAAGTATTATAATATGGATAACAAATAAAAGGAAAATATACATAAGTGGTAATCTTATTATCCCAGCTTATGAATTTCTAACATCCAACACGAAACTGAACTTAAGAAGCACCTTAAAATCACTTTTAACGGTAACCTAAATAATAAAAAACTCACATTAAAAGAGACCATAAGATATTCAGTGCGGAAGATTGTCAACTTTGCAATTAGAATGAATGTAATATAATCTCCGGATGTAGTAATGGCACATTTGTTTCAAGCATTTCTCTTGCTGGATCAAAGAGATAATGAGAACATAGAAAAATAAGACGGAGAAGCATAGGAGTGATAGCTTATTTTACAGTTTTTTGACAGACTCCGATTTTATACATAGTCCTAAACCCACTTTAGGATTTCTTGAGTCGTGGGTATCAAAAAATCCGAGTAACATGGTACCAAAATACCCAGATCCGACAGATATTATTTTATTGTTTGTTTTTTTTTGACATATAAGGATCAATGTGTTTTAAATTGGGAGTATATAGCTGCCATGGTGCACTGTAGTGTCATATTTTGAGAATAATTGTGTCATATATGTATTATGAATTTAGATACAACGCCTCAATAATTTCGAATAACATATTGTGTCAAAAGTGGGTACTTTTTCAGAGAAGAGTGTGTTCATTCTAGAAAAAAGCTTCATTTTGATTGTGACAACCACAACCAAACTTTTTTTGAAACGAATGCGGCAAACAAGCATGCGACACGTTTATTGGAAAGCGGTTACCGTAACCTATAGATGCTTGAAACACCATAAGTGTCACTCGCGCATTGTCGACCCTGAGACATAACGGATGAAAGCCTCATGTCTCTGTAATTTCACTGGCACCAATACCACGATACTCCCCTTACACGATAAACAAATCGGCGATGTGTCTGTAAAAAGTCGGTAACTGTAACTAAAGTTTCAAAGTTTATCTTTCTCCCTCATCCCCCGACTCTCTCCTACCTCATCTACTCGCGATAGATTAGATGAAGTCGGTAACTTGAGAGAAAACTTTTTGCCTATAATCCATCAGACATAGATTAATCAGCTTAACGGTATGGATTTGTACAGATAGGTCAATTCAAATTAATAAAATATTTAATACGTTTGACGTCATCTTTCACATAAAATCTACATCATGGGAAACCCAGAAGTAATTGTATTCCTCATTTGATCAAACACTGTTATGTTGATATGACTATTGATAGGGATAACTAGATTAACCAGTGTGGTGAAAGAATTTGAGTGCACACGCAGTAAGATTTCTTTTATACATAAAAACAGTAGGTGATGAGGAAGTATAAGAAAAAAGTTGTTCTCGTCCCTCTTGGAACGGCTTAACGAATTGCAAAAATCATAATATTTCTTGATACATGTTGTATAAAATCGTCAAATACAAAATTAGTTGTAGATTGAAATGTAGTTTACACCGACATCTGTGAAGCTTTATATTTGTAGGCAGATTTTCACTTTCAATCTCATCTTATTCTGATTAATAACATTTCCGTGGCCCGGGTAATTTAGTTGATAGCAGTAATTATTTAATGCTTGAGTTACTCTTTAACCTTGCTAAACTCGACAGTAATTATTAGAGGATCCTACGGATATCTACTTAGCAGTCATTTAATCCTATCCTAGTTTGATATTATAATTAATAAATTATTGTTTTTTTGGGTAATCGACGGCTAAATTGAACAATAATCACGCCGTTAGCGTATTTGTTTTGTGCCTCGAAATAAAACCGGAGAAGTGCGAGTCTAACTCGCACACAGAGGCACGTGAGTTAAAAAAAATATTTGCAATCGTTTCGTATGACTGTTTAGTTAGTAGGATGATTTTTATATAGGGTTTGCATCAGTCAGCGCTAAAATATGTACTGGTATGCACCTCAGGGGGTTTTTTTAAGACGCAGACAGGTGCCGAATTAGCACATCGAAAGTTGCCGCACAAATTTTGAATGCCAGCCTGCTTAACAACGGTTTTGTATACCGCCGAGAAGACAAAAAATATTTTGCCCCTCTCTTTTATTTGACAAAATAGGCGACAGAAATAGTTTTTCTCTTCTCTTTCGTAGACAAAACGTTGTTTGGGTGCTCATGCTAAGCGCACAGATCATTGAATTAAAGCTTATCTACAGTAAAAAAAATGTGACAAAATCACACGCTTATGGCATTTTAGAAAAAGTAAGTTTCTGTTGTTTGGATCATTTTTTTTTCGCATGTGTTAATTTAGAGGTATCATCCTATTCACACGGAGACGTCGGCTTTATCCCAGCTCAGCTGCCAAAAAAGCGCCTGGTGAAAGTGAATCTAAAATATTATAGTGATGGCTTATAGTGATTATGAAGTCTCTCGTTACTGCACGCTGCGATGTGGTCGCGTTTTACTTGGTTTTGTCGACACGGTCACTATAGACGTTTGGAACTATTTAAGAACTACGCGTTTTCATACGAATTTGTTTTATACTCTCGATATCGTGAGTAATGCCCGACGCTCGACAAAGATCCGAGTCGAACAAGATCTATTTTTTTTCCAATATTTTCCTTCGAATTGACTAGATTCTTGGTAATATGATAAACAATGTTTTCCTACTAAAACAAAAGAAACAGAATTTGATTAAAAAAATAAGTTAAGCGTATTTTCGGATCAGCGCAGCCCCTTAATTTTTAAAAGGACGGCAACATGTGTGTGCGCGTAGGCGGTGTCTACGAGGCTGCTATGAGTACTACGGTGCGTAGCGCGAGCTATTGAACAACGTACACTACAAGGCTACGAAAGCTTTCATTATTATACGAGTGGACTTTTGTGATGAGTTTTAGGAGTAGGATTTTATGACTTTTTCACTAAAATCAACAGTCAAAATGATGATGAAAAACATCGTGAGGAACACTTGTGCAGAGTAAATATCAGATGTACAAAATGTATGAATATCTCATTCATTCTTATAAATCAGAATAAATAATTTAGATGGAGTTGTCTAGAAGCCTATCTATGGAAGTTATGCTTTTAGCAATGATTTTACTAATAGCTGTCAATCTTAAAACGGTAGTAGGGATTTCAGTTTGTTTGCTACGTAATCGCGCTATAATGGCTGAACCAATTTTGAAAATCTTGTAAAAAGGTGTTTAAATTGTTGTATGAAGATTTTTTAATATACGGGAGAAGCAGCAAGCTAGAAGATAAGGTACATCATTAGATTTTCAGGTACTTATGCTATCCTGTATCTTATAAACTACGAGCATTTGCTTAAGGGTACCAGAGTCTACTAGAGTCTAAAAGAGCCTACGAGAGCATACAAAGGTACAAGAGTCTAAAAGAATCTAAAAATGTCTATGAAAACAAAACATGCTTGATAATTATACAAAATTACATTATTAGGTTATTTTTGATACTGTTGTCTATCATAATATACAAACACCTAAATGAGTCTATAAGAGCCTACGAGAGCATACAAGAGTCTTAAAGAGTCTACAAAAGTCTACGAGAGTCTAAGATAGTCTACAAAAAATATAACTCTGAGCCAGAAGATATTGGAACATTAGTAGTACCAAGAAATAAAAATTATGTTTCAGTAGTTAGTAGAACATTAGTTAATGTCCTAATAGTCTCTCATAAAGTCTTCACAGTCTTCTAACGTTTCACACGTACTCGTACATAAGGCACGTCCGTCACTGTCTTCAAAACAGGGCAATACGTTACTCCGTAAAACATTTACGTGAGAGGGTCAAATTCGCCTCATGACAAGAATTAGTAATTTCCTAATGAAACACTCAAGAGGTTTTGTGATGGAGGATAAGAGAGGGATTTTTGCCACAACTAAGTCATCACGTTCAAAATAATCATAGCTATTAACATAATATAGACAAAGATATTTATGATCATTTAATTTGTCCTTTTATAGTATTTTTATACAAAATTTATCTTTCCGCTGCACCCTTTAGGGGTGGGATTTCGAAATAGTAGATTGTGTCACAAGCGACCAAAATAATGTATGTAGGGCGAGAGCGATTGTTTGAATCCAGAGCGAAGCGAAAGATTTTAGAGTAGAATCCCGAGCATAGCGAGGGTTTCTAGAGTAGAATCCTAAGCGTAGCGAGGGATTCAAAGTACGTTGCTCGAGGTTAAATAATTTTGGTACCGTGTGGCACACTCTGCTTTTCATCCCCCTCTATGAGAAAATGACAGTTTCTGCGTTTAATTTTACACTTTCTGGTGTTAATATACCACTTTCACTGCTAGAACTCATCTTTTATTCAATTTGTGTGAATCTAATTAAAATTGTCTGTAATATTTTGATAAAAAGTTATAAAAAGAAGAAGTTCCAGCAGTTATTTTTAAATTTTCTTAAACAATGCTGCGTCAACAGGCGTGCTTTTTTTATTACCAGCCAGGACTTTATCGAAGTAAATTGCGTTCAAACTTTTTAATTAAATAGTGTTCCAAATTCAAAAATCATTCGTCACCGTTATTCAGTGCGCCGGAATGACTCGAGGAATCCTTCGCCTCTTTTCGAATAGATGGGATGAAATAGTAGATTGTTCAACAAGGGACTAAAAAGAGCAATTGCATACGAGATATAGAATCGAGTATGAAATGGTTTTAGTCCTAAACATTCTACTTTTTACTTCGACTGCGAGAAAATAAAATAAACTATGTATTTATTAAAGTAAAATTCCAGAGATTTCGCGGACATCTCCGGGGAACCAACTTTATTATTATTTCTTCTTGCTGATAAGCGCACTGACGCAAACATCCAACGATCGCCAATAAATTAAAAGATATATCTTTATACTATTAATTTTTATAAGAAATTATTTTTAAAAAGGGAACATAGAAAAACCGAGTCTTTCTATAGGATCTTATTAATTTGGTAGTCTGTAGAAAATAAGGGCTTAAATAATAAAAAAAAACTTTAGTCCCTAGAGGTTAAATCATACACTTTAGCCCGGCTACGCTAATCTAAAATTACACACTTTTAAAGCATTCTAAGTGAACAATATTTTTTAGAGCACCCCTACCAAACCAAAAGGAATCTACCAAAAGGTGGCGGTGGTGGTGGTAATGGTGGTGGCAAATAATGGGAAATGGTTGTCAAAGTTCACGTAAATGTATCGATTGCCACCGCGTCAGTTCCTACTAATTCCGTGGCTATCAAGATGGAGGCATGGCATTATAGGCCTATATTAGTCCACTGCTGGACATAGGCCTCTCCTAATGAGCGCCATAGCGCCCTGTCTTCAGCTTGCCGCATTCAGCATCTGCCTGCAGTCTTTCACAGATCGTCATCCCACCTTGCCAGAGGGCGTCCTACACTACGTTTGCCGAGTCGCGGTCTCCACTCAAGAATAGTGAATCAGTGTAATTATCAAATTACACTGATTCCCCATGCCATTAATTATGGGGAATCAATATAACAATGCGTTCAGAGTGCTGATGGGGCTGCCCCGGTTCTGTAGTGTGTTCGCCGAGGCGCGCGTGGACTGTTTCTACAGCAGCATGCGCAAGAGGTTGCACATCTCTGGTGCGCAGGGTCCGGAATAGCTCCAACAGCATTCTGAGGGTATTCTCAGATAGGTTTGACTCAACTTATCTCAGCCATTGTTCTATGATCCATTTTAATAATAAACTATCTTTTTTATTATAGTTGCATTGATATTTTAACTTTCTGACATAGTAATTTTGACATTCCATTCCAATTAAAAAAAACGTAATTTGATGGACGGGCCATTCAAATGGGGAACTAGTGTCAAAATTGATTGCCATCTCGATAGCCATGGGTTAGCGTGATCGACCTACAGGGCATAAACGAACAAGCACTTGGCATGTCAGCCACTCACTCCGATAAAGACTCTTGGAATGAGTCGAAATTTAATCGGTACCCTCACCGATAGTAAGGTACGTGGAAGTTCCCGATTTATCTCATCGATGTTAAATAACATTGCCATGGTAGATTTTACCCCACATTTCAAGAAGAACGTTCCACGTAATGTCATAAATCTCAACTCTTAGATCCCTTAACCTACTCTGCATATCAAATACGTAAAATAGGTAAAATATCTGCAGTGCGCGGTGTTAGAAACGTTTTGTGATAATTTTTTTACCCGCCACGAAAGGAGCCCGTATATTCTTTTGCCACAAGATATTGTATGTGTGTTTGTCTCCCAAACGGCTTATCTGATTAAATGTTTTTTTTTTTAATTTATTTGTTTATTGGAAATGTAATCAATTTGTATGACTTCAGGAATTATTTTTTAATAGGTTTTATTGCCAAAAGCTACTAGGAGCACTGTAATAGAGGTTAAATAAATTACTTGTTCGTAAAAATACCTAATAGTTGGTATTATATAATTTAAACATAAATTTTCTACAAACTTTAAGATGTCATCAAGCCATAGGTCAAGGGGGTTTATTACACTGCGGATGCACTAAGTTTAGGCTAATACTTAAGAATTTCTTAAGCCCATCTGCAATAAAGATTCGGCGAAGACTTAAATGCATGTATGTTTGAGTGACATATATCGAATTAAAAAATCCATTTACACACCCTTGCATAAGCTTAGTCTAAGAACTAAAAAAATAAGGTACCGACCTAAATTTGTTACAAATTAGCCTTCACTTTACTAAGGCTTCGTTCATAATAGAAAAGGAAATAAACTATCGCCCTGTCACCAACATTAGACAAGACAAATGTACTCAATTTGGCGAACAAAGACGTCCGACTCGCCTGACGAAACTAATTTAGTTCTAAAAACAATAATAAAACCACAACATAATCTGACAGAACACTTTTAGCACGCGAACATTCATTTAGGCATCAGAATACGGATAGATAGGCATCTATTAACACGGAAAATTGAATTATGGAAACGAAAATATGGCGTAAATTATCTCAAATGTGATAAAGATCATTTAAATAAAGCCCACATCAGAATACGTATAGGCATATACTCGTTTCAATAATTAAAAATGAACCTTGTAAATTATCTAGGATGTAATACAGAAAAAATAAATTTAAGCTAACAGATAAATAGAGATCAAAATACGCATAGATAGGCATCTATCGATACAGGAAAATTTACATTACCATTGTTGAAATAGGGCGACAATGTTTTCGATGAATACAGATTGACTAAATTTAAGTTCATGGGCATCAAACAACCTATAGATATGCATCGATTAATACAGAAATAAATAATCTTACTATAACTGAAAAAATGGTGTAAATTATCTCGAATATGAATACATAGTAATACAATTTAAGCCCACTGGCATCAAAATACGCATACATCTATCAACACAGAAAAATGAACCTTACGGACTCGGGTATAGGGCGGCAATGTTTCCGATTGATACAGATCAATAAATTTAAGTTTACGGGCATCAAAATACCTATATGTATGTATTTACCAAAAAAAGTATATAAGTACCAGTTATGTAGTTCCCATAATACAAGCTCTGCTTAATTTGGGACTAGATGATGCTTTATGTATTTATTTATTGTGGGAAAATGAATCATATTATAGTAGTAAGGACTTTGATACTGCAATTTGGAGGAAATTATCTCAAATGCGATAAAGATCAGTTAAATTTAAGCTCATAGGCATCAGAATACCTATAGATACGCAACTATCAATACAGAAAAATGAACTTTAAAGTTGTTGAAATAAGGCGGCAATGTTTTAGATTGAAATATAGAACATTTTAATTTAAACCTAATGATTAAGAAAAGAAAGTCTACTTTGGAATGAAAAAAATATATCCGCAGCGTAACGGTACGAAATGCAACCAATTAAGTAATTCTACATTGCAGATGTCCTTAATTCAAAACACTCACCATCCGTCGATGTTATATTCATCTCGGAAGTTTCCAGAACCTTTCAAAAGCTGAGTTTCTGGAATTTGAAAGTCACTTGGAAACTCAAGGCGAGCACAGTTCAAAGTTCACGCGATTATAGTCTTTACCGCTTAAGCAGGATACTGCCTAACGGTCGGTGGTCTACCGCACGGGTGACTGCGGCTGCCGTATTGCAGATAGCTCAAGTGACAATTATCTCTGATACACCAAAACTCACGAAAAAGTTCCTGGCAGGTAACACACAATTCGAAATTCGAGCGTCCGAATCCGCGCGGTCAAACGTCAAATTTATTGGCGGGAACACTTGACAGATGATTGATTCTGTATGTCAGTTTCGCTGTAATCACTTCCACATGAATGGAAACACTTGTGGAGGAGCGTTGGGGGCTCAGATGGCCAAGGATTCGTAGGAAGGATGCTACTTTGAAGGCAATCCGATGCTTTTTGATAGTGTAACGACAAAACAAATAGTCCGAATGAGTAGAATCCGCACATGCGCAGAGACGAATGCCGTATGCGTACAATGTTAAGCTGTGGTTACTGAACGCTGTAGGCTCTTTTGTAAATAATGTTTATTTATTTTGTATACATTTTTCCGAGAATAGAGAAGATCCGATTATTTGAATATATCTCGGTGTTTAAAATTTTCATTGTCTAAGGATGTTAATAATGCATAGGTATATTATTTAATTATTTAAAAATGTAGGTAGGTACATCTTCAAACCTAAAAAAATCATTAATTTGAGTTACTGTCAATAAATAGTAAATTGGCTATCAGTTATCTATCAGTAAAATTATTCTATTAATTATTCTAAACGTAAAAGGCACAGTATGTATGTAACATACTGTGCCTTTTACGTTTATTTTTAATTTTTGATTCTTGCGATGACTTTATAAAATATAAAAACCCAATAGTTACATACATAGTTCTGACCACATACTAGGATTCCCTGTAGTGGGTCACAAAAACTACGAGTACCATGGTAAATATGTGCAGAACATGCAAACTTTGTCCCGCAGCGGGAATCGAACCTGCACCTTCTACGTCTCAGCCGGTTCGCCCGCCTCGCCACCGAGGTCGCTATGATCTAGTAACGTCTTAACTTTTTCTGCGCAGCGGGAATCGAACCTATGATGTCTCGCCCGCCACGTTGCCGTGTTTTTTATGATCTAGTAACGTCTTAATTTTGACGGCAAATGTCACTGCAATTTTTATTTTTATTTCTTAAGTGTCGACTTTTATTCTTGTTATTTTTTATTATCTCTTAACGTCTTAATTTTGACGGCAAATGTCACTGCAATTTTTATTCTTATTTTTTTAAATGTCGAATTTTGTTCTAGTTATTAATTTGAGTTCCGGTATGAACAAGCCCGTACTGCAGCCTAGGCCTTTGGGTATCGCGCAGGGCGACTCTTGAGATATTTATCCGCGCGACACCTGACACACATACATACGCAAGCAGATCGCTTATTTGCATAAATGTGTGTGCGCAGAATTTGATAAACCTTTAAGTCCAGCGAAGGTTACACTGAAAAGGGCCTAGTATTATAATAATAATAATAATACTAGTAGTTAATAATAATAATAATAATACCAGTAGTTAATAATAATAATATAAAGCCTTTTTTATTTCCTTACCAACAAATTTTACCAATTATTTTAGGTTGCTATATATACAAAACAAATGTTGATTAGGAACCCCTATTTGGCTATAGACCTCCTCCAGTTGACTCCATTTTTCTCTGTCTCTAGCTATGAGCATCCATTGTTTCCGAGCAGTTTTTATGATGTCATCTGTCCATCGTTTTCTTGGTCAACTAGGTCTTCTTTTGCCACTAGGTCTGTCCATCTAGTCTGCTCTACATCCCTATTTGCTGTGTATATGGCCTAGTATTAGAAGTAGTAAACTTTCTTGTAAAAGAACTTGGTGCGATATAATAGTGACAGCCGGGACCGAAATCTTGTCATTCCTCTGAAGCATGGAAGCATTCAGTTCTATATATAGAATATAGTTGCATATATGCAACTACCTACTATACTACAGTATAGTATTTATGCTTGTTTGCCACTTTAGGTGTATAAAAAAATAGGAGTGGCTACTGAACTGATCACCTTAAGATGTTTAGATTATTAAGATACTAGCTTCTGCTCACGGCTTCGCCCGCGTGGTACCCGGATAAAAAGGAGGCTATATGTAATTCTGATGTATAAGCTACACTGTAAAGTTTCATCAAAATCCGTCCAGTAGTTTTTGCGTGAAAGAGTAACAAACATCTATCCTCACAAACTTTCGCGTTTATAATATTAGTAGGATAGGATGATTACCATTAAAATTTTATAATTTTTGAAGTGACAAATTATGAAATGTGATTGTGAAGAAAATAAAATATAGTATGTGTTTAATAATTAAGTAAGTACCTAAGCACCTTAATCTCTCATTTTAGTTTGACGTTAAACGTCGTATCGTTTCAGTACTCAGTGGTAGTCAGGTAAATAACATTTATATGGTGGTAGTAGGTACTATACTTTATATTATGTTATTTTGTAACTTAAACTTGATAATTCAAGTGATAATCTTTTAAATCTCGATAAATACGAGACCTATCATTCCTATACACACCGATCTGTCAAACTCTGTCTAAACTTGTAAAACCTATGCTTCTGATATTTATCACGTGTCCACAGCACGTAAAACGAATCAAAACATAATAAAATCTTTGTCGTGTTTAATATTTGCATAATTTACCAAACTTCTTAGTGCTTTTTACAAAGTTCAGACTTTATTAGTGTTCTCTACAAAGTTTATACTTTTATTGTAAACTAACAAAGTTAAAGTTTTTATAAAATGTTTTCAGTAGTTTCATATCACGTGGTCATTGCACGTGAAACATTAGAAGCACGTTCTAATGATTTTCAGTTCTGCTGCGCCTGAATTTGACTTTCAAAATGGCTACAGGAATGAGATAGTAACAGTGTTGTACCAGACTTAGAAATGTATAAAACTTGAAAATGGGATTGAAAAGGTCAATTTGGTGTCCCCTTTTGAAGTTTTAGAAAAGTTGTAATAATTGATCAATAGGGATCAATAATTTGATCCCCATTGCCATTATGTTAGTTTAATTAAGTTGCATTTTTGAATTTCACATGATGCTGATCTCTCTCTTTCTCCTCACCTCCTCACAGAATCAAAAGATTTGTATATTAATATTGGTATATAGCTTACAAAATGTTTGTCTCTTTACAGCGTTTAGTTCTTTGTTTTTTCTTTTGGCGATCTTTCAATAGTTGAAAATGATATAGAGGGCGGAATATAGCAGGCCATATCATTGGCTTCTTGGTTCGTTCCAAAAACAATCACATTTGTGTTTCGTACTTCAAAGGGAAAACGTAATTCTCTCTCTTTAGCCCTGTGTAACCAAAACTTAAAAACTTAATGATTAATATTTTAAACAGTTAATTCACAAAACACAATTTTTTCTCCTTCTAATACCTATGTATTATTTCAAAGTTAACAGTTGAAAACAAAACATTTTATAAGATTATTTTATTTTTAGTCTTCAGCGTTGAATACGAACTCTGAATGAACACCCTACTGTTTTATCAAAATGAGTAAACAACAATATTGTTGGACAAAAGCATTGTACGAAATACAGTTGGAGTGTTGGACAAAAGTTTCCAATTTGTACCGTGGGATGGTTGTGAGACAGATATTTCTGTATTTTACACTATGGTATACTTAAGTATTGTACTAGTTTCTGTACATGGCGTCGCTCGCGGAGTATTCGGGTAAAATTAGCCTGCTGTGACCTATCAGGTCGTGGACCAAAGAATTATTCGAAGGACAGGCAAATTTTTGACATCCAGCTCGGTTACATGTCAAATAATATCAGTAAAGTAAAATGGGCATGCTCGTTAAAGGAAGTTAACTTAAATATGAAAGTGAATTAAAGTTCCATATATTTAAGTTATATTTGTTTTATTGCATTTACATAACCTGACATTTCTATGGCCCTACGGTTTCTACACATATTCCTAGAAGCAGATTTCATTCACAACATGCATAGCTTGAAAATTCTTCAGAATTCAACATTTTTTTTAATATGCGGGTTGCTGTACATTTAGTCTACGGGAGCAGTCTTTTTAAATTCAGTGAGCGGCAAAAAAGAGGCAGACAACAAAGCTCTTTATTCTTTATTGTACACACAGAAAATACAGACAAAAAAATTACATATAGGACACGTACAAAGGCGAGCTTAACCCTAACAAGAGTTTTCTTCCAGCAAATCTTTGAGGATAGGGACAGTTGAAAAATAATGGTGGGTATGTGTACACAGACGGATAAATTCTAAGAATATAACTAATTATAACATACTAATATATGTACCTAAATACAAAATATACTTAATATATATATACACTATTCACAAGGAGAGATAGTACTCTTTTACTCTGAGCTTGATTGAACGTTCTTAGTGATAGACTGGCGCGGACCGAGTGGGGGAGAGCATTCCATAGAGTTACCGCATGGACAGTGAAAGAACCACCGTAACAGCTGGTGGAGCTTTGCCTACATCTTACCTTATTCATATGGATTAGGCTAAATCCATATGGTATGACTGCTCTGGCCATGACCAAAGTCCATAAGAAAATCTAAAAACCATAATACCTATAGGTTTCAATGTTAGTTTGAAGCTTTGTAATCAAATCCTCAAACCGCTGCCGTCGCGTGTAACCAAGACGATTTATTAAAGTGCCAGGCCATCATTAACTTGGAGCTGCGCGTCAAACGCAGATTAATTTATTTTTATATTTCAGTAAGAAACACTTACCGCGCAACTTGTAATAATAATAATAAATAATGCTGGACATTTTTCACACATTATTAGCTAGCCCCAAACTAAGCAGAGCTTGTACTATTGGAACTATATGACTGTTACTATCTATATAGATATATTTTCATATTTTAAAAACGGGAATCTTCACGTACTGCACTATCGGTGAAGCCACCGACTAAGTTTCGACTCATCCCGTGAGTCTTCATCAGGGTGAGTAAACGCGACTTGTTTGCGTAGTATATGACTACGGCATATATATATTTTTGGAATAGATATATTTTTGTAAATCCATACAAAATATTATACATACAGACCCGAGACAAATCCTACTACTATTATAAACGCGAAAGTTTGTGAGGATGGATGTTTGTTAGGCAAAAACTACTTTGATTTCGATGAAACTTTACAGTGATATAGCTTATACATGAGAATAACAAATAGGCTAATTTTTATCCAGGTACCAGGTGGGCGAAGCCGTGGGCAGTGGTCCATTTGCCTGCAAATAGACTGCCACCTCCAACACCACCGCCAACGTCACCGCGCAGAGTCTTTACAAGATATGGTTGAGTGCCTAACCAGGTAGGAAGATTCATTCGTTGCTTTTTAGAAAAAATATAATTTATCCTATTTCTAAAATTATGAAAACAAAACCAACAATAAACACCCCACCGTAACCCCCATGATAGACATATTCAAATCTATTACTTAGTTCGTAGAACCGTGACGATACCAAGTTGGAGGTAGTTTATTTTTTCATATTTTTGCATAGCAATGGGCCCATAAACAAAACAATAATATTTATTGCAAAATGGGAGATAGAAAAAAGAAAAAAAAAGAAAAAAGTAAATTATTTCAAAAGGAAAATATAATTCTTGTGGACGACCATCGGGTGACGACCCGATGGACTGATGACATCTTAAAGCTTGCGGGAAGTATTTGAATGGAGGCCGCCCAAGATCGTTCGTCATGGCACTCTTTACGGGAGGTCTTCAGCAGTGGACTTGTACATGCTGTGGATGATAATGATGATAAAAACGATAGTTGGAATACATTTTTAGGCTGTAACACTTTTTTTACTCCTTAAAGTAGGTACTAAGTTAAAAAAAATGCTATGTTTTCACCAAAAAGTTCACAAAAACAATAGAACTTTGAAACACACATATGCCACACCAATTGAACCTCACTACATTCTTATAAGAACGAGATACAGCACTTCCTTGAACTTTCCATTTGTTTCTACTTCCCAATTTTCTTGATTAGTGATGTACGGCCTGTGTACGCTCGGTAACTCAATTGGAGTCTTAATTTATTAGTGTCAAAGTTTGAATTTACGTAACTTGGTGAGCCTAAGTTTAGGGTTGTCAATCAATAAACTACAAACAATACAAATTAAGAATCATTAAATTTTTGGCTGAGAAATTAGATTTAAGAATTTATGTAAGTACCTAAATTATATATTGTCTTAAAATAAGGTTTGTATTTAGAAGATGAGTGAATTGAAAGAGGTGTGCCAGGAGCAAAAGTGGACATCCAAGCCTACACCTCCGGAAAATAGGCAAATGTATGTATGTAAAAGATTCACAGAATAATACTAAGGTTAAAATATATTTAACGTAAAAAAAATTGCAACCGCTTCGTATACCAACAACGTTTTTAGTGTTTCGGTCAATTTATGATAGAGGAAAACAAAAATCTATTTACAAAATACACCTTTAAATTTGTGTTTCAACCTATAACCGAAAACACTGGTGGCGCCATCTATATTGGAAGCCTAATTTTCAGGATTTTACCGTGCACCATTTTATGTATGGGACCCATAATCTTATCATCTTTAATCAGCCGTTAACACCTACTGCTGAGTAAAGGCCTCTTCTCTTTTACGCCACTCCTGGTGGTCTTATACCAGCCGGGTCTACTGCTCACCTAAAGCCCTCGCAATGTCTTCTGATCATCGGGCAGGTGGTTTGCATCAAAGCTGCAGTATATCTCCATCTAGGACATATGCGGCCTATCTAGGCTACCATTCCGTGATTTGGTCCATCTGTGATCCTTCCGCATTTCCAAGTGCCCTCGTCTCCACTCGAGACTCGCCACATTATCCCTACATCCTCGATTTTAGTGAGTCATTTTGTCTCTATGTTTGGTATACTATCCTTGATATGGATTCGTAGTATGGCCCGCTCCACTTTCATGGCTCATGAATCTTATAATACTTCACTAAAACTTATTTTAGTTAGAAGACAATTTATTTGAATAACCTATAGTGTGAAGTGAATATGTAAAGTGGCAATTTGATTTAACTATGCTATTACATGAATAAACAATTAACAAATTCGGTTCGGCCTACACGAATAGATAAAGTTGGAAACGATCGATATTCAATTAAGATTGTTAGTATGTTATTTTGGGACAAGGAAACATTGTATAGAAATGAAATTGTACTAAATATTTTGATTCGGGTGAAATATGGTTTGGGTGGAGAACATAATAATAATATACCTAGAATGTTGAGTTCAGACCAATGCCCATATATTATTACTATACAACTTATAAAACCATGTTAGTTAACACAGGCAAATAAAAATAAATAAAAAATACACAGTCACCTACTTCGACACTTGGCGAAAGATCGCCTAGCGAGTAGGTGTCTCATAAAGCTGGAGTACATATTCTCTGCAACAACGGTGAGCAGACTGTTAGTGCTCCCGCCCATGCGGTTCATCAGGGATGCGGTTCTTCGTCGCATGACAAAGAAGTCAACAGTGCATCTGCGAACATCCCCGATATGCTAAAGTATCGCGGCATCACCAACAGTATCCTGACACCGTTATTGTATTGGAGCCGCAGGGTATTGTGGGATTCTTCAGTGTATTAACTAGGCCCACATACTGCACTTGTAAAATTATGAACAATACGCTTTTAAACGCTTTTAATAAGGTGATTTTAACTGGTGGTTTACAACGTGCAACGTGCATAGTTTCCAGCGGAAAATCTACAATCAGTGTGTATTTCCAGTGTTGACATATTGCACTGAGACTCAGTCGGTAATTATTAATTGGCTTTATAAGCTTAAGGGTCTGAAAACGAAATATGGGTTACTAGAATAGAATACATTTGATTTCCAGTTAGTTTACTAAATAGTTTTTTAAGTGAATTCAGTTTAGTTTGAGGCAGTAGGAGAAACGTATATTAATTCATCGTATTACCAAGAATCTTGTTGTTTCCAAATACGATTAAAAAAAATCTCGAAAAAATTAGGGTTACCTCTAAAATGATGAATGATTGTGTGAAAAAGTCTCTGATACTATCAGAAATAATTCTGAATTCAGTTTTTTTTCTGAATTTCTGTTTTTTTCTGCATTTTATCAGTATTATCATAAAATTGTTGGCAATTGCCAACAAATATTAATAAAATTGTCTTGCTCATTAAACTCAAATAAACAATCTTGTAGTTTTACAACATTTTCAAAGAGATATTTTTGAAAGAGAAACGTGTGAAAATTAAAAACGTGTGATTTTCGCTATTTTTTCCAGCGCAGTGTCGTAAAGGCCACGATCTTGCGGATGCTGAGTTTTGATTCAAAGATCTATTCTTTTGATGTGTTAATGCGGAAACTGTCTACCTCTTAACGTCCTGACTCAAAGAATAAGAGCACTTAAAATTGAAATCATAATTCTTATTGACGACCGATGTGGTGCGGTGGGCGAAGGTCCGCCTGCGACACAGGAGGTTGCGGGTTCGATTCCCGCCCTGGGACAAATGTTTGTACGATCTGCAAATATTTGTTCCGGGTGTTCTGGGTATTTCCTATGTATAATAAAAAAATATCAATCTATGTAATGTATTGTATTAAGTATATCAGTCATCTAGTACCCATAACACAAGCTCTGCTTAGCTTGGGGCTAGATGATGCTGTGTGGATTGTCCAGCATTTTTTTTTTTTTTTTTTTTTTATTATATTTATTACGAAAAAAAGTTAATGGGATGATTGGTACATACATGTTATAAAAAATTTCACTGTATTATATAATAGCGTAGTGTACAATAAGATTACATAAAAATAAAAACACAAATTAAAGTTTGTAAGGTAGGGACTTAGTTTAAATAAAACGACTAAAACAAGAATGACTTTTTGTATGTGAAATCTTAAGAGCCGTATTGGCCTAGTGGGCGGTACGCCGACTTCCGATCCGAAGGTCGTGGGATCGAAGCCAGTCGTGCAATAAATAGATTTTCCACTCCAAAAATCAGTGCACGTGCTCAAAGCAGTGAAGAAAATCATCATGAGCATACAGATATGCCTTAAAATCGACAATTCGGAGGCATGTGACATCGCTTACTGTTCCAATAAGCTCATCTGCCATATGTAATGTTATGACATGCCTCTGACTACCCTCTATATGGTATCCTCAAAGGTCTACGCACTGAATATGTATCTGACTTTTTCTATCATGGCGAATACAGTCATGAACGTGTTTTTTTTGGGAAATTTTAAAAAACGTAACAACCGTAAATCTACTTATGTCGCTGTCTGTACCAGATTGTGACAGCCCTAGCCCCCGGTAGCTGGCAACACACGCACATTACTAGTCCTGATTAGCAAACATGGCGTCCTCTCCGCGGCAATTCGTCCTAATGATTGGCCACGTCAACACGGCCTGATTGTCCTTAGAGTATTGTGAAACATACTAATTCACGGAATACTAGTTGAAGACCGTGCTTTGCTTGAGATTGACGCATGTATAATAATACTAAAGTTAGCAAAATCAGTACTTTATCTATGTATGTATGTATGTTTGGTCTGGCGATAATTCTCGAATTATTCATTCGATCTTCATGGAATTATAACTGTGTATATAGATAACACAAATATAATTCATATTGTGAAAAACGGTAATTTTCACGTACTGCACTATCGGTGAAAGCACCGAATAAGTTTCGACTCATTCCGAGAGTCGTGCACTACTCGTACATTACTACGCGGAGGGAGAATGTCGCGATCACTCACCCTGATGAAGACTCTCGGAATGAGTCGAAACTTAGTACTAAAATGAACTAAAATGTCATTAGTGGATCCACTGAACACTCTTTCTTCGTCTCACTTTCTATTACAAAAGAGAGACTCTCTCATCGATACAAGCAACAGATAAATCCAAAAATGAAACATAAAAAAACAGTTGCCTCATCCATTAACGAATAGTTAACAAGAGTTTAACCTAGATTTGGTTATCAGATCTTGAAGCTGTTAAGTTGGATAGGATAGGCGGTTTTCAAACGAGCGAGCTTCTCGTCAAATTAGTACCTAGGTAATGAGTCGCTGAAGTTGGCAGTGTATCATAAAATAAGGCTTGGTGCAGACGCCATCAACTCATCTAGTTGTTCATATTGAGCCAATGTACCAACCGTATGTGGCTTACTCTTCTCTATCCTAAAGTTGCCTTGAAGATACCACTCTTATGCCGAGGCTACACTTGCATCTAATGCCGTTTACTAACGTGCTTAAACTATAGTTTACGTTTTTATTTATGTGTATCAGATAAAACCACAGTAACTTTATCATTTAGATATATTGCATTGATCGATGTCGAAATACAGTATTTTTTACTAAAGTAAAAAAAAAATTCATCCAAATTTTCAGACATATTTATAATAAAATAAACAAGCCTCTGGCAACGGATTCAACCACATGGTACCCTGATTAAAAGTAACCTATGTATTATTATTACATAGGCCACTTTTACCAGGGTACCATTGTCAGACTTTGGGGGAAATAATAAATAAATAAAATACCTACTTACCGTGCTTTTTTATTTAGATTGAAATGACAAAAAAAACTGTAATTATGTAGGTACCAAATGATAATCAACTGTACAATGTTTTTTGCAAGAAATAAAAGGCTTTTTTATTTATGTATGTATCGTTATTCTAGGTCACGAACTATACCTGTTCCGAATTTCATACAAATACTTCAGTCGAAACGAATATTATTGGCAACATAAGTTTCGCATTTACAATATTAGTAGTATAAGAATTGAAACTAGTATTTCTATACGCGTCACGTGATACGATCGATACCAATTTTGAACGATTGACTGATCATCGTTTAAAGACTGATCAAGAATGTTGCAAAGACTGATGGTCACAGCTGATAGTGTGCAAACAGCCTTACCGGATATGCTTAGTTACCGAGGCATGTTTACGGCATAACTTATTACTCCAAGTAAAACAAGTTGCAGTAAGTTGGTCTCTGTTGCCTTTACTTAACGGTATGTGTCATGTTTTAGGAACAAGTTAAATTGTATACCTACGTATAGGACCTTTATGTTTGGTTTTGATTTTATTAGTCTTAGGTAACGTCTTCAGCTGTATAAAGTTAAAGAAAATTACAAAGTTATTATTAAAAAAACACGGTTACGACTGTAACTCGACTCTACAGTCGAGATAATCAAAAATCTACATGAAATTTTTCTTCAGATATTTTTTATTGGAACTTAAGACAATATTGTTAAAAAAGCTTATGATTATGTTGACGATTTTTTCTCTAAAAAACTGTAAAGCGTATAATAAGGTGCCTGTTTACGTAGATTTTACAATTTTCATATAATAAAATCAATGACTTCTTTGATTTTATTTAATTTGTATCCGGTCATTGTGATTAAAATATTGACATGCATGGTAGGAATAAGTAGTTAGATAGGTTAAGTATTAATTTTATAAAATCCATTTCAAATTACTATAATATCTGACATTATTTTAGATCAATTTATAAAGTTAGATTATTTTCTTTTTTTTTTATTTATTATTTATTTATTATTTGACATTCATAATTACGATTTTGTCATTAGTATTATCTCATTTTAAATAAATATTGACTGAACTTGCAGCGCCTTTACAGGGTCCATGTACTTTCTACAGCTACTTTGATGTAACACCTAAGCTGATGTACATTTGAGCATGAATAAATGAATATGAAATTTGAGAGGAAAACTCCATTGACGGGATTCGAATACACTACCGAATCAAAAGTCACTACACTACTAGTCCATTAATTACATAACCTAAATCATCATAATCATCAACAGCTTGCAGAATCCCGCTGCTGAACTAAGAGTGCCATGACGAACGATCTTGAGCTACCTTCGTCCACTGACTTTCCGCAACCTTTACTATTTAATTGTCCATCGGATACGGGACAATTAAATCGTAAAGATATGCCCACATGTACCTCCTACTACTATTAAAAATACGAAAGTTTGTGAGGATGAATGTTTGTTACTCTTTCACGCTAAAACTGAACGGATTTTGATGAAACTTCACAGTAATATAGCTTATACATCAGAATAACACATACGCTACTTTTTAACCGGTTACCACGCGAGCGAAACTGTGAGCAGAAGCTAGACATCAATAAATTCCAAAATAGGCTCAGCCTCAGCTGAAAGGGTTTATATTCGTATAAAGAGATGGTAAGTAAGTTCAATTTCCGGGAAAGCGTGTGAATCAGGGTACAAGAAAAATATATAGAGCAGTGACTATAAAATGATTTAGCGAACATAAAATTTTCCAATATTTGTTAATAACTAATCCATCCTATACTGCGTCGATATAACTATCATATGAATATAATTTTAGCCATTCATATAACAATATAGCTGCAATAGACGTGTACCTATCGGGTAATTTTAGGTGTTTAAGTTATTTCGCCGCAACGGATGCTAGCTATTTAATGTCTAAATACACAATAGCCTGCCGTACAATGCATTGTTTAATTCAGGTAGAATACATGTACAGACTCGGTCATGTGAACCAACCTAGATTATCATCATCAGCCTATATTAGTCCACTGCTGGACATAGGCCTCCACTAATGAGCGCCATAGCGCCCTGTCTTCAGCTTGCCGCATCCAGCATCTGCCTGCAGTCTTTCGCAGATCGTCATCCCACCTGGCCGGAGGGCGTCCTACACTACGTTTGCCGAGTCGCGGTCTCCACTCAAGAACACGTTTACCCCAGCGGTTATCGGTTCTTCGCGAGATATGACCGGCCCACTGCCACTTCAGCTTGCTAATTCGTTGAGCTATATCGATAACTTTGGTTTTCTGACGGATGTATTCGTTACGAATCATATCCTCCAGAGAGAGTCTGAGCATAGCTCTTTCCATAGCTCGCTGAGCGACTTTGAACTGGTGGACCAGCCCTATCGTGAGTGTCCACGTCTCAGCTCCGTAGGTCATGACGGGTAGGACGCACTGATTGAAAACTTTCGTTTTCAAGCATTGCGGTATGGATGACGAGAAGACTCCACGTAGTTTTCCAAACACTGCCCAGCCAAGCTGGATCCTCCTCTTGGCCTTCTTCTCGAAATTGTTTTTACCCAACTGCAGAATCTGCCCAAGGTAAGTATATTTGGAAACAATTTTTAACAATTTATTTATTTATAATGTGGCCATTGTTCATGACTTTGGTTTTATCCAAATTCATGCCAAGATATCCTACTTATCCTAGATTATATCCTACTTTAAATCTGAGACGCAGGCTTGAAATCGATGTATCACTAGGGCGCGTTCAGGAACTAACGTAGGATCCTTCTAAAATATTATTACGATCATACCACGTACTTCAATAATTCTCCTGCTGTGTGAATTTAATAATTCCCGTCGAGCGTGGTCACGGAGGAGAATAGTAAAGTACGTGGTACATTCGTTATAATATTCTAAAATGATACCAAACCACGATAATTTTCACTCCTATAACGTAGGATCATCGTAGCCGATGAAAAGTAGCTCTTACCGCTAAGGCAGCGTTCGTAAGAAATAAAGAAACATATTCGCTGGACCGTTTTTTCGTCGACTTACGTTGCTTCCACTGATTGGTCTCCACGAAAAGCCCTTTTATTTTATCGGGATAATATTGCCCTAGGTCCACCTTGAAGGTCTATTCTATATATTGATGAAATAATTTTTAAATTCAGGTGAGTAGTATTGGTACTTCTTCCAAACTAACAAAGTTAACCTCTTTATAATATTAACCTATAGATAAAAGACGACATGCTTTAATGTAATTTTTATATTAAATAATAAAAAATAAAATAAAAAAACGCAGAACATTTTCACACAGTATCATCTAGCCCCAAACTAAGCAAAGCTTGAATTATGGGAACTAGATGACTGATATACTACTTATATACTTTTTTTTGTAAATACATACATATTGTAAAGATTTGTATATACAAACATTTGTCCCTTGGCGGGAATCGAACCCGCAACCTTCTGCGTCTCAGGCGAGCCTTCGCCCACTGCGCCACAGAGGTTGTCATATTATTTGAGGCATATTATTATGAATCCGTAAATGTTAACTCCACGTGTGCGTAATCTGTGCGTGCACCGCGGCTGGTTGTGAGCCTTATTACCATGAAGTCTTTTACATGTAACGCCTGCCCCAATCTCAAATGTCTAGTCTGAACCAAACTGAAACTTCGCTCAAATCGAATCATTGGTCGATCTAGATAAAGTCTATTACAGCTCAAACCCTTAAAACACTCCTAAAGACAATGGTTATCTATCTATGCAAATAACGTTGTCATTTTCCAGTGACTTAATTAAGAAAGACGCTCTGGGGCACATTTACTCATAAAACAGTTTGCCTGCCACCGACTGAACTCAAGATGAACATTGAGCTGGTTTTATGAGCCACTATTTGATGGTTAATTGAAATATTTTTAATGTTAGACAATTATTTTTTTAATTTCAAAACATTTTACTTATTTAACTACTTTATAAAAATCACCCAAGGTAAAACCGTTTTTGACAGAAAATTGCATTCAACAGACGTTTCTAACGTTTTTAGTACTAAGTTAAATGTCAGGAAATAAAAAACCTAAAAACTTTTTTTTTTTTTACATTTTTTTTTATTGCTTTTACGGATTTCCTGTACTTAACTATCATATAAATACTAGGTACTAGTATAGTAAAATGAAATTTAAAAACAGGTGCTTAGTACCGCCCTTACGGGGACACTTAAATCTTCGCATCACAATGCTCCTTCCATAGATTCAATCAGAATTGTTACCGGCTTTTTAGGTAAATGCGCCTAATAGGGGTGTGTTACCGATCCGATTTAGATCCCCCCATAAAGTGGGGGTTAGGGGGTAATCTTCTGCAGAACAAATCCCTAGTAAAATCGACATCTTATACCGCGTGGACGTGCGTCGAATTAAAAAAAGAATTGTCTCTGGTTAGGGATGAGTGTAGGAATGCGATTAGGTTGTTTTTTATTAGCTTCCTGGTGATAATTTTATTTGTCATCTGCCAGGATGAACTATCATTGAAGTTTACTAGATGGTACTGTATATCACATCTGGGAAACAATCATTATCACTCGCCTGTAGAAGTCCACTGTCCACTGATTTGGAAAATAAAGGTTTTCAGATACCTCAGATTTCAGATTTCAGATTGAACGTGTCGTTTGGACGTATAACGAATGTATGACGTATAGTAAAAGTTTGGAATCAATAGGCAACATACCTATTAAATCTAAATTGTAGATCTCAGACCAACGGTCTAGGTGTTGCGTTGATTTCAGTGAGTGATTTAGTAAATGTAGAGGGCTTAAATAAAATAGCAGTCTAAAAAATATTTTTGTGTATACCAATGTGCACTCACCCTAAACAACTAAAATAAAAGACCTGTAATAAAATGCGGGGACGCCCCAGCAGCTAATTTCAAGAGGCCATTTCACGTTCCAACTATCAACGAGGTTGAAAACTGAATGAGCCCTGGGACTACAGTAATTAGGATTATTTTGTTGAATATGAAATTACACGTATTAGAAAAAGACAAGATTTTTTTTAGTTTATCAATAATCATTAAAAGTTGTGCCCTTATTCGTGCCGTAGACAAGCTACGGGCACAAAAACAACCGGTAAATTTTGTTGCAAAAATCTGCATGTCGCATGGTTAAGTTTCAAATATAATGATATACAAAAACCCTGATACTTTAAACCACAGGTTCTCAAACTTATGTTTCCCAACGCCCAGGAATAAAATAAATATACTAGCGCCCCCCAACACAACCTATGCTTTCCCCTCTAGACGACCTTACCGCTCCCAATATCTTCTTAAAGTCTTCTACCCCCCCCCCCACCCCCCCCCACCCCTCCCCCTGAAGGCCTACAGCTCCCACTTTGAGAAACAGTGCTTTAAACACATAGATTGGCTCCTTTAGGGCAAAATAACACAGCAATAACGATCATGTCGCATCATTCTAACATCTGTGGTCAAAATGCCTGGGTCTTATTAGACCTTGTACTGTGTACACTTTATTTTTTACACCCAGTGGTGGTAGGTTACGTGAACGGTCGTGTGGCAATTATTACTTATTTTTTTATGTTCCTGGCAATGTCTGGTATCGACCAAAATATGATTTATAAAAATAAAAATGAGTATACGTTTTTTGTTATACCTAAGTCTTTAAGCATATCCAGAATGATTGGTAAAACAAGTTTTAGCATTCCAATGTTTTAAGCACTTCTTTATGAGGAAGTTTTAACCACGTACTTCCAGTGTTTATTTACATGGTTTGAAAAACAAAATGAAATAAAAATATTTTAAATCTGTCATTTTACTGAATTACCCCAAGTAAAAAAACTTTATACAAAATTATTATGAAAAAGAGAAATGGCAAATCACGTTTCATAATCATTACATCACATTCATAACCTACGGAGCAAAAATGCAATGCCACAGACAAACACACTTAATAGGGATGTATATTTTTCCGAGTATATTCATTTCGGACTCCGAAAAGTTATTTGCTTTTATCAACTACACTTAAAAAGTTAAAAGTAAATAAATACTCTTGGAATTATTTAAAATGCATCATTTACCGATCGTATATAATACAATACGTGATACGTACCCACAACTATTTATTAGCTTTCCCTATCCTCAAAGATTTGCTGGAAGAAAACTCTTGTTAGGGTAACGCTTGCCTTTGTACATGTCCTACATATAAGTTTTTGTCTTTATTCTCTGTGTGTAGTATACGTGTTTAAAGAATACGTGAAAATTCCCGATTTCACAATATGAATATTCTGATTTTTCACTTCTAACTTGGTCATGGCTTTGTCAAGATAAAAAAAGATCTAGTATGTAGTTCTAAATCACAAACTACATCTAATGCGCTAAAGTGGTTAAGCCCATGCGATCGATAATCCGAACATCTATACTTTCGCATTCATAATCAAAGTCAAAGATAAAATTAATTTATTCAAAATCACAAGGATCAATTTTAAACGTTAACTTTACCGCTTATTCCTTCGCGACCAAGCCAGGAGTGAAAGGCAAGAAACGGCTGGTTATTCTTTTCAAAGATAAAGTATATTAGTGGAAAGGTTTGTTTTATAGCATATGCCATTTTTCGGAGTTAGAACTCCGATTCGGATTGGAGGTACAGTTTAATCCAGCAACATCCCTACTTAAATAATCCAGGTTGGCTAGGTCAAGCTAAGTGCTAGACAAACATGCAAACATTGCTTTCTAAGTAGCTCGGTTCGCAATAAAAATGAAACTTTATTTATCAAGATTACTGACTGCTTTCAACATCAAACTATAGGTAAAAGTATGGAATTTCCAAATCGACTAGAAATTGTAAATAATAGGCATAAAAAAATTAAAAAAATTGCGGAAGAAAACTATGAAAAATATGCGAATGGAAAAATATGCGAATGTAAAATTCTGCTAGTTATACGACTAAAATCTATAAATAAGGCAAGAAGTGGATTAGTGGAAGTCATTCCTTGAAATTTTATATTTTCCTTCAGCAGCCACAACGTGACAGTTCCCTTTTGATATTTTCCTTCAATGTTATTCATAAAAAGTGTGAGCATGACCAAAACATTGATATTTATTTTAATCGAATTCAAATATAAATTCAAAAACTCAACTCAAAGTTAGTGGAGGAGAGCTTGTGTGAAAATTTAAGTGTGCAGTCCTAATTGTGCTCTCAAATAGCATAGAAAAACATCGTGTAGAAACCAGCACATACTAAAATTAAAAAATAACTTAGATGACGTGTATAAAATAAAATAACTAAAAAAAAAATTTGAGGAAGTGCATAAAATAACCATTTATGCGAGGATCACAAAATCCTTTCACCATTAGTCTCTATGTCAAGAATTTTGACCAGCGTAGACAAATACCACTTTCTGTTAACGTTAACGCCTGCGGAAAGATTGAATTGTATGGAAATGACATAAGCTGTGGAAATGTCATTCACTTAGTTTAGTTACTTTACGAACTAACACGATCCGAAATGAACTATAGGTAGCCAACAGTACTATTTGTCTGTTTGTCCGAGTACTGTTTAGCTCTGACCCGAGGACTTGATGTCAACTCTGTTTGAACTTGTGCAATTATTGTGAGTGATATTGTCAGTAAGATGTTTGTCTTGTAAATGTAACAAAAATAGTGTGAACACACTTTAACAGCGAAGAGTGACGATATAATTTATTGGTTGTTACTTAACATAATTTTTCACTATTAAAGTGACAGACTTGGTATGTCTGTATACAGAGATTACTTGAGCACATAATCAAAATAAAAGAAAGACAGAAACAACTATACCAAACTTTTCTCATCAGATTTATTTTTTGGCCCTTCCAAAACCCGTTTTGTGTTCGACGAGTAATTTTTATGTCATTCAGTAGGTAATCACGGTACTCAGATAAGTCATCCTTTTTAAGTATTTCAGATCATTGAAATACTTAAAAAGGATGTTTAAGTATTTCAATGATCTGGTTATTCTTTTAATCTAGACCATTTTATGAGTGTTTTTGGCTATCATGGCCGTATCCGTCCCTATCGCGATTTGCGTATATTCGTATGGAGTTAGACACAGTGACGTACTTTCAATTCACCTATCACCCCCCTCTAAGTATCCGTATCCGTCCCTCTCGCGATTTGCGTATATTCGTATGGAGTTAGACATAGTGACGTACTTTCAATTCACCTATCACCCCTCTAAGTATCCGTATCCATCCCTCTCGCGATTTGCGTATATTCGTATGGAGTTAGACACAGTGACGTACTTTCAATTCACCTATCACCCCTCTAAGTATCCGTATCCGTCCCTCTCGAGATTTGCGTATATTCGTATGGAGTTAGACACAGTGACGTACTTTCAATTCACCTATCACCCCTCTAAGTATCCGTATCCGTCCCTCTCGCGATTTGCGTATATTCGTATGGAGTTAGACATAGTGACGTACTTTCAATTCACCTATCACCCCTCTAAGTATCTGTATCCGTCTCTCTCGCGATTTGCGTATATTCGTATGGAGTTAGACATAGTGACGTACTTTCAATTAACCTATCACCCCTCTAAATATTTAGAATTTAAAGGCACCACTCTTCATCACTCCCTTGCAATGTGGGCTAAAATAATCTATGTAGTTGAACGTCGTTTCGTAATCAACTCACCTATGTATGTTGATCTTATATCGTTATTCTAAACATCATAAGTACATCCTTACTCAGCTGTAGATAGATGGTTATTCTAGCTCTTGCAATAAAACCGGCATGTCATAAAAACATAATCCAAAAACACAATTCAAATAACATGGTTACAAAGCTACGCAAACAGAATAAGATCAGAGTTTCTCGTGTGCCATGCAGCTATGTTTATGCTTCATTGTGCCGACGAAGTGCATTTGTGTTCGTTCTTGCTATGCAATTTTGTTCCTTGTAAGGATGGGAGTATTTTTATTTTATCGACAATAATTAATATATTTTTTGACACCACTTTTTGACAAGAAATAAAATGTAAATTTGACATTTTATTAAAATTATAATTATTAATTATAAAATTATTTTTTAATCCCAAAAAATAGAATTTAGCAGGACTTGAGCCCAATTATGAACACACAGTCATATTTACACAAAAACTGACATGAAAATTGACTTTCTAATACTTTTAACATAGCTATAAACTAGACCTACATCAGTCGCCTCTCGATCTATAAGAGTAATGGACGAAGGATGACGCCTTAATTTTAAATTAACTGTCACTTTGCCATTTTTCTATTTCTTTTGACATCTGATAGTGAATCAAGTGTCTTTCGTCAAGGGATTATAACTGTTGCTTCTTTGATTCAATAATTAGAAGTACAAATAAAAAAGTGCCTTATTTTTCAATTAAAATCACCAAAAATCGTGCAGGGTTTGCTGCAACTCGACATCTTTATCGATATGCGTCATATTTTTTATCGACATGTGTACATCACTAACAACCTGAAGTGCGCTCAAGCGTTAGGTCGCGGGCTGGGCTGTACGTTTCATTTGTCTCGCGTTGAATTGTCTCGTCCTAGCACCAGCCCCAGTGGTAAGCTTATCTAGGCTTTGTGTGACCTATGTGGCTTTGTAGTGCTGCGTTTGTTATAATTGAAATGATTAATTAAATGAAAAATACTTTTAAGCACGTTGTTTTATACAAACTAGGTAACAACACTAAGGTCACAACGGGTGGTTAGGTACTAATCAAAGCTTTTTGACACATGTTTGCATAGGATTCTGTCATCATAATCACTGGTAAAACTTAACCGCTCTTTTATTTAAATGGCGAACTCAAACTTTAAAGCCTTCAAAGGCGCGGCGGGTGAACGGCCGGCTGAGATGCAAGATGTACGGGTTGATTCTAATAATATCGTGTTGGTTGTTTAATATTTATGTGGTGATAAAAGATCACATTTCTGCCCACCCCATCTTAAGGCAAGAGTCCACCAAATATGAGATGTGATTTTCAGCAAAATTAAAGCAAGTATGAATCTCGGAATCTTTCCCCAAATATTATTGAGTAACACTCCAAACACATCATTCAGCGAGAGCTTACGAATATAATACAAACATTGTCGAGCGTTTCCTCGAAAAATGGAGCTCAATTGGGGATTTTCAGGATATCATTGGAAATAAATGGAGGTAAGTATTTTATTTACAGAATTATACAACTACTTTAAAAACAGTAAACTATAAAACATTAAACTATAAATAGAAGACTGTTTTGTACCTGTAGTAGAAACAACCGGTAGAAAACAGAGTTCAAGGAAGAAATTCAATTCATTTTGACATTAATATGCACAGCATCAATAGATTTAAAAGTTACATCCACTACAATAGGTAGTAACTTAAGTACTACCTTACTATTTACCATGCGTAGTACTGCCAAAAAAGGTCCGTGCTCGGCATAATTCTATCTACAGTAAACTGCAGACAATGCTGGTATTCAGCACGGACAACAGTTGACACACAAATCATGAAAAATAAAGATACATAACTCTTTTTATAGTAACAATAATAAGATTAAGTACAGTGGCAATGTATGAAAGCATCAGCTTATATAGAAACATGCTACATGGCTGACTCAATTTGTTTTGATAAATAGTTATTGCTCTCATGTACATACATAGTTTGTATATATATTAAAAAATATTCACAATGACTGGAGTATTCTACAAACGTCCCAGATGTTTGAACCCAAGTTCTGGTTGTCTGGTTGTGTCCTTACGATAACTCTCTAAGAAATGGGTTTCTTAGAAAACAAAAATCTTGAAGCTTCATTAGTCTTGGCTTCTTCAGCTAAGAAGGGGAGTAGATTGATAAATCTGCTGGAAGTACAAAGTGAATAATTTATAAAAGTTATATAAATGTCAAAAAACCGCCTTCAACTATGGGAAAATTGATAAAAAGTCAAATATGAAATTTCTTTACGCATTTTTAATCATGGGAGTGAGATTTTTTATAAAGTTAGATGGAATTATACCCATTAAAAAAATAATCATTAAAACCGGTTCACAATTGGTGAACATACACACAAATAATACAATCCAATTAAGAACCTCCTTCTTTTTTTAAGTGAGTTGATAATAATTAAATCAGTCAGATACAGTCCCAAGTTTACGATATCTAACGAATAAGGCCCCAGGGGCCTTATTCGCTATGACCATATAAACTCGTAACGCGGCAATCTCCTGTAATAAAACTTTTATGGGACCACTTCGGAATCATTCTCTATACAACAAAAATAATCATCAAAATCGGTTTACAATTGGCGAAGATATCAACTAACAAAAATACAGTCGAATTGAGAACCTCCTTATGTTGAAGTCAGTTTAAAAAAACCTTTCTGCACCCCCAGTGCTCAGAGCAAGAGATTTAATAGCCGAATAAATATACCTTTATTAATATCAGATGAAAATTAAACAAATCATAAGCGTGTGTTAGTTTTTCGTGTCGCTACGGAGGCCACTGTCGGGCCCTGGGGAAATATGGCGGCTGGTCTAATAGGTGAGCGAGGCTAGGTGTCTGGGACGGGGAGTAGCGATCATTTTACTAACCGACTTCAAAAAGGAAGAGGTTCTCAATTCGATTGTTTTTTTTATTTTTATTTATTTGTCACTTGATATCTTAGCCAATTGTAAACCGATTTGAATGATTATTTTGTTGTATAGATAATGGTCCCGAAGTCGTGCGGTATAGGTTTTATTCCTGAGGATTGCTGTTATTTCCGTAAAACTAATGTATTGCTTAAGCCTAGTTTATCTCTACATAGGTTTTGGTGCTGCATAATGCAGAAACGGTGATTTTTTTAACCATACACAGCATTAGATATTTAATTGTCTGTTTTCCATTTTTGTTTTATTTTATGCTATCTGTTTTTGTGTGTTTATTATTAACTAGCTTATACCCACGGCTTGGCCGCGTGGTACACGGATAAAAAGTAGCCTTTGTGTTATTCCGATGTATAAGCTATATTATTGTAAAGTTTCATCAAATCAGTTCAGTAGTTTTTGCGTGAAAGAGTAACAAACATCCATCCTCACAAACTTTCGCGTTTATAATAGTAGTAGTATTGCAACTTTTATAACTTATTATATTATATTATATTATATTAACGATAAATAAGTAAATTGTATCATTTTTATTTTACCGCTTTTCACTTCCATATTGGCACCTACACGCGGTTTGTTATTTGCTATAAACAGATAATGAACCCGAGAATTTTGGGGGCTTCCTTCATACGATACTTTACTGTGGTTTACGTTTCATCAAAATCTTCTTTGAGTTCAAATGGTTTTGTTTAATGGCAGGAATACGAAAATTTTAAGACGATGAATTACTCGTAAGTTGATTGGTCTTACTTTTAGGTCTTCACTTCTCTGTAGAGTCATTTTAACTTGAATACATAAATAATATAAGAACATCAGATATTCCGGTCGTCATATATTCAGCAGGACATACTCGTATTTTTATAATTAAACTCTTTATAAGCTTCTAAATCGGAAAATGTATTTTACACATGGAGAAATCTCACATAGAAAGAGGAATACAAGAGATGTCTGTCTGTCAACACGTCAAAATCTTTCAATGTTCCCTAACCACTGACTCAGTGAGCTCAGAAATAAGAGAAATATTCGGAAATATACCGTTCTTTTGGAACTTAACTATTAAGGAAATACTTTGATGTCAGATCAAAGACAGGAAATATTAAATCCTGAGTTTACAAATGCTTATGATGATGGATAAGCTAAACTTTTGAAGTAATTTTACGGGCCTGGCGGTGGTGGAAGGAGCCTGCAGCCTTTCACCACACTCTTTTATTTTCTCTGATGGAAAAATGCTTTATGCATGTCCCCCGGCCTGAGGAGAGCCGAGGTGGTCTGTCGGGCTCACCAACCAGACCATTAACAAAGTGCTAGTGGGTGGTGGCATACATGGTCTAAAACCCATCGATATTCTGTTTTTCACCTTAGCGCTAATGCGTCCTCAAACCAATCGTCATGGAAGAGAGAGAAATAGCGCTAATACGAGGCTACGCGATACCGTCGCTTCTCCGACTTATAAATAACATGATTGTAATTGCATAGTATGCTTTACAAATGCATTCTACTAGTACCAAGGGAAAGAATTAAAATTTCTAGTAAAGATAAGTATGTTTCTGCAGAAAAAACATGCGTGATTCGATATAGGTCACTGAGTTTGTTCAACTAAGTAATTTGTATTTTCAAAGGCGTTTTTCCCTGACGTCGCATGAAAATCTTATCGCAAATTAATATTATTATTAAATCGTAATATTCAGTAATTATTGGCTTGGTCATTCGGAAACAAGGTCATGCTAATGGTCTTTCATGGTTACTGCTCGTTGTATGAGTTAATGTTGAAGGAATTGGTGTTTCCTTTCTTATTTCTTTTGAAGGCTTCAAAATCTCTTATAAATCTTGTCTACAATACATCAACATTTTGTTCTCGGATTTATCTATGTACTAGCTGTGTCACGGACGTCCTCGGCCCGCGACCCACCACGTCGCATTGCCCATCCGCCGCTTTAACTTCTTTTGCTCGGCTCCTAAAGGTTGTACCGTGATGTATAACCTTTAACCTTCCTGAAAGATAAGGCTATAAAAAGCATTTTTTTTTAACTCGACTTGTAGTTCCAGATATGAGCGGGTTCAAACATAAAAACAAACAAACTCTTCAGCTATATAACTATTTATAGTATAGACTTGCTTATAAAAATATAGTAAAGTATATCACTGCCTAGGTTTTTCAATTTGAATGTAACTCATCGTAACATTCATAATTATCCAACATCATTTGATTCTAGTTTTCTACTGTAATTAAGCGATACTAGAATATAGTTTTTGCTCCCGAGGAAAGAATACAATAATGTTATTTAGTATTATGCCCAAAGGGTTTTGCCCTTTGTAATTAGCTTCTTTTGTTGGGCTGTTCCAGGTCATTCCTGGTTTAACTCGGAAACGTTGTTACTGTCAGAGAGCAATCTTGGGTGTAGAATTAATAGCGTCCGACCAAAACATGTTTTTTTGCCGAAACCAAAACCGAAGGTTCAGTTTTGATTATAGTTTCGGCTGAAATCGAAACCGAACCTTTTATAAACGTGATTAAAACGTTGAATAAAATGTCAGTGGGCTGTTCTTTCCAAATATATGAATAATTAAATATCTCGCTAGCCTAATATTACAGGGTTCTACGTTTTACTTTTATACAAATTTGTCGAATTGAAATTTCAACATTGTCATAGTGACACTGGGTCTAATTTAAACTACCCTAAAAATTGAAAATTGTAATACTGAGGCATCAATACCAAGACTAACCGTAGGCGTACAAAATCGTCAAAATCCCTACTCAAATTGACCTTATTTAACTTCCAAAATTTGATCAAAACAATATAATGAAATTACGAAATTATTCATTTACCCATCATTTTATTACGTAGATACCTACAATCATTATTTATAAGTTATTACATATACGCAACTAAGACGAATTCTAAAGTCATTTCATAAAATACCTCTAGGTATACTTCCGCACTTATGTCCTAAATAACCAATATATCCGTCACACTGTTTATAAATTATGAAAATAAGCGTTAATAATTATACTATTAAATGATATATTCATAACAATAACAAAATTAAAATACCTAATTACTTATCATTATTCGGGGAACAAACACACACTTCACTGAGCAAAGTTATTAAGCGGCCGGCGGAGTCAGACAAGCGACGTCATATTGCCAGCCGTGCCGAGCGTACCCAACGTTAGCCGAACGCGACCCGAAAGTACGATGTTGTAAATTTCGGCGCGGCTGAAAGGTTCGGCTGTTTTTTGGCCGAAACTGAACCTTTGTCCGAAACATGATTTTTAGGCCGAAACCGAAACCGAAACTTCGGTCGGACACTAAAAATTAAACTAGCAAGAGTGTTTTTATAATTTTGTTTTGATAAGTGATGTTAACCAACCAAAATAAGATGTCTATTTTAGTAGACTATTTTTTTTTATTTATTGTGTAAAGTTGTAAAGTTTTCAACGTGCACCCTGCAAAAAGGCATAAGTATACAAAATAGCTTCATAACTTTTATGATACCTTCTATTTTACTTTACCATTTTGGTCTTAGGATATTTTTTAATGTATTTTTTGTCTAGATAATTTTATAAAATAAAATAATAAAATAATATTCACGGCTGTACTGTAGTAGACATCCTCAGATACATGCTCAGCGTGCATTTTTTTTAGGATACTAAGTAGAGGGTAGTCAGAGGTACGTCGAAAAATTATATTTGGCACAGGCCCAACTTTTACAAGTAGTTAGTATTTCTGACAAATTATTTTTTATTTTAGGAAATACTTACCTATATGGAACAAAATGATTATTATTCCAAAAAAGGTCAAAGAATCTTCATTCACTCCGTTCGCAGCAATCAGTTAATTAAGCCACTTAAAATTTGTGTTACAGTGAAACTAAAAACATGTATATAAATTAATTTGCCCGCAAACCGTCGCCCGGCTCACCCAGAATTACGTTGTAAATTTGTAATATAAGCTCCCATTTGTAAATACACTTTTACAGAACATGAGTCAAGGTTTCTGGTCGTCAGAGAATACTTTTAACAATTTGATTTTATTCCAAAAACTATCGTGAACTTGACTATTCATATTGTAAAAACGGGAATTTTCACGTACTGCACTATCGGTGAAGGCACCGACTAAGTTTCGACTCATTCCGAGAGTCTTCATCAGGGTGAGTGGTTGCGACTCTCTCCTTCCGCGTCGGTAGTGCACGGCGCGACGCGGAAGGAGAAAGTGCCTTCACCGATAGTGCAGTACGTGAAAATTCCCGTTTTTACAATATGAATTTGTTTTTATAAATAAAACATTGAATTTATGATGCTTGTTGAATAAATGTATGTGACTGTTGAGTGTTTTGCTATTATTGTGTTTATTATCCACGAGTAATGGCAGCTTGATGTTCATTATGCATGTGGAATCCCAAGCGCTAAAACATCAACGTCGTAATTATCAGAGTTCAAGAGGATTTTGAAAATAAACACAAAACATGTACAGACTTTTGGATACGGATGAAAGCCCCATTATTATATAACATTCACAAATCCCACCAAGTAAAGGGTCGTCATACGACATTTTCTACTTCAATATGCTTATTCTCAAAGCCATATTTCACCACATCCAATCCCGATAATGGGGTCCGTAAGGGTTAAATTTCGTTGCGGGAGCTTATCAAAAGTTACGTAACGGTCAGAGGCCGCTATTTTATAACTCGACTACGACACACCGGTTTTATGACTACATAAATTTTGCAAACTTTGACGAGTCCCCTGTATTATGCTGCCGTTGGTTAGTAAAATCTGACTTATTCTGAATTGGCTACTTTTATTTTTGTTCCTTGACTGACTAGGTACTTTACTACTGAAGCGAGAGGGTGTCATTTTAGCTGCTTTACATGTGAGTTAAATGTACACATTTTTTATGTTCTTGTAGAACGCAGATTCTTGTAGACAATTTATATTCTAAACCATTTTATTTTCTAATAAGCACTGTACATCAGTTGTAAAACCCTCCTCCTCCTCCTTCGCGGGTCGTGACCCCTTCCTCGTTAGAGTTTATCTTGAACGATGGTAAATCATCTAGATCTGTTGCTGGCGTACTGAATAGCTTGGTGAATATTTAAGTCTCGACAAATTTACGTTAGCGTGAAAGGAAAACTAAACGTATGGTATCCGTTTAGCCCCAGATCGGACTAACGTAGCGGGCTTCCGCCTCGTTGTTTCTTCCCTTCGATCTTACTAATCCAAGTTATTGAAATAGGCATTTTTTTATGGCTATTGAGTATTTCCAAAACACAATTGATTTATATGAATATTTATCTAATAAACCACCTGATTATTTAAAAATTTAATTAACTTTATAATTAAAACAATGAAGCAGAGAAGGTTGCTATGGGACCCCACAATCATTTTATCAAGGACGATGGTTTTATTTGTAGTCATATTTGTGTGCAGGATTCCTTATTAACACCTAGCACCCAAACAGCTCTATGAATTGGATGAATGAGGTAAAATTATGTATATTATTGTTTAACAAATTATGTAATAACGTAATTTGCAAAGTTATTGATATAGATATAAAATCGAAGTCGATATCAGAATTATATATACATATTTTTTATTTTTTCACATTAATTCTGCTTTACAAACTCCTCCAACTCACTGCAACTTGAACGGATAGAATTATAGCACCCACAGGAAAAATAATTTCTCAGTGCACATAAGCATTCAAAGTGTAACAAAACGAAAAGTTTTATTTTAATTATTACAAGGGCTTGCAAAAATTCAATAAACGAATTCATTTTTCGTACAAAATACAATGAAACAGTGGTTCAACTCTCACCAAGTTCGCTAGCTGTCCAATAATATCCTCAATTTGAGCTGAAACCACCCCTATTGTGTGTAAGATAGGGTTGGTAATTGACGAGTTTATTTGTTATGACTAATTCAGCGAAAGCCAACCCGCGGGTTTTATTTTAAACGGGTTTTATCGAATGGTTTTGTTACGGGTATAGATGGGTTTACGAGTTTACAGAACATCATTTTGGCTAACCAGGTTATGGTATCTCTAACATCATTACCTCAATTATTAATTCAGAAAATACTAGTTTTCATTATTTAAAAACATAACAAAAATAAAAAAAACACGCCCACAAATGGAATCCCCATGATGGAGCGCATCGTAACCATTAGGCAGACTCTGTACCTATGAGGATATCAAAAAGGGTTGTCTGGTAGAGATCGCTTATTAGCGATAAAACCACCCATTGTGCAACATTGTCAATGTATCTAGTACTTATCTAAGCTGATATATTATTATTTTCAACAAGCGAATGAAATATTCAAAGATACGTACATATATAACTTTGATGCAAGATTTATTTAAAGTTAAACGAAGCAAGTTAAAGATGAAAGCACAAATTTGTGGACACACCTTAAAGATTGCAAAGATTACAAGAAAGCATTTTCTATATTACGTTGATCGTGTCACGCATTATCCCGTACGGCCATGGGACTGTATAACGTGACAAAAGTGACACACGACGGAATGACGTGCTGGGCGTGTCACTCGCTTAATGTCAGTTTGTGGTCCAAGATGCCACGGGAAAATAATAATATTAAATAATAATAATGCTGGACATTTTTCACACAGCATCATCTAGCCCCAAACTAAGCAGTTCTTGTATTATGGAAACTAGATGACTGATTTTGATGAAACTTTACAGTAATAGCTTATACATCAGAAGAGACATAGGTTACTTTTTATCCGGGTACGCGTGCGAAACCGTGGGCAGAAGCTAGTTATACATATATGTCACATAACCCGCTACCGCCTATGCCGTACCGCTCCTGGTTCGCTCGCTCGTTTGTCTGAAGCTTTCAAATTAGCCAGCAGATTGCCCCTTTGGTCCGCTAACTGAACTTAATGCGCTGCGGACGAGTGCGGCGTTTAATGTCCCATTTTAGTTTAATTTACAAATCTTTGGACAACATTTTGCCATCACTATAATAATCAGTGTTGCAAGTCAACCTTAACAAAAGGGTAATTAAAATTCGACACTCCTCGTTTCCATTCGGTATCAGAGAGTGAAAAGCATTTTGTTTACGCAAAACCTTGGCCTGCCTACCTATCCGTTGCTATACCCTTAGACAAGGTTCATGTGAGATACCGACCTATAAACACCATTTATGTACCTACCATGTAAAAGCAATAAATGTATTGAGTATTGAAAAGTAAATATAAGTTTGTTATACACTGTAAAATGTGGATTCTACTCGGAGTTTTATTATGTGATAAGATCCAGAACGAGGAAATCCAAAGAAGAAATAAAGTCATCGACATAGCTCTGAGAATCCGAAAGTTGAAAAGGCAATAACAGACCGGCTATTTAGCCTGCAGAACTGAGAACCGCTAGAGAAGAAAGGTTCTCGAATGGCGACCAAGACCCGAAGGACTGACAGACTGATGGCATCTTTGAGCCTTTTGGGGGTTGAGACTCTGGGTCCGTGATACCCTTCGTGTTTTCAAAATTCTTTCAGGATGCATGACCAGAGAGCTGGCTCTTATCTGGGTCAACGAATAAGCATTGCCATTCAGCGTGGAAATGAGGCCAGTATTTCGGGGACGCTTCCGTCTAGTAGTGATCTGGATCAGTTGAGATATCTATGGATCGTTTTGCAACAATCTTTAGATAGCTAGCTGTTTAATCTGTATTTTTTGTATATACTTGTAAATATTTGTATGAATCAATGTTGATCAATGGAATGTTTATTCCATTAAATAAAATGGACTGTGTTTTTAAACATCAGAAACACATGTCAAGTATTCATATTGTAAAAACGGGAATTTTCACGTACTGCAATATCGGTGAAGGCCCCGACTAAGTTTCGATTCATTCCGAGAGTCTTCATCAGGGTGAGTGGTCGTGACTTTCTCCTTCCGCATGTTCATATTGTATGAACATGCCAAGAATTAAAACTTGTAAAAAAAATGACAACAGTCCTGTTATCGGGGATGGTTAGGAATACTCCAGAAAACAGACTTCTATTAATTTTTAGTCTACAGAACATAAGTTTAGGAATTCAAGATGTCCGATCTCAACTAAGCTAAAGTAGACTTGACAAGTCTTTGTGTCATGCCACATATACATAGATAACAGGTAAATATGACTGTGGAGAATATGATGTAGATATAAGAGGCTAGCTTCTGCCCACGGCTTCGCCCGCTAGGTACCCGGTTAAAAAAGAGCCTACGTGTTATTTTGATGTATAAGCTATATTACTGTAAAGTTTGATTAAAATCCGTTCAGTAGTTTTTGTGTGAATGATTTACAAACATAAGTTTCGCCTTTATAATAGTGGTAGGATAGGATTGGCCAAGAGTCCAAAATAAAGTTTGTGAACGCTGTTCGTCAAATATAAATTTTGTTTGAATTGAAAGGGTATTATTAGGTATCGATTTGGTGTAGTCACGTTGATATAGTCCTTTTACGCAAACGATTTATTTTTCCAGTGAATTTTGTGTTGGTATGTACGTACAAGTAGTTTGTGCTATTTTAAAATGTGTAAATTAATGTATTTAATTACATGGTATCCAGATTGTGTCTGATGTAAAGCTCTTAAAAACGATTTTCTTTTAATTTCGAAGAACTCTGTGGCGCAGTGGGTGAAGACCCGCCTGTACCGCGGGACAAATGTTTGTATGATCTTCAAATATTTGTCTAGGGTCTGAGTTTTAATACATAATGTGTTTTAAAAAAAAAAATATAAGTACCTAGTATATCAGTCATGTAGTTCCCATAATTTGAGGACTAGATGATGCTGTGTGAAAAATGTCCAGCATTATTATTTTTATGATTAATGTTAATCTTTTCTCATCATCATCATCATCAGCCTATATTAGTCCACTGCTGGACATAGGCCTCCCCTAATGAGCGCCACAGCGCCCTGTCTTCAGCTTGCAGCATCCAGCATCTGCCTGCAGTTTTTCGCAGATCGTCATCCCACCTGGCCGGAGGGCGTCCTACACTACGTTTGCCGAGTCGCGGTCTCCACTCAAGAACACGTTTACCCCAGCGGTTATCGGTTCTTCGCGAGATATGACCGGCCCACATTAATCTTTTCTAATAAACCTAAATTTAAACTTTAAGTATGGACCCATTGTGCTTTAAGTTTTTTAGTTTTTTTTATTGTGTACAAAGTAGTTTCATTCATTTTTTCATCCAGACAAAAGCCTTACCTGACCAGTATAAAATTGACTAAATCAGTGATTGTTATCTGTTCCCAAATGCGGTACCAATTTTCGTCAAAGATGTCTTGTAGCTTGCAAAATGATTAATATAAAAAAAATAACTTTTAAACTTTTTAACGTGTTTGTTACATACAGTACAATCCCTACAACAATAAACTCGAGTAGTTAAATCCTAACGTAGTTTTAAAGACTGAAGTTAAGCCACAAAACGTAATCCTCCATTAACGAAGTACCTTTTGTTATAAGTATGTACATTATGGAGTAGGTAAAGCTGCGAGTGGAACATTTTCTCTGCATCACGGCGCGCTGTTTTAATGGTTTATCTTAAGGGGCTGAAGACTAAAAGATGCTTTAATAAAACATTATAACTAATAGCAAAACGCGGCCAAAAGCGACTGCAGCAGATTCAAAGAATGGCATGTTCGCTCATCAGTGGATGCACAAAATCCATTCCAGCGGCAGTGTTAGACATAATGTTAGGGCTGATACCACTTCACACAGTGGTATGCGTTTTTCTTTGCTTGTTTTGCTTTAGAAAATTCGGTTTATAATGTAGCAGTAGGAAGAACATTATATTATAATCCTATTACTATTATAAACGCGAATATTGGTGAGGATGGATATATGTTAGTCACTCGTCACGCAAAAAATAACAACGGATTTTGATGAAACTTTACAGTAATATAGTTTATACACCATAATAACACATAAGATTCTTTTTATCTGGGTACCATGCGGGTGAAGCCGTGGGCAGAGGCTAGTTAAACATAAAGAACATTTATCTAGAGATGTCCTGGAGAAAGGCCAAGTAAGAGTACCCTAAGCTGACGAGCTTGTACGAAGAATGTGATAAGGATGAAAGAAGCTAGGAGATATGTCGGGATCGTAGCAACTGGCAATCCGTGGTGTCTGCCTATCCCTCCGGAAAACAGGTGTAACTTAATGTATGCATGTATAAATTGACAAGAATTTTGTAGTTTCCAAAACATGATTATACAAATCGTAGGATTTGGTATACTATTAAAAATGTGAAAGTTTGTGAGGATGGATGTTTGTTATTCTTTTACGCAAAAAATACTGAACGCATTTCGATGAAACTTCACATATAGCTTATATATCAGAATAACACATAGGCTACTTCTTATCCGTATCCTATGCTGAGAAGCCGTAGGCAGAAGCTAGTGTATCTATAAAAATGGCAAAGTTTCATGGCGCCTACGTAACCATTTTTGTCGTACACGGCTTATGGATTGTCATACGGCTTTCTACAAACGTTTAATAAGACGTCAAGGGTGTTTTTTATATAGGCGTCATCGCTATACGTCAATAGAGGGCGCTACAATATGTGATGAAATACGTCAGAGGTAATTTTAAATTTTGCACTTATGAACTTGTAAAATGTGAAAACGGGAAACATTTTTATGGAGTGGTTTGAGTCCACAACGCTGGAAAATGTACCTTTTAAGCCAAGACACTGGTGGCGGTATGTAGACGACGTGTTTGCCATAATACATAAAGATAACATCACACCGTTACTTACACATTTGAACACCAGACACCCTAAAATCAGTTTCACTGTGGAGCGTGAACAAAACAAAACTCTGCCTTTTCTAGATGTGTTGGTCAAGCGAGAAACTTCAGGACGCTTCTCACATTCGATATACCTCAAACCAACACATACAGACAGATACCTTAGAGCTGACTCTCACCATCATCCAGCACACCTCGCCTCTGTACCACGCACTCTAATAAATAGAGCTCTTAGGTTGTGTGACCCACAATACGTGGATGCTGAACTGTCACATGTGAAAGAGGTGTTAGAGAGAAACGGCTATGGTTGGAGACAAAGTTTTCGGATCGCAAACACGTCTATGAGGTCACGCAAGGCATCGGTAGAGAGAGCTGTAGCATACTTACCATTTGTTAAGGGAATAACAGATAAAATCGGGCACGTCTTACGTCGAAAGTACAGCATAAAAACGATATTCCGACCCCTGACACAATTGAGACAATTGCTACGTTCTCCCAAGGATAGAGACCTATTAGGTGTCCCCGGTGTCTACAAGATTCCTTGTGACTGCGGTAAATGCTACATCGGCGAGACAAAACGCAACATTTCTACAAGGCTCACCGAACACATACGCGCTGTGAAGAACTTAGATATCAACAGTTCCGCCATAGCAGAGCATTCGCTGGTCACTGGTACGACGCACTATATCCGTTTTGATAAAGCCCGGGTCTTGGCAAGAGAAAAGTTTTTCGTTCCTCGCAAGATCCGCGAAGCTATCGAGATAGGTCGTCTACCAAACTTTAACAGAGACCGTGGATGGGCTTTACCCCCAGCCTGGAAGTCATGTCTGTATGGACTGCATGATAACGGGGGAGTCGAATCTGACATTGCCACAGTGAGCGTAGCCTGTCTGGCTCCTCCAGGAATAGGTTATTGCATCGACGTGAGCAGTAGCGTAGACGATGTAGCACCCCTACCACCAGTAGTTACTACAACGCTACGAACACAATCGCCCCCTCCACTCGCGCGCCTTTATAACCGCGCACAACGTGCGGCAGCGCGTAGTGCACGGCGCGACGCGGAAGGAGAAAGTCGCAACCACTCACCCTGATGAAGACTCTCGGAATGAGTCGAACTTAGTCGGTGCCTTCACCGATAGTGCAGTACGTGAAAATTCCCGTTTTTACAATATGAATAGTCAAGTTCACGATAGTTTTTGGAATAAAATTGTAAAATGTGCTTGAGTCGAAATCTTCTTCTTCGTGTATTGCTTTGAATGTCACGGTAGGCCTTAAGAACATGACAGATATTTTTTTATAAATAAACTAGGCTCTGTCTAGGGTTTCGCTTGCGTAGCACCCCAATAAAAACGAGACCATATGCACTTGTACGTCATGAACTATACTCGATCCAAATTTCAACCAAAACAGTCCACTGCGTACGTTACTGTTTTTTTTCATGTTATTTCTACTTGTCATTGCTGTATCCGTATTTAATGGAAAAAAATCATCGATATATCTATCTATCTATCCAGCCGACACGGAGATTATTAGAAACAAACATACCAACATCCATAAATCAAAACGTCCATCAAACGTCTAAATATGCAAACTTTGACATTTATTATACTAGTAGATTAAGATTCCAAAATTTGGTGCATCAAAATGGACTTTTTAATATAACTTATTGCCTAGATAAAGCTTTTAGATTGAACATAGCACATGGCTATTTTTCCTTTTGTTAACAAACAAAGGCTTTCCAAAAAAATCAAAACAAACCATTTTTCGATAAAACCACATATCGGAGTTTCTCACAGCGCGTGTCGATTTTGCGCACGATTTTTACAGTTTTATTTGACAAAAATAAATGAAAGTTTGCTCAAAACCGGTAGGTATGTGAGGTTTTGTTTATATTCCAGTTTGATACGAAAAATCTGGAACGAAGAATGTTTACCACATAAAAAATACAGTATGTAACAAATACCCTGTATGATCCAAATAGGTTGTTCTACTATAGGCTAATAGGTCGGGTCATCTGAAGTAGAATTTGTTTCTACCCGCTTTTACTTGATCAATTTATTTTATTCGTATAAAATCGTTACGTGTGTCAATGACTGACAGACTGACGGACTGATAATCACCGTAATTCCAAGAGATCTGAAATTTGGAAGGTAAGTTATTTTTCATGTGTAGGTCTGGAGGATTTTCTAATAAAGGATTTTCCTTTTTTATAATGTGGCTGGAATATTAAGTTTTTTTGAAACAAAACTTCGCGACGTCTAAGCTATTGTCTGCTGCTGCGCCCAAAAAATGATGTGCGCATAAACACGTGCTCAAAACAGTGAAGGAATCACTCGTGAGGAAACCGGCATGCCCTAGAACTAAAAATTTGAAGGCCAACAGCTAGTTCCCAATGAGCGAGGATGGGAAAGCAACCTGTCACGCGGAATGCTAACTTGCAAAACGCGGGCGTGTGCCAAATGTTATGTTTAGACGTGCCTCTCACTACCTACTTGGTATCCAAAAAGAACTACTCACTGAGTATGTACCTGAGGATGTCTATCATGGAGAATACAGTCGTGAGCGTGTTTATTTTATTTGTATTGCAGTGCCTCCTAGAGACTTGTGGCGATAAACACTATCAAAAAAACCATTTAAATCGGGCAAGACGTTGCAGATATAAATGGTAACAGAGAAACTAGTACAAAAATCCTCTTGAAAAAGGCACATACGGGCGAAATCACTAGTCAGAATCTTATAAAGCAATTTTTGCGTATGGTCAGCTCATTGTTTTGAGCAAGATTTAGAAACGATATGGCTAAGGAAATGAAATAAGGAAACGTAACAAATATAAGTCACCTTTTTTGCGAGTACTTTCAGTACTAAATCAGGTGGCCCTTTCAAGGCTAGTGAATTTCACCGTAGCTAGGGTTGTCACCAGAGACTTTCGTAATATTTTTTAAATATTTTAAGACCGAAACCTTTGTCGAATAGCTACCAGGTAGCTTTCTACGTGAATATAAAGTTCCGAAAAGCGTTTAAGGGAGCCGGAATATGTGTTTGTAATAAGGGACCTGATACACATAACACAGCTTGGATTTATCTTTATCTGTGTGACCCTTTAATCCCATGTCCACCAACCCTAACCGTAATGGGGACTCGCAAACAACGTAAAACCGCTAAGGACAAGTAGGTAATTACGCCACATGATCGATAACCTTCGTTGGCGCCAGTGGGTCTACCAGGTACGTAATCAGGCTTAGTAGGAAGGGGTTCAAAATAAAGTACAGAAATAAGAAATGTCGTGTTAAGGTGAATCCTAGAGCAAGATAAGTTCTTCTATTTCGATTTGTAACTTGAATAAGCGGTCGCTTCTAAGTTTTTACACAAAAAAAATATTGCATAATCATGAAAGTAAATTGGACTGCTATTTATTTAAGTAAATGTACACTTGTAAACCAACATCATCATCATCACGCAGTAAAGATCACAGCGGTTTTGAGCCAACTCCACCCACCGACTTCTTGCAATGTTTACGATGACATACAAAGAGGGACCATCTTATACTGCGTCGTCTGGTGTATAGGAGTCACCTTTATTCATTAGTATGACATACAAAGAGGGGGCATTTTATACTGCGTCGTCTGGTTTATAGGAGTCACCTTTATTCATCAGTATGACATACAAAGAGGGGGCATTTTATACTGCGTCGTCTGGTTTATAGGAGTCACCTTTATTCATTAGTGTGACATACAAAGAGGGGGCATTTTATACTGCGTCGTCTGGTTTATAGGAGTCACCTTTATTCATTAGTATGACATACAAAGAGGGGGCATTTTATACTGCATCGTCTGGTTTATAGGAGTCACCTTTATTCATTAGTATGACATACAAAGAGGGGGCATTTTATACTGCGTCGTCTGGTTTATAGGAGTTGAAATTGAAATTGAAATTATTTATTGAATACACTAGACGTTATTATACATGTAGGTACAATTTTTAAAAGAAGTTATCATATTTAAATACTGTATAATCCTATATGGACAACATTAGTACCCAAACTAGGATGCCCTGTGGTATGGCGTACTAATGCCCTGCGCCAGACAAAGTTGTGTGTATGTTTATATAATTACTAAAGACTGTAATAACAATAATTATTTGAATAGGAAAATAGTAAAATTAAAAATAGTCTAATATATAAATGCAGTTGAAATTATTAATTATTAATTATATTACAAAACAGCAGTTAGAATGGCTACCGTAGAAGCAGAATCCTGTTCGACAAGCCAGACTTTTGCTGTGTGTTTAAGCTTATGAGATGTTAGTGGATAATTTTTTTTTCACCTTTATCCATAAAAATAACCACTATAGAAATTACCTAAACTCTTGTTATGCAACCAAACTTTTTTTAATTTCTCTGTAGGCAACTGTTTGAGTAAGAGAAACACTTTTCCTCGGAACTTGTTGTCGACCGAGAGTAAAAACTTCTTATTTCACTGGTTGTGAAACTCAGTTGCCATGGCGACCGAAAGGCTAAAATTTTGTTTTTATAAACAAAATTTAAAAATTTTGAAATTAAATTTAGAATTTAATTATAAATCTTCTATTATTCTATAATACGCAATCAGGCATCGTAATCAGCTACGTAAGTGTAAATTTTATTCGTCTTTCGGAACTTTGTTTTAAAAATGAAATAGATTTATCTTGTTTTATTCCTTGTAATCGGGTTACAAAAACTAGCTGAATCCTGAATACAGCCCTTCTATGCCACCATAAACTTCTATAGGAATAGGATTCTTAATTTAGCAATTTTTATATAGAACCATGACGTCATTGCACTTAATGCGAATATAGCATGCATAGGCCAATGCTCGAATGCATGTGTAAGTGAAATTCGGCCTTATTTCAAGGGCAGCAAGGCTAGCATTATAAATGAAGTGGTCAAGTGCTTTCCATGAAATCCTATCAGGTGGATTATATCGGTCTATCTAGAGATGATTGTATGGTTGCAAGTTCTACGAACGTAGGCATTTCGTAGAGGCTATCTACGGTGTAGACTGTCAATGGTTGGAATTCGCGTTTTGGGTTATGAAGAAAAAAATTTAAAACGGAATGCTATTAATTTTATTCCGTCATTTCCGTTTTCCGTCCGTGTCACCCCCATTTCTTCCTTAGTTTCCTTAGGCGTTTTCTAACAACTCAGAACCCATTTTGAGTTTTTAGGTTTATTTTGCCCGACGGTAAAGCCCACTGTTTCGGGTATCTTTGAACAGATAACTGAAAATAATTCTAAGGTTTCCTGAACCTCAAAAAGAATAAGGCTTAGCCTGGAAGGTATGGTAAATATTTTTGAATATTTGTTAAAAAAATAAATTAAATTAAATGAACTGATCAGAATGAACAGAAAATCTGTTCAATACCCTGTAAGTAAATCCGATTGAAATGAAAACGATCTAAAAAAACTAATTATTGGGATAATTTATTAAGTTGTAAAAGAAATCGTAAAAACACGTTTTTTATAAAATTACATAAGAAAGTTACGGCCGACTTTTACAAATTCCAAGCTGTTATATTCAAATTTTACGCAAACTTAAAGGCCGACTTCTACTAAACCATAGACCGAACAACAAGAGAGTCTACAATGTGTTGCCATATGGCATTGAGACTTGTAACGCTAATATTGACCTCATACATACACTCAAGTCCATACAAATGGAAATAACTATGGTCGAAGTTTCACTACGTCACAGAATCCGAGGGATATCTGCTGAAGAATTAAATTCACCGAGATAGTTCTCAGAATTAGTATTTTTCAAACTTTCGCGATTAGTGAAAATAATAATTAGTTCTATACGGGTATTTTTTTTTATCGCCTTTTTTATTATTTTCCCGACGTTTCGGCTGAGGTGCAAGTCATATTTAATATCTTCTTTATTCATGCTCAAAAGTACATCAAGTTGAGTCTTAATTAAAGGTCAATATTTAAAAAGAGATAATATAGATTGGGTAGGTACTTAATTCATAATTAAAAATACCACATATTAAATAAAAAAAATAATGCTGGACATTTTTACACAGCATCATCTAGCCCCAAACTAAGCAGAGCTTGTGTTATGGGAACTACATGACAATGACTGATATTATATTACTTATATATTTTTTGTAAATACATACTTATTATACATAGAAAACACCCATACCCAAGACAAATGTTTGTTATGTCCCGGGGCGGGAATCGAACCCGTAACCTTCTGCGTCTCAGGCGGTCGTCATTGTTTTTTCATAATAAATAACAATTAAACTATTTACTTCATTATCAAGTCGAAGATTTCAAAGAAAGAAAGAGTAATTATTTTATGTTTCCTATGTATTATAAGTATGTATTTAAGAAAAAAGTATATAAGTAGTATATCGGTCATGTAGTCCCCATAACACAAGCTCTGCTTACTTTGGGGCTAGATGATGATGTGTGATAAATTGCCCAGAATTATTATCTATTTGCTTATTATTGTTTTTAATGTATACCAGCGGGGCGATCACACTAACTCATGGCTATCGAGATGGCAATCAATTTTAACACTAATTCCTTATTTTAATGGCCCACCCATCCAAAAAACGGACCGTCCAATAGGAAACCAATTTTGTTCATTCGCATTGTCCATCTATGGCTCATCCAGCTTACAAATTAGAGTGATACGATTCATCCCATCCGATGATACCAGCCATGGGAAATTAGTGTGATCGCCCAGCAGGTTCGTAGCAAGTGGAAATCCTTGATCTCTGCCTACCCCTCCAGGAAACAGGCGTGACTATATGTATGTATGTATTATTTATTTATTATTTTTATTATTTTTTATATTGTGTTAGTGTACGTGACGTGTTTGGTTGGTTTCGACGGAAGATCAGCGTTGTGAAAGCTATGCGCAATAGCTATTACAACATAAGCTGAGTCGGACGCCATTTTGTAGCATTTAAGTTTCTAATTTATAAGTAGTTATTATGGTGTTGATTAGTATAAGTAACTAGAATATCTTACTTTAATATTTTATTTTTATTTTTGTTTATGCTCAAATAAAGATTTCTTTCTTCTTTCTTTCTTTCATCTTATTTATTACCCGTAGTACTGAGCTTGATTCATAATTTTAACACCGGATATAACCTTAACCGGATAGAACATTAATGATCAATAACCGCAGTACCTTTGCGTAGGGCTTGAATAAAAGCATAGGTCCCGTACCTCATTACACTTTATCTTCTATAAACTATTGTTAACTTCGACCTACATAATCGACACGACACTCTTATTTCATTGTACACTGTTATAGAGAGCCAAGTTCAGTAAATCTAATAACCCTTGAAGAATTCGTTATACTGTTATCCCCCGATAGATTTTATAGCAATTTGGCTCGACCCTTAGCTTTCTTCCTGACCACCAACTTAGTACACGATAGATTTGAGTCGACCCAACTGTCAGGGAATAAAGGTGCGTCTTTGGACCAGGATCTACTTACGCATTGCTGTACGTTCTGTTGTTGAGCCTGCGCCGCGTTGTTGCTCTGTAGCGAGGCAAGGATCTGTATGCGTTACGAGTCGGTCGCTGCCGCTAGCTTGCTGTGACTTGCGTCCGTTAGTTTAAGTGGTGTATCTACTTACGCATTGCTGTACGTTCTGTTGTTGAGCCTGCGCCGCGTTATTGCTCTGTAACGAGGCAAGGATCTGTGCGCGTTGCGAGTTGGTCGCTGCCGCTAGCTTGCTGTGACTTGCGTCCGTTAGTTTAAGTGGTGTATCTACTTACGCATTGCTGTACGTTCTGTTGTTGAGCCTGCGCCGCGTTGTTGCTCTGTAGCGAGGCAAGGATCTGTATGCGTTACGAGTCGGTCGCTGCCGCTAGCTTGCTGTGACTTGCGTCCGTTAGTTTAAGTAATGTATCTACTTACGCATTGCTGTACGTTCTGTTGTTGAGCCTGCGCCGCGTTGTTGCTCTGTAGCGAGGCAAGGATCTGTATGCGTTACGAGTCGGTCGCTGCCGTTAGCTTGCTGTGACTTGCGTCCGTTAGTTTAAGTGGTGTATCTACTTACGCATTGCTGTACGTTCTGTTGTTGAGCCTGCGCCGCGTTGTTGCTCTGTAGCGAGGCAAGGATCTGTATGCGTTACGAGTCGGTCGCTGCCGTTAGCTTGCTGTGACTTGCGTCCGTTAGTTTAAGTAATGTATCTACTTACGCATTGCTGTAGGTCCTGTTGTTGAGCCTGCGCCGCGTTGTTGCTCTGTAGCGAGGCAAACCATACCCTTAGCTATTTATGATGTTAGATATCTTGCCATCTCATATCATATTCTACTAGCCTTGTGTATGTCTTTGGTGTTTTCTGCGACCGTAGCGATGTCGTCAAATCATTTTGTGTTCGGTCGACCTGACATCGGCCATCACTCTGTCAACTTAACTATACCAGCCACCAGATCTGGCCAGGTGTCAAACTTAGTTTATTATTCGAACGAAATAGTTTATGGGTCGTCTATCTACTCATCTAGATTGTAGAGCATTCCCAAATAAAAGAGGCCAAGCCAGAGTTTTCTCCTAACAAAATACGTGACCAATTTGACCATGGATGGCACGTGGTAATCACCACGTGCCAGTACAATCGTACCGAGTGCCTTACTTTAACTTGATTGCAAGAAAAAGCGAGCAGGTACTTGAAAATAGATCTAAGTAAGAAGTCCTACTAATATTATAAACGCGGAAGTTTGTGAGGATGGATGTTTGTTACTCTTTCACGCAAAAACTACTGAACGGATTTTGATGAAACTTTATAGTGATCTCCTATCCTACTTCCTACTAATATAATAAATGCGAAAGTCTGTGTGAAAGAAAAAATGTGTGTGTAAATGTTTGTTACCACGTATCTTGGTAACTACTAAACCTGTTTTGATGAAATAAGAAATGTAGATAGTTAAGGTTCTGGAATAACACATAGGATTATCTAATTTTAAAAAAAATCAACCCCTAATAGGGTTAAATAGGGTAGTAAAGTTTCTATGGAAAATGTTATTCCTTGGTTAGATTTGCTCAAACTTTGGTGCATATTAACTTTATAATACTTTACCTGTTTTATAAATAATAAAACAGGCATTTTTTTATTTTTCCAAACTACCCTTTGGGGGTGAGCATTTGAGTTCTTAAGTTTGTATTTTTTTTATTCTTGGTTCGATTCACACACAACTCGGTATAAATAAACTATAAAGTAAATAATAAATTACGTATTTTTTTATTTTTACAAAACTAACACTAGGGGATGTGATTTAATGAAACTTTACAGTAATATAGCTTGCATATCAGAATGACACAGTCTACAATTTATAATTATATTGTGTGATTTGGCCCTAAGTATCAATTATATCGGTAATTATATCAATTTTAGCTTATAAATCCGAATAACACATAGGCTACTTTTTACTCGGGTACCACACGGGCGAAGCCGTGGGCAGAAGCTAGTATTTCATAAATGAGAAAATAAAGAAATACATTTTCTCTCTTCACCCGTGATGTACTCTTGTTATGTACTCATTATAAATAAAATAGAGAACGAACACCCAAAAGACACGTAGACTTCACCCACACTAGGATAAACTGTGTCGTACTACGAGTATCATGGTACTACAACACCCAAACGTGGAACAAATATCTGCAGAACATTTGCCCCGTAGCGGGAATTGAACCCGCACCTCTTGCGTCACAGCCGCCTACTTGCCCGCAGCGTCACTGAGGTCGTTGGTGTCGGAGGATGTGACGTGATTTATTCTGTATAGCAGAAGAGGTGGTTTTTATATTTTATCCACACAAACCACAGGGGCGGAGAACTAGACGATGGAACTGTTACGCCGTTACCGATCGTCTGCGGTCTCTTGTTATCGTTTTGTATGACTTCAAATACCTTCACATACCTTTAGATCAAGTCCATCTAAAGGTTGCCTGGAAGAGATTGCTCTTAGCGATTAGGTCGCCCATTGTCTCACTACAGCCTAGTTTTAAGATTCTTTGTAAAGTGTTTTTAATCCTGATGTATGCAAAAAAAGAGTTATCTATCGATCTATCTCAGTTCCTAAATACGTTTAAATATCTCACTTCACTTTGAGAGAAGAAATTCATAAAATTGAACTCTAAGCTAATTATCGTTTTGAATGCGATCTGTTAGTTATAGATACGAGTAAGTCTGTCTATATTTGTGTATTTGTGAATCTTGCTTTAATAATAATAGTAATTTAGTAGTAATGGTAATTCATAGATCAAAACTTTAGCTTACCTTAATCTTATGGTATTTTTAACCTAATCTGGGGACTTTGTTTACTAGAGATGGGAAGCATGAGAAAGGTATTGAAAGGAGAGTGAATGAGAAGTGAATGGGGCACTTCACTCCTTCATGAGCAGCCGGCAATTGTCTGAGACGGCACGACTAGCCGTGCATAAAGGAGTGTTAGTGCCGACATTAATGTATGGAAATGAAAGTTGGGTATGGCAGAAGAAACATCAAAGTCGAGTGAATGCAGCGGAGATGAGAGCTTTGAGAAGTATGTGTGGTGTAACTTTGAGTGATAGAGTGAGGAAGAGCGTGCTAAGAGTGCAGTGTGGAGTGAATGAAGATAACGAATAACGAATACTAAGAAGTAGTAACGAGAATTGAGAAAGGTATGTTGAGATGGTTTGGGCATATAGAAAGGATGGACGAAAGTAGATTAACAAAACAAGTATACAAGGCGAGCGTGAATGGGATAGTTGGTAGAGGAAGGCCTCGGCGAACGTACTCTGACCAAATTGGAGACATTTTAGGGAAAGGCCAGGTCAGAAGTACACTAAACCGCCGAGCCTGTATGAAGAATGTGATGAGGATGAATGAAGCGAAAGAGGTATGCCAGGATCGTAGCAAGTGGAAATCCTTGGTCTCTGCCTACCCCTCCGGGAAACGTGAATATATGTATGTATGTGTGTATGTTAACCTAAATTTGCTTATTTTTTCCTTTATCCTGTAAACACTGCCCAAACCCAAAACTATAAACTAAGATATCAATATATTATCAGCATTGAACGTCTAACGAATTATTGAAGAGCCTACCCTTTCCCTTTTATTGGACACTCAATCATTATCGGTATCAACATAGAGAGGTAATTACCATCTCGTAATATTTTATTATTTGGTCGAAAAGGGTTCTTTTGTACCAGAAAATGACCCAAAGGCCCTGTCTATATCTTCCATGCAGACTAAACAAGTAAGGTTATACTTACCATGAAACTAATCAATGTAAGCCACATTTATTCAAATGATCTTATTTGCTTTTATAGATTACTAGCTTCTGCCCACGGCTTCGCTCGCGTGTTACCCGGATAAAAGTAGCCTGTGTTATTCTGATGTATTAAGCTATATTACTGTAAAATTTCATTAAAATATGTTCAGCAGTTTTTGCGTGAAAGAGTAACAAACATCCATTTTCACAAACTTTCGCGTTTTTCATAGTAAAGTAGGAAGTATAATCTTCGTGTGCTATTATGAGTGACTCCGAAATTAAGTCTACATGCGTAGCGTACTGCTAGTTTTACTAAAGCGTAGTTGAAGATCTGTGGTTTAACCCGACAATGAGAAATGACAAGCCCAAATACTGAATAAAAGAGTGGATCACTGAAACGTCAAGGCATCTCAACTCTGTACTCTGAGATAGGCCACAAACATACTACCACTGTAACTCGACCCAACCTGCCCCCTTTCTTAAGCTCAAGTTGAGTTTAGAGAGAGGCAACGGGGATATTTGAGATGGGTCAACTTAAATTGGTGGCTTCCGAACCTGACTTGGACAGGGGAACGCAATTGCCTGCCACTTTTCTACGCGGCTGATTTATTTCCTCATTTATATTTGTATAGAGCTGGTGGTGGTCCTCAATTTGTTTTGAAGTGAGGTTTAAATTTATTCAAAGACTACCAAATGTTTACACGCTTTCATGTAAAATTGTAATAACCTCTAAACAACAAAGACAAACTTCAGTATATTTTATTTGACAGTTCACAATATCCATAAGGTCAAGTGGTGGTTATCCTACTTCCTACTAGTATTATAAACGCGAAAGTTTGTGAGGTTGTTTGTTTGTTACTCTTTCACGCAAAAAAACTACTGAACTGATTTCGATGATACTTACAGTAATATAGCTTATACATCAGAATAACACATAGGCTACTTTTCATTCGGGTACCACGTTTATTCTATAGAACCGGGCATCTTTGAACCGGTTTCTATTTTTAAGTAGCTAAAAGTAGATGGAAAGATATATAGATAAAACTATTGCACACCAAAGAAAAATACAAAAACACAGATATTCATCAATATACAAGGTATATTGATGAATATCTGTACAATATTGTATTTAAGCCATTTAAGTAATGTATTTTAAATGTTACTTGAATAATATTTTGTATGCACGGGTTTTTTAAACCTATTTCGGTCTCCAGAATCTCTCAAAATAGGTGAACTGAACATCGACACACTTATATAAGCTTAATAAGATATATTGTAACCTTGTAAAGTTTTTTTTTATTTGTTTTTATCCACTCTTATTGATTTCTAAAACAACAGAGGCATTGCTAAAAAAAAAAAAGTAAAAAACGTTCATAGCAAATCGATCAATATAACGTTCAAGAAAACGTGCAATTATGAGACTTCTAAGGATAAGGCTGAGTGGTTCCGTACATTAATTATTAAGTTAGGTCGCTGTCAATGTCCAGTAGGGAGGGCCATACCAGACTGTTTGCTAATATTTTATAAGGTTTCTGAAGTTGAGAATTTGAAGTGAAGGATTAATGAACAGAAAAGATTTGTTTTTGACCACCTCTTAAATTACCTATTTCTCTCGAATATATATCTAAAGTAGTTCAAATCACTAAGCGCAATCTGTTAAGAGAGAAGAAATGTAGACCAGCAAAGGTATTTACATACATAAGGTACACAATGTACCTACAGTCAGCGACGAAAAATAGATTAACAGTTTGAGTTAATAAATGCCTTTTAGGGTTCCGTACCTCAAAATTAAAAAAATAGAAGCCATCTAGGATTACTTCGTTGTCCGTCTATCTGTCTGTCAAGACCCTTTTTCTCAGGAACGCGTGGAGGTATCAAGTTGAAATTGATATCAAATACCTATCTTCAAGCTGTCATGAAGTGGTTCCTTGAAGCTGTTACAAAATCAAGCTTCTAAGTCAACGCAATAAAAAAATGCAGCCCTTAATGCTATATTTGACACTAGCAAGAATCAAAACCTATAGGTTTTATATAAGATACCTAGTTCCCATTGACATAGAATCATAAAGTTTGGCAAAAAGCAGTACAAGTAAAGGAGAAAATCTGAATATTTCCATAAATATCTGTGTTCAAATCAAAACTATGATTTTACTTTTGCTTTCAGATTTTGCAATAAGGACGCTGATTATAAATTACATTTAATTTTTTAAGCTAGTTGTATATATATTGATAGCTACCTACAGAAAAACCGGCAACGCGAGCGACCGGCCGGCTGTATAAAGAGCAGCTCGAGTGACTCAGGCTCTCCTCTTCTCTTCGAGACTTTGCGCTGTACGGACGTATTTTATTGTGTTCCTGTTGTTTTACCGCTAACTTATTGTTTTAGTTGTTTTCTTTGTAAATTCTAATGATAAATCGCCCAGGGGATTTGTAATTTTCCTTTTTAAAACTTGGTTTTATTAAAAATCACCAATAATATTTTTTCAAGGAGTTTTGTACCATAAAGAGTTTTGCTATCCGTCGACTTTTGTTGCTGGCTTTACCTCCGTTCAATTCACTCGAAGAGATCTCTCAAAACCGCTATTTTTTTTAGTTTTTTTATTTCTATGGTGATATGTACATTAAATAATTAATATATCTCTATTATAGCGATTGTAAATATACCATTAATAACTCAGTAAAACCCGACTTACCTTAATCAAAACACACCTAACCGTACAGCACAACACCACTCATATGATTCCAATCGATAGAGCACCTGGCCCGAAAATGTATATGAAAGTAACTGACTACGTCCATTGTAAAAGTTATCTCTTGAGCCGTCAAAGCCTCCGATAGCATATCTGTCTCATCGGAATCGCGTGTCCCGGGGCTGTTCTGTTATTTGCCCCTGACTTTTGGGTAGATAGGATATTGTACGCATTGTCGAACTGGGTGCGTCGAGTTTAAGGGAAATCGACTTAGCTTGTCCAGTCATGACTACTTTCTACTAGGTATCCTCACAGATCTGCTTACGTACTCAGTAGGAAGATTTGTAGTACCTCTGAGAGATTTGTAGTAAATAAATAAACACCTAACAGACACATATATAACCCTACTAGCTTCTGCCCACGGCTTCGCTCGCGTGGTACTCGGATAAAAAGTATTCTGATGTATAAGCTATATAACTGTAAAGTTTTATCAAAATCCATTCGGTAGTTTTTGCGTGAAAGAGTAACAAACATCCATCCTCACAAACTTTCGCTAGATAGATGTAAGCACATTTTTTTTTGTGGCCAATCTGAGGCAACCTATCCGCAATTTAGTGACGCGGCTGATGTGACACTCGGGATATGGACTAGTAGTACGGCCAAAAAGTGTCCTCACATCAACGACAGCGACGACAATCGGTCGGGCATGAGTTTGTATGAAAAAAACTTTTCACCCGACAGTTTTATCCAGCTACTCGTATATAACAACCAGGACAGACCAAAAACTTTCCCGCCGTCCTAAATTATTTAACACAATCTAATTATACCGTCTGTCTATCTTTTATAAGATACAGCCGAGTTTAAAATATCACATGTCCCTTCAATACTGGGCCTTTGAAACTACCCATTTAAAACGGTAGTTAGGGCCCGGACTAACAGACGTAGCGTTCAAATGGGAATGGTTGTCGAGTGGTTGGAATGGTTCACGTGAATGCAATGATAGCCATCGCCATCGCCACCGCCATCGCAATTGCGTCAGTTTAATCGGGCCTTTAGTGGTCGCTGTCCTAAGTCAAAGTCAATAGGTTTTTATTCATTGAAATCACAAGGATCATATAGAAACGTAAACTTAAAAACTACGTGAATTTAAAATTTGAATGTGAATTTACGCCGGTTCCTCGCGCGCGACCAAGCATAGAAGAATCAGGCAACAAACTCTGCTTGGCTATTTTTTTGATGATCCTGTCACTGATATCCGTGTGAAAATACTGTAAAATAATAACAATTTAACCTAGTTGTTTGATTGACACGTTGTGGTGCATTGCTGGGCCTTAACAGCCGTAATTAATGACCTCCATTTATATTTAAATTGCAAAAACAAACCGATAGCCACAAGCGATACACCCCGACCTACGACCGCCGATTTATTAATATTTCATATGATGTAATTAGCAAATTCAACGTTTGGAATTCATACGATGATATAATGCTACATTATGGTATGTACCTACTACATTTCATATTGTCCGGGAACTTATTACGTATCTACTATCGGAGAAAATACCCGTTTTACAATATGTATTATCAAATACACTAATAAATAATAAATTCACGACCAAACCAGGAAAGAAAGGCAAGAAAACAAGGCTGGTTATTTTTTTTTAATGATCCTTTTACAAAACAATAAGTTCGAGTAGAAACAAAAAGCTTATTCACATCCTCAAAAACCCTCACAACAGAAACATTCCTCATTTCTGTTGTCACAATGAGCCAGGAAAGAAAGGCAAGAAAACAAGGCTGGTTATTCCTTTTAATGATCCTTTTACAAACAATAAGTTCGAGTAGAAGCATTTTCAATCCTGCGGCGGGAATTCAAAATTCATGTATTTATTAAAACCACAAGGATCACTTTGAAACGTCGGTTTTATCTACTGCCTGTTCTTCCGCGACCAAGTCAGGAAAGAAAGGCAAGAAAACAAGGCTGGTTATTCTTTTTAATGATCCTTTAAGTTCGAGTTGGACCATTTTCAATCTCAAGAGTTTTTGTCATCTAAATAATCGAACCCGCAACCTTTTGCTTTACAGGCGGGCTCTCACCCACAGCTCCACAGCAGTCGTCACTGTATAGTTTTCGAAAGTTTTTGTGCTTTTGCTTACATGAAGCTCTCACAAAAATAAAGTTTTACTATACCAAGTTAAAACAGTTATGTACAATGAGAGGAAGCTGTTTAAAAATGTATAAATTACTTACTTTTTTGTCAGAACCAATTTTTTTTTGCTTCACACTAGCCCAGAAGTTATTTTCCAATGAGGAATCCTACTAAAAATATAAATGGCAAGGTATGAATGTTTTTGACAATAATCTTCGTTATGACGTGGATGAAATTGCCTTTATTCGTGTCCAATGTATGAGAGTTTTGTCTGTATACTCTGTGGGTACAATGAAAAATAAAGAAATTGGATAGGAAAATGGAATAGGTAGGAATAGTTCGTGAACTAGATTAAAACACAGACTTCGCGCGTGAAGCCATGGCACAGAAGCAAGTGTATAACCACCGCTCAGCATTTGTTGCTTTAGGCAAGCTTGCCTTCTACAAGTTCCAACAATAATACAAATTAATACAACCCATTCATAACATAAATTATTATTCCTCCTTAAGATTGCCTTAACTGAGTAACATTACGTAAATTTAACACCCACGTTCCTTGGTTAACATAAGCCGGCAACCACATTATGTATGTGATTTGATATTTAATTATGGCATACGTTACCATGATTATGGTAAACTTCATGATATAATTAATGTAGCAGAACTAAAGGTCAATGTTAGGAAAGGGCCCGAGGGTTTTTGTACACAAAATAGAAAACAAACACGCTCACGACTGATATTCCATACAGATCCATGACAATACTAAGTATGAGGTAATTAGAAGCAAGTCTGAACACAATGTTTGGTACATGCTCACGTTTTACATAATACTTAGCGTTCCACGTGATAGTGTAAAAGTCCATCCCTGCTTTTTGGAACACTAACCAATGACACATGCCTTCGCAAGCTGGTAAGCACACAGCCCTAAGTCCCCGTGCCTACTTTATATAAACGAAGGGTGATTTACAGGTGTGATCATAGTGATTTAAATCAATAAAAACCTGATTGGTCTATTGATTTAGACCAAGAATAGACGGCATTCCATTCTGTACACTACCGACAAATATTTTTAAACAACACATTTTTTTTTAACTGACTACATTTAAACCTCGACACCTTTTTTATCCGTGGTCATATTAATACCTCTAGCAAAGTCGATCTGACTACTGGTACCGAATGTAAGAAACGTACCGTAAACCAAACGATAATAGAAAATATATCTCTCTTGTCCACAGGAGAATCTCGTTACATTGGTAAATATATTATGTACCAATATTATCCATCAAGGAATATAATGTTATAATGATAAGACCGCCCATTGTATTTTTAGTTATGAAAGTTCAAACTAAAAATACAAAGTTCATTTTCATTCGTTCATTAATTAATTAATTCATGCGTTTATTCATTCGTGCATTCATTCATTCAATGATAATAATTATTGATGGTGCATGTACCGTTACAGTAATGTTTGTACATCACAATAAAATTTCATTTCATTTGAGTTTCACGATGTGCCAAGACTCATGCCGATTATTATATTATCTCTACAACTTCAATATTCCAGAATGCTTTACCTTAGCTTATTTACTTAGTATGATCAAACAAACAACTGCCTAACAAATACATAACCTGATTCCCACGCATTAGAAATGATCTTATTTTCTTATTCAATTGTACTGTGATTTCGAGGCTCGATTATTTTGATTATGTGAAGTGGGAAGATCAATGAGGTTTTGGGAATGGATTTCCAGTAACTTAAATTGCTGTTGGCGGAAGGTATTACAGCTAAGGACAGACCAGCGCAACCAGAGCGACCGCGATGATGGCCTGTTAAGATCACGCAGATCTTAAGAGGCCACCATCGTTTATTTAGTTTATTAATCTTTATCTCGGTATATAAATGAGTACAGAATTTGAAATTGGACCCATAATAAGCCAAGTCGATTATAAAATCATACTGAGCGACAAAATATACTAAAAAAACCTTGTTTTGCACAAAGTTTTAGCTGGATCTTAAGATAGATAGAGAATGATATAAGAGAAATTGGTATTAGAGGCTAGAGAGAGAAAGCTCAAGATAGACCGCGCCGGAGAAATTTACTCGACAAGACCAGGCCGCGGTACAGCCGCGCCTAAAATGATGATAATGATACAACCTCAAATCCGTCAAAATTCATAGTTCTGAGTGTATTTTACATGGAGTGTATTTTTACATGACATTAAAGTCAGGGCTTTATACATCAAATCAAATCATATCAAATTATTTATTTGCAAACATGGGTCACAAGGTTGGACGAATGGTAGAGGGTAAGCACCATACATGTTTTGCCTATATCGAGGGCATGCAAATATACATATAAGTCAGTAGGAGAAACTAGTCTATACTATATAATAATATTATAAAGAGGAAAGATTTTTTTGTTTGTTTGTTTGTATCGAATAGGCTCCGAAACTACTGGACCGATTTTTAACCATTTTTTCACTAATAGAAAGCTAAATTATCACGAAGTAACATAATCTATACTTTATTTAAAAAAAAAAACGATCTTTAAGAAAATTACAATAATGTAACCCAAAGTAGCAAAATTTTGTCTATAAAATTCATTATTAGTCGTGCGCTGAGAAAACTATTGATGATACATAAAACTCATGTAGTACTACACTACATGATTAAAGTACTCATTATTACCTACAAAAAACTCCACGATCATCGATATCTTACTATCATAGTTAAGTCATAATAGCAGCTTTTGTGTTCTAAAATTTAATTAGATCGCCGAAATTCACACGGTATCGAAACTTACGCGGGCGTATAAACGCTCATGTTTTAACCACGTGACTTTTTTTAAGTTGATACATGTCCATTTGGAAAGAATCCAACCTTCTTATCTGTAACGAAAGACATTGTCGTTGTTCCCAATTACAAAATCTTAAACCCTCTTTTATAAACAAGGTTTTGCCAAGTTTCCCTTTGGTTTAGCGTTTTTATCTCCCTGTTTTTATTCATTTTTATGATCCTTGATCCAGCTATAATGTGGGCCAATCAAACAAGGTGAACTCATTTGTCTGTCGTAATGGTTAATTAATTATTAATAGGAATATTATATGTTTATCTAAAAGCTGAATATACATTATATTTTCATAACACCCTCGCACTTGGCTAGAATAACAAACTATAGTTGCTTTGCTCATGGAACCGTGCAGAGACCGTGGGTGTAACCTATTATGTTATTAGATACACTATCAATTTGTATGAATATTTATTCAAAAAAATTGTATAAAAAAATATGCAAAAGGCATATTAGAAAATATTACTTACTAAAACTACATTATATCAACGTAAAATAGTGATATTTATTCGTAATTTCAATTTTAAAATGATTTTTATATATATTGTTATAGTTCAAAGGAGGCACCAATTCAAGGAGTTTCCAGTATAATAAAAAAAGGTTCCAATAAAAAATAAGTACAAAAAAATAAGGTAGTAAATGAAACAATTTATTACTCTTTTGTGACCAAGTCTAAAAAGAGCAATTGACATTTTAGAACACTCCACTAAACTAAAGGGAAAGGGATTTACCTTGTCAACCTACGTCACCGCGCGTCTCTGGATCGGATATATGAACCGGCAGTCTGGCAGTGTGACTCGCACAATAATACTTTTCCCCTGAATTATATCATACAGGATGACGAAGCAGAACTAACTGCGTATGTAATGTTTTTCGGCTACGTTTTGTTTGGGATTCAGTAGCAAAATGGTAAAAACGGTACCTTACTAGTTTCAACTGTACTCTGTCTATCCCCGATTTTTCGCTCAGTTTGGAGCATTACAAATTTGGTGTGAGCAAAAATGAAGTAAAACCGAAAAACACAAATTAGAACTAAAAGTGTTAGTTTTCCCATATAATGTACCGTATATGAATAAATAAATATTGCTCGCTTGATTTGAAATGACAACCAAAAGAAATAAACTTAATGATGCAACTTCCTGGCTCAAATACAGAATGGTTCAATCAACGCTCTTTTTACATGGCACTACCTACAAGTTGTAAAAAAAAAATAGGTTGATAAAAATACTTATTTTTGCGACCTTTATTTACAAATGACACATTGTTTCTATTATTGAGACAAAAAGTAAACATAATGTTTTTGATATCATTATTCAAATAGACCTCGATTTGTTTCGTATTCATGCCTACTTCAATATTGTCTATATCCCCTTAGGCTAGAGAGTCTAGCTTATTTTTATATGTCACTAGCCTCTGCCCTACACTTCGCCCGCGAGGTACCCAAATAAAAATAATGTAGCCTATGTTTTACTCAGTATCACGAACTACACTTTTATCAAATTTCATTTAAATCAGTCCAGCCGTTACGTAAATTATTAGCAATACACATCCGAACTTTTACATCTATACATCTAAACTTTTATTACTAGCCACATCCCATATATTTACCAGTGCCGCAGGTACTGGGATAAAAGGTAGTATATACCCAACAAGCAAATAAATCTTATAATGAACATCTTATAAGAATAGTAATATTGTAATATACTTAGAGAAGCATTGTCAAATATTGTTTTACTTATAATAGCATGTTGTAGGCCATATCAGCCTTAAGAACGTTTATTCTTATAACTCAATCTTATAAATGACTACAAGTGCAGGTTATAAAACTAATAGCCCTGGCAGGAATCTGTTCTTATAATACACTTATAAAATTGTACTATAAGATTAGGTAAGCTTATAAGGTATAAGTACAAGTAGTTACAAGATTAGTAGTGAAGATTATATTTCTGTTCTTATAATACCATTTATAAGATTGTTTAATCTTATTACAGCATCATAAAGAATGGTTTAAGCGTGCAGCATTTTTTATTTCATTCAAAACTTATAAGACTTATTAGTCTTTACCAAGATTGCTATAAGACAAAAAACACTTGTAAGTGTCCCGTTGAAAGGGTTATAAGTGTGTATTCGATGACAATAATTTTGTACACACTCCATGTTTTTATCATAAAAACTAAATACAAAAAAAACAAAGATAATGGATAAAATGGATCTAAAAGAAAGTGGTGGATAAAGAAGAAAAGTTTTCAAGAGATATTAGGAATTAATAAAACAGTCGGGTTCCATATCTAATTAGTCAAGCGAGTACACAAAAAGTAGAAGAGGGTTCCGTCGCTGATAATAATTTCATCACAATATAGACAGTGAAACAGAATGTGATTTTGAAAACGTTTCAAATGAAAATGTTACTGACGATAATGATGAAAGCAAAACATATGAAAAAAAAGTGATCTATTGAACGATATTAGAAGTTAGGCTATTCGAAAGGCCGTTTACTTACGAAGAAAATAGTACATAGTCATATATTACATATAATGGTCAGAAAACTGTAATGACTATGGAATGACGCCATCTAATGGCTAATACGGAGATTATTTCGACAGCTATTGATCGAGATTTTAGAACTCAAGTATGTAGTTAATAGCGAAAAAAGATATCGCGCGTTCCGTTCTTTTCCTGACTACGGAGCGGAGAGTTAAGCAATCTTTGTAGATATAATTATACCTACTTGTTGTGTTTGATATCATTCAAGCAATGAAAGGGCTTGTCTCAGTTTAGCGAGTGTAATAGTGTTCACCAACAAACTAACGGGTAGTAAGGTCCTAAGCTTTTTGATATAAGTTTTCATAGACATCTGTCATCATAATCAACTTAGTTTATTGGTGAAAACTGCACTTAGTGTTTTTCTTTATTTCTAAACAGTGGACTGCGCGTCAAGCGTATATTTTGTATATTTTCCAAATTAGCTCCTATAAAGCCTCATTAACATAAAAATACAAAGAGTGCCTACAATTTTTTGTTAGTGGTTAACTAAAGGTTTATTGTATACCTACAATAAACCTTTAGTTAACCACAAAATAGGTTATATTCAAAGGCTGTTTGATATTTTTCAATGATCTCCAATGATTTTTTATTAAAAATCGATCTACATTGACGAATACAACCATCTTAAAGTTCGTTCGTTTACGTCTACAAAAATATTAATATTGTTTACGAACTCCAGAAATGTTAGTTGTTTTCTTTGTAGATTCTAATAATAGATCACCTAAGGGTTTTATAATTTTCCTTTTTAAAAATTGTTTTTATATAACATCCCCAAAAATTTTGACGACCTCTGTGGCGCAGTGGGCGTAGGTCCGCCTGGGACGCAGAAGGTTGCGGGTTCAATTCCCGCCACGGGACAAATGTTTGTATCTGCAAATATTTGTCTCAGGTCTGGGTGTTTTCTATGTATATTATGTATGTATTTACAAAAAAAATGTATATAAGTAGTATATCAGTCATGTAGTTCCCATAATACAAGCTCTGCTTAGTTTGGGGCTAGATGATGCTGTGTGAAAATGTCCAGCATTATTTATTTTTTTAATATAAATTAACTATGTACCTACCCACCTGATCTAATCTAAAAAGCACCGCTGCATACTATTACATACTAAGTAAGTTAATATTATTTAATCCATTCCTCTTCCTACCTACCGTTATTTCATAGACCTAATGGGGAACCCTAAAATAATCCAATATGGTGCTAAATTTACTCTTCTTATTCTTGTTATAAGCATAGTTGCACTTATAGTCATCTTACCAAAAGCACTACAAGAATTACTGTGTAAAATGGCAAGAATCTTGTAAAAATAATAATAAATATAATTTATGATACCTATTAAACGTAAAATTTACAGAGGGGCTTTAAAAATTAACGTTATTCATGGGTACAAACTTACAGTAAAACATAACTCCCAATAACTTTTCAACAGTAAAATACTAATAAGTCATGCGATAAAAACACTATCAGTAATATGTAATGACGAATAATATTTAAGTAATAAAATAAATGCACAGACGGTCGAAGGCTTGTTGGTTAGTTTTCAAATAAGCGGCAATGAGCTTAACTGTCGCGACTGCTTACTAATATCAAAAGTTAGGTATGTGCCCACTAGATATCAGGTTTGGGCGTGCCTCTGACCACTCCCTACTTGGTAACCTCACGGATCTACGTACTCTATATATCTGAAGATGTCCATTATGGGGATGACAGTCAAGATGTTTTCCTTTTCAACATCTTTTTGAGCACATGTTTATGTGCACATAATTTTTTAAAGTGGAAAATCCATTGTTGCACGGCCGGGTTTGAAACTACGACCTTTGGATCGGAAGTCCGGGTACCTTCCACTAGACCTTCCACTAGACCAACACGGCCCTTAGCCAAAACTTTACTTAAACACGCAATTATAATGAAAATACATATAATATTATTTGATTCTTCATCCCAGCACTTACTACATGAAGGGTAAGTTCATGTTATTTTGAATTTACATAAGCAGCATCATATCGTCTAGACGTACTTCAATGTTTATGCGTTAAATAATAGGTAATACTACTAGATGTGAAACTCCTAAGTAAACAATAATATCTTTACAGAAACGCACAAATTCTATATTAAACCATTTTAACTGTAATAATGACTTTTAGATGCACTAAAAAGCTTCGATGTATGTGTTATTGAAGTTAATCTCTTGGTTAAATGCAGATCTGTAAATTTTTTACTGTATGAACTTAAACATCTTTTAAAGATTCCATAGTAACTGATGGCAACTCGTACCTCGTCTCTTAATAAGATTTTTTCAAAATAATCTCTAATATATAAAACAAACAACCGATTACACCGAAAAACCTGAAACGTTACTCAACGTTCTATCACCATTTATAGGCGATAAAAAAATAATAACTCTATACTTTGTATAAAGCGCCATCTCTTTGAGTCTCGTTTCAGTATTTGGCCGTAAAACATGGATAAGTCTTTGCTTATGAACAGAGGGGTAAAAACTCGCATATACCAAGCCGCGAGGAAACCAGTATGGAAGTGTCAGTTCTAATCGCTGACTCTATTATTTATTTTTAGCTCACGTTCTTGCAAGATAAGGTAAACTGTTATTATATTTTGGTATAAATTATTAAGTAGATCGTGTTTGCAGCCTATTTTGGTTTGGTATTTTGCTGATTTGGCTCTAAGTAATTTAAGGAGCATTTTGGTACTTTCTTTATCGAATTATCACGTATATTTTTGTGGTAAACTTTCTTTTCCTTTCTTGAAAAGTTGGGTTGGGTTTCTTTTTTAACTGTTGCAGACTGATCTAGTCAAAGTCAAAATTCATTTATTCAATAAAATCACAAGGATCACTTTGAAACATCTGTTTTTATGTACTGCCTGTTCCTCCGCGACCAAGCCAGGAAAGAAAGGCAAGAAAACAAGGCTGGTTATTCTTTTTAATGATCCTTTTACAAAACAATAGGTTCGAGTTAGAGCATTTTCAATCCTAAGAGTTTTTGTCACCAAAATAATCAGATATTTTATAGTATGCCTTTTATAAAGTTTTCGTTTAATTACGTTTTTAAATTCGTTCATTGATAATTTTTATATATCTCTTGGGAGTTTGTTATAAAAGCGTACACCGTGCCCTTTAAACGAATTACTAACTTTATGGAGTCTACAAGTGGCAACAGCGAGTTTATCTTTATTTCTAGTATTAACATTATTATTATCGCTTTTTTCTTGAACAAATAAATATTTTTGTGAACATACATCTGATGGCGAAGTGGTTCTCTGGGGCCCATATTATAAATTGCTCGAACAGCCCTCTTCTGCAGCACAAAAACGGTATTTATATCAGCAGCACTCCCCCACAGCAGTATACCGTACGACATAATGCTGTGGAAACAGTTCCCTGAAGCTATGGCACTTAATATCACATGGTATACAAAACCAAAACCAAAACCAACCCCCATGATGAGAAGAGATCTGAAGATGGACATACTCAGTACGCAGATCCTTGATGATACAAAGTAGGGAGTAGTCAGAGCCAATTTATTTGCCCACGCTTTTCGTAGTGGTTAGCATTCCATCTGACAGGTTGCCAGCCTATCGCCGCTTTATTGGAACACAAACCGATAGCACATACCTTCACACATATTTTTTGAAAGGAAAAATCCATAAATGCATATACCAGCTCACTAGGTCAACACCGCACACGGATAATAAAAAAATGCACTACTCTGTGGCAAACTTAATTATAGGAGTATAATCGCCACGTAATCTATCTGACCCGAGATACGAAAATAAAATATTACTTATATGGTTAAATAAACCAACAATATATTGCGTACTTTTATTTATTAACACCTGGGGGGCTGTTTCTCTTTCGATAAGAATCATTTTTGCATTTACAAACAAAATTAAAACAAACACGCTCACAACTGGATTCCCCATGATTCATATCCTCAGACACATATCATAAAAAATCTAGTGGAAGGTTCTCGAATGGTAAACACGAACGGAACGGTAGGAAGGCCCGCCATCCCATTGACTAATGACGTCATAAAGGTTGCGTAGATAGAGTTTGTCTAAGACCGTTCATCGTGGCACTCTTTGGTCTCCCAAAGAGTGCCACGACCTATGTTCCTTGATAAACTTCTACAGGCTGTTGATAATGATGAAACTAGACGCTTTGAATGAATAAAAATGAAAATACTTGTTTATACATAAACAAAAGACGAAATAAACAAAATCTTATTCGTATGAAAGTCCAATGTGCTTAAAAGCGATCACTTTGCTAAAAACCAAATTGTTCTAAAACATTAATTACAAAAAAATATTGTATATTTGATTTCTTGTGAATTATTAAGGCCTTAAATTCAACAATAAAAGATAAAAACACTGTTTAATGCAAATTATCAACCCTTAAAAATCTATAGAATTATGCATATTACTTTAGAGTTGGTGTGATCAGCTGCGCTTGACCTAGACCTAATCCTATACCTACCTATAGTCGTCACTAGTTTTCACATTCTTGTTTTTTTATTTTTTTCAGGCTTATTCGAGCAGTGGTTCCCAATCATAAGCTATATCAGGAAAAACCTTACTTTATGAAGTTAATGTAAACTCTGTATCGGTCGTCAAAGACCTCTGTGTTACAGTGGGCGAAGGCTCGCCTGAGACGCTGAAGGTTGCGGGTTAGATTCCCGCCGTGGAACAAATTTTTATACGATCTGCAAATATTTGTCTCGGGTCTATATGTTTTCTATGTATAATATGTATGTATTTCCAAAAAATATATATATAGTATATATCAGTCATGTAGTTTCAAATAACACAAGCTCTGCTTACTTTGGGGCTAGATGATGCTGTGTGAAAATGTCCAGCATTATTATTATTTATTACCCCCGTGATCTAAGATGACCTCGAGATTAACACGACTCAACTCAACCCCACTTTTGTGTTTTGGTATTTTTGTTCTACAAAACATCCTCAACTCGAATTCTCGACAGATTTTGTCGACTGAGTGGAACAATCCAATTATCATCTCAAAGTACCTTACCTTGAGTATTCCTCAAAGTTGACGTTTATGACATTTGACAATAGCCTTAATTCAATAATAGACCCTCATTTGGCCATAATCTCACCTGATGTTAAGTGCTGATGTGGCCGATGATGAAATAAGAAGATCTAGAAGATACCTATTCACTCTTCCCTGTGGGCTTGATATAAATTCCCTGAAACTAGTGACGCGTGATGACTCATAGTTTTGTAAGGATCCTCGAAAACTTTAAAAATGTATAATACCAAACAAGAGGAAGTTTTGGAGGGAAATTTACGACGTCCTAAGTCGAGTTGAGGAATATTTGGAGGAATCTCTAAGAATACGAGGTTACACCTCTGTGATCTCATGTTTTGAAAAATAATGGTCCTAATGTACAATAACCTATGGTACTGTTTTATTAGAATTATGCTATATATTACTTACCTACGTAGCGATAATTAACTATGTACCTACGATATCTGTTTGAGACAGCAATAAACATATCATTTCAAGTAAACACCAGATGCAAAGGTGATTAGTTCAGATTTTAGATTCAGAAATTACAAAGACAGACGTCTCGTTAAAATTAAATTAAATATTACACTAACCTACAAATTCTAAGGCAAATTACTAGATAATTCATTCAAATAAAACTTAAAGCTATATCTAAACTTGTTGAGCCAGACATTAAATATAATAATTACAAATTTAAATAAAGCCCCGGTCAAACAGACGCGATGGCGATGGCATAGGCGATCGCGGTGGCGAACAATACATTCAAGCGAACATTGATAACCACTTGATAACTTCGATTGCCAGAGCCACCGCCAGCGCCATTGCCACCACGTAAATTTTATCAGGCCTTTAGAAAAGATTAGACGTAAACTTTGACAACCTTTGATCGAAGCCGCGTCAGTATAACTGGGCCCTAACTGTCGTTTTAAATGGGTAGTTTCAACAAAAGGCCCAATTTTGAAGGGAGAGTATCACGACATGTGATATTTTAAACTCGCTTATATCGTATGACAGACAGACAGACGGTATAATTAGATTGTGTTAAATAACTTAGGAAGGCGGTAAAGTTTAAGGCTGGCCTGGAAGTTTTATAGATGAATAAAATTGTAGGGTGAAAAGGATTAGGTTGTTATATTTTAGAGGTAGTTTTTAAACCGAAACAAAACATGCTCGCAACTATAATCCTCCTCGAACCTATACTCAGTACGCAGATCCGTGAAGAAACCAAGTCGGGGATAGTCAAAGGCAAGTCCAAATATATTTGGCACATACAATTTATATACTAGTATTTAGCATTCCACGTGACAGATCGCAAGCTCATCGTCACCCATTTATTGGAATACTCAATGACATGCCTTCAAATATTTGGTTCTAGAACACGGGTCTCGTCACGATGTTTACCTTCACCGTTTTCCAGCTGTAAAGTTTTCAATAACTCCGATGTTTTTATCATCATCAAAATTCACCTAAAAACAAAACTAAACCTACGATCAACAAGAAAATTTACTTTTCCGATACACGCGCAATTATTAAGAGCCTTGTAGAATTAAGTTCGTACTTTAGTTGAAAAGCCTTGAAAGTTCGTGATACAAAACACCTCCAACAATAACTTGGAGCAGGTAGGAACTGATAAGAGTTCATACTAAGAAAACTTTTCGGTGTCGTTATCATTAAGAAATTGTATTTAATTCGCGCCGAGCGGCAAAAGTTAGGTCGATAAGTAATATTTCATTAATACTAGACATTTTCACACGGCATCATTTAGCCTTATGGGCCTAAATGGTAAGCAGAGATTGTGTTATGGGAACTACGTGTTTGATATACTACTTATATTTTTTTTACCTGCCGTCAAGCAGTTATGCTCGCCATCGCTGTGTTCAGGTTTAAGCAGTTATGTTCAGGTTTATGGGATGCCTGGTCAAGTTACAGGTAAAATAGGCTTTTCATCCGTAATGACGTAGTGATATCTCCGGGGTTGCAAGCATGCATAAGTTACGGTAACCGCTTACCAACAGATGATGGTCGTATGCTTGTTTGCCACTTTAAAAAAACTTCCATTAGGTAAATCGAAAATAAAACCTAGTAAATTTCAATGTTTTATAGATTTTTCTGTTTGAGTCGAAATGTAGTTTGCATAACGTCATAAAACCATACATAAAAAGTCCTGTGGTTTTTTGACTGCCTATCAACTAGGTTAAAGATAATTAAATACGCACATAACAAACTTACAAGGAAAACAAATGATACAAATACTTGTGTTTAAAAAAATGTAACTTACAGCATAATCCCTCATTGGTTATGTTACTTTTATGAGTTTTAGAAATACTCTATAAGTCGATACCTACTTATGTAACAATATTCTATTATTTATAATATACTGAAAACATGTATACCTCTCCGTATACACTCACCCACACACACACCCTAACACACTATTAAGGATGAGCATTTTTTACTTAAAAGAAAGTATCAACTTTGCCAATCAGTTCGTATATTTTGGATACAGAATCATCATCTTCTTGTCCTTATCCCACATTACGTGGGGTCGGCAAAACATGTTCTCTTCTTCCACTCTCCTCTATCAGCCGTCATCTCAGTACTCACACCTTTCTTAACCACTTTCTTTTTCTTTCTTTCTGTGTCTTGGATACAGAATATAAAATTACAATCTTTTCATGTTTTCACACTCGTACTTGGTTTACAAAACACATCCGATTCAATCAATTTAGTTACGAGTACTTCCTTCGTAGTCTTCGTACTGAGGATCTATGCTGAGTTAATAAAATGACAAAATGTCGACCGTATCCAAAAGATTATTTGTATTTGTAACTCAGCATAGGCCCTCTGTTCTTAAAGAAGCCTCGACCGTTATCATTAGAAGTTGTATAAAACTCGGCCGGAGTACTGAAAGTTTGGTCGATAAGTAATGTATGAGCAAGGACGGAGAACTTTCCTTTCACTCAATCTGATTTGACGATAATATAAATTGAAGGGACAGAGGTGAAGGTTTTAGTGAAGTAAGTTTACCTTCATGTTATAAATATAAATAAAAATGTAATCCTACTATCATACTATAATATTATAAACGTGAAAGTTTGTGAGGATGGATGTTTGTTACTCTTTCACGTAAAACGTATTTTGATGAAACTTTACAGTAATATAGTTTATACATCCGAATAACATATATGCTACTTTTTATCCGGGTAGGTACTACGCGGGCGAAGCCGTGGGCAGAAGCTAGTCTTACTAATCCTACTAATATTATAAACGTGAAAGTTTGTGAGGATGGATGTTTGTTATTCTTTCACGCAAAAACTACTGAACGGATTTTGATGCAACTTTACATTATTATAGCTTATAAATCAGAATAACATATATGCTACTTTTTATCTGGGTACTACGCGGGCGAAGCCGTTGGCAGAAGAAAGGTTCTTGAAAGGCGACCACGAACCGGATGACGCAGTGTTGGAAGGCTGCACGCACTTTATACATCGATAACATCTCAAAGATTTCGAGGAGGATTTAGGTAGCACAAGATCGTTCGTCATAGCACTCTTTGGGGGAAGCTATATGCAGTGATGACAATTCACCTACCTACATAACGCTGACACCATTTTGGCGCGACATTGAACTGTCTAGGTAAATGGCCTAGCATGGTGAGTGGGGCAATTCTGTATCAGTTTAACTTAATAAGAAGGCTATTCTTATTCATATTTTTTGTTTTTGTAAACAGTCCTACCATCATATGCATTGTTTATTTGTTTTTTTTATGTCGTCGTGCTGAATATATATTTTTTCATTCATTTCATATCACAATAAAACCACAGCTATACTGCTTATGTACACAGTTATGTACAGCTATGTCCAATCTTCATTGCTAGGCGGATGCTAGACTAGTCAAATATCCACCATTAAAAATATTCGCCTCAGACGCTTTTAAAATGAAGTCTTTGGGCGTTGCTTATGATAACAACGCACGTAAGTCGACTACGCCACCCCCTTATAACCACACAGATTATTTTTAATGCTATTAGGGGACAAACAAGCTAAAATCAATCTGATGTGTTCGTGAATTGTGTCAAAATAGCATAATTTAATTGATTGATTATATTGACGATCTCTGTAGCTCAGTGGCCGAAGACCCGCCTGAGACGTAGTAGGTTGCGGGTTCGATTCCCGCCGCGGGACATGTTATCTGTAAATATTGTATCATCTGTAAATATTTGTCTCGGTCTGAGTGTTTCTATGCATAATATGTATGTATTTACAAAAAAAGCATATAAGTAGTATATTAGTCACATAGTTCCCATAATACAAGCTTGGTTTAGTTTGGGGCTAGATGATGTTGTGTGAAAAATGTCCAGCATTACTTCCTTATTTATTTTATTTATTACGACTAGATTGCCCAAGAATATTGTTAAATAAATAGAATAGAATACGATTATTTGCCAGAACAAATTTACAATAAGGTCTTAGAATAATTTAGATAAGTGCAAGTGTGTACTGTTACCGTAATTAATATAAAAAAAAGTAAAAAAAAAGCAGAATTGAATTATAGAATAATTTTAAAACAAAACTCAAAGGAAATGTATATAATATAATAGCACCTCTTACAATGTCATATTAGATATAATTAAAAATGTCAACGTCTTTTTAATTTATAGTTGAAAATAAAATATTCTAAATAAAAAAATCGGCGTGCGCCTCACCGACTGACTGATTGAAAATAAACCCACGTTTACAACGTAAGTCCTGGAGTCCTGAAATTTATAAGGTATATTTGTTATGGTATGTAGAAGTGCATGTCAAATGGTTTTTATGAAATTCCACCACTAAAGGGGAAAGCGGGGAGTTCCACTAAATATATGAGTGCTAGGTAGCTAATTTTTGGGTCAATATTTTGCTGTAGATGTCTTGAAATCGATCACTAATAACAAAAGCTATTAGTATAGTTTTATAATATCTGTGCAAGAGTTAAGGGCAATTATACACAGATTGTTTCAATATGTCGATTACTTCTAGCTGACTAGCGACTGCTCGAGCAGTAAGTTCTATATTTTGCCAATTTGAAGCCACCTTTCCATGGAGGAGAGTAATCATGGAGGATGTAGAAAAGTTATCCCTCTCCACCATAACCTTGGTGGAACTAGCCGCTACCAAAATGCATCATAAAAATAAATTTGGAGGTCGTCGCGTGTCGATTCGATTATAGACATAAACATAGATTTGGGTCATGCGTGCCAGTTCTTTTCAGAATTGTTAGTTCTACTTGAAACTGTCCACCCTCTGCCTGTAATAATTAGGTCAGACTCTTTTTTATGAACGTGCATGCGGAATCCCCGTTGTGGTGCCTGATGGCTCCCAGAAACTTACCGCTGAAATAATCCTAAACAATAATTATAAGTTGAACCGGTCTTTATCGCGGTAAAGACTCGTTAAACTAATTATGTTATTTAATCGCGAAATTTTGGAAAATACAATCTAACACAAACCTCAAATAGATATGACTATAACAGTTGTGTTAATATGGAACTATAGTTAAAGAGTGTTTACCTCTAAAAGTCCAATCATCATTATCATCAACAGTCTGTAGAAGTCCACAGCTGGACAAAGGCCTCCCAAACCAAAGTGAACCATGACGAACGATCTTGGGCCAGCTCTATCCAACTTGTTCCCGCAATCTTTAAGATACCATCGGTCCTTCCTACATACATACGGTTCATGGTCACTTCAAGAACCAACAAACGAGCAAGCAAAACTTTTTTACATGATGCCCATCTTTTGAAGTTTTATCTTTTGTACACGTTGACATGAAGTTTCGATTTGCTGTCAGAGAAAATTACAAAAATTAAAGGATACCTCGGTAGCCTTTACGCGAGTTACCTTTAAGTCAAATTCCAATTACAGTTGTAAACGGAAAACATATAAGTAATTTTTCTTGAAAAAAAAATTACAAAGTTTGTACAGCACTTCAAAGAAAAACGAGAGTTTGTCAGTTAACAGATGTAGTTGAAACTCGGGGTTAGTGAATGTAATGACAAGTGAATAATAATAATAAAAATAATGCTGGAAATTATTCACACAGCATCATCTAGCCCCAAACTAAGAGTTTTTTTTGTAAAAACAAACATATTATACATTGAAATGACCCAGACCCGAGACAGATATTTGCAGATCATACAAACATTTGTCATGCGACGGGAATCGAACCCGCAACCTTCGGAGTCTCAGACGGGCCTTTGCCCACTGCGCCACAGAGGAATACAGCACAATCACTAAGTTATAAAGTGAAACTAGGCTTACCAGTTATCTTGATGCTGGTCTGTATTGGCGGCGTCACGGGTGCAGCCGCCGTCGTCGCCGTATTCTGCTGGTAAACTGGATCGCAGCATTCTCTCTCGGGGAACTCGCTGCCTCCCACGCACGCTGCGGTCAGCGCCAGCACTGCTATCACTGGCCATATTCCCTCCAGCCGGCACTCACGAAACATGGACGCAACTTTTGATAGACACACTACACACGCCACGAATGGCGAACGCGGCGCCGAGAACGGCGAACGTGGCGACAAAAATGGCGGATGCGGACTGCGCGCCAATTCAAACGAGCTTAATTCTGTTTTAACTTTGTCACAAACTAGCCCAGTTTGTTTTTGCATTCGAAACAGTCTCCTCCTATTTTCGTCCTTTTCTGTTTGAAACTTTTCATCGCAACTGTCCGTTTCGTACATCTGATATATAAATTCACATGACACTCCTCTTAAAGTTTGACTTATTCAATATTGATATGTTTTTAATTCACTTTAATTGACTCTCACGGAATTTTGATTTTTGTATCGTTCGTAATTAATATTTGTTTTGTTCTGAAAAGGACTAATATGTAAATATAACAAAATACCGGTAAAACAAAACACAAAGAAAAGTAAACTAAAGAGGCTTTTATATACAATTGAAAACTTTCAGACAATCTCAGACATTTATACCTATATTTATTTGATGGTTCGATGTCTTAAAACTTCAATTTAAAACCGATGCCGCTTGATACAGGCATTTTCTAAACGATAAAAAACCATTTCAAGAACTACAAGAGTTATGTAAATTATGCCTCGACCCCGATATAGCCGAAGTTAAGAGAGCATTAAACAAATTGAATTCCTAATATGCTATTTAACTTTTGTTTGAAATCTCAACGCATATTACTTTTGTTAGAAACTTCTTCTGTTTACGTGAAATTACATTAAGGTGTCCAAAAAACGGCCAGCCATGGAGTATCTAACAATAGTAGGGCGTAGAAAATACTGCACCTTTTCCAAATAAGAAAATCAATGCTTACTCTATACTAAATTATATCTAAACTGGCTAACACAACAAAAGTCGGTAATTAGTCATTTGATGAGTTTTTGAAGACAAACACACGGTCGCCAAGGTACAAGCTATGCCTAGTTTGAAACCCAATGAGGAATATAATATGATTCTTATCATTGTTTAAGATGTTCTTATCTTTTTTAAGCCTTGGATTTATCGGGTCTATGGTAACCATTTGAGAACGTTTCTTCGTCAGCAGTTGTCGGTTCTGCGAGCTATATGACATTATTTGCCCCTAGCAATAGGCTTCGTCCGTGTGGTACGACTTACGTTACAAAATTGGTCTCCACATGGTATGCGCTATCTTTGATTTCAAAATTAATCACATTTCCACAATCAGTATTCTCAAATTGGTCGAAAACTACTCATTAAAATTAAAAAATTAACTTCTTTGATTTTAAAATTAATCTCAGTGCAATATCCAGCATCAGCATCCCCAATGAATTTTTGACTATAAAATTCGTGTTCGCCATGATCGATTTCATACTAAATGGCAAAAGGATGAATCGGGGGGCAACAGGAATAAACCGAAAGTTTGTTTTGAACGGGACAATATACATCGTTCCTACTAATATTATAAACGTAAAAGTTTGTGAGGATGGATATTTGTTACTCTTTCACGCAAAAACTACTGAACGTATTTTGATGAAACTTTACAGTAATATAGCTTATACATCAGAATAACACATACTTTTTATCCGGGTACCACGCGGGCGATGCCGTGGGCAGAAGCTAGTGTATAATTTACATAGGCTGCAGCCTATATCTACTCTGAAGGCCCATTATAAATATTGGTGAAATATTTTTGAAAATGGGTGAGTAGTTACGGAGATTACCTATTACATCCAAACTTACAAACTTTACCTCTCGATAATATAAATGTAGATGAGGAATGTTCGTAAGTAACTAGCGAGCTCGCTAATATTACTCTGAGTGCCTTTTTTATTTGTTTCTTTCTATTACCCTCGCTTTGTTTGGAGGACGAATGATTTTGGGATGATAATTCATGTTAATTGAAATTTTTACGAGTATTTTTTCTTTTTGTCAAGATTTTATATCTGTTTCTGATACAAAAGCAATTATCAGGTAAATTGAATAGTTAAAGGATTTTTTTCCTGGTAGCTGTTTATAATGAGGTAAGCTTATTAGAAATAAATGAACACTTTAACGACTGTAATACCCATGATGGAAAGCCTCAGATCCATACTCATAGTAAGTAAATAAACAATAGGTTTGTAAGTTGTAATATAATGTTAAAAAAACACTAGCCAAAACTTGGAACCTCATCTTTATTTTAATTCAACAATAATAATAAATAAATAAATAAATAATGCTGGACATTTTCACACAGCATCATCTAGCCCCAAACTAAGCAGATTTTGTATTATGGTAACTACATGACTGATATACTACTTATATACATTTCTTTTTTTGTAAATACATACATATTATACATAGAAAACACCCAGACCCGAGACAAATATTTGCAGATACAAACATTTGTCCCGTGGCAGGAATTGAACCCGCAACCTTCTTCGTCTCAGGCGGGCCTTCGCCCACTGTGCCACAGAGGTCGTCATACGTTAATGACGTGATTGTCATATTAAAACATTTTTCACATTGCCCTCTTCTTTGATTTAAGCACTGGCTCAAGGTTCAGTATAACAACGATTATTAATATAATGATCCATTAAAATTTCAATAATCCGTCCCCTTAATAAACGTCTGTCTAATCGAAAAGATCGTTTCTTTTGTAATATCAAACAAAAGTTGAATAATTAGCTCAACTATGGCCGAGCTCGAGGCCCTGTCAAGTTATGATTTTATCTGAGATTAGGATTAATAATCTGTTTTGTAATTTTTGGCTTTGTATTCAAGATAAATGTAATTTTTAGATCCAAGAAGCGCTAGCAATAGCGCAAAAGGTATTTAGTACCGGAACAAAGGCAGAGGAAAATCTTGGGAGATACCTATCAAATCCCAACAGCATCTATCAAAACCTAACATAAAAGGTTTTAAAGGCTTTTTTCATAAAAATCCGTCTTTTTGCCTAAACTTAGTTTATAAGAAAATCTGTGTCATGTTTGAGCACAAACAGAAGCCAAATTCTCGATCTCATAAACATCTAAATCCGTATTCTACTCAAAAACAATTGACTATTTGATTTTGATGTTTATCAAAACTAGTTTTTTTTGGGCCTTAGTTGTCAGTCAGCAGTAAGTAAATAGATGCCTTGCACGGATTGAAATGCAGACAGATAAATTACGAGGATGTTTTGTATTGAATGTATTTGGGATTTGAATTTCAAGTGTTTGGAAACCGAATTCGGGGCAACGTACTTTATTCATATTCATTTTACGCCAATAATATTTCTAGCTAGTCTGGTATCGATTCGTGCCCTTGTCTCGAATAGTTTTCAAGGAAAGTTTTCACATGATAAAGTTTATGCTTGCAATATTCCCTTGAGTTTTTCGAAAACTAAAATTAATGACGATAAAGTGGCTATTAATGAACAAGGTCGGGGGGCACTACGATGTTCAATACAGACAGAGTCGCGGGGTGTTCTACTAGTATCTTCTTAATAGAAACATCATTAATTTTTAATCGGTTCAGTTCTATTTTGCCAAAAGTCGTTCATATTATAAATTAACTAGTAATATTCGATTTAAGCCTGACGAATTGTCATTTAATTTTTTATTGATCGTCTCTTTGATGAAGGGCATCACCATTTTCTCTGATTCATTTCGAAAACTCATCTATATAAGTTATTGGAAAAGTTAAAGTATGGATAAAGACAAAAGAAAATACGACGTTTCTTATTTGGAAAATTGCTGTATTCAAGACGTTTGTTGATCCTCGTCTTGAAAGTTTCAGATTTATTTCTGATTGGAGATATTTTTTTATTTATCAGGCAACAAATATTTGTTCGCTTGGCTTCCAACTGCAAAACTTGTAAGCAAACGACAAGTGGCTCTCGTAAAAAAAATCTCAACTGGTAGGTAACGCCGATCAGACGACCTGTATCGCGAGTGTTTTTATATAAACTCGCAGTGTAGAAAATCTATTGTCGAAATGAAAAAAAATGTAAGCTAAGTATCTAAGTAAAGGGAAAGTAATAAGACTCTTGCAAAATCTCACGAGATTAAACTTTGTATACATTAAATTGAATAGTCCGAGAGGGTTTACATGTCTCGGCCGTAAGTAGGCTGTATATTATTTATAGCGACGCGTGCAAACCGCTGAAATAGCCGTGAAGCCTAGATTATTGATTTTGAACGGACGAAGGCCAGACGATCGTTTTCGATTTATGTAGCTAGTTGAAGTCGAGTTAGTATTAATGAGTATTATTCCCGAGATCTCATTAGCAATATTGCGAAGCTTATCTCCTAAATAATTCTATAATCAATCACGTTAAATGATTAATCAGTCTGGCTTTTCCTGGTGTACACGTGCTGTATCTATTTCTTTCACTCGATCAAAACGCCAAAGAGTCATGTTTTGGGTGTAATTTAATCAAGTTAGGAGGTGGGTCATTTATATAAATCATAGTGTGGAGGATAAACTATAGGTTTCTGAATATTGAAGGTACAGTACACGTATTATAAGCACCCAAGACAATGGTTTTGTTGACACTTAGAGAAGGCAAATAATATTACATTTTAAATGTTTCAAAAAAAATTAAATAAGCATAAACTTTTATGTACGACTACTTCTTACATTATCAGCATTTCATAGATAATTTACATTACTTAATAGTGGTTTCCACCAAATAACATGAAACTGTAATTTTATTTACTATAATAATATATGAAGTTATGTTTTCAAGATTTTGTAAAATAGTATTTTGCTAACTTTCGCGATCAGTAAATATTATTATAAGATATACGTGATCACGGCTTTCAAACACAGTTGAAATGTCAAGAAAATTATAAAAAGGTAAACGCGATAAAAACCGTATGAACTTTGTCAAATCATCAGAATATTATGATACCTCATGAATGCAATTGATTTTCTCGAAGTGTACGCAAAAACCACACTGGGTTTTTCCTTACACCTGTCAAAATAATTGTGCCCAAAACATGTTTGTTTTTTCCACGCGAACGCGAGAGTATAACGAAAATGCGAAATGAGACTATCGTAATGAGATGAACGTGTGACATTGGACCGAGCCGTGACTGTTATTGAAATTGACAAGTACATGAGAAGCCTTTTGCCAAAGGCTATGAAATAGATATTCAACTCCAGGATGATCATATTATACTCACCCGGAAGAGGATGATTCTGTCCAAAAGAGTTGATCTCATAGTCTTCGTAGATTTGCGTACTGAGTATGGATCTGAGGATATCAATTATGGAGAGAACTCTGAACATATTGTTTTTGCCGGTTTTCGGAAATTAGGGAAACTTTTACCTAGGTAGTCCAATATAATGGTCTGTCACGTTTCACGTACAAGCCCATCATCGCTATTTTTTTCAATGGAAATGGATGAATTTCCCGAAATGTGTCGAACTTATCTAATAACAACGAGGTAATATCAGAGCTTTAAATATGTCTCAAAAATATCAGCTGGTCTCGATCCTGCATCTTTGTTTCATTATGAAAATGTTAGATTTTGTCGCGGAAACTATTATAAATTGGCCCATAACTGATTCTTATTTCAGTTGACATCATTTATGTAGTTAAGAAATAAAGTTTGCATGTCGTACCAATTACGTAGACATTAATAACTATAAAAAGAACATTACATTTTCGTAGCACATCTACGAGATCGTAGACGTTTCGTAGACCCTCTACATCTGACATTAGTAGGGTCCACGTCACAATATGGCGTCGTAAAATGTCGAACACGATAATAATAAAACCTTTATATAAGTTTGTTTTATTAACAAGAGTACGAGGGTTTGCGTGGGAATATAATTTTTAAGCTAGAAATCTAGAGTCATACTTTTTTGTTTGTTTAATGGAATGGCAATGGGCAGGCCATATAGCTCGCTAATTCGGAAGGTATATATTTATTTCGAATAGCAGCCCCGAAGACGACTGTGTAGGAAGGTCTCCCATCTGATGAACCGATGACATTTTAGAAGTTTTGAGGAGTCTACGGATGGAGGTAGATAAATCTTTCGGAATAGCAGTCTTTGAAGGGAATAATACCTCCAGCAGCGGATATGAACAAGTTGTACATAGAAAGATAAACTCTTTATTGTGTATAATACTAATTTACAGTATAAATACAGAAACATAATAAAAGAACAAAAAAAAGAAATGCACAATGGGCGATCTTACCGCTGAAAGCGCTGAAGTTATGTTGATGATGATGATAGTTTTTTATACTCGATACTTTTTGCAAGACTAATAGTTCTGTTCTGAACTAGTAAGTACTAATATATTGTATTACATCATTGTATAGGGATGAACAAAATTAATGAATACAGAATGATTTAAAAAAAAACTATTAAAACAAGGTTATTGCAACCATCCATCGTTTTCGTTTTTTTTATAAATATGAAACGAATATTACTCAAATCGATATTTATACCAAGTTTTATATCGGTAGCTACAATATTCAAACGTGAAAATCATTAACCCCAACATATTTCTATGCTTTATGAACCAATAAAGATCCGTGCCTGATAAAGCGCACGAAGTCACTAGTCATGAAATATTTAAGAAATAATACTCTACTCTTTTTCATAATATACTTAAATGTGATTAATAAACTGTATTTCAATCATACTTCAAACTGGAAGAAGGAAGTTATCATCAAATAAATAATTACCTATGCAACATGAAGTCTTTAAACCTCGCTACTCACAATAGGCGATCTTACCGCTGAAAGCGCTGAAGTTATGTTGATGATGATGATAGTTTTTTATACTCGATACTTTTTGCAAGACTAATAGTTCTGTTCTGAACTAGTAAGTACTAATATATTGTATTACATCATTGTATAGGGATGAACAAAATTAATGAATACAGAATGATTTAAAAAAAAACTATTAAAACAAGGTTATTGCAACCATCCATCGTTTTCGTTTTTTTTATAAATATGAAACGAATATTACTCAAATCGATATTTATACCAAGTTTTATATCGGTAGCTACAATATTCAAACGTGAAAATCATTAACCCCAACATATTTCTATGCTTTATGAACCAATAAAGATCCGTGCCTGATAAAGCGCACGAAGTCACTAGTCATGAAATATTTAAGAAATAATACTCTACTCTTTTTCATAATATACTTAAATGTGATTAATAAACTGTATTTCAATCATACTTCAAACTGGAAGAAGGAAGTTATCATCAAATAAATAATTACCTATGCAACATGAACTCTTTAAACCTCGCTACTCACAATAGGAATTGAGCTGATAAATATTTTATTTTCAAATTTCCATCAACTTGATTAAGTACGGGATTACATCATAATTTTAAATTCAACTTGAATTTTAATAAGCATCTTACGCACTGAATTCCCGCCCTTTTAGCCGTGCGTGGTTTACCGCGCTTTCCCAAACCTTTTCCACACAAGTGGCTAAGAGTATCATCGTCATTCCACCTTTTCTTTAAAAAATACCTGTATCCGGCGATCACCTATATATGTAGGTCATACATTATGCCAACCGTATAATACCATCTATTTAAGTAATCCACAGCTTACTGATCACCTTGCATCACACACTCACATCTAAGGGAGCAATAACAATTTTAAGGTTAAACAAGGAGGGACGAAGTGTAATTACGTTTTAAAAAAATCGAAAAACGCACGCTCCTTGCCGGGCGCGCCATCCGTGCGCACAAGTTGGCGGTCGCGGTGCTACTAAACGTAGTAAGACCTGGAAAGGCTTTAGCTGCCCCTTCCCCCTTCACCCCTGCAGAACCCCTTTCAGCCCTCGGCCTGGCTACTACCCGCCGCTGAAACAGCACACACACTCAACCCAATTCATCATACTTCAGACTCTATTTTTTCCGTGATTCAGCTCAAAATGCTTTGTGTGCTTCGAAGATTTTCCACCGGTAAGATTGTGTATCAGAAAAGCGAATACACGACATCCAGCGAGTCAATAGGTTGTAAAATTTACATTAATCCTAATGTATTCTCGACTTAATCGAGGCGCCGTAGAATCGATTTTCGCTCACAGATGCCAGTTACGAGTGAAACCAGGTGCAAATGTGTGCGACGTACACAAATGTCCGAATTCGATTATGTTATAATTGTTATGTTGCGCTACGTAATAATGGGTCTTTGGTCATTATTGTAGGAGACATTTTCGTATGACAAGCGAGCTTTCAGAATATACTGTTTGCTTTCCACGACTCATATTAGCTGGTACAAAGCTTAGATATTTGATTGCGCAATAAGTGCTGTATTAGGAGGCTGTAGAGTTGGTTTTAGCGTGGTAGGTAATGATAAGAAAAATCGAAATTTAACACCCAGGGACTGATATTAATGCCAACGTAGATTTTGTCAAATGAGTCTCAGGCAAAGTGCATTTTCTCTTGGGAAAGATGCATTTGCTACTAGACAGGTTATTATTATGCAATTTTTCTTACTTCTTGAGAAAGTGGTTGGTTTTTGTAAAGACCCGGTCAAACTGATGCGGTGGCGGGAACGGTGTGGGTGGTGATCAAAAGGAAAAGGTTGTCAAGTGGCTGTCAAAGTCAATATGGTGCCCCGGGCAAGTAGATAAGATGGATCAGCCCAATGGAAGGTCTTCCTCTTTACCAATGGAGGGCACACTTCCAACAGTGTTCTCCAAATTGGTGACCCTTACGAAAAAGTTCCAAGGTATCTTCCATCTATTGCACCCGGTCACGTGGATCTAATGCTAACTAGGTACTTTGCAAAACGTGGGCATGTGTACCGAATATTTTGTTTAAATTTACCTCTGACAACCCCTGATTTAGATTCCTAAGAGGTCTAAGTACTGAATATGGATCTGGGGATATCCAAAACAGTAGTTTGCATGTTTGTTTTTCTGAACTTTCACACTGGTTATAAAAACAACGGTGACATTTAAAAATTATTTTAAGAGCCACACTAAACGAAAAAAAAATTAAGAGAAAAGAGAGATCAAATATGATTGTTTAACGAAGTAAAATTACAAATGCAGAAAGTTAATAGAATTTACGAATAACACTTTTAAAGAAAATTGTTTTTCAATAATATCCTTTTTAAACGCGACATATCGAGTCCTTATATGCGTCTGCTATCAGAGCGTTTTTTTAAATTAAAAATGGGTTTACGTTTGGTTACACCTCGTCTGATGGTAAACGCAGTTGTAACCTATGCTTAACCTGCTCACCCATTAGATGTTTATGAACTCTATTGAAGATACCCTTGTTATATTTAGTAGGAATACCGACGCTGCAAGGGAATTCCACTCCACAGTAGTCCACATAATAAAAGAGAAGGAAAAGCGATCGGTACTCAAGATCCGGTATGTCCACAACAAAAAGGTGGAACAAAAGGCTATATTTCGTCGGCTAGCTAACAACACCGCTCAAGTTGAAATTTTGCGGTTTTGACATTTTTATGCCATTGTATAGATCTTTTCACTGCGCTTCTGTTCACCAATACAAACATTGCATTTCAACCAATCATAGTTTTAATTTCAGCTTTAGCGATTTCAATTCTGTGGACTTGTGCGGAGTTGATAAAACACTTTGTTCTCCTGAAAAGTTAGGAAAATCGATTTACGCGGTGTTGTTAGCTAGCTGACGATTTTTTTGTGTGTTTATTATTATTTAATTCAATTTCCGAAACGGCTCTTCCGTTTGAAATGCAGTTTTTTATCGCCGTAAGTCACTAGAGGGCACTACAATTAAACAATGGAAAACACGTCTGGAGTTTTAACATTTTGCAAAAAATAACTTGATAGGAGCCTCATAGACGCCTATCTGCACTAAAATTAGGAAACGTCTTAAGTATGTCGCAGTAGTGACATATAATCTACGTTAATTAAGTAACATAGTGATAGCTTTTTATTAAGTAGGTGTTTATACTCGGCAATATTTAGAGTTTACTTTTTCTCAACTATTTTTTATTATTGTTAAGCTAGTTCTCCTACTTTAAGCAAGATGTGGCGTCCTATAATTAGGGAAATACATAGATTGAATCCTATAATATTTTAAACTTGATAATTACTGTGATTTGTCTGTTGGGTATCCGAAATAAAAAACAAAGTCTTGGTCTTAGCTTATTGCAAACGGGGCTTTATTACGGGTCTTTAATCGACTAATAAAGACCACAAAGATATAGAAATACATGCCATATCTTGAGTCCTTTTAGTCTAGTCAAAATGCAAACATAATATCGCATTTTCTAAAAAAAATATGCTTGTTTCTTGCTTGTTTCTTCAGATAAACTAAATTAGCTCTATAAACATACCAATGCATTTCAATCCACGCAATAAATCAAAATCTAGATATAAATCCCGCCCCTCGATTCAGCACCTTATAACAAAACCAGTAGGGGTGGTATTTGTTTGTGTGTGAAGTTTATTTAAACCCATGACCCAGACGCGTTGACCTCATTTTGTTAACACCCTCGAAGCGGAAACAGATTTAGATTTAGTTCAATATTCTGATGACAATGTAATCTCAGTTATGTATTTTGTAATCCCACTGATCTAAGTACATATTTTCCCAAAGTATGTATCAGCTTATTATGCACAAAGAAAACAATAAAGTTTGTATTCAAAAGGACTAAACAATCACATTTTTTAGGAACATGGTAATTTTGGGACTTAATACATATTATGTTTATGTACATTTTTGTTTCATGTTATATAAGTTGGTCATGGCTGTACAACAATATTATTACTATGCCATCAATACTAACCCATGTATCACAAAATGAAATGAAATTGAAATTGGTCTAGTGGATGGTACTCCGACTTCCGATCCGGAGGTCATGGATTCCAACGGTCGTGAACCAATTGATTTTTTAACTCAAAACATCGTGGGAGGATCATCTGAGGATGTCCAACAGGAGGATCATCTGAGGATGTCCAACATGAGGATAAAACATGTTTGTTTTTCACAACGTAATCTCAGCTCGCAACTACCTAAACACAGTCTATATGCCTTTAAAATATTATTTTTCTAAGCTTAAGATATCAGTATCGTAAATTTGATCATTCATTTTGTACAAGAAAGAGCGGCAGCGCTTAGTACAAGACGAAACGTCTCTACGTAAGAGAAGGAGAGCGTCGCGATCATCCACCCTGATGAAGAGTCTCGCAATGAGTTAAAAACTTTGTCCGTGCCTTCACCGATAGACTGTACGTGAAAATACCCGTTTTTACAATATGAAGCGTGAAATAAGTAAAAAAATGACATCGCACTTTTATTAAGAAACAATAATGATGGCTTGGAAAAACTCAAAACTGCTTTCATTAGTCTGAGCTCGGTTATTAATTAATTAAATTAGCAAGTTCGGATCTCATTATCGTGTCTGGTTAGCTAAGTACGAAAATTATAAATGATATCGCTGTTTATCAAAGTAATTTTGTTGTTGAAACGCTGAGTACTTATTAAAGAACATTAGATGTCGTTGGCTACGGGTATTGTTTGGCTGACGTTTTAAAAATGAAATAAAATAGACGAATAGAGGTATATTTTAAAAAATAAGCTTGTAAGAAAATATATAATAAGATAGATTAGATAAATAGATACGAGTAGGATGGGTTGATGGAAAGATGTTTTGAAATTGGTGGCATAAAATACACAGCCGGCTCTAACCCGAGGAGGGTTGCCCAAGATAGATCTCCATTGAAAAGGCTGAAAAGGCCATTGCTACAAGGAACACTGAATTGAGAGACATGATATAACCAGAACGACACTTAAAACAGAAATCCATTATATATCCATTATAAACATAATAATAATAATTTAGCTAGTTCGTGGTACGTAGGTTTACAGCAAAAGAGATGTCATCTCACATGACGTCTAGTGAGCCTATGCAATGCCATAAAGTCCAGGCTAATCCAAGCCAAAAAGACCAATGGAATCCTGAAGATAGTTGCTCTGTACTCCCTCGAAGTTAACGTATAATCGAGGCCAAATTTACGCATAACTGCAACTACTCATCTACCCTCGCGTCGGCATGTCCGAGGCGCTGTAAAATCTGGTATACCTCTAGTTTTAAGAATCCTGATTATCTCTCTAGCTTGTAGAACCAACATGTTCTGGGGATGAAACGTTCTCGAATAGCGACCACGAACCGCTCAATGCAGTGTAGGAAGGCATACAATGCGATGGACAATGTCTTAGTTTTCGGAAATGTGATATATTGAAGGGAGGAGGCTCAACATGTTCACCACGGATCTATTTAAGGGAAGCCTTTGTCCGGAAGTGGACTTTTACAAACTGATAATGATTTTACTATAAAAACTATCGTGAATCGTCAATTATATTTTGAATATGAATTCACGATAGTCATAATTTATATTTTGAATGATGATTCTGGAGTTTTCACGTACCGTGCGTAAGTTGAAATAAGCTTCAACTCATTTCGAGAGTCTTCATCAGAGTGAGTGGTCGCGACTGATAACGATGTGCGGCATTTTTTTATATGATTTTATTTATTGATCAACGATAGTAGAATACTTTTTTAACCACACAACCCTCATTACCTACGTGGCAACAATTATACTTACTTCAATACTGCTTTCTCAAAGACGTCCAAGGACTTTGTTACAATTTTAGTTATTGAATTTTCATGCCACCTACTTATGAACTAAAATCTCGTGACGCGAGTACAAAATACACGCTTAACACGCAATAGTTAATGGCTTGAGAACGGTCAAAATATAAAAATGTACTAGTAATAACTAGCCGAACTATGTCGCTTATTTTGTAAAAGCTTATAGACTTTTTTCTAGTACAAAGATAGTTTGTAGAGTGAAAAGTTTGTCAAAAAGCCTTTGAATAAATTATACCTAGACTCGATGTTTTTAAACTCAATTTTCTCATAATAATCGGGCAATAATAGGACGTCTATTAAAATAAAAAATAATGGAAAGCCCTCGATACTAGGTTGATGGTGTCTACACACGACAAGCAACAAAACTGAAAGACGGTTTAAAGATCTGCGGGGTGATCACACTAATTTCCCATGGCTGGTATCATCGGATGAGATGAATCGTATCACGCTAATTAGTAAGCTGGATGAGCCATAGATGGACAATCCGAATGAACAAAATTGGTTTCATATTGGACGTTCCATTTATTGGATGGATGGGCCATTAAAATAAGGAACTAGTATCAAAATTGATTGCCATCTCGATAGCCATGAGTTCTGTAACTAATCCCCTTTTCACATGGACAGCCGTAAAAAAAACCGCATCGCAATGCCCATGTGTATCGCTACAGCTACCTGGGGCCTAACTATGAAGTCTTATAGCGATTCAGTTTAGGCAAAAATGACAAATCCCGCTTTGCAAATGACAAAGCTTTAACTACGCCATAGCGTCCTCAATCGCAAAGCAGAAAGTGACATCTTTGCCTAAACTGAATCGCTATAAGACTTCATGGTTAGGCCCCTGAGCAACTACGCTAAGCTTACTCGTAACAACAAGCTAGAACGGTGATCGTCAATTTTTGCATGGACATCTTGTCGATACGGTCACCGTTTCGGCATATTTTAATCACAGCATAGACCCTCTGAAGTTGAATTGTGACGTTTTTCCAGCGACAGAGTTCAATGATTGTTGATTATGAAGTCTGCCGTTCGCTGCCCACGCGCGCTGCGATGCAATCGCGTTTTGATTGTTTTCGTTGACACGCTGGCGATAGACGCTTCAAGCGATTGCTTGTTTGAATGCAACTACTAGTTTTCACAAGATAACTTTTTGTCGCTGTCTTGTCGTAGATTAGATGCTCGTTACACGTCCATGTGGACAAGCTCTGTGTCGCAGCGGTGACAAATTTCGATACTTTGTAGACATAGGTCATCGTGTGTACAATGGAAAACGGATTAATCGGGTATATTGTTTTATTTACATTCTCGTTTAAAAGTAGCTACTGCCCATGACATCGCTCGTGTGTAGCTAAAAAGTATAGAAACGCATTCGCTCAACCTTTTTTTTATCGACTTACGTTGCGAAATTGGTCTTCACGAAAAGCACTTTTATTTTAATGAGACAATTGTAGCGTAATGTCCACTCTAAAGTCCATTCTAAATATTAGTGTAATATTTTTTGAAATTGGATGAGTAGTTTCGGAGATAAAAAACCCCTCCATAAAACTTTACCTCTTTATAATAAACTAGTTTCTGCCCACGGCTTCGCCCGCGTGGTACCCGGATAAAAAGTAGCCTATGTGTTATTCTGATTTATAAGCTATATTACTGTAAAGTTTCATCAAAATCCGTTGAGTAGTTTTTGCGTGAAAGAGTAACAAACATCCATCCTCACAAACTTTCGCATTTATAATATTAGTAGGATTAGTATAGAAAAACAACTTAGATTAAAGTTCCTATCCAATTGTCTAGGGCTTTCAGAAAGCACCTACCTTTTCCAGTGTAAGTTTCGTTATGAATGTAGATCCAATATATGTATAGAGCGACCTCATTATTCGGCCACCATGGTTAATAGCATGGTTACCGCACTAGGGACTTTGCCCACATTGCCCCTTATAATGTGTAACAAAATAACAAAATATAAAAGCTTCCAAGTTATTTATATTGTCGTCTAGCTTTATAGTTAAACTCCGGCTGAGCTTGTTAAAAGGCAACCAGAAAAGCACGAACCCAAAGCATTTTGTTCGTTTGCTACGTGTTTGTCTGTTTTCATTGTAATGCAGTTTTTGCCTATTCGAAGAAAATGGTTGTACCCATAGATTTTGATTTATTTGTGAATATCAAAATACGTAAATTGACGTATTTTTTAATTGCGTTAACATAGAAGCTTGATTTTTTAGAACTCTAAGAAACCATAGACTTACGTATTTGATATTAATTTTAACATGGTTCCTCCACGCGTTTCTGAGAAAAAGGGTCTTGACAGAAGACAGACGTACAACGAAGTGATCTTATGAAGGTTATTTTTTTTCTTTTAGAGGTACGGAACCCTCAAAAAATTAACTTTCGGAAACTGTCAATAGGAGGCAGCTAGGCCACAGCACAAACTAGGCAGCTATCTCCTTCAAAAATACTGCAAATGTAAACGGCTTGCTTCTCTTACAATCCTGGAAGTATTATGACATGGTCATAAAAACTTTGACCTTTGTCGTAAAGCATAACTCACCTTTGAAAAACGAAAAATCAAGAATAAACAAAGTTCAGTGTGATATACGTTTGGGTAGAGGGTATTTACGTCGACTATAACGAGCGTAGGACGACCACAGCTGCATTTGAAACAACTAGGTTTCTCAAACTATGTATGAGAAATGACAATCCTAAAGAGTTCACAAAATGAACGCTTAGATTACCACTAGGCTGCCAGTAGAATTGTTACGGTAGGTACATGTGTTTACGCTACATTTTTTACCGCTTAGGGGCGTTTTGGTAGCTTTGGTAGTCGCACTTCTGGCGTCTAGCTAGGCAGCTTACTTTCACCTACGGACGCTTGGTCTAGCGTGAGACATAACTGGTAACTGGTAATTATTATAAGTTTAACGGGTCTTTATCGCGTTTACCTTTTTTATTATTTTCCCGACGTTTCAACTGTATTGCAACAGCCGTGGTCACGGGATGACTGGAGTATACGGAGCTACCGTCGAGAAATAAAGGCAGTAGCCGCAACTATCCTCATTTCATCTTCAGAATCAGAAAAGTCCATGTTCACATTACGGCACACTACACCAACCGTATCCACCGCACTGCACAATTGGATCACGACGCGAACACCTGTTTATCACGGGATTCCAGGACGCAGAGAGTCTATAGCCGTCTTCACGATTAAAATTTGGGTACTTCTTTATTTCAATCGCTTCACGAACCATTCTCTTACAATATTGGCGTTCACTGGATAGCACCTTAGGGTCATGAAGCTCGATCCAATGGTTTGGTCCTGAGTCCATAAGGTGCTCCGCTACGGCCGACTTGTTTATCTTATAATAATTATGTTATCTAATCGCGAAAGTTTGAAAAATACTAAAAGTCTCATATGCCTATGGTTTCACAGACAGCCATATAATATGGGTCTTAAGAGTATACCTTTAAGACCGGTAAACAGCAATGCGAGCATTACTGCTTGGCGGCAGAAATAGGTATGGTGATAGTACTTCCCGGACAAGCTCCTTCACAAGGAAATGAAATAAATTATTTATTGATAACTCACGTTACAGGTCGCATTATGTAGGTATAAGTGTTACCTAATTAATCATTTACACATTATAAATCCTACTAATATAATAAATGCGAAAGTCTGTGTGTGTGTGTGTGTGAATGTTTGTTACCACGTATCTCCGTAACTACTAAACTGATTTTGATGAAATGTAGATAGTTTAGGATCTGGAATAACACATAGGCTATACTAATTTTCGAAAATCGGCCCCTAAGTGGGTTAAATAGGGCGGTAAGGTTTCTATGAAAAAAAAATTGTTTGATTCGCTCAAAACTCATAATGTACAAATAAACTTTAAAGTAAATAACAAAACACGTATTTTTTATTTTTTCAAAACTACACTTTGGGGCTGTGCAATTGAGTTCTAAACTTTGTATAAATTGTAATCCTTGGTTCGATTCATTCAAAAGCTGGTGGACATAGTTTGAAGCCTGGAGACGGTCATATGCTACTTTTATTAACATATACCACGCGGGCGAAGCCGCGGGCAACAACTAGTTATTAATAATTTTAGCTTTCGGGTAAAAACTCGTTGAGATCGTAAAATACGTGTCCTAGTAACCACTTTTTTAATTTTAGTTTAAACGTCCCGGTGGTAGGTGAATCACAGATAGCGATCGGTATTCTGTTATACACAGACGGTCCTATTATATCAAGGAGCTCTACCACTGTTAAGCTCTGATGCTTGTATTAAGTGATCTAGCCGTTTCTCTATCACCTATACCCGCCTTACGCCACGAGATTTAGATATGGCCGCGTTTAAATAGTTAATTCGCTTTTGGTTACTTTAAATTGGGGATAATTCGGCCCTGAATATGTATTACTTTGTATTTGCTGAAGAATGACCCAACATTTGTTTATTCGTAGTTTTTGTCCGGATTCAATGTTTTGTATAAGTTCTGTATTAGTAAATCTTACGTATACATATACAGCTATCATTATGTTGTATCATTAATTAATTTCTTCAAAGAATTTGGTTGCTGTAGAAATCAAGTGCGAGGCCAGGACTCCTTGCAAAAGAAAAAAAGTATGCCTTGCCAAAACCTTGTAAGGTTTTGTAAAAGTTCGGTTTGTATACTAAAAGCCAAAATATTGAAATGTTCATAGCTATCCTGCGTCTTTTAGAATTGTGGTACCATGGTACTCCTAATCCCTTATACATATCTACTACTCAGAAAATCTTAGTGCGGGACCAGTCTATGTATGACACGGTACATGCGTGGTATCACTTCAAGTAAGCTTGCAATGTAAATAACTGTGTATGGATCAGATAAACGCCCACAACAAAATTCGAGATTGTATTTGCTTATAAAACATTGTGTGGGTATTATATTAAACTAGAATTCACAAAAAACTGAAAGCCTCTAAGCTATTTTCATTTCATAATGAATATTGACTAGACCTTTATTATAATTACCTCTATATACAAGTTTTCTTTTCATAAATAAATTACTCGTATAACTAATTATTGATATCAAAATAAAAAGGTAACCATAAAATGGGCGCCAAATAGATATAAAAAGCCCGGTATCCAATAAAACAGAGAAAAGTTGAAATCGTTCGTTCGCCTCACTGGTTCTTCCTTGGTCTCCCAGTATTAGGACTAATGGTGAAAGAACCTCCTTTTTGTGCTTAGTATCTTAATGTTGACTTCTCGTCGATTTAAGAACTCCCAAGCGTTTTATAATTTTAAACTGCTTTACGCATATTTCTGCTTTGCTTTAGTAGATACAGGCTAATACAAAACTGTTTGCTCACATATTATTTTCAAAGTTACTCATACCAACATTACTGTCTTCCATCAAATGACACTCCTCAAATTCTCCTCTTTTTTCATCCGCCTTCCCAAAACTGTTCTTAAACAAATCACTGCCGCAAACAAAATCACTTCTAGCTTCCATCATGGTTTCCTCGAAGCCTTGGTCTCTGTACCTTTTCTCATCGTACTGATATCTTTGTATTTGAAAGTCGGGAGAGATCGTTTGCCCTTCATTGACTGTCTCTTTCAAAATATCATCTGTTTCTATCGCTTGTACAGTATTCATTTCGTAGTTAACTCTAGCTGTTTCGTTCTTCACTTCGTATTTCAGATCTGAGAGGTCAATGTTTTCTCGATGTTCTATCAAAGGTTTTAAGTTCATTAGATTAAAATTCGGAATGATTCGTCCATCCCAATTCTGGGTTTCAGGGACTTCTAAGTCCAGTTGAACTTCTTCGCCGATCTTCTTGAAGGTACCAAGGTTATATTGCAAAGGTATTGAGAAAGAGGGTAGTTCCACTTGGTTCGGCCTGGTTGGTAATGCTGCTATATGAATGGCTGGTCCTAGGGGCTTGTTTTTTGATGTGTAGGTGCTTTGGTTTTGGTCGATACTTACCATTTGGGTGGATGAGGCTGAAATGGAAAAGGTTATTCAGCGATCCAGTATCGTTGTTTCAAGACTGAATAGCATATTTTGAATAATGTTAGGTTAGTAGGTAAAGTTCGAAGGTACCTTAATTTTCGAAACACGTTGAACATAGATTTTAATAAAAATATTATATTTACGGATTTAAAAGATTGTAAATATGTAAATAATAGTGTTCCAATAAGCGGCGATGAGCTTGCAACTTTTACGTGGAATGTTAACTATTCAACAAAATGTGGGCATCTACAAATATAATAATCAGACGTGCTTCTGAGTAAACCAACATGGTATCCTCACGGATCTGCGTACTACAGATCTAAGGGATTCTATTTGCTAAGCATTTTATTTAGCCAGTTTCTATAGCATTCGTTTTAAGATGAGAACAACATCAGAATACATAGTAAAGTGAATAAGTCATATCGTGATGGTTTGTATCTAAGGGTCAAGACAAATACCACTTTCTGTTGGCGTTGCGGAAACATTGAGTTCTATGGAAATAACATTAGCGTTGGAAATGTCAGCTGCCAAGTTTGACCTTGACAAATTTGCGTTAGCGCGAAATGAAAAGTAAGTGTCCGCCTGCGACACAGGAGGTTGCGGGTTCGATTCCTGCCCTGAGACAAATGTTTGTACGATCTGCAAATATTTGTTCCGGGTGTTCTGGGTATTTTCTATGTATAATAAAAAAATATCTATCTATGTAATGTATTGTATTAAGTATATTAGTCATCTAGTACCCATAACACAAGCTCTGCTTAGCTTGGGGCTAGATGATGCTGTGTGGATTGTTTCAATATGAAACTAGCCTATAACATATTCCCTATACTATTTCAAAATTTAATCACAATTTTATAAGCTACGAATATATTTAGTAACAAAGAGCAATACTTTCGCATTCAATCCTACTACTATTATAAACGCAAAAGTTTGTGAGGATGGATGCTTGTTACTCTTTCACGCAAAAACTACTGAACGGATTTTGATGAAACTTTACAGTAATATAGCTTATATACTCGTACATCAGAGTACGAGTACACATAGGCTACTTTCGGGTACCGCGCGGGCGAAGCCATGCGCAGAGGCTAGTGCTTTTATAACATTTAGTAGTATCAGAAATATTTGCTTCTTACCGGGTATAGTGATGAAATCTCTCATCTCCAAAGCTAGGGCCGAGGGAGATCGTTCAGGTGTCCGTGGTCTTCCAGGGTATTGATCACAACCTGTTTTTTGTTGCTTACGCCATTTTGCACGGCGGTTCTGGAACCAGACCTGCAATGCAAGAGTTAGACAAAATCGAAAAAAAGACAGGTTTAATTTTACAACAAAAAAACAGTTGCCAGTATATGTCACTCATAGAACTGAAACTTACTTGCTAATCTAATAACCTCAAACTTTTTTGTCAAGATCGCGCACAGGCTTTGGAAAGAGCTATGCTCGGAGTTAGTTCAGCGCGGTACAGATATATGTATGATCTGCAAATATTTGTCTCAGTGTTTTCTATGTATTTTTATAAAAATATATAAGTAGTAAATAAGTAGTATATCAGTCATATAGTTCCCATAATACAAGCTCTGCTTAGTTTAGGGCTAGATGATGCTGTGTGAAGATGTCCAGCATTATTTATTTTATTTCGTTTCGAAATCTGAATCGAGGGAATTCTGAAATATCTAAAGTCAGCGATAAAGCTCTTAAAATAGCAATTTGAAGAGGAAACGGGCAGGCCACTTTTACATAAACTTTCAGCCCATATAATTATCGGTATGCAGATCGATCTAAACATTAAGAAATAAGCGATGTTGGCCTCTTAAACATCATCGGCAGAAGGCAGAAGTACCTGCACTCTAGCCTCAGTAAGATCAATCCTCATAGCCAGCTCCTCTCTGAAGAACACGTCAGGATAATGGGTCTTGTGGAAAGCAGCTTCTAGCTGCTCCAGCTGAACGTTTGAAAAAGTTGTCCTGAAAACGGTAGTTTCAAAATATTGTTAAATCAAACCATAGGTATTCAACAAATATAACTATAGAGGTAGTTGGTAGTTCAACTAACCTATATCGTCGCTGTTTTCGTTTCGGGATGTCAGTTTTTGAGCCTGAAATGCAAATAGATTAAGTTAAAGTTTTGTAGAGTTTTTTTTCTTGTGTTTTAACCAAAAGTATTTTCATTCATTAATTTATGGATATCACAAAAAGTTTAATTAGGTATCCATTTTGGTTGGTTTTCTGTCTTGAAAGCGTCTCTATAGCGTCTGTCTCTCTATTTTAAATAACAAAAGTTGGCTAATTCTGGATAAGAGCCAAAGTCAAAGTCAAGCTTAGTCCTAATATGCTTCTGATCCGAAAGTCGTGGGTACGAACCCGGTTCTGCATATTTCTTTGCACACAATAAGTACTTTAAACGGTGAAGGAAAACATCGTAAAGTAAGCGACATGTCCTAGAACCAAAAATTCAATTCTCTTAATTCTTTCACAACAAATTCTACTAAATTATTATAAACGCGAAAGTTGGTGAGGATGGATGTTTCTTACTCTTTTGACGCAAAAACTACAGAACAGATTTTGATGAAACTTTACAGTATTAAAGCTTATACATTAATATAACACATAGGCTACTTTTTAACCGGGTATCACGTGGGCGAAGACGTGGGCAGAAGCTATCTCCATAAAATATTGAGTCCATATACAGTCGATCCACTTTCAATCTACGCGAAAATTTGTGCATCCAAAGTCATATACTCTTCAGAATATGCGTGTGTTAAGTATCACGGGAAAACCAGTAAGGAAAAACAAAAAAAAAAACAAACACAATCACGACTGTATTCCCCATGATGGAACACATATTCGGTGAGTAGATCTTTGAGGCTACCACGTAGTCAGAGTAGTCTTGTTACTATAATAGTCTGTCAATAGTAGTCTAGTCAATAGTCAGAGACATTTCCAACCATTGTTGGATTGGATTAAAATTTGAATTTGACAGGTTGCAAGCCCATAGCCGCTTATTGGAACACTTTCTGATAGCACAAGCGTTCGATCTCTAGGGCATGTCGGTTTTTTTTATTCTTTATTGTACACACAGAGAACAGACAAAAACCTATGTCTGTTTATGGGTGTTTTCTATGTATAATATGTATTTATTTACAAAAAAAATAATTATATAAGTAGTTTATCAGTCATGTAGTTCCCATAATACAAGCTCTGCTTAGTTTGGGGCTAGATGATGCTGTGTGAAAATGTCCAGCATTTTTTTTTTTTTTTTTTTTTTATATAGGACATGTACAAAAGCCGGCTTAACATTAACGAGAGTTTTCTTCCAGCATACCTTTGAGGATAACGATAGCTGATAGAGGTGGGTACGTGTACGAAAACGGTAAAAATACAATAATAGGTTATATAAATATGGGTTTCACTATATTTTCCTATGTTTTTCACCAGTAGAATCACCAGTTGTTTTTGTCTCTCACCAGTCGAAAGTTAGTTTTTTCATACTTAAAAAGATAAATGCAAAAGACCCGTTAAACTTATAATTCAGTCGATTTTTTTTTAAATATTTTCATACTGGATTTAGGAGAATACTCTTCGTCATCTTCGTACTGCTGGTGCTCAGCATCTTCAGATGGCTCCACAGTCGAGTAGGTTTCAGCAGCATCTGGCTCTGGACGCTCGCATAACACTGATGCTGGTCCAAGCCTGAAATAAAATTTAAATAATATAATAATGGTTTAATTGTGGAGCAACATAACACCTCAGCAGCCTGACGGAAAACGACGTCGTAGTCGGGCGAGAAAGAGAGTAAAAATAATACTGGATACTCTGGGGCTAGCATCATCTAGCCCCAAAGTAAGCAGAGCTTGTGTTATGGGAACTAGATGACTAATAAACTACTTAATTATTTTTTTGTAAATACAGACATACTAAACATATACACCACTCAGACCCGAGATAAATATTTCCATATTATACAAACATTTGTCCCGTGGCAGGACTTGAACCCGCAACTTTCTGCAACTCAGGCGGGCCTTCACCCACTGCGCAACAGAAGTCTTCATTATATGAGATTGCGGGAGTGGTAGGAGATTGCGTATGATCGAGATGGTTGGAGAGAGGGTCTCTATTTTAGTTCTTAATAATAATAAAATTATTATTTATTTCTCTCACAAGGCAAGTACAAATTCTTAGTAAGGCAACAATGATAAATTGATAAGTGACAAGTACCAACTTTGTGAAAGACTGGTGTCTGAAGTAGGTTCATGAGAACCTGTATTACAGATCACCAGGACCCACTCCGCAAGAACTTACAGATCGTAGTGTTCCTGGATTGCATATACTATGTGGTATTAAGCATACTGATGTATAAGCAACATAGTAATGCTCCAGCTCTGTGAAAATAATGTCATATGCAGCGGCTGTGCTAATGTAAAAAAACCCAAATGCATATTGTTGCCTGATTCTTCTAGGCTTGGTCGCTAGAAATCGGCGTAAATTCAGAAAACCCTAAATTTACTAGTATAGAATTGAACGATTCTGTGATTTCAATGAATAAATGATATATTCTTTGTTTTTACGTGGGAGATCCCATTTCATTTGTATCGATAACGGGGCATGACTTGACTTGAAATCACCAGTAGAACACACCGCGACTTCAATCGCGTTAAACTTTTTCATGCATGGAATATCTAAAAATCCTTTAATAGTGCACCCTTCAGACCAAGACGAACGTACCCTTTACAAATCATGTTTTTAGAACTAACGTTTTAGGTTCTACGTTGATCTTTCAGTCAATCAGTCAGTCAAGAGTTGTTTTTTTAAATATATATATGACAGTTCAGTTTTACAGTCGGAACTCACCCATTGAAAAGGTTGGGTATGTTGTAGCAGAAACTAGTGGTAGGAGAGACGTCATCGTTCAGGATAGCCGCAGAGTCGAATCCGGAAGCGCCTGCAACGCTTTCTCTACCATCGAGAGACTCCTCCATCTAAAATGGTATAAGAAACAACTATGTCAATTATTACCCGTGATGGCTGGAGTCTTTGTATGTTTGACATAAAAGCCTTTATCATTGGTTGGTAACACTAGCAGTGTTACCAACCAATGATAAAGGGTCCAGATTCTTAACCTAGATGTTATCAAATAGGTAACAACTCTTCAAAATCAAATCCAATTACCTGGGCTAAGGTCATTAATTGGTAGTCCGCCTAAGTTAATCCTTTGGACAAGCTAAAGCGCCCCGTTCAGATTGAAGGCGTTTTACATTAAACGTGTCTATTTGACTTAAATAATGTATGTAGGTTTTACTTTGAGCTGTATGCATTTAAGACGAAATGGTTTTGCATTTCGAACCAACGTGATCGGATTAAATAAATAAACATACACACACATAATCCTGATCTCACACTAGGATTCCTGGGCCGTGGGTATCAGATACTACGAGTACCGTGGTACCTAACACCGTATAAAATGTCTGCAGAACATGAAAACATTTGTCCCAAAGCGGGAATCGAGCCTCCTGCGTCCTGCCACTGAGGTCGTCACAAATTGGTCCACAAATTAATGACTGTACCTGTTACCCCAGTGATTTTCCTGCTTATAATATAAACCATTTAACAAGGTAGGTGATTGAACCGAGCTCACTTGCCAGTAGTTACCGGCTAAATTGAATTAAATACCTATAATTTAGTTAAGTTTATTAAATTACCTCTAAATGAACTTGGTATTTTGTCATTTTACAATAGTCCAGTTCAGTTACAGGGAGTCTATCTTGTGTGAATAGTCAACATAGAGTTTTGATAGTAGACGTTTACCAAATATAAGACAAGTATGAGATACTAATGCCCCTTAGTACCAAATAGTGTTCTGAAATATTAAAATCTAAGTCTCTGTTTCGTAAAACTAAAAACCGAAACGGTGCCAAAAATTAGTTATGTGAAAAGTGGTTAAAATTACATTTGTATAAAGTTAATAGACAGTTTACGGATATTATGGCGTTATAAGTGGTTAAAAATTAAACTCACAATTATTGTTCAAACGACCTTTAGTAACGTTTAGTTACCTACTCAATACCTACTTATATGTAAAGATGTTTTTTCTCGACAACGCCTTGTATATATTTTCAATGTAAAGGTCTCTAGAAAAAAACATAGACAGGAAACTTTACAAATAATTGTAAAAATGGTGCACTAAATGTGAGGAAATTGGTCAACAATTTACCTTTACATTTACATTTCCCGGGACTCTCTTGTCCCGGGAAATAAAACTAGAAACTGTTTCTAGAGCCAGTTAATTATAAATTTAAATATAATAATAGATATGAGTATACGATTTTATTAATTTAGTTGTCTGGTAGATATCGCTTATTAGCGAGAAGATCGCCCATTGTATGGCAACATTGTCAAAGTCTGTAGTCCTTATCTAAGCTGAAATATTATTTGATGTGCAATAATGTATTTTGTATCCTTATAAATTTGTGTTAGCTTCTTCAATATTCTAGGGAGGTAGTATTTACCTACTGATCTTATCCTCTATGCACAAGTAGGTTTATACAAAACATACAGATGAAAACAGCTAACTATCTAAAGACCGTTGCAAACGAACTATCCAGATAGCTCAACTGATACAGATCAATCCTGATCTTATTAAAACGTTAAAAGTAATAAATAGGTATTACTTAATAAATTCGTATTTTAAACGTAGTTGTTTTAAACTTACAATGTTATTAAAATACAACTGAACGTACCTACCTTCTTGTTATTTAGTAGATATATTGTGAAGGAAGAACTAAATAAATTAAAAATTTAAACGGCTAAAACTCCTGGAGAAGGTAAGTTGTATAGGTTAAACCTTTTTTGAAAGGCTGATATGAGGATGCAAAATTTTGTGCTAGGTGCTCAAATTTAAATCTTAAAGGAAGTTAGGTAATTAGTCAATTAACCTATAATCATCTTAATTTAATTATTATCTTAATAATTTAATTAAAACTTACCCTGTGGCCTGCTATTCTTCCGAAGTTTTATTTTAATTTAATAAACCAGTAGGGTAGTGGTGGCAGGCAGTAACTATTGTCACGTGGTCGGTTGGACTGAAGCGAAGTACCGGAGTCGACTGTCCATAAGAGGACAGAGGAAACTGTAGAGTCGAACTTTTTGATACAAGTTATATTTTTACCCTCTGTTTCATATAATTATTCGCTAACTTAGTAACACAGTAGCTGCGAACATCAGGAATAACAATTAAATAATACTAAATTCTGTCCGCGGCTTCGCCCGCGTAGTACCTATGTTGATAAAAATAGCATATGGAATAAGAATAATAAGTTTGGAAAAATAAAAAAAACGTGTTTTATTATTTATTTTAAAGTTTATTTGTATCGAGTTTTGAGCGAATCTTACCAAGAAATAACTATTTCATAGAAACTTTACCACCCTTTTTAACCTCTTTAGAGGTTGATTTTCGAAAATTAGATTAGCCTATGTGTTATTCCGGAACTTAAACTATCTACATTCCAAATTTCATCAAAACAGGTTTAGTAGTTACGGAGATACGTAGTAACAAACATTCACACATAGAGACTTTCGCATTTATTATATTAGTAGGTTGACTAATCCTTTTTTCTACGTTCAAATTAGCTTAAAAATGAATCACTGATGCATAGATAACTAATAAAGTTGATAGAAATAACGGCTTCAGAGTTAACTGTTATGTTATTTTATATTTTGAATAAACTATAATGTAATTGAATAGGTAAATCTTTTATCCAATAAATTAAGCGACCCTTGCCGTAGTTTCTGCTAAAATATTAATAAAAGTAAGAAGACTGTATGACTTCATGGTATGCCTACGATGAAAACACCAGTGATGCCGAGCATGGCGCGCTCCGTGGCTCTCTGTGCAATTATGATTCTGTGTTTAGTTACCTTTGCGAGCGACCGCATGTCTCGGACCATAAGTTGTTAGGACACATTGGTTGTAGAGGAGAGTTTTCATACATTGTGGCAGTGGATGATTTTAAAATTTCACTTTTTAACATTTTGCCGATACTCAGAAATCTTTTGTAAAATTGTCGACTCTACATATTCGCCACCTGGCTAGAAAACTCATGACATTTACTATTACCTCACTATACAAACTATGAAGAGCTAAGGGCAGCTTACAGCAACGTTCGGGCGAAGCCTCAGAAGTGAGTCCTAAAGTATTGCGGTATTAGAAGCCGTGTCGAGCAATCCTTATTTGTAAGAGAAATACATTCACTATTTTGGTATCCTTTCCTCTTTTATAGGCGTAAAGTCAGGTGGCGTTTGAGCTCACAGAAAAAGCGTTAAATACACCACACCATAGCGTTTATATCTTTGACTTTAGGTACTGTGTGTGTTTTTGTGAGGGTTATGTCAAGCAAAATGTAAGAAACAGTAATTGTTAATACGTAACGCCCATTTTGACATACTTAGCAATAACATAAAACAAACAAACACGATCACGACTGTAATATGATGGGCATCCGTAGTCGCAATGTCTAAAACCTGAAAATGGGAATGTCAATTTAAACCTACAGAAAAAGAATATTTTCTGAACGATTTAGTCTAATTTACGATTCTATCGTCTTTTTGTGCGGGCAAATTCAGGCTGAATTTAAAAACCATTACAAACAAAATAAAAGTGAGGCCACACCATATCGTAAAATTGGGATATCTTAAACCTAAAATAAGTTATTGGTTTGATAATTTGCAGGTTAAAAATATTCCATCTCGTAGTCTAAATAAGAAACAAACGAATGGGTCATATTCTTATAAATTTTTGTGACAATTCATATTAAATTACATTATTAAAACTATTTTTTTTTGTCATCGTATTTAGGTATGAATTGAAAATAAGCGTCCAAGTTAACGTTTTGTGACGCTTAAACTACGCTTAAGTACAGTAATGTTTAAACTATTAAATAAAACGACAATAAATCATCATGAATGTTAATTCATATTTAATAAATAAATACATTTTCGTATTTTATTACTTTTATTAAATTAAACTATTGTAAGTGACTTAGTTGTAGCAACTTTCAACAATATTATTAATATTATACAACATATTATGTGACGCAAATGCGCTTATTGCTTATGCTATATATAACAATACATAACTAAAGGGATATATATTAGAATTCTTTAATATACACATAAATAGAGAAAGTAAATGAGTTAGTAAGATTATGTTACAGAAAAATAAACCCTTTACGACTTACTTAAAATCACTAAAATTAGAAATAACACCGGTACATAATTTACTGATATTATGAAAATGAAGTATTTAATTACCTACTTTACTGAAATACAACTTTTACGAACGTTTTAAAATATTAAATATCAAAATAAATGTTTATTAGACAATCCTAATTGTTTTAATTAAGTAGTAATTTGAACACAAGAAAATATTACATCTTTGGCTTCAAGCGAAATTTACAAAAAGCATTTTTATCAACCCACACAAAATCAATGTTTCATTTTAATTATTTAGAAACACTATTGGCATTGTTCATATTTACTTACATAACTTTAGTCGTGTTATACGTAAATGTAGATTAGCCTGGATTTATATCTTTTCGTGTGTAGCTTTCATTCTACTCAATTACAGACATTATGAAAGTCAGTCTCTAAATAATTAAAATAAAACAAATAGTTCACAGCTATCACAAAATCATACACCTAACAAAATAAGGACGCACTTCGCTTGAAATACGCTTAAGAAATTACATTCGAGGTCTAGACAAAATTCAAGGTTACAATATTCTTTACAATCGAAATGTATTATTAATAAGGTTCGAAATTCAACGTCATAACTCTTTTATATCAATTCCTTTAACATGCAATTATATTAAGGACAGATTTTTCTAGTCATAGAACAGTCAGCCACTGAAATATGTATGAGATAGTACTTTATACATTCTCAATTTTAACAGTAGATATTGATATTGCAATGTGACCGACTACATACACTATGAGTGTACAAAGTTAAATTAAATACAATAAACCGAGATTCAATGAAAATGGACAGTATATTAGTATCTTGGAAGGACAGAGAGAGATACACTTATTCACGAGTAAGAAAGAGAAAGTATTCTCGGTACGTGGATCTAAAGAGTTTTTTTAATTATTTTAAGAGTTTAACAATTATTATCTACTTGTGTATCAAATAGTATAAATAACAGACGTCACGATACAAAGTCAACAGAGGCTAAGTACGTAAGATTAGTCAACATTTCAATCAGGCTGACGGTACATCTGTATCACTTACTCTTTGCAGTTAACTGCGCGTAATCACACTTGCAAAAACAATCTGAGTCAAAAAAGACGTAACAGTTTTTCGCTCAAATGTGGCGTCAGCCTTAGAATTTAGGTCGGACTTTACTTTATGATAGGATAAGATAACACATATTCTGGGCTAGCACAACATTTAAAAATAAAAAACGTAAATACAGGGGTAATTCCGAGAAATTTTGATTGATAATGGTAGTCAGCTTAAATTATACAGGGGATGTAAAATAGTATAAATCCGACCAAAATTGTACATTCTTTAGTACGAGGTGAATCCAGGGAAAGGTTAACATTGGTTACTTGAACGCATTACCATTCTGAACCTTAACTCATAAGAATAAAGATCAAAGCTGTATCCACTTTGGGAAAAAAGGTTGCGAAAAGTAGCACAATATTTTGGAATAAACACATGAATACGAGATGATACATCTATGTTCGCCGGTTGTTTTGTCTGTTTACTTCGCATATTTAAATAGGAAAGACAGAGATACCAATACAAAGTACATAGAATTGTTTTTATAAAGTAGATGTATCAACTTGTATCCCAAGTAGGACGTTTGCATTGAAGTCTTTTTGGAAATTGAAGGATAAGTGCTATACCTATTCAAAAATCTTCTCAAACGTCTACATCTAATAAAATTCAACAATGTGAATAAATTCGTTTTTTTTTTAATAATGTTAACTATTAGTATGTAATAAAATACAGGATGTACAGAAAATCGAGTCGGATTTTTATGAAACTCTCACCTACAAACTGATTTTGAACGTAACAAATAATTATTACAATGATTTTATTTTGACATTCATTAAATTAATAAATTAACAGCCGTCAAACACGTGCATAGTCCAGACCCCACATTAGGATTCCCTGTGTCGTGGGTATCAGGAATGACTAGTACCATGGAACCAAAACCGGAACAAGTATCTGCAGAACATAGAAACATTTGTCCCGCAAGATAAACGAACAAGGAACTTTGTCACTTAAAAATCAGACTACGAATTTCCCGACACCCTGTATATAAGTACCTATTGCTCATTATTGTGCTGAAATGTGAAATTATTGTGACATTTACCGAACGTATTTACATCTATTTCTAAAGAAACCGCAAATATTATGATAAAGAATATATTAATACTTTTTGTTGGTAACGAGTAAATTTAATGAACTATGTATTTTAAATGCATAATATTTTTATAAATAAATCTGAAACGTTAGAAATGCTTTTATAATTTTAATAGTTGTCATCTCTCTTTCGTATTCCGATAATGTTACTATCTATTAAATGGTGACTGATTCTGCAATGACTATATTTTTAAGTGTTTGATAAAATTATGTACATAGGTCGATGTACAATTTAAATTTTGCCAGAACTGAGTCAGAGCCAATGTAAACAGGTATTCATTGAAATCACGAAGTTCATTTAGAAACGTCAACTAACCAACTCCGTTACTTAAAAAAAAATCTTTCTTTTCTTCCATATTCATGTGTATTTAATTTTTCCCAAAGAAGTACACACTGAGTGTGTATCTGACTGTCCATCATGGGGAATACAGTTACGAGTGTTTATTTTTATTTATTTATTTGTAAATTTACGCTTGTATGTTTGTTTATTTATTTATGAATTTATGATTTAAACAAAATCAGTCACCATCATCCCATCAAATAACATAAACAACATCCAAAATCGTGGACCCACATTTAAAAACTTCGATTCACATACGACTTACCTTTCTTATCCTTTACATTACATATTTATAGTTCCTCTTAGGAGGGCTACCTCGAACTTTCATATAATAATGTCTCGTGGCATTTACTTGAAAATACTTCCCCATTTTTATTATAAACCTTTCTCACAAGTTCCGTTTAAATAACTGTTTTATGTTGTAAAACCACAAAAAATAATCATTCTTATTATACCCACGATCAGCGCACTAAGGATGACCATCCTTAGTGCGCAGATCCATAAGGAGACCAAGTACCCTCGATCAGAGACACGCTCAAACGTTAAATGAAATCATTGCGTGACTGACAATGTATGTTAACCTAGCTTCTGCCCACGGCTTCGCTCGCGTGGTAACCGGATAATAGCCTATGTGTTATTCTGATGTAAAAGCTATATCACTGTAAAGTTTCATAAAAATCTGTTCAGCAGTTTTTGTGTGAAAGAGTAACAAAAATCCATCCTCACAAACTTTCGCGTTTATAATAGTAGTAGGATTTTTTGGTCTACCCTCTTTCTACACCACTTGTAAGTTAATCCGTGAGATTACCTTTCGCAATACTTAGTGTTTTTCCTATCAAGTAAGTAGGCGACAGTTTTTGACAGCCATTTTATAACAACACCCGTGAGAAAGGTTTTAAAAGAATCTTCTGGAGCAATAATTTGCTAAGCAATTTTAAGTCAAAGTTATATAGTTTCGTATATTATGTAAGTCAAAATATTTTGTAAATAGTACCATAGCTTTGGCACTTCCCGAACCGTCCCGAAACCGTATTTCCAAAACCCTACAACCCTGATTTTAAATAGTATATACTGAGAACTACATCAAGAACATTCAATAGTTGTTAAAATTTATCAAAATATTTTATAATATCAACTTACTAGACATTCTTTATCCCTTTCCCACGTAGCATTTATCAAACAGGATAGAAAGGCTTAGTCATATATGGAACTTTCGTTTGACCAAGCGCTTTCTATACTGAGTTGTGTACATTTATATAGTGGCTTTGACAAATCTAGTGATCAAAGACATAATAAGAGTAATAAAATCATTTTCAAAATCAAATCTATGGATCAATTAGGGAGAAATCTTGAATCTTCAGTTGGAAAAAATAAAGAATTAAGATGGCACTCGGTAAGTAAGTACATATTCCAAATCTCCATTACATTTAGGAATGATCCGAATAAATGCTATAAATACGAAAAAAAAACGTAATCTCCATTACATATCTTAGCTCAAAGCCATCCAATTCAGATATTACACAAGGCATTTTGGATTTTAATTATTTAAAACAGTTGTCTTTAGACAAAATTAATAATCTTTCGATTGAAAATCGACAGTTTATGACGTAGTTTCAAATTGGAACTCATCTCTGAATTGGATGACGAAATATCTAAGGTTTTATGATTTTTCGAAAGGTAATTCCCAGTGCTTTTGACGGTGTGGAGTTTAGACCTCGGTACTTTTGCCAACTCCATGTTTATCTGGGACCCCTGATGCGCTGAGTTTGCGTATACGAGCGGGGATTATGCCACTAATGCCTTGGAAAAGGCGACCTGTGAAAACAGAGTATTCTATCAGTTGATTGTTTTAAGGAAGAGGAAATACAGAAGGTTGTGTGGATAATGTGGGGAATATTGACAGTTGCGAAGTCAAAGACAATGAGAACAAGTACTTAGGACACAGACAAATGCTGATGTGTTGCATGAAAAGTTTATTCGAAAATAAGAGTTGGTTTTGAGACAGAAATTACAACTAATAAGTTAGTAAAAGTAACTACAAAATGTTCAAAGATTAGTATGGAATGCATAATAATTAGCCGAATATGTGATATATGGTAGCATGCTCTAAAACTTAAAAGATTTTTTGTTCTTAGTTGATTACTTAAATTTTAATTGTTTTTAGGCACTATTTTCCGATTTCTAGAATTCAAGTCAACGAGTATGTTAATGTTTTGTAACTAATACGAAACTCAAAGCGCATAGCCACGCTTGGCGTATCCTGTAATATTGGCGCAGGTGGTTTGGATAAAGTAATAAATGGCGCAGCCTGTAAAGATAGTTGGGCATGTATTTTTATGTGGACTGTAAAACGGGACATTTACCATGATTAATAAGTTTATTGTTTCAATAGGCACATATTTATATTTATTTAAAGCTTTTTTTAACTATTTTGGCGCATGTGTTGTTTTGATTGGCAAGTTTGATTCGAACGTAGTTTCTATGAGTCAGTTGAAACTATGTATGCTTGTCAAGTTGTCATGAAAAATAGTTAACATCGAGCTGTCTGGGAGGCTTAAGTGTTAACCCACATTAAAATTACAGGATGTTAGAATATTTTAAAACTTCAAACTCGGCGGGACTCGAACTCGCCGAAGTTGGGGTTTTACCTCTGCTAGGCGACTTAGAGTTTAATTTAACTAGTCATTGAACAGGCTTGGATTAATGCAAAAGTCCTACATCATATTTTTTTTTAAACAGATTATTAAATTAGAAATAAAATTCAAAAGCATTACAGTTTTAAGAGTTTTACAGATAAGTATGCGCTAGGTGCATGCAAGTGAATGAACATAGAGGACCTGGCTAGGGGTATGGTTTACCAGGAGAGCGGTCCGGCTGGCGTGGCGAGGTGGCCAGAGCAGTGCGGCTGCCTTGTTGGAACGAGACAGACATACCGCTGTCCAGCGAGCCCACGGACCCGCGCCGCTGCAGCCGCTCGGCGGCCAGCGCAACTGCGAAGGAAACAGAACATTTCATACAATGGTGGGCTGCTCTATTGTCTTGATTGGTATTGTAACAACATTTCCAATAAAAAACACTTCACAAACTTATCGGCTTCCATCCGGAATGTTTCAGTAACTAGATAATGCTGGACTGGACATTTCCACACAGCATCATCTAGTCTCAAACTAAGCAGATCTTGTATTATGGAAAATACATGACTGATACACTTTTTTTAAAGTACATACAAAGATCTATTACAGCCTTCAATAATTAAGAGTTTATAGCAATGCTCATAGTTTCTGATACTTACGACACAGGGAATCCTAGTGTAGGGTAAGGACCGTGTATGTCTGTTGGGTGTTTATTTGTTTAATTAATTATGTCAAGAAGATACTGAGGCCATTTTTAAACAGAATACGTAGTGTCTGTCAGATTACCCATCGCTAGTGTGGGTGAGGACTATTCTGTTGGCGTATATTTTTATATCAACCGATTTCAAAAAAGTAGGAGGTTCACAATTCGTCTGTAGTTTATTAGTAAGGAGTTCAGATATACCTTCAAAAGAAGAGGCTCATAATTTGTCTGTTTTTTTATATGATTGTATGGTAAGCAATGTTCGCCAATTGGGAATTGATTTTAATGATTCTTTTATTAATAGGACTTACTTCAAGGGTGTGTTCCTTTATTAATTTTATATAAGAATACAACCCCTAAGGGGTTTGGACATTTTATCAACTTCATTTTTCTTTTTTTCCTCAAAAAAATATACTTGTTTTAGTTCAAATAAATATGTTTTTGGTAAATACCTGGATCGTTGATGTCGACAAGAGAGTTGCTGAGCACGTTCCGTTTGATGATGCTGGTAGGTGGTGGGTTCTGAGAGAGGCGAGAGGGCGCTGCGGGCGCCGGGCAAGATGGCGGCGGCGGCACTACCACACTGCAAACAAACACATTACTTTTAACACTACAGGGCAGTTACAGGATACTGGAAAATATATATTTAATACAGAAAGTAACTTTTTACTTTTTTTTAAATAAGATAGAATGTACGTCATTACTGTTGTATAAGAACGCGGGGCCGGCGGGAGGGGGTAAGTGGCCATTAAAAAAAAAAAAAAAAAACGGCCGTCCTGCGGCTTGTGACGGCTCGTCAATCACCAGTGAGCATTCAAGGCGGTAACACGTGCGGTTCAAGTATTTGGAAGTATATAGAGCTTGTTAACACCTCCAGTTGTCACATTTCATAGCAGTACATATCTTCTTGTCATCCCATTTTTTTTAAATAAATTTGCATAGAGTTATTAAGTTACGATATTGGATGCCCTTATTAACTTTTTTATAATTTCAGTTTATTTTTTGTGTGAACTTTTAAACAAGCTAAAATAGAAATTATCGTGAACGTGACTATTCATATTGTAAAAACGGGAATTTTCACGTACCGCACTATCGGTGAAGGCACCGACCAAGTTTCTCTCTAAGAATCTCGGAATGAGTTAACTTTTATAGTGCGGTACGTGAAAATTCCCGTTTTTACAATATGAAAAGTTGAAACAGTTTCATTTGATTTTCCAAACTATAAAATTGGGTGATATTTATCTAGAGATTATGTATATATTTACACAATAGTAGCTCTAGATAAATATCGCTATTGGGCGCTCGTATTTCCGAAAGAGAAAGTTTGCCGAAGCAACCAATTTAAATCGTAGTACTGTACTATTATGTATGCTGTGACTTACCCGTGAACGTGCATGGCGTGGTCCATGCACTGTTGGTGATCGATTTCCACATCCGCCACGCCGCTGTCTCTATTTTCCATCACTGAAAATTAAACCACGAAGATTTGTAAGTTATCTTTTTGAAACAAAAAGCCAGCAACAAAAGCCAGCTGACCCACAAAATGTGCGGGTTCGATTCCCGCTGCGGGACAAATGTTCGCATGTTCTGCAGATGTTCCGTGTCTAGGTATTGTGGTACTAAGATACTCGTAGTTCCGGATACCCATGATACAGGGAATCCTAAAGTGAGATGTTGCAAACATGATTTAAAAATGTTATCTATGTCTATCTTATTATTCTACTCAAATAGAATAAAATACATACAATGTTTGTATTGAGTTCCGAAAAGATACTTAATTTTAAAAATGATGAAATCTCCTTTTTAGGTACTTACCTCAAAAATACTTGTCACAGGAAATTTCGCTCGTTACCAGTTATTTTGTAAGTCGACGAAAGTTTTATTTTACTCACCGTTTCTGTTATTATTCCCCGCGGTGGACCTTCCCTTGCCCCGGTTCAGTTCACCCTCGATCCTCATGGCTTCCATCTCGTCCATTTCAGCGACACTCTCGCGCAGGTCTTCCGCGAACTTGCAGCGATCGTGCTCGTTGCGTGCGTTGAACGTGGCAAGCCGGCGTCCGTCCACGCGACGGGAGAGTCGGATGCCAAAGGGGTAGTCTGAAATTTTGTTTGTTGTAATGTAGGAGGTAATCTCTGAAACTTCTCATCTTATTTCAAAAAATATTTCATCTGTTACAAGAATGTTCACTCGACGAAACCTGCGCCGACGGGCGCTACAGAGCGGCTCGCATTCTGTTCTTGGCTTTTGGTCGCGACGGACGTGTTTTGGTGCTCGTGATCGTATTTTCGTTTAGTGTGATTGTTAAAAGCTAACTCGGTAGTAATTGTTCTGGTTAAAATCATTGTAAGAAATAGGTTGCGGTTGATATGTACGCTCTTTTTAAAAAAATGAGAGGTTGTTTTGTAATACATCAGTATTTAGAATGAAACTTCAGGGTGGGCATAGATTGTATATTATTCCGTTTAAATAAAAGACATCGTGAACACCAGTTTTGCAACGTAAGTTGCGGAAAAACAGTAAGAGCTACTTTTTAACCGGGTACCAAGCGTGCGAAGCCGTGAGCAGTAGCTAGCTATATATAAAGAAGTACGTATGACAACCTCTGCGGCGCAGTGGGCGAAGGTCCGCCTGAGACACAGAAGGTTGCTGGTTCGATTCTCGCCGCAGGACAAAATTATTTACAAAATACATATGTATAATATGTATTTACAAAAAAAAATACATAAGTAATTTATCAATCATGTTCCCATAATACAAGCTCTGGGGTCTAGACAAATACAACTTTCTGTTGACGCTAACTCCTGCAAGATTGAATTGTATGGAAATGACATTAGCTGTGGAAATGTCACGTGACAGCTGCCAAGTTTTACCTTGACAAATTTGCGTTAGCGTGAAAGGAAAAGTAAGCGTGAGGTATTTTTCTAGACCCTCTTAGTTTGGAGCTAGATGATGATATGTGGAAAATGTCCAACATTATTTATTATAATCATACTCACGCGGCACGGAGAATAGATTGACAATCATCCCGCACAGAGGGAACGACTGCCGGAACGTGTACGTAACTGACGACTTCTTCTTGCTGAATATCTTTGTGATCACCAGCAAATCATTGAATAGGAACACCTGAAAAAAAAACCATGCGAAGTTAGACTTACTATTCGTATTTTGGTACAAGTAAATGTACTGTGACATGCGCGGCTAGCTAATTACGGTACGCTAGCGCCATCTCTTATCAAATGGCCGCACAACTTGTTCTACCGCCATCTAGTATCGTCTGGTGGTACTAATCGCGCTAGTAAAAGACGGTAGTGTCTCGAATATTCGAGGCAACGCGAGGCAGCGTGCGGGCAACCTGTTTCCTGAGTGCACGATTGAACTTAATTGTTTTATCCCGTACCCTGGCTCGTAGCAGTACCTTCCTATTTAATTTTAGTCAGTATCTGTGCGTCAAAATCCGTTATGAATTCGCCATGCCGCCTAATGTTTATTTTATCATCATCATCATTTACAGTCGAATAACTGTGATGGCCTCTTTGTAAATGCTTTATCGTTGAACATAAAACAAGTACGTAGGCGTACTTAATGTAGGCTAATACGTAAGATCCTTGCTTTCTTACGGTGTGATTTTCAACGCTCATTACCGCACTGTTAAGATGATAGCAAACGTCTCGAGTCCCAGCAGTAAATGTAATACTTACCTCTCTTTGGTGTACTCCGGGACGTTCCTTTTTATGTATATCAGGTATCTCGTAGAGCCGGCAATAGCACACGAGCCGACGATGCGGCAACGCTAGGTGAGGCTTCTTGCCCACTATCGTCGCTTGCACTTTCATCACCTGGAAAAAAAACAAGTATTCTTATAGGTAGATAGATAGAGAATGCTTTATTGCACAAGATAAAACAAGTACATAGGCGAACTTAATGCTAACTAGCATTTTATTCCAGCTAACCTTTGTGTAATGAAAAGTGGGGCGGAAGTGCGTTATGAAGTTTGTTTTCTTATACATCTTTAGCTCTAAATAACATAAAAAAATGTATCACTTCAAGCACAATCCCTTCGACCTTTTAGAAACCTCAAATTGAACTACATACATTTATTTTATTAATAAAAAGCGTAGAACCAGAAAGAATTGCGTGCTAGAGAGGATGCATATACCCAGTGGTGGGTAAATGTGAGCTAATTAGATAGATAGAAATAATAAATAATAGAGGATGCTGCGTGAAAATGTCCAGCATTATTTATTTATTTATAGAAATGACGCAAAATGGATTCCTCGCGCCAAGCTCAGAAGAATCAGACACTAAACTCAGTTTTTTCTAGTATAGTTATGTATCAACAAAAAAATGTACATAAGTAGTATATCAGTCATCTAGTTCCCATAATAAGTATATACTCTGCTTAGATTGGGGCTAGATGATGCTGTGTGAAAAATCTTAAACATTTTATTTTTATTTTTTATTGGTGATTCTTCATCTTTAATAGGGTGCCAATAAGTTTTAACTGACCTCAATTGTGTAGCGGGCGGCTGCGACGCCAGAGGTGCGGGTTCGATTCCCGCTGCGGGACACATGTTTGCATTCTTTGCATGCTCTCTCACAAAACAGGTGTGCATAGTTATGTACTAAACCTATTTTGTTGAGAAAAGAAATCGAAATTCAGCCATCCTCACAAACTTTCGCGTTTATAATAGTAGGAATAACTACCTGTGTGACATGATCATACATCCATCCTCACAAACTTTCGCGTTTATTATAGTAGGAATAACTACCTGCGTGACATGATCGCTTCCCGGGCGGAACTCGCTGGACTTGACCCTGTCGTATATCCCTGCCAACATATCCCGGTCGATGTCTCCGCAGTCGTCGATGCCGCGCAGGTTCCGCACGAAATCATCGAGGGACATGCGCGCCTCCGGCTTCAGGTTCGGCGTGTGAAGGTCCGTGTTCAGCATTATTATGGCGAAAGCTAGCACGAATATCTGCGGAAGATATTAAAAAAATAAAAGGGCATTTATTTACTTACACTTAAACAAACATACCTAGCCTTCACTCAGGTCTAATCTACTGACAGAAACAATTATCTTACCGTGTCTTGTGTGCATAATCTCTGCACAAAGTCAGAGTTGCACACGCAGTATCACCAAGCAATCGCTTCTATGTTCTACGCTTTATCCAGAATTCATAATCATAGCTTAGAATTGACTGAATATATCCTTAGTGAATTTGCCTTATCACATTCTTCAGCTAGCTTCACTTATAAATCAGTTCTTACTGACAGAAACTGTTCTCGTATCGTGTCTTTTGTGCTTAATCTCTGCACAAAGTCAGGATTGCACACGCAGTATCGCCAAGAAATCGCCTCTATGATCTATGCTTTACCCAGAGTAAAAGCCATAGCTAAGATTTGAGTGGATATACAGAGACAATTCTCCTACCGTGTCTTGAGTGCGTAATCTCTGCACAAAGTCAGGGTTGCACACGCAGTATCGCCTAGCGAAGGCCTCGACCAATCGCTCTATCTTCTGCGCCTCGCCCGGTAGCCGGAAGTGGGCTTGGTATCTCCGGAGTGCCACGTCGACTGCCATGCCTGATAGGTCGAGCTCGTTGACGAAACATCTGTATTATGAAATGAACGAAATATTTATTGCTGTCTCATACTGATATCCTACTTCCTACTAATATTATAAACGTGAATTTTTGTGAGGATGGATGTTTGTTACTCTTTCACGCAAAAACTACTGAACGTATTTTGATGAAACTTTACAGTAATATAGCTTATACATCAGAATAACACATAGGCTACTTTTTAGCCGGGTACCATGCGAATGAAGCCGTGGGTAGAAGCTAGTAGTTAATATTTTGGCATCACTGTGCTTTGTATGTAAGAAATAAATAGGCAAATTTACAAATTAATGGCATAAAAATAAACATTTTTATTCATGGATGATATACTCACTCTAAAACAGCCATGTTGAAAGGGTTCTGTAGGTTCCCGAGGTACTCTCCGATCATCTGCTTGCTCAGCCCCTTCCTGGTGATGAGGAACCTGGCGACACCTCGCGGGGAGTTCTCCAGGAATCCTCGCGCCATCAGGTAGGCGATACCACGCTCAGGTTTCTTGTTAAATAAGTTGAGACCCACGCGGTATTGTCGCTTCCGGACTGTTTCTGATACCTGAAAGAAGAATTACGTAGCTTACATAATCTTTGGATCCTTATAAAATTTCAGCGTATTTTTTGAGGCTATATGTTCATACCATAGTCGTGAATGGTCGTGCTTACCTTCATAGGCTGGTTATGGTTGTGTGAGGAGCTTACCTAGATAGCTTGTAGAATAGAATAGAACATATTTATTTGAACAGAACTATACGCCAATGGTGTTTGTGCAAGGGGTTAAGTTTCAGGGCTAATTATGGTCGTGTTTACCTTTATAAGCTGATGATGGTAGTACTTACCTTCAAGTGCTGATGATGGACGAGCGATTGGTTAAGGTGCATGGACTGTTGATGGTCGTATTAAAGTCAAAGTCAATAGGTTTTTTCATTGGATCATATATAAACGTCAGTCTAAAAACTTCATGAATTTATAAGGTGAATTTACGCTGATTTTTTGCGCGCGACTAAGCCTAGAAGAAATCGGTAACAAACACTGCTTGTTTTTTTTTATGATCCTTCATTCAGCTATTTTCTTACCTTGATGGGCTGGTGATAGACGTGCTTACTTTCAAGGGCTGGTGATGTTCGTGCTTACCTTCATGGGCTTGTGATGTTCGTGCTTACCTTCAAGGGCTCTTTATGGTCGGGCTTACCTTCAAGGGCTCGTGATGGTCGTGCTTACCTTCATGGGCTGGTGGTGGTCGTGCGCGGGACGGCAGCAGACGGCCGGCGGCTCGTAGTACGGCGGCGCGTCCTGCCTCTTCCACACGGCGTAGCTGTCCGTGGGGCCGGCGTACAGCGGACCCGACGCTGACGATGTGCGCTGGTGCTGCTGGAAATGTTGCTCTTGGATGTGCACGTGGGGTTCCTGAAAAGGCAGTTGATTTTTGAATTAGATTCCATGGTCGCTTGGTCTTGTCGAATAAAGCGACGTAGTGTGGGAAGGACCTCAATCCCTAAAAGTTGCGGGAAGAAAGATGGGTCGGACCGTTGGTCATAGCACATCGAATATATTTGCTACCAGTTCAAAGCCAAGTCTCATAAAGCCATACAGATAACTGTGTATCTTAAAACAAAAAAACAAATGTTGGACATTTTTCACACAGCATCATCTAGCCCCAAAGTAAGCAGAGCTTGTGTTATGGGAACTACATGACTGATATACTACATATATATATTTTTTTTGTAAATACATACATATTATACATAGAAAACACCCAGACCCGAGACAAATGAACGCGGATCATACAAACATTTGTCCCGCAGCGGGTATCGAACCCGCAACCTTCTGCGTCTCAGGCGGACCTTCGCCCACTGAGCCAAAGAGGTCTTCAAAGCGTTTATCGCGCGAAATCTTTTTATTGGTGGAATTTAGCATGATTTTAAATTTTTTTCAACAGTAGCTGGCTCTACAAGACTTTGAACCTTACTCCTTTGTTATAGGGACTTACCGGTGCTCTCGGCTGGTAAGGCTGGTGGTAGTGATGTCGATGTTCCTGGGACGATGAGGAAGATGAGGATTGCACTGAGGACATGGACCCTCCCCGGACCACCGCGCCGCATTCCGCTCGACGGAGCGACACTGGACTTTCCGCACTGGAAACAAGGTGGGAATTGGATTAGCAAGCATAGTCTGGCATTGGTCGCTTTTGCAGCCTTTTGCTTTATCTCATTATCTAGAACGTCGCTGATTGCTTCTGGAATTATGATATAAATCACTTGTGTCAGATCTGAAAGTAACAAAATTATCATCATCAACAACAGTCTGTAGAAGTCCACAGCTGGACATAGGCCTCCACATGCCGCCATTGTCATATCCATTGTCATTGTCAAGTCATGTCCGTGGCTACATCATCTGCCCTCTTATACTTTGTATACTGCTCTATCATACAATCTTTTGGGAAGCATATTGTTCTGTGGCTAAGTCCCCCGGGTCGAATTCCAGATTGTTGTTGGGAGTCCCGTGATCGACAGGTGTTCGCGTCGCGTTCAAATTTTGCAGTGCGACGATACGGCTAGTGTGCCGTAACGTAACATGAACGAGGAATTTTTATTTATCTATTTTTTATTTGTAGATTAAATGAGGGTAGTTGCGGCTACTGCCTTTATTTCTAGTCGATAGCTCCATATACTTCAGTCAGCCCATGTCGTAACGTCGGGAAATTATAGAAAATTACCTTTTCTATAACACGACTTAGACCCGTAAAACTAATAATCACACTGGGCGATCTACGGTTACACTTTTCAGCCCACTTTAAGGACTACTGAAATTACGAAAACAACAGATAATATTGTCTGGATCAGCTCGCAATCTAAGGGTAGAATAAAAGAGATATATTAATAACCACGTCAGTTTTAAAAACATACTTGAGCGTTATACTGCTGGTTCGTTTGGGCACTTCCGGCGGCAACCGCCTAGCATTGGCGGCTTGTATAGCCGCCAGCTGCTGCTGCTGCCTCGCTGTTGGCGAGGACAGTGGCTTACCACCAGACGACAGGAGATTGCCGTAGATCGGACCTGGAAACAACATTACACGTGATAATGATCGCCTCAGACCAGCAACACTAGCTATGTTGATTTAGAAAACTAAACTAAATATTTTTTTTGGGGATTGACACAAGAACGACCTCTGTTGCGCAGTGGGCGAAGGCCCGCTTGAGATGCAGGTTTCGGGTTTCATTCCCGCCGCGGGACAAATGTTTGTATGATCTACAAATATTAATCTCGGGTCTGGCTGTTTTCTATGTATAATTATGTATGTAATTACAATAAAAAAATGTATATATGTAGTAGGTATATCAGTAATGTAGTTCCCATAACACAAGCTCTGCTTACTTTGGGGCCATATGATGCTGTGTGGAAAATGTCCAACATTATTATTATACGCATTCTGAGTATCACGTGGTTTTTAGGGTACCGTATCTAACGGATACAACTGGGGGGTGTCAAATGTTTTGGTATATATATTTTTTACTCGGAATGATGACAGTCGATTGATAGTTTGGATAAATAATCACATGGATTGATTAGACACAGTGTTTTATAAAACCCGATAAGGTAATGATTGAATGAATCATAACCGAATTAAATTTTTCATTTCTTACCGGTATTATTCATCAGCTGATGGTTGTGAAGAGATTCATTGTGGGACGATGACGTCGATATATTGGTAACTGAACCGCTCACAGAACAGCTGCACACCTGTAAAACAAAGAGTTAAGTTTTAGTTTTGCACAAAACTCGGATTCAAAATTTGTGATTTTCAACTCGACGAAAATGGTACCTATTGTTTTGTATATAAGGATCATTATAAAGAAAAACCAGCCTCATTTCTTGCCTTTCTTGGCTTGGTCGCGGAGGAACAGGCATTACATAAAATTTACGTTTTTAAGTGATCCTTAAATAAATAAATAAAAGGGCATTTATTTATTTACACTCAAACAAACATACCTAGCCTAAGTACAATATAATAATAAGTAGGTAATGAAAATAGAAGGTATAGTGAGAAGGTATGTCTGTATGTAAGTAAATAGGTATAGGACTCAGCCACGCTGTTTTTCAGCCTCGCCTACTGATGTAGCTGCTGACGTCACAGTTACCAATGATGTGATTTTAATTAATAAATGAATTTTGACATTGACTTTGACATTAACGAGCGCATTGGAGGCGTTGATTGTTAGCTATCCCAACTTTTGAACGCAAGAGTTCAAATTCCGTCACGGACTTTTCCACTCTGATAATGTATGTACACAAAACGGGATGAAGAGCTTGAAGTTATAGAAATAACCAAAGCAACAACCATATTCTTCAAAGACACAACAGAGGTAGATACAGCAAATATTTCACAGGAATCTTATTCCGAGAGCACTTCCACATTCAATTGATATTACATCTTAAAATTACACTAACAGAATATGCGTTTACATAGAAGAATTATTTCTTCAAAGTACTCCGAGACGAAGGAAAACATCGTGAACCAAAAATTTTTTACGACTGCAAAAAAGACAAGCGTTATCTGGAAGAGAATATTGCTGAGTATTAAGTTCGCCTATGTACTAAATTTATGTGCAACAAATTACTCTATCTATTTATCACAGTTAAAAAATATATATATCGTCACACGACAAAAGAGAGCGCTACAATACATGGAGAAAAAGTGTGTTTTATGTGTAAAATATTACTTTTAAATTTCCACATCAGTTCTGTCTACTAGCTTATAACTTACTCTATTTATTGTATATTTGGTTGAACGAAATCTCCATATTCTTATTTTCTTCACCCTTCTCAAAACCTTCACGTTTTCATGCATTTTCCACTGTTTACTTTTCACTTCAAATATAAAAACTATCGGTAAATAATTAATCGATTATCTCATCTTCAGGACGTTACACTTTGCCAACGTCACGCATAAGACTGATAAAAACTGATAAGAAATGTACATTTTACACACATTGCAAAATCATAAATTTTATAGGGTTCATTACATTTATTACTACGCTTAAAACGCAGCGTCTGTCACAAGGTCTTTTTCACAATAATAAGCAGCCAATTGAAAGTGGGTTACTATAGGTGTGTTACTTCTATCAAGGCAAATAATAAAATAAAACCTCAATTAAAACCCAAAAGGCGGCTTTCCATAGAAATAAGACTGAAGAGATATCTTGTAGTTTACCAAAGAATTTCTGTTTAAATTACGTTTTGGTACGGAACCCCTAGGACGCGAATCTAACTTGCAGTTGTCGTTTTTAATAAATAGAGATAAGGTTGAAAATCGTACTACAATGGAGATGGTATCATAATATGTAATTAATCTTGAACTCTTTTATTGTGAATGCAACAGAAATATAATAATCAGCTTATCTACATATAACAAAAATGTAGATAAGCTGATTATTATATTTCTTATTTAATTCTCCAAAAGCCGATAAACTACAATGGATCAAAAACGTTACGACGTGTTTGATCCGATTCCGACCCGGATCAACCTCTCACCAGCAGTTTAATTTCTCATTTCAAAATAAAGAACTCATTTGAAAATAACTCATTGAGAGAAGTTATTTTCGAAATTTGTGTTTGCAGTTCAAATAGTAGTGTCGGTGATCAAGTGACATCTAGTTTGTTCAAAGTGTGTCTATTTATATGGCAACTTGTTTGTCTACAAACTGTGTGTAAAGGTGTATCTTTGTATTTGTGTCTCTGAACGAGTCCAGTGTCTACTAGATTTATACCGCGTCGTATCGTCCGGTCCGCACGATTACTTCTTTTGTTCGGTCCTCAGGTTCGTAGCGTTATGTTAAACAACCCATTTGATAGCCCAATCCTTGAGGAAGGTTATATCCTGAAGGATTGGGCTATCAAATGCAAAAATACTTTTTCAAATCTGACTGGTAGTTCCAGGATTAGCGCGTTCAATCAAATCAACACCTTTATTACTAACTAGCTGCGCCCCGCGGTTTCACCCGCGTAAGTTTCGATACCGTGTGAATTTCAGCGATCTAATAAAATTTTAGAACACAAAAGCTGCTATTGTGACTTAACTATGATAGTAAGATATCGATGATCGTGGAGTTTTTTGTAGGTAATAATGAGTACTTTAATCATGTAGTACATCATTTTTATGTATCATCAATAGTTTTTTCAGCGCACGCCAAATAATAAATTTTATAGAAAAAAATTGCTACTTTGGGTTACATTATTGTAATTTTCTTAAAGATCTCTACTTTTTTGAAAATAATTTATAGCCTATGTTACTTCGTGATAATTTAGCTTTCTATTAGTGAAAAAATGGTTAAAATCGGTCCAGTAGTTTCGGAGCCTATTCGATACAAATAAACAAAAAAATATTTCCTCTTTATAATATTAGTATAGATAGATAATAGGTCCTCCCACCCAATGGACTGATCAAATCGTAAAGATTGCGGGAATGACCCAAGATCGTTCGTCATGATACTCTTTGGGGGAGGCATAATGCCTTCGTGGACTTCTACAGGCGGTTGTTGATGATGATGATGAATGCACCCATGCTTAGTTACTAAAGCGACTAACTTGAAAGCTACATACGCCACTGTCGGCATCGCGGTGATGAGGCATGTCGTTCGCAATCATGTGGATTTGGTGAGCCGATTGCTGCACTCGAGCCACCATCGCCTCCACTTCGTTGGATGTGTCCATTTGCAGGTGGTTGCTGGAAACGAAAAAAAAAACATTATATACTTATTTTCCTATCTTCCTCTCCTTGATCTCATCCCAACATATGCGAGGTCGGAACAACATATTTTCTTCTACCGTCCTCCTCTTTTAGCAACTCAGTCCTAACTCATTTCGTACACATATTATCATCGTTTACGCAATCCATCTTTTTTGGTCTTCTTCGGTTAACCTCTGTTCCTATATCATTAACGACCGCGATGTCGGAGCGGGCGAGCAGCCAGCTTCCACGCAAAACATGCAGGTTCGAATGCAAAACTGCGGGTCAAATGTTTGCATGTTCTGTAGATATTTGTTCCTGGTATGGGTGTTGTGGTACCTTAGTTCCTGATACCCATGATACAGGGAATTTTCTTACTATGTACTCGTATGTGTCAGTTGATAAGAGATAGATGGATATAAATAAATACTTATATCCATCTATCTCTTATCGTCAATACTCTTCAACGTCGAAATTCAACGACGTACTAAGGTTGTGGGCGTACATATAGTATTGCAAGGCTGAAATGAAGATGGGCAGGAAACTTGGCAGGAAAGAACAATAGACGAAATCTGTTACCAAATGGTGGCCAACAGATATTCGGCTACCAAGAGGCAGTCTATCCGCCCGATGGTCGAACTCCCTTGTCAGCGTAGTCGGGAATCAGTAGATGGATCGCGATCGAATGGCCTAATAAAGAGGAGACCTATACCAACAGTGGGTACAAAAGGACTAGATGACGATAAAGAATACTAGAGGAATTCCAAAAGGGGCCTGAGATGGACTCACCTCATATCCATGTCATGCCGTTCCCGCAGCGACATGGACCGCATAGGTCTGGTGAGTGCTAACGCCTTTTCCACACTTCCCGGGCTCTTCTGGAGTAACGTGTTCGCGTAGATATCGTTACCTGAAAACGAGAATGTTCAGTAAATTTCAATTTAGAAAAAAAACCTGGACTCTTAACCCCATGATGGACATTGTCAGATTTATACTCAGTACCCAGATCCGTGAGTAAAGGGCAAAGCTAGATACCTAGATACCTTAGATCTTGATGGAAATAACATTCAAAGCTAGGTTGGAGCTTGTCCTACTTGGTATAAGTCTAAGGGTTTCAGGATTTTCTGCCCTTGTGACTTATTATTTTCAAAAATACAACTCTCATTGAATTACAGAAATTCCACATCACAAGCGCGGCAGTGCCCAAGTACTGCAATGCTTTACTCCTAGGAACTGCTTACCATTGACTAGTTGCCCATGCTCTGGGCCATCCACCATCCGTCTAGCAGTGGAGTCTGCTGCTTTCGCCATCGCTGTGATGGCACTGAACTTCTTTAGAAGCTGGCGTCGTCTGAACGCCCGTTGTATAGTCACCGCGGCTCGTCGAGCGCGAAGACCTCCGTATCTTCTTTCAAGGATCTCAACTTGCTTGTCGAGAAGGTCTTGGGACATCTCATAACGGCTGTAACATTAAGGTTTCATTCAGAACGGAATTCTTTCTGGGTAGGTATATTTTGAGGGTTTTAATATTAGAGGGTTGTAATGAGTGTATCGTGTTGCTAATAGGTGGTGACTGGTATTATCATTAAAGCATCGTGTTTATGACAATGGTTTCAACTGTGCAGAATTACGGGGATCTTTCTTGGATCTCGAGTGAAGAAAATGGACTGAACAAACGGTATAAGTGTTCGATTTGATCAACTGAATTTTATAAAACAACATGAAATTCTAACTAAAATAACTACTGAAATGAAAAGAGAAAATTTTAATACTTGGTTGTTTTGTCTTTTACGAAAGTAATAGACTAACAAAAGATGTACTAGAAAATTTCTTGACGCTAGTTAATTAGTTTTATAGAGTTAGTTTTTAGTAGGTACATGCTTGTTTAGATCAAACGCAGCAAAATCGATTATGTAAGAATCAATTCGTATCTGAAAAGAAGTGTTTGTTAAGACAACGGTCCAACGTAAGACAACGTTTGAAATATCAAAGTTAAAGTAATGAGATAAAGTTCTTTGTTTTCTTCATGCGTGAAGATGGACCAAGGTCTCAATGAGTCAATGTGATTTTAACATGCGTATTTTTTATTCAAAGGTTGTGAAGGTAAGTCAAGTAAAGACAGTTATGTGTTAACTAATTCGAAGGGTTCACATGACAAGCTCCAAGGTTTCGCTGACGTACCCTCTAGTCAATTTACCCCTTTTTTGGGGCAGTGAAGGATCTTTTTGCCTTATCCCGGTGGTGCCTATGAGGGATACATCTGTGCCACGCCTATGGAATTTTGTAAAATTACATAACATTGAAATAAACATACAATTTTTAACAATAAACAAAATAACTCACACAATTTTTTTTAAAAGAAGTAACGATATATTCGTTCACAATAATATAAGACTAGGTACTGTTGAGTGCTGGTATGATTGATACTAAATAAAAACCAAATAGAACATAGCTGTTCAATTAACCATAAAAAACGATTCATATACATTTTTGCATTATCCTGGATCATGTTAGTCACAACACCAAAACCCAAGTGTGTTTTTAACATAAGTGCGATAATATATCAATTACCAAGTTAAACTATTCACAGAAGATTTGCTTAACCTCGCATTAGAGATCTTGCCGAGCACCCAGAATTGCGTTCTTGCCCCCTTAACAAAGTTGCAATGCAAAATACAAGTCTGCGTTCTTCATTAGAGACTAAAACAACTTCTTGGTTGTATCGAATGTTTACCTTTCCACAGATCTGTTGTTGTGCACAGCCATGCCGAATCCCTCTGGCGGCGCGGCTATGTACAGCGGGGGCGCCGGTTCCGTCGCGGGGCATAGGCCAGCGCCCGTCGACGCATTGGATGCCGACGAGCATGACGAGTTCGAATGGTTTAGAGCTGGAAAAAAATTAAGATGCTTCAATATGACATTGGGGTGAGGGCCCTTAGGGCATCAAAGCTACTGAAAATGTGTGACGTCACGAGCAACCCTTGCACACTAGGGCGCCGCTGTCAAGTATACATGCTATAATAGGGATATATCAAGGCACCTCAGGTTCCCAATCAAAAGACGTCTAAACGCTTTATTCTGCCTGTTGACAATAGGAGGCTATCACAGCACCCCTTGGCAGCTTCAATCTTCTGATAACTTACCTGGTAGAGGTCTGTGTACGGACGTAACGTATCTGTTGCCATCCATGTAGCCCCGATCGGGCTCAGCGGTGTGCGCATGATGACTGTGGATCCCGTGCTGGTGAGTGTAGAAGCCGTCTGGTGGGTGCAAGGGTACCCCTCCGCCCCCCTCTTCTTCGTCGACTTTTTGGGAGAAGCTGTGAGCAAGAGAAACGTGATGGTTAGTTTTGTTATTTAAACTTGGTGTTTGGTCACAGACGCAGGCATTTTTTGTCCGACTTCCGAAGGAGAACAATGTTTTTCGTGCGTATCTATGTATGTAAGAGTATATGGTAGTATTTATTAGGTACCTAGGAGTACCCATGCGACTAAATGGATTTCGATGATCCTGATTATATGCTAGTTCAAAAAACCTGTGAATTTGACCTACATTACCGGAACATAGAAAATATCTGGAGAGCAATATATCAAGTCTCTTATCAATACTACCCAAACTCTCAGATCTTTCAAAACATTACGACACAAAACTACGGGTATCTCGATCAAATATTTGCTCAGCCCAGGATATCTGGGACGCAAGAAGTTGGCAAACAGCCTGGTTTCTTCAATGTAGCCGTCCTGGTCGCTCCCATTGTGGATCCAAAGGAGGAAACGAGACGTAATTTTCCTTTATGTTTTAAAAGAGCAATTAAAATCTTTGCTTCGCAGTGAAAACGGCACGTGTGGCTTACGGAAGACAGCATTGTTATACTGTTACTCGTATGTATTCGTTTTCAACTTATGATAAGAAAGGCTCTATAGAGTTGCTCCAGGTTTATTTACACATGTTAATACAATTATAATCATAAATCCCACCCATATATTATGTCGAATATAGTTCATCTCATGCAGAGTCATGTGTTCATACCGTACCCTTGACTGTCAATCTAGCATATTACTAAACTAAAAACATGTAATTGTAGATGCATGGGTAACCGCCAACAGTTAGAAACAAATCGTCAACAGTTCCTTGACAATGACTGACCGGGGCACTCGACCGCATCCGCACCACAGTATAACATAATGTGTTCGTACGGTCTGAATGATTGTAGCGTGACGCTAGTACCCATTACGAACATTGCTTCGCATAATAACACGAGAAGTAGCCAGTTGTTCTGTGATAATATTGAGACTAACTGAGCCGCTCGTAACTTTCTTTGCGAGGACTTCCTTGCAAGGGTAATTTCGGAAATATGTGTGTAATGTTATTTACTTTGGAATGTATTTAATCTTAGTTAAGAGTTGCAACACACACTAAATATTCCCCCTTACCTTGTTGCAATCTAGTTTTTAGGGGCATTGTTAGTTAATGCAAGATGGTACCTATAAGATTATGGTAATGAACTTTAATGTGTTTAATAGAGATTAAAAGTAAGATTGTATAAGCTAACGACATATCTTTCGTTTACAGGTAAATACATAAATCATATATATAGATAGATAAATCATTTATTTGCAACTACTTATTAATTAACTATATAACTAAGATGATTGGACTGCTGATGAGATAAGTAGCCACAAATTATGATGGGACTCAGCATAAAGCGCCGCAGACCTGGTGAAGGTAAGTAGCGCGCTGATCTTCCGTCCTGTCCCAATATCAGTAGCAGATAACTTCGCTACAAAACTAACAGTTTTATTATCCAGGTACTTATATAAGCTTAAATAATATAATTAATATGTTTATGACGAAAGATCCGTGATGCTAACAACATTTTATGGCCTGAATGGTTTTTTTTCTAAAGATGCAAGTCGCTCGCTTGTTAAAAACACTTTTCATAGATTGTGTACATTAAATATTATTTCTATTATTCTCATCATAATATATTCATAAAGATTATTTCTATTTTCTGTTTCTCTCTCAATAATGACAGGTTTTCGTGAATATCAAATTATCACAAAGCTGAAAGCACGTCAGCTGCCGTCACGACGATGGCGGAGAAAGTACAACCCATACAATTTAGTATAGTTAGCAATCTTGCTGTGTCTTCGAATATCTAAATGATGGTGATTCTACATCCGTGTCTAGAAATCGGAACCAAAGTCAACGGAGATGTGGCCAAAGCAAACCACAACATTATATTTGAATGTGCGATCTCTACTTTGTAAAATATTTACTTGAGAGCTGAGACATAAAGGGTTCTGAGTTTAAAATTATTTGTAATAAGGTGAAACCTTTAAAAACAAGGTTTGCCTTTCTGCATTAAGCTTGGGTAAAAATGTAGGGTTGTATCAGCGACGAATCTAACAAATTTTGTAAAAATGCAGTAAGACATATCTTTGTCTTGTTGTAAGGCATTAGTCCTAATAATTAAACGTCCCAACACTAGTACCTACTGATCCGTAGGTGCCCAATGTGGAATAAAATTTTCAATAATAAATGATTCCACTTATGGTACCTGTAAGAAATATCGGTAGGTGCCGTATGTGGAATATCTCAGGTGCCATTAACTCAGGTGCCGTATAAGCTGGTGCCCAATGTGGAATACGTCGAAACTAATTATGTATAATATGTAATTTATTTACAAAAAAGTATTTAAGTATCAGTCATGTAGTTCCCGTCACATAAGCTATCCTTAGTTTGGGGCTAGATGATGCTGTGTGATATGAATATGTATTATTATAAAAATTTACTCAAAAAATGCTACTTGCTATAAAACAAGTAGCATTTTTTTTTTAGGTTTAATCTAGGTTCAGAGATTCCTAGTGTATGATCAGAATTATGTATGTCACTATCGGGAGTATATGTTTTTATGGTTTATTTATCAGATGCCATTAGTTAATTTATTTACATAAATAAATCTTAGTAATCTGGTTTTATCTTGGTATCTGAATAAGGTATTTACTATCTTGATGAGTAGAGTGGGAGAATCAAGACGATGAAAGGATTCAACGCTGGTTTATTCCAATGTAAATATTATACGTTAAAAGTCCCTACAGAAACCGCCTTAAACTCGCTCTTAGAATTTTAATGTATGCTTTACAATTTCAGCTTTGACTATTCAAAGCATTTTTAAGCTGGAGAATAGAGCTACCAAAAATCTGCATAGACGAAAAATTCACCTAAAATAATATTATCCGAGAAAATAATGTGGTATTTTATGCATGCACCTTTTATATTATAACCCACAATGCATTGTCATGTTACGAAATAAGTTTCAGTGAAAGTATCATTGCATTATTGTACTCGTAGGTAGAGAATTAGTGTTTATTGTGCACATAAAATAAAACTGTTTTATGATATGTACGATCTTTTTTTTTTTTCTTAGTACTTTTGTATGTTGTTCGTGTGTTGCAAGAATCTTGCTGGACGTATTTGATCCAAGAAGTGTGGGCTAACACTTAAAAAACCAAAGAATCGTATTCGACGTAGTCTTGAAAGAGTTGAGACGCAGAGTTGAAATTCTGTACCAAGTCAAGTTTTGATGACAATGTTATGGCGATCAGTATTGGCAATCTCATGATGGACACGGCCGATGAAACACGTAACTCCTGGGTGAATAATTTGTAGGCTAACCGCATTTCGGCACCTTTTAATTAGCTAGTATTTAAGAAAATCTGCATAAAATTTATCAACTAGGAAAAAGTGGCACGGTTTAAAAAAAGTCCTTATGACTTCTGACAAATTTAAGTGGGTGTAATGGTTCTGAAATAACAAATCAAAGTAAGTTTTACACTTTTAAAAGAGAACTCTACGAAAATGCTCTATCAAGTAATGAACAAAGTAACTAATTTCTGTTGGAAACATACACAATAACAATATTCAGTAACAGCCAAGGTTCCGTTGAACTGACGTTACGTTTCAAAGTTTCAACTGTTTCGAGCGCTACTTGAAACTTTCAAAACGCTCTTATATATATTGAATACTACATTTGCTGATGAAACTCTTCAATTTAGTTAGTAAGGTTTTCCTTTTAAGTAATACTTATAATATTTAACGTGGAGCTTAGAGTTGAGTACGAATACAGCTTATTTCATTTGATATACGTACACTCAGCAGTCTACAACAAACTTTTTGTTTCTTAGATAGATAGATAGCCATTTATTTAAACCACCACAAATTAAAAAATACATAAATTTTAAGGTTGATTTAAGATAAAAAATAACATAGTCTACCACTCTTACGTTACTATTAAAATTCTTAAATACTCTTATTACAAAGTAGGTACGCTCTTTTAGTGAATTGGCCTTCAGCCCAGCATGTGCTACCACATAGTGCTGTGGTGTTTAAACTTGTGTTCTTCACTTTTCTTGTAAAATAGACAGACGCTAGTGGCTGCCTCAAAGACAAAGCAGGCAATGATGTCGATAGGTATACCGGCATCGGTGATGTGTTTTTAAAGCGGTGATGTGTCTGATCACCGATCTAAGAAAAAACTGATGAACAAGATCCAAAATAAAATCCTAAGCTTTGCAATACAAACAATATTGCAAATAGCTTACTGACTCGATCCTACTATATCTTCACATAAATGCTAAAGCTCTATAAAAGTTTCGTGAATTCTCAAGTTGTGAAGCAAATCGAAATAAATATTGGTATTTGCAGTACAGTAGATCGAAAAGTTGCTAGGAAACTTTAAAATGCAGATGAATATAGAAAAAAAAGAATGAAAAATGAGGTCACGTTCGGTCACCTACTTTTTAAATAGAGTCGAGAGCTTATGAACTTTATGGCACTAAAGATTTGGCTCCTTATGTGATACCACAGAGATTCAAAAAGTCATTAGCTCTGAGAAATTCAGCTAAAGAGTTCGTAGCACGACTGCGCATTACATCGCGATCACCTTAGTGTATTTAGACTATATTTTGTAAAAATATTAGAAACCTATGTGAACGCAATTGCAAGAAAGGAACTTTTTTGAAAAGTAAAAATAGTGTCGTATTTAGAAAGAAAGAAAGAAAGAAAGTTATTTATTTGACAACAACAAAGCACAGAAAGGACAGGTACACACAGAGAAAATAGATAAATAGACACAATAAATACCTAAGATTTTAACAAAAACATAGTGACAAAGAGAAGATTTTTGTGCTAATTAGTCCTATCAGTTCAGCTCAGCTTATTTGTTAACATTTACATTGATTCGAAGACGACGATTTAAAATGAATGATAAAAAAACAACGTGAGGAAACCGGCATGCCCTAGGACCGAAAACTCGAAGGCACGTACCATCAGTTATTGTTCCAACGAGAGGTGATGAGCTTGCAACCCATCGCCTCCTGTGTCAAATGTAATGTTTGAACGTGCCTCTGACTGCCCACCTACTCGGTCCCAATTTTTTTACGTACCTAAGTTATCTACCATCAGCTTTTGCTATAAGGCCACCAGGGACCCGAACGATGAAATAAATTTTACACCGCAACTGTACCTACATATGTGTATACACAATTTTCTGCAAACTTAAGACATCGTTACCTCACAGAAACTTTTGCTTAAAAGGGAATCCCGGGCAAAATAGAGATGTTTACAACTGCAGATTGCAGGTTTCTGGAAATAGCAGTAGCAGATTTAAAGTTCAACAATAAATTTTGCTATCGCGCTTGGATTTCCATTTTAAATAACAATTTCTGTCGCACTGGTTCCAGTGTTGATTCTTACGCAAATAATGAAACTACTGCGAGTGAACGTGTGACTAATCTCCAGTCAGATTTAAACCTTTAATTCGCAAAACCAAATCAATACCTATGTTACAGAGCCATGGAAGAGGTATATCTACGTCAAAGTTTAAAGCGTGATTCGTGAAACAAAGCCAACCAATTAACCCGTCAGGCTCGTTTCCTTGGACGAAAGCCAGACTGAACTGCTGACACTAAACGCTAGCTCTCGTTAGATTTTATGGAACAAGTAAGAAAAAGATGAGCAGCGGTCAACGTTAGTGCTCGCCGCACCTCAAGAGGTCTTTATTTATCATTTGGCAACAATCGCCATGAATTGAATGACGGTGAGTCCGAATTTATTGGGTAATTTTGCTAGGCCAGTAACCTATAGCCGGGTGAAGAGTTAGTGTGTTGAAAGCATGCAGTGTGCCCTGCAGAGGCTTATTTTATATGAATATGAGCACTGCTCAACTTCTCGCTTGTATTCCACGAAACAGAAAATACCACTTACAGGCAATACCAGCCTAACAACAAAAAACAGCACATTCAGCTATGAATCCGTCGAAAACCACAGCGCTTTGTTGATAAACTCTGCAATCTCGGCCGCTCTAGCCATTTGCTCTGTGTAATAACCTACAATTTTTCGCCAGAAACTAGGTCGGGTCTGCAACCATTCAGGCGTATTAATCAAGTCGGCAACTGAATGGAGGACAGAATAGGGTTGCTTCCAGGTTGGGCCTTGAGAAAGTTGGAGCTAATTGAGTGTTGCCAATACAATGGAGTTACTTGACAGTAATAACATTGGCACTGAGGTTGATCACAAAGGAAATGTTTTGCAAAAGGTTGCAACATTGGTTATTTGAAATGCAAGCTCTTTTCATTTATTCTTCTGCACAACTTGCATAAGTTATGCGCCAATGCGCCGTTTTAGACTCTCAACCAATTTCATATTTCTTTAGTATGGAGTTATTTTCCACTCGATCCACGGTCATTTCAAATGAGTCAACTAGCTATCAAAATTCAACAAATCTGGAAACAGACTAGTCAATGATTAACTATACCCACGTGCCACCAACGATAGGAAAACACATTAACATAAACATAGTACAATTAATAACCGCATTGGCGCCAACGAGCATGGAACACCAGTAATTTGAATCCTGAGTCGCGCAAACGTCAGATCTACGCTTCAGGACGTTCGACAGGTGACAGTTAGCACTAAAACCGTAAGAAGAAATAGAGAAGCTGGAATAAAGACGTACTTGCCAGCTAGAAGACCCTTACTTACCACAGATCATCGAGTAGCTTGGGCTAACTTTGCTAAGTATTCTATGAGCAACTTATAAGCACCTACCAACCACATCAAGTTTCAGGACCTCGGGCAAATGGGTCATCCTGGCGAAAGATCTTAATTTTTTATGGAGGACATAATGGGTGACCCCGTCATGATCACATCGGAAGGATGCCTATCCTATCTCCATAGCCCAATACTACAGATCAAGCCACCTGACAACCCTGAATGCCCGCCTACCCCACAAACGACAATAGGGGGATGTTGCGCTCCATTTGACAAATAAACTGCACTCGTATACTTAAAAGTGCTTCTCGGTTTACTCTGAACTTTGAAATATCTCCTCTAATGATACGCTTTGTATTCAAGTTCGTTCGTTATTTCCTTTTCACCTTATTTTTTAAATGAGCGAGCAATAGAACTTCCTTTTATTTTATCTGTAACCACCAACAATTTTGAGAACGGCTTAAATTATTTTGATGAATTTACAGAATTGGGTTTTGGGGGAAAACTATTTAGCAAAGTCCCATAGCTGACAATATCACAGAGCACAAGGACATATTTTTAAAGGGTTTCCAAGAAGTCGTACAGCAGGCTCTTTGGCCAAGAACATATTGTTTTCGCGAGTTGTTTCAAAAGCGTGGCCATCCATCACCCGAGCAAAGCTCGATCTTCTACTGGATCTTAATTTAACACAAACAAACATTTTATGTTGTTGGTGATCACAATAACACCTCAACTTGGACACTAACCTTACGCAGGATGACCAAGAAAGAGCCTGTGGCGCGACGAATAAACGTTGTATAATCATTTACATTTCATAAATTATACATACCTAAACTCAAGCTAGAGATGTATAAGAGAAATGCTTATGTTTATGCAATAAAAGTGTATAATAAATTGTCAAATTCATTCAAAGATTTATCATACAATTTGTTTAAAAATAAGCTGACGAAATAGTGAGGGGACCAATGCTTCTATGATATTAATGAATTTATAAACCACAAACTAGGCAACAATGATATTATGACCAATAACTAAGAGTGTTTTTTTATTAGATTAAAGTTGTTTATGGTAGGTAGGTAATAGTTATTAACATTTTTTAATTCAAACTTTAGGGGCATAAGTTTTAAAATTTTATAATTATTCTTGTATAAATTGATTCTCAAATTGACATTTGCACACCATTTGGATGATAGAATATATAAGGGCCTATATAAATTGTAACATGTATTAGCTGACCTATATTCATGCAAATATATATTCTGATTTCTGATTTCATCATTCAAAAACTTTTCTTCCCAACTTTGTATAAAGATTTCCTATAACTCGTAATGCTGATGCTATGCTACCGTTATTTAATATACAACACTTGAATGATTCAATAAGACACTTCCCAACAGGAAAATCAGGAAGAAATGTGCAATGCTGAACGAGAAAAGTAACTATGTAATAAATTCGGCTATGTGCGAGTTCGATTTGCGCATTGAGGGTAGCGTTGTCTTAGGAAATTATGAAATAGACAAGTTATGCAGAATGGTAAAATAAATAAAATGTTTTTTTAACTTTCTTCATAGAAATTTGTTTTTTTATCTCAAAAATATTTAATATCAGGAAAATAGTCAATAATTATTCAGATAATTTGTTCATTATATACTTAAACACTAATTGTTAGCTTTGATCTTTATTAGCTTATTAGTAAGTATAATTTACCTTGTCATGGCGCTGCTACCGAGCTTGAGGCTATGATTAATATTAATTAAATATTTGAGTACAGTTATGGTGATAATCAAATAAAAAGTTAATATATATATTATTTAATTACTAAAATAGAAGAATAAGTAAAAAAACATCGTTTTGAAGAACTCCACATGCCACATAGCTAGGCTGCGGGCAGACAAGCGCCAAAGATTAAGACAAAGACAAGATAAGGGTTTCATTTTACCTTTTGAGGTAGCGAAACCCTAAAACCAAACTTGGCCGGACCGTCGGACTCCGGATTAAAATCTTTACATTGAAGCAGCTTCTTTTCTCAGAGTTTGCTCAAGGTAAAATAAAAAACACTTTGTCTATTTTGTTGCTCACACTAAATTAACTTTTTCATAGAAAAAAAATATGTTTATTTTTACCATAGACAGATTTTAAACCGAATGCTCAGAAGGAATGTAATGTTTTTCTGGCAACAAAACTCGGGTAAAGAATGTAATATATCTCACATAATATGGCTGTTGATGAAAATGATGATCACTGTCACACATGTACTCTTAAATAAATCGACATCGATATAAAAAAAGGTCTTGATGAGACCATTTAAATGAGAAAACGAAGGTTCAATCTGGCTTTACAACTTTGTCTTGTCGTTAGTTTATTTCAGAGAATGGGGCAACATAATTGACACCATAGCCGCAGTCATTAGTTGCAGAGCAACTAATGACTGCTCTGCAGTCGCCAATGATTTTAAAGATTAATTTGTCATGGAACTGGTTGTGAAGCCTTGGAGCCGTTCCGCCATTGTTTGGAAAACCAGCTCGTGTATCTCTGAGCGAATATTCATAACAAATGTACCTACAATGGATTTAAGTTAAAACTATAGCGCTCCACATCTTCTGGTTAAAGAAATTTCATCAAAAAAGTTAATTTTTGAAAATTGTTTAAGCTACCGACGTATTTTTCATCGTCTGTTGCAGCGCCCTCTAGTGACTTGTGACGATATAACCTCAGTTTTTCCCCAATACTGCAATAGGATCTCCTTTCATCCGCTATTAGGAGCCAATTCTTTGAATAAACGTCCAGCTTGTCTCCACCATCTCCTTAGACATTCCACTTGGCCATTGTCATATTTGGGACCCATTCTGTCATCATTCAATATCCGATATAGCACAGGTATTTTATTTGGTCTAAGCTGCTCTTTTTGGTATCGTGTTTGACCGCGTATTATCAAGTTCCTAGTTAGCTCCGTGTGTATCACGCCGAGGTACCATAACTCGTTGGCAAACAGCGAGATGGGACTTTCAATTGTTGGTGAATGAAGTTTGCAAGTTTCTAAGGTACGAAGTACACTTTTCATGTAAAATTATAGAGTAGTTCCCGCGAAAACACAATGCAATATTCGAACTAACTGCAAGTAAAGGTCCAATCTAAACTCTTGCTAAGCTCAGGGTGAGTTGCAAATGTAATAACCTAGGCATAATCCAAGGCTTAACGCCTTAGCTTTATAGCTTTATAGTTCTTATGAACAGGAAGAAAATTGCAATACCGTTCAAAGTTTCAGTCACTTCTCAGTTGAAAGTTAGCTCAAACGGAGTTTAATTAAACTTAGCAAAAGGTACGCAAACCGCCAGTTATATTTCTGTGATAAATTAGTATGGTAATATAACTTTTTAATTGGCTCTTTTGAGCTTTTGCGTAGTTTAGGACGAATATTTACGCATTGGTAACATTTTTGTTTCTGACAAGGTGTTCTGCACTTCTAGTTGAAGAAGCATAATCATCCTAAAACTTCATCAAATACTACTTACTAAGCTATTATAAATTCAATTTCTTAGCACAACGCTCATAAATAAGTATTCTTACTACTCGAAAGGTTAGGCGTTTTAAGTACTTATCACTAATGAACACAATTACATAAATGATATATGAACTTCCTATGTCGCATTAAAGTCATTCTACATTGTAAGTTACTCCTAACTAATGAAAAACACTGTCAATTTACAAAAGGTAAATTCCTAAGATGTTGTTTTCAAAACATCATCTTTTCGCCTACCTTTTCATACATATACCTACAAAAAATATTTTTATTCATTATAAAAATACTTACAATAGGTAAATTATAAGATGTTGTTTTCAAAACATCATCTTTCGCCTACCTTTTCGTACGAGTACATATACCTACAAAAAGTATTCTTTTCATTACTACATTCATAATAGTCCACTGGGGTTTGGTAAATGAAACTAAAAACTCACTGTTTTCAATTCACCTATACACGAAACGGCCACGAACTTCACACACTTTTCATGAAAACAATGTCCTAATATCCCTGGTTTTGATTACTATCTAACTTACCCGTGTTCAGGCTTCTGACAGAACCACGACCTGGTCAGCTTGGCTGCCTCTAGAAGCACTCCACCGAGGTCACCGATCCTCATTCCCGAGCACGAGCAACAACCATCCTCCCCTTCGCCCACTAGGACTAGGCGTGACTCTGACTTCGCCACTTTGAACCGACTGCCAAATCACTTTTCCGGAACCAGCTTATACAGCTGTGGTTTTATCCAAATCACTGCGATATACGGCTCCTTTGTCTGTATCACTGTCACTTGCTGTTCTAATAACTTATAAGTCGTTTTTATTATATTCGATTTCGTTTAAATCACTGTTTATAGCTTAAAATTCACTTTCAATATCACGGTAAATTTTTTCACTATCATCAATAATGTCTGACGGTTATGGTATATTACTGTTGACTTGGCTGGCAGATCTAATAAAAACAACAATACTGTAATAAAAAACACAATTACCTCTGTCAACACGACCGGGCAATTACTTGGTATTGCAAACGATAACTGTTGTGGTTAACGAGAGTCGATAAATGACTAATACCTGAGACCATTAGTGGTAAGCACCAATTTTAATATCGAGAGCAATATTATGAACATGACAAGAGAGCCTGATGAGAAAGTCGACAATAATATATTATTTGTCGATAAGATACACATATACTGTAAATTCTATAGAACATTAGTTAATGTTCTAAGGGATTGTCCTTTATAACAGCAGTACTGACACTGACTAATATAAACTTATTATTTCGAAACAATTGATCACCATAAGGAAATAAACAGTACAGGAAACAAATGAGGGAAATTATCACACGAAAATACGACACGACGACTATAAATAACAATTCAGACGCTTCTGATATAAATAAACCATTTTAAAGTGAGAGATGTGAATCTAGAATCAATAGATAAGATGAGTCATGTAGAGATAATAAATTCAAGATATCGATACTGGAGATAATGTAACTGGATCATTAGATACAGAATGAGAACACATTTGATACATAAAAGAGAGATCAGTCATACTATCAATTCGTTGGCATGACTGACCAACTTTATTAGAGAACATTTGTTACGCTTCAACCGTCTCATCTTAGAAAAGACATTAAGTAAAACGCGTACTAACATAAAGAAACAGAATGAACGATTAGTACAGATATGAACAACCATCTGAAATGAACAAGAACTCACATTTGAAGTCATAAAACGAAACGACTCCCGATTCAATCCAGAAACCTGCCTAATAATACATAAGGCACCTTAGTTATTTTCTCTCTTATCTATATCGCATTACCATCGCACACTCTGGATGATACTTAAATATTTAAATTGGCTAACGTAAACTGTATCGAAATTTTAGAATAGGCTTGCAAATTTTAAGGCCCGTATAACAAGTTTCGGCAGCAGGTACCGTAAATAGAATAACCAATACCTCAATAGGATAACTAAGGGTAAGGGTTGCCCGAGCCGGAGGTACAGATTTAGTCGTACATCAAGCGTTTACGACGATAGCCGGATCTAGCTGCCAAACAATTTCATAGGTTTTTTTAATATGCTATTGTTATTATTTAAATAAACAGCATTATTGTTTTTTGGTTGAACTAGAAAGAACAACTTAGCTATTATTCTGTACGAAGCTGGGTTTTTGTTACAAACACAGTATTTTTTTTTTACACCACCTAGGTGGCAAATAAGGTCCACCTGTTGGCCTATTGACGCTAGCAACACCAGAGGAATAAACGCGCGTTGCAGACCCTTATTTTTTTTTTAAACCGCCCTTTGCTGTTCGCAGCCCGGCTTGTTTCGCGTTGCTTTTTGGTTTCTGATAAGGCAGCACCGCTTTTACTGAGGCCGGTCGGATTAACTAGGTTTGCAAAGGTTTTCGAATTGCGGCGGCCAATTTTATTGCTTTAATATTATCATATATGTGGGGGCAGTCAAATGATGGGGAAAATTTAGTTTTAGGATTATCTACAACTACTTTACGTCAGCAGGGATATTATCTAAATTGATTTCGCCTTTATTGTTTTTACAAAGAAACTCTCCATAGAAGTGTTTCAATAATTTCTGCGTGATCTTGTCAAATACAATATAGCATTGTTTTAAGAGAGCTAAAATTACATTTCCGAAAACAAATATTATTTTTGCAGTTCGACGTCCTTCTGATTATATTAACACGCGTGTGTGCTCCGACAAAATTGTGTTTGTTCAACAATTCTGTCATAAAAGAGAGTGATGGAATTTTCAGACAAGACATATTGATTATGAGATCCTGCTATAGAAATGAAAGTTTGTTGTGGATAATCTTAGTATACACGCAACAAGCAAAGTTGGCTTCTTGAAAGTTGAACACTATGGAATAGTTTCTGAAGGCACAAGATCCTATATCGGTTAGTTGTGAGTTGACAGATGTAAATTAATACCCGTATAACATACAAGACGTACGTACACGTACGCTACGTACGTACACGTACGCTACGTACGCACAGTACGTACACTACCAGTGAAACTAAGTTTGTTATGAGCTTTTTATCACAAATATACATGTCATGAAAGGAATTGATTTTTTTTAACTTCCTTGTCAAAGTAAAAGGTTTTTCTAAAATGAATATAGTATCTTTATATCGTCCAGAAGTTTCGAGACTACTGTCTGTCAACAAATCAATGTTACTCAGCTATATTTTTGGGATGTAGGTGAATGGCGAGAAACGTAACGCAACCTACATAAAATCCACTATCATATCTCACACAGAGGTAGCATTTGATTGGTTTGTTTACAATGTTTTAAACGACATAAAACTATACATAATAAATTCGAAACGTTGTACCTCTTTCAAGTCGATTTAAAATGTGTGTTATATTTTTGGATTCGAGATAAGACAAGGATGTTGGTACGGTGCGAAGAGGAAAAGTAATTCAAATGAAATGTGAAATACAAGCTTATAGGCGTCTTCACAAAACATTGGCTATAATTTTGAACGCTAATTTACTTAGCTATTTAAGTTGTCGTCAATACACAATTTTAATTTTAGTGTACCATACACTAAAATTAAGAAACTATTAAATGAAGAACTGAATTATAAGCAAATTACATACTATGTTACGAATGAAAATATTATTACATATTATTATTACATAATATTTTGGCCAGATTATCGTCAAGGAAAACTAAATCGAAAGATAGACAATGAAATACTTAGCTTACGATGAAATAAACTGCGAAGGATATTGCGAAAGGAGAAGCGAAAACGTTATGATAGGAGACGACACTCCGATGATTGCGAATAAAGTGAAACGGCCCAATTAGAAGCGATGAAATCACAGACAACTGAGACAAACAATTGATGCTGTTAGCAAAATTACACAGTAAAAAGCTTTACCGATGGAATATTTTGATAATGAGTAAATAGAGTTATTATAGAGAACTGTGATTCTCATTTCTACAGACATTGTTGCAAAACGTATACGTTTTTATAAGTCAGTCAGGATTACTTGATCTCCCTCAGTTTCACTACTTACTTTAAAAAGTGAGTGAAATGCCGTCTGAAAGAGGACAGTGGGAGTAGAAAACATCTTATGGCAAGAAGATGATGATGTATTTGAGTATATCGTACTAACAAGTTATAGAGATATAACTTGTAAGTACGATATACTGTACGAATTGCTGAAGAATACATAAACTAGACTCATTTATTGCAATCAAAACATTAAACACAATTATTAAGTAATACTATTTTGCCTCTTGACTGTAGTAAATGCGTACACGACCTTACATCAAAATTAAACGTCGTTCCAAAAAGAAGTTGGAAAAGTGCAAGTGAAACGGGGAAGTGTCGCAAGGATGTCGTTACCACTTGCAAGGTCGGCAAGTAGTAACGCTGGTATTATGTCAACCGTCAGCTGGTAACTGTTGATATTGTTTATTGTCTCGCACAACTCGTTCTGTTCTCGATTGTCGATTGTGGGAAGTCAGGGTTGGTTTAATGGCAAGTGACACTTTAAACCTGACCATTGTAAAGCATATTCGGTCTAAAAGATGAATAGTTTGTCAAAAACATAATAGAACGAATGTTACTTAAAAACTGAAACAATGGCGAGGCAATGATTACAACACACTGGCCTTACTAAATCTTCGCAGATTAAAAAACACATCGCATTTACCAAGCCACGAAACTATAGATGAAAAAAAATATATTTTCAAAGATAAACTTTAAAATCAGCTTAGGTTAGCTTTAAAGGACATTTGATGTATGAATCTCCTTACCAATAAAGTAATATGCAAAAATATTGTTAGCGAGAAAGCTGCTCATGATATATTCATAGTCAATACAGAAGCTTTCTACATTAAATATTTACGCAGTAATTTGTTCGTACTCAATTACTAGCGACAACTTAGCACGGTAAACTAAAAGGTTGAGGTATGCAAAGGTTTGCTAACGGCCTTGGTAACCGATGAAGGCTTTGATGGCTAAGATGTCGACGAGAAGCGGATTGACATTATAGAAATTACTTATATAGACTAGAATATTAACCTTATCAACCGAACTCCCTATCATGGCCATGAACTTAATTTCACTAGAAACGGGATATTTGTTATCTTTGTTATACATCACTAGCTTATATCGGCTTTGCCCGCGTGGTACCCGGATAAAAAGTAAATGTGTTATTCTGATGTATAAGCTATATTACTGTTAAGTTTCATCAAAATACGTTCAGTAGATTTTGCGTGAAGGAGTAACAAACATCCATCCTCACAAACTTTCACGTTTATAATATTAGTAGGATTGTTATCTCCATATTAGTAGGACCATAATTTGAAAAAAAAAACAAAACAAACTGAAGAAATGGACTTTTAAATCATGATAATCCACAGTCTATAAAAGTTCACCAGTAATTTCAAGTTCCAAAGAAATAACTCTATTGTCTTTCTTAACCCAACTGGACTGAAGAGATCATATAATCATTTTGGATTCTTTGAATTATTCAAAGGACGACGAATGATTGTGGAAGTGTTAATGATTCTAAAATTAGTAAAGACACCGCGGATTTTAATAACACCAAAGTAATTTAAGAGGGCCGTATTGACAGACACTGTCATATATTTATGTACGAGTTAAACTAGCAAGTAACTCAAAGTCGATAGCTATCACTACGTCACAAAGATTGTTTAGAATTGTCCAATTTAGGATATTTATAGTGAATTTATGCCGATTTTTTACCACAAACCATATATATAACCAAGGTTATAACCAAGTAAAATGGCGATGTATTTAGGGTTGCCAACTGATTTCAGGGAGAGTAAATATGGAGTACAAATTAATAAAAGAGAGCGTCATTTATTATTTTTTTTAAAAATGAACAGTTTTTTGTTATTGCTGTATAAAACAATAATCTTAGATGTATTCCAGAAGCAAATTGTGTGCCATAAGGAAATGAATACCGCCTTCAGTCTACAACTCAAACAAATAAAAACTAAACGTAATCAAGCCGATACTGGCCACAGTGGAGATGTCGCTGCCTCACACAATCCACTTTATACCAATAACCAACTTAATTCTACGAGCGATAAAATTTCAAATCCGACAGAGAGTACCAGTGAAGCAAACAGGAGGGATTCTGAACTCTACATAGGTTATGATAAAACTTGAAGTTGTATGGAAGTTAATGGTAATACAAAATTGTTATAAACTTGGATTGTAATGAATGGTTTTGAATCTGAACGATAATAATATGGAACTTTCGAAAACCATATGTTCACAGATTTGTGGGTGTCATGTATAATATTGAAGGGCATTTATTAGTATGTTTGTCATGCTATCGAGTAGCTTAAGTAATGTTTATTACGTAAATTGCTCAATACGTAAACAACATTTTTTATTCCACTTCGTATTATAGGTTTTGGGGATAAATAGTTGATAAGAAAATAAATGGTGTTACGAAAATTTTATATCAATCTTAATTATATAGAACTGATTTTTGCAAATTGTATAATCCCTGACTTGTGTTACATCGTTTATCGCACCACCCCCTAGTGACTTGTAGAAATAATAATCATTAAAGACATAAAAATCTAAAAAAAAACGCATTACCAAATCTCTTTTTTTTGGTCATGCGTTTTTTTTTTAGATTTTGTTTTTCTCTTACGGGAAATGCATAGGTAGGTATGCGAGCTCCTGTCTTCGCGTATAAAAACTAAACGAAGACGAAGTTGAGGGGCGTTCGACAAATAAAAATGTACTTCGACGTTTCTGCTCTGAATCAATTATTTAGAAAATAACCGTATCCAAACTATCCGATATCTTTGAACGTAACAACATTGAAACTGATAGGGGTCGAAACGAACCCCATGAAATGAGCTATCTAATACTAAAAACGATGTCAAAATATCTTATTACAGTGCATGCCATTTGATGCTCAAAGGTAAACATCTTACGGTATGATATTGCCCGTGCGAGAGTGCGGTGTTTGTACAGATTGTTGAACGGTAGATGTCTCAAAGTCAATATGTAGGAGGTAGGTATTAGCTAATGGCACCGATTCTCTAGATAGATAGATAGATAAATTATTTATTGTTCATAACATCAATTTACGGTACAAGCACAGAAACATAATGAAAGAACAAAAAATAAAGAAAAGAAATGCACAACGGGCAGCCATATCGCAGAAAGCGATTTCTTGGAGCCCCTCTAGTGACTGGTGGCGACCAAACATACAACCATCATTGAAGTCATATAAATCGATTCCAAAAAACCGTATTACAATCCGATAAGCCGGAGATAAAAAATAAACAGACAAATAAACAACCTTTACGGCGAAAGCGTATAGGGGCTCCTTACGTCGCGGGCACAAAAGATGTGGGCATTTGCTAAATAATGGACGTATCTCTGACTAGCCTCACTGATCTACATACTGAGTATGGACTAGCCAATGTCTATAATGGGGACTACAGACACGAGTATGTTTTATTTATGTGAAGTTCTTCGCATTTTTATGATGCATATCGTTATTTATAAAAGGGCTATTCAAGCAAATAAATATATTTATGCTGATTAGCGAAAGCAGTTATCTTAACAGGTATGAATTAATTTTATCTAATTGATATTTTAATGTTTTCAATGCTCTATCACCAATTCCATAAATCACTTATGATAATATATGATGTAAATAACCGTTTATGAAAGATAATGTTCAGTGTTATCAAGCACATAAATAAACCCTCCGAGTATGAAAAAATAGTAACGTTTTCGCATCATTATAAAGAAAACTGGATCGAATCTACCTTTTTTTTATTTAAGTTTATTATTTATCTTTACGGTACGTGCAATCAGGTATAATGTCCCACCTAGGTGTCTAGATAAATACTGCTTTCTGCTGGCGTTAACGCCTGCGGAAAGATTGAATTGTATGGAAATGACATTAGCTGTGGAAATGTCATGTGACTACTGCCAAGATTTTCCTTGACAAATTTGCGTTAGGATGGAACGAAAACTAAGCGTGAGGTATTTGGCTAGTTCCCCCTGATTATAAAATTTCCAAGTAATCACACAGCAAGAAACAGGAAATAATAATAATTCTTCGCTGTCCGACAATGAACTCCACCAACAGCGACTCCCCTATCTCGGGTGTCCGATCAAGGGAGAAATCGGACAGCCAACACGCACCAAAGGAAACTGACGCTCATCGGCGTCCTGCCTGACTCATCACATCAGCCTATACTGCTGGACATAGGCCTCCTCCAAAAAATCCATGACACATGGTCCTGGCAAACCTCCAGCCACAGACTTCCCACAACTTTTAAGATGTCATCGTTCCATCGGTGATTAAAAACACAACACGAAACTACAAGGAAACATCGTCATTATGTAAAATAAAAATTCCTTGTTGAAGATGCTTCCAACTTTTTTGAGGTCATCATCTATCTATGTTAGGAACTAGCTATGATATTTCAGATCATCAGTTTATTTATCTATGGTTACCACAATGTTCGCATCACACGAGCCTAAGGTCGTAAACACATGAAAGCGGCAATTAGAGCGAAGCGAGCGTATGGCACGTTTAGCGAGCACGCGATACGACATGCTCGATTAGACGAAAGACACACGACTGGAAATGCTACCTAAACATCCTAAGCAAAGAATATGTTGACTAACAAGCCCCTTATGTATCGAGAACTCTTTCGTACGGAAAAAAATGTGCCCTAAGTACACGTAAAAAGTGGTGGAGCGAAGTGAGACCTCGATAAGACATGCTCGACTAGCCTGAAGACTATTTAAATTAAATAAATAAATAATGCTGGACATATTCACACAGCATCATCTAGCCCCAAAGTAAGCAGAGCTTGTGTTATGGGAACTACATGATTGATATACTACTTATATACATTTTTTTTTTGTAAATACATACATATTATACATAGAAAACACCCAGACCCGAGACAAATATTTGCTGAAACAAACATTTGTCCCGCGACGGGAATCGAACCCGCAACCTTCTGCGTCTCAGACGGGCCTTCGCCCACTGCGCCACAGAGGTTGTCATTTGTTATTTGATATGTCAGTCTACTGTAAACGAGATGAGATGATTATATATATATACTAGCTTCTGCCCACGCTTCACCCGCGTGGTACACGGATAAAAAGTGGCTTATGTGTTATTCTGATGTCACAAAGGACAAATTATCTTGCCTTCTTACTTACTCTATTACCTGACCAGCCCCCTAATCTATCTATTTATCTTATCAAGCTGAGACAGGGACCATATGACCCCACGCAACACAAAATGACGTACTTAGTTTGTCTGTTCATTTCGCTTTGTTATTCAAGCGTAAGCTAAGTATCTGTTTTGTGTTTTTTGGGGATATAAATAGAATTATTTCTTTCTTTCTTTTTCTTATTTCTTATCATCCTACATTCACCCACTCACTACTAGGTATAGGCCCCCACTCTAGCACGCCACTCTTTCCAGTTCCGCACCAATCGAACCCAGTATGTTCAGCCCTCTAATAACACTAAAGCAATGGGAATAAGGCTATAGTACGATTTTTGCCAGGCTTAGCTTTGTTCAAAACTTCTAAAATTAAAAAGCGAGAGAGCGTAAGTAAGTGTGTTGTGTTTGAATAAGAAATGTTTTTTTTTTATGAGTTCTAGGACATAGTTAAGTTTGTCAAAATTAGTTGTTTGCTAGTTTGATTAGGAAGTAAGTTGAGTGATAGTCAAATAAATACAGCGAATCAAACCGTAACAACAAACACGCTCACGTGCACATGCTCTTTCTCTTACCGATCTTTGAAAATACAAAGTAGGGGGTTAGTCCGAGGTAATCAAACCGTGAAACGAGTAATAACCAAGAAAAACAAAAAGTAACATTCACTACAAATCTCCGATATAATACGAGAAGGTAAAAAAATACCAACAAAAAATGTATGAATTCCGGCCTTCAGAAGCCAATTGAAATAGAAACATCTAGAAAGGACTCGGGTGATTTTTGAAGGTATATTCCCGAAGGTATAGCCCTAAAAGAGAGCTCATTCATACTGCTTCTTTATTGGAAACACCGTAATCCACTTTATTGAAATTGCTCTGCAATATAAATCTGCAATCCAATTTTGGTGAGAAAATGTTTTACCTCTCTTCAGAGATATTTCTTTACATCACAAATTAGATATCATTTTGGCAGCTAATTAGTTTTTTTTCTAAATAAATACTGGAGTGATATTTTGCTAATCTGTGAATTCTATACCTTTACCAAGTTTATTTTTTCAAAATTTGAAAAATCTGTATTTCCATTAACTATAGCAGCGCCCGATTAGTAACTTGTAGCGATAAAACTCATCTAAGATCGGTTTTATGTTTTAAAACAGATTGCATGAAACTTCATTACATATACATTTCAAATACATATACAAGCTCCTATCGCGGGTATAAAAGTGCGTGCACTATATGCTGCTTGTACGCCAAAGAAAAAAAAAAAATAGTGTTGGAAATTTTCACACAGCATCATCTAGCTCCAAAGAAAGCAGAGCTTGTGTTATGAGAACTACATGACTGATATACTACTTATATACATTTGTTAATACATACATATTATACATAGAAAACACGTCTCAGGCGGACATTCGCCCACTGCACCAAAGAGGTTGTCAAAAATCCTAAAAATCCAAGAAAAAAAACAGCGAGTACTTACTACTCACCTCTAGATCGGCGCACGCACAAAGAAAACGTGCCCAATAATTATTGCTTATATGGCGGTCAGATATTATGGCATCGTAGTTTAAGTGCCTGTTGATATCACGCATACATATGATTGGGATCGCTCGTTTGTCCAGTCACTGGTTGATTTTTGTTCAACTCTGCTTTCAATCACTGCAGTGTACAGGATCAAAGTGCCTTATCATCACCATTATTGACCACTGTTGGATATCAGCCTCGTTCACTGTCACCAACGATCACGATCACCCGTGACCCGTGAAGAGTAATAGGTTAGGATGATATGGGCATGTCATGAGGAGGGAAGAATGCCACATTACGAGAAGAATGTTAAATATGAATGCGGATGGAAATAAAAGCAGAGGTAGGCCAAAGATGGATGGATTGTGTGAAGAATGACATGATTAAGAAAGGAGTGAGTACTGATATGACGGCTGATAGAGGAGAGTGGAAGAAGAAAACATGTTGTGTCTACTCCACGTAATGTGGGATAAGGACAAGAACATGATGATATTGTGGCAAAAAAGTATACGGCTCCAACTGTCAGTAAGCGGTTCTCGTAATCTATGGACGTTTGCAGCACCAGAGTATCGCTCGCGCGTTGTCGATCTTGAGACATAATTGTGAAGTCTCAGGTTCCTGTAATTTCCCATACCTTTCAAACCGGACAGAGCAATGCGAGTATTACTGCTTGTCGGCAGAAATAGGTATGGCGATAGTACTTCCCACGAACGAGGTCACATGGAGCTCCACTACTGACAACTTACAGCTTTACCTATAGCAAGCCCGATAGCACCCACTGAATAATACCTCTTCTCTAATACTTTTCTCCGGCCCTGTGCAACCCTCACCCATGCATGGTCCGGCCACGCTGACGATGTCATCTGATCACCGAGCTGGTGGTTGTCTCGCATCTAACGTCCACCAATCCATCACTGACCCCCTTCATTTAAAATTACATTCACATCTACTCGTAACTAAACATTGTCAGACCAGTCCAATCTCAATCAAAACAACTAATCAATGAGACATATTCTATTGAATCATCCGACCTCATCGAAAACGGCTTGACCGACTGTAAATTAATCAGTTATGACAATGCTTGACCATTGGGTATCGCCGTGTGGCAATAGTACCGAGCTGAATTATAAATTGAATTTGATTTAAACTAAAATATGAAATTTTATTCCAAAAACTATCGTGAACTTGACTATTCATATTGTAAAAACGGGTATTTTCACGTACTGCACTATCGTTGAAGGCACCGACTAAGTTTCGACTCATTCCGAGAGTCTTCATCAGGGTGAGTGGTCGCGACTTTCTCCTTCCGCGTCGCGCCGTGCACTACCTGCAAGCTAGTTATGTGGTTATTATATTCACGTAGGACACGTTTCCGTTGTGAAATGAACCTTAACTTTCAATATTTAGTTGTATTTTGTTATACACATCTGCGTGATTGAACTAACGTTGCAGCGCCCTTACAGGGCTCATGTACCTACCTTCTTATTTAATATATTACTTGAGACCTATACAAACTATGTTATGTGCATAAAAGCATAAAATAAGTAAGGAATGGAAACAATGAAAGCAGGACAGGCTGGAAGTTTATATGTACTTACTCGTAATTAAAATAATCAGCATTGATAACAGTAAAATAATACTGTTATCAATGGATAACCGGTTTACCACTACGTATGTAAATTAGGTGTGTTTATAACAAGCGGTTTTAACCAAATTCTTATCAAAATTTTGAAGCAAAATTGCGTTATCCTACTTTAATCCTACTAATATTATAAACGTGAAAGTTTTTTGAGTATGGATGTTTGTTACTCTTTCACGCAAAAACTACTGAACAGATTTTGATGAAACTTAGCAGTACTATAGCTTATACATCAGAATAACACATAGGCTACTTTTTATCCGGGTACCACGCGGGCGAAGACGTGGGAAGAAGCTAGTTAATATTATAAAGGCAAAAGTTTGTGAGGATGGATGTTTGTTACTCTTTCACGCAAAAACTACTGAACAGATTTTGATGAAACTTAGCAGTACTATAGCTTATACATCAGAATAACACATAGGCCATTTTATCCGGGTACCACGCGGGCGAAGACGTGGGAAGAAGCTAGTTAATATTATAAACGCGAAAGTTTGTGAGGATGGATGTTTGTTACTCTTTCACGCAAAAACTACTGAACAGATTTTGATGAAACTTTACAGTAATATAGCTTATACATCAGAATAACATATAGGCTACTTTTTATGCGGGTACCATGCGGGCGAAGCCGTGGGCAGATGCTAGCATATAATAACTATGATAATTTCGATGGTTATGTAAGCTAGCACTTGATATCCAATGAATAATTCAGTAAACAAACGAAAGTGCCAGATGGCGTGGGCTTTAACAAAAGCGTTATCAAAGAAATCTTATTCAAATGAAACATCTCATTGAGGTGAATAATAGCGCGAACGATTTCATAAAATTTCAGTGAGATCCGAAAGAATCCAGAATATTATACAAAGATCTAGATAAGAATCCATTACTTGGTACATGAATTGAATTTATGGTAGAATATTTACGGTAAAAGTTTAAGCTCTTGAACTATTATTCCACCTAAACCCCGATGAATTAATGATTATTGTCGCAAAAAGTTAATGGAGGAACCAATGGATTTCTCCAATCGAAAGTGTAAAGAAAAGGGATTCGTTGTGCATTCGGCAGATTAACTCTCGCAACTCAACGTGACCTGATTCCCAGTAAATCTGAGATAAGAAGATAAATAATAGTGTAAACATTACATAAGAAAAGGGCCTTTCACACGTTATCGTTTCACACTTGACACTAGAACAAGTAACAAATGCTGTTACCCCGTGTGAAATTAATATTGTAGACGAAACACAACATGACGCTATACAATTTGGGAATATTGCAACCTAACGGTCAATTTTACGTTCTGCAAAAAAAGTATGCCTTGCTTATAAAGTTTTTAAACAGTTAGTTAATCAGTGGTTGTTTTCTTTTGTTGAATTTAAAATGGCAGATCAGAAAAAGACATTGCAGTGTTCAGTTAATCTTAATAAGTAAGGTCATTTGTTAGTATTTAAATAAGCGGCGATTTTATTTTACTACCAAATTCTATGCTCACTAAAGCGATGATGATAAAAACTAAACAAAAAAATATTTTATCGGTCCAACAAGTGGTATCATGCGGAATGCTAACTAATAATTATGCAAACATTTCTAAACATCTCAGCTTATGCATAAAACCATTATCTGGTCGAGCAATAAAAAATATACAAAAAAATATATACCGTGAGATCTGAATATGGCACGTCCATACTCTCCTCACGGCTAAGCAGAAAATAGAAGCCTATTGACCCGAATGGTGCACGATCGATATCACAATTATGAAACCAATGAGAATGTCTTGACGGTTCAAAATTATTAAGTTAAAAAAGTTAAAATGTATAAAGTTTTGAGCAACGTAAGGTGTAATGATGATGGGCAACACATGCGATGAAGTAAACTTACTGAAACAGAATGAGTTAGAGTCATTACCGTTAGGGACTCCGAATAAAATGGACTGCCGGTCCCTGGAATTACTTTTAAAATTAATATTAATTTCATTCATATAGTTGTACAAACATACAACGTTGTTTAAAATAATACAAATGCTGACTACAGGTGCTTTAACCGAACATGAACCAAATTAACATTATATTATCATCATCTCAGCCCGGAATTACAAACCGATGTGTATAGGCCTCCCCGCTGTCCTGTGCGTCTCTCGTCCAAGCGACTGTTATGATGTCGTTAACCTATCTCGCTTTCGGATGTCGAGGATTTTCCCAGCCCGACTTCGGCCATCGGTCAAGACTATACTCCACCGGCTACACCACGTCTGAACAACAAGTATCCTAACCAACTCCATTTGAGATTTATTGTTCTGTCACCAAAGTCGTAGAATTTTGTCCGACGACGACGGATATTGCGAACTCGGTCAAAAGTTTGATTCCGAGCATGGCTCGCTCGATGGCTCTTTGTGCAACTCGTACTCGGTATGTCATAGTTGGCAGGACGCACTGGTTGTAAAGACGCATCTTCAGGCACTTTGGAATCTTTTGGACAGGAAGATATCTCCAAGCTTGCTGAATGCTACCCATCCAAACTGAATTCTCCTGGAGATTTTTTTTTGATCGATAATGCAAAGTCTGTCGCTTCGAATCTTAATTGCTGGAATCGAGATGCTAGAGCAGCTTCTCGATAAGTATACAAATTATACAAATTAACATGTAGTAGGTACATATTTGTCACCAACAAAATAACTTCCATATGTGATACTTTTTTATGACATCAATACAGTAAGTTACAGCACAGAAAACCGATGGATGGTAAAAACAACATATTTGAATAGATGACATAACTTAATTTATGCCACGCTTACTCTTAAAAACAACGAGAGTGTATGATGTGGTGAGGATGAAAAAAGCAAGAGGATCTGAACGTAGAAGTAAAAATCCATGGTCTCTACATACTCCGGGAAACTCATGACTTGACCAATAGAGCCTGACGAAAATACTCAATCAAAACTTTCGCCTGTTTCCATACATAAAGTCAACAACGGTAACAAACATTCAATAAAACTGTTTACATCACCAAAGTTCCCGGAAGCATTCGGAAACGTAACAAACACGGATCCTAAGTGACACCGATCAAATATCGTATTATAGCAAAACTTTCACTGCCGAAGTTATATACAAGGAGAAAAAAATCTTCTGTATCTAAGACGAAATCTATGACAAAAACTAAAGAGTATTTTACAGGGTCTTCGAAAACAAGCTTTCCTTAAAAAGTAAACGCAAAGAAATAAAGGATGTATTCCAATATGATCCTCAAAGGTATGCTGGAAGAAAACTATTAAAGTTAAGCTCGCCTCTGTACATGTCCTATATGTACGTTTTCGTCTGTATTTTCTGTGTGTACAGTAAATAATAAAAAAAATTGTATTGAAACGATTGAGATGTTAAAAAAGGCAAATCGTGAAGTTATTAATGTAAAATTTAAATTAAATTTCTACATTTCAAGGGATTTATTAAATAGAAGCAATAGTAGCCGTTATCATTGATATAATAAAAATGCCGATGAACATGATTGCTTACTAAAACATCCATATAACATTTACAAAATCAAAGCTCATAAACACCCTGTATATAATAAATTGAAAATAAAACGAAACCACTTGGTGGAAGACATCAAAGGAAACCAGACTTTTTGCTTACCATAACAATAATAGCCACAAGACGGATTGATACAGTTAATCTTTGAAGTGAGAATATTGATAAACAGTTTTGTAGGTCATCATAAGGTTTTGACAGATTTAGAGCATATACTGAGGATTATTGAAACATACGCAAAGTTAAAATAGATTTACGTAAATAAAAGTATAAGAGAACAGGAAAAAAAACTCAAGTTATTTTGAAATTAAATGCTCGAAGTACATATAAAAATACACATTTCTCATACAAATGATGATGCTAGCGTACTTTTGTTTGTAAACATCAGTCGCAGGCAAATTGATAAAAATAGCAATCTCGTCTACTATGAAGCCAAATCAGAACTCAAACAGTTTCTACTTGAAAAACAGAACCATATAACGTAAACAACGAAGGTTCAACAACATGAGGAACAAAAGATACGTTGGTACCTTCTGTGGTAATAAGCCACAGAAATGTTAAAGATACTAGGGTATGAACAATATGGTCGTATGAAACCAGTTCGGAACTACAGAGATCTTCTGTAAGGTCCCGCCGGCAATGAACTCAGTGATATCCGTGTATTTACATATCATCTTAAATCGGGTTATTTGAGAGTTAATTAAATTATGCAATCAGTTTCTTTTAGAGAGGAATGTTTAAGATGTCCAACAAATGTAGGATAAGTTGCAGTTCGTGCGTCGTAATTTTGTAGTAAACAACCAATAAGTCGCAGTACGTGCGTTCTGCTACGCGGCGAATAAATACCTAAACCTTTCGTTGCATTTCGTGCGTCGAGTATGTATGAATAGCTTGAACAAGTAATACCATAGATATACATAAACAAAACAGAATTGGCGAAGGCTTAGCTATGACCTAATTCTTAGCCTATTGGCTTTGAATAGAGCTGAACAAGATTAGGCCAAGATTATAACAAGATTAAAACAAAAGTGCAAAGATTTGTAGAGATACGCTACGTCATTTTGGCTTAGGGAAAGACTGCAGGATATGCAAAGCAGTAAGTTCCAGGGGATGTGGCGACAAATTTGTTAGCAATAAATTTCATATGAAGTGTGTGGTTTAATAAGATCCCCAATTCGTTTTTATTCTCACTCCGGGAGCATCAAACCTATTGCTCCGGGCTTCTGGGCCTAATAGGGTGGATTTCAGAGTCCATTTAATTCGTTTCACCGTAAGTGAAATCTTTATTTATATGTCACAAATTATTTTTATGTCGCTTTCGGATGTACGTAAAGACGGATCAGCATTACGTTTTTCTACTTTCACTGCTCGTCATTAATCATTTTTTTTCTATTTGTGTTGGTTTTAAGGACTTTAATTAATAACTGACGCAGGTAAGCGGGATTATTCATATTAAAACAAAAAACAAACACGCTCACAACTGTATTTCCCACGATGGACATCCTCAGATTCTGAGTATGTCAAAGATCTACTCAGAAAGTAGATCTTTGAGAATACCAAGTAGGTCTTAGTCAGAGGCACGAACAAACATTATATTTGGGACTTTAGGATTTCACGTGACAGATTGCTAGCCCATCTCCGCTTATTAGAACACTAACTGTTGGCACACGTTTTCACCGTTTTGAGCACGTAACACGTGCACATAAATTTATCGAGTGGAAAAATCCACAGGCCGGGTTCGAACCCACGACCTCCGGATCAGAAGTCGGAGTACCGCCCACTAGGCCAACACAGCTCTCCATAACCATTGGTTTAGGCCTAAAAACCGTTCAATAATAGCAAATCTGTAGCATTTTTTTAATAGCGCTATGAATATCGCCATCCCCAAAGATAGCTAGTTATAATATTTCAGTTTATTAGTAACTATCTGTGCCACGGCCGCCTTGGACCCCGACCGACCCACCTCGTCGCATCGCCTGCCCGTGCTATTACTTCTTTTGCTCGGCTCCCAAGATTTTTTTCAAATCCGACCGGTAAGATTATCGCGTTCAAACAAAAAAACGAACTCTTCAGCTTCATTATTATTAGTATATAGAGGTATAATATCAATGCTGTACAATAAGTTTAGCTTTAGAAAATGGAACACAATATAGCTAACATCAAAAGAGGTATAATTGGCATGGAATGGATACAAAATGTATGATAAACAGAAAGGCCAATATTGGTTTGCTGAACATGGTCACTGATGATGCCATGACACGGAATATGATGTCATTTCTATGTACAATATGTATGTATTTACAAAAAAAAAGTATATTAGTGGTATATCAGTCATGTCGTTTCCATAACACAAGCTCTGCTTAGTTTGGGGCTAGATGATGCTGTGTGAAAAATGTCTAGTATTATTTATTTATTTATTTACTAATGGTTGCCCGCGGCTTCGCCCGCGTGGTATGTTAATTAAAGTAGCATAATAATATGACCGTCTCCAGGCTTCAAACTATGTGCACCAACTTTTGAATGAATCGAACCAAGGATTACAATTTATACAAAGTTTAGAACTCAATTGCACACCCCCAAAGTATAATTTTGAAAAAATAAAAAAAATATTTGTTTCATTATTTATTCTAAAGTTTATGTGTACCGAGTTTTGAGTGAATAAAACCAAGGAATATTTTTTCCATAGAAACTTTACCACCCTGTTTAACCCCCTTTGGGGTTGATTTTCCAAAATAAGATTATGTGTTATTCCAGAACCTAAACTATCTACATTATGAATTTCATAAAAACCGGTTTAGTAGTTCCGGAGATACGTGGTAACAAACATTCACACACACACACACACAGACTTTCACATTTATTATATTAGTAGGATGCTGATTGCAAAATTTGACATCCTTCTGGTCGAAATGTTTCAAGATGCTTTATTATATTCTTGTTTCTCGAGTGTCGAGGACATAATCTCTAATAGATAATTTATTAAATTTGAATATAAAATGTACATATTTATAAAATCTTCTTTTAATAACATAAAAAAATACTCAGGTAGTTACAACAAGGTTGGACGGAGATTCATTATTCACGACTTTGCGAGTGCGAGAGGTCGAAATGAAGCTATGACCTTTAGCCAAAAAATGCACGATTCCCGAAAATAATAACCTGTGGGTCCTCTTAAATATTACTTTGAACGTTTAAAAACACTTTTTATCTTATGCAAAATTGAAAAATCTCCGACGCAATATACAATGCAGTACTCTCTTGTAGTTATCAAAAATAATTGCAAAAAACATTTTATCGGCAGTTTCGGAGATAAATGGTAACAGACAAATAAACACTTATCGCAAATACTACTTTGAATACGCGGATACGTGGACACCAAGGTGTCCGCGGCCAGAACAAAAAACAAAGTACAAAACTAGTTAGGATTTTCCATCGATAAAGTATAAAATAAAATGTTTTATTACCATTTTACGTGCTTTACGCTCCAGCAACTAGGGTTGTAAGTTACAAAAAGCAATTCTACGAGCACGATCAAATTTAGAACTGTTCCAATTTTGAAATTATTATCGACGACGCGGCAACCGCTGCGATTGGCCGAGTGAAAGTGACAATGCCTTGCAGTGCTGTGTTATGACGTAACGAAACAAATCGACCATTGTCCGTCTGCAAGTTACAAAACATGATTGACTAATGAGCGTCTAAAAATGTCGTCTAGATACTTTTGTTAGTAGGTCGTGTTTGAGATGTGGCATGAACTGAGACACATAGTTTATTTGTGAAGATTAGTGTCAATAATGTGTTCAAAGAGCGACGATTAGTACCTATGTTGGTATAATTGTATATTGTATACATTATAGGTATGCAATATCCTTCATCGTACGAGTACAATGGTAAACGTGGAACTATTATTGATGAACGTTGATTAATACATCAGACAGAAGAATGGATTCACACAAATGAGGAGTAATTGCAATATACGAGACCGTAAGACGACAAGGTGGTAATAAAGTCGATAATATAAAACTCCCAATGCAAAAACTTTTCTGGAGGACTATGAAAAATTGAGACCAGTGCAGACCAAAATCTATTGCAATGAGACGTTATATCTGTATAATTGTTTAAAATTGACATCGAATCCGGGATACAAAAGGTACTTTCAAGAAATTTGTATTCCGGCTTCTTGCCAGTTGACCGATTTTATTGTCTTCCGTCTGGCACAGACTTTGACCTGTAATAATTGTACGAATTGTCTGAAAATGTTACGCGTATTGCATACTATTTAAAATAATTTACGTAAGCAGTAGGTCTTTGCAGACGTGCGTTTGTAAATTTTGAACTTAGACATAGTCTAAAACTTACTGATTTGTTTTAAGAATTTCTATAATATGCATGAAACTTTCCTGAAATGTGTAGCCCGGTCTGTGTGTGCGCACCATTAGTTTCTGACTAGCTAGCCACTCACATATGTTCGACTCTAGGTTTTTTGAATGGATATTCCTTTCTCACGCTAAAACCGCATAAGTTCCTTAAAACGCTACAAATTGCACGATACACAATGATACAATAGACAAAAATAAAATAAAACGACGACCAAGCGATCAGCACCGACACTTTCACGGGAAATGTTAGCTGTATTTTTCTTTTTAAACTTGATACAATTATCTTTTATTACGTTTTTTATTTTTCACTTGAGGGATTGACTCGTCAACCCACGTCTGTCGGAGTCGATTAACTATCGAAGAAGGTTGTGTTAACTTTTCCAATTGCTTGGATAAGGACCGGTTTCCGGCAGTATTAACTTTCGTTTTCGTACTTAAAAAATTGCGAGTATTTCTATTAAACGCGAAAGTAGCAAATTTGCCGCGAAGTAAAAAATATATGAATGGAAATTCTAGATATGGTTTCAACTAGTTGAAGAATGGAAAAAATATGGGCTTGCTCATTTTTCCACCAGAAAGATGACATTCTACTTCGGCGGTTAGAGGTAAATCCAATGTTTTATTATTATAATATTAGCCCTTGATCTCCTAGCCCACAAAAGAAATTCTCCATCCCTTCCAGCCCTCCCGATTTTATGATATGTGTGGAGTCTTGCTACTCGTAGTTTCTGATACTAACGCCAAAGTATTTCAGGACTAAGTATAACATTTTAAAATGCGACATTCTTACACCGCCAGTTATAAAAGATATCCCTCAAAGAAAGATATCATCATGGTATTATTTATAATTTATTATATTATAATTAAATAAACATAATTTCATATTTCATCTGTCTGCTATAATATTACGAGTATTTCTAACTTTACTCGCCCACATGCCGCCGTGGGTGTGCAAAAGGCCATCCCTAAGGATGCTTACATTTCTCGGAATATAATAATTGAGGGATTCAATTCACCTGCTAACTGGCAGTTTAGAAACAATCTGTGGGTTTTGTCGATACTTGATTAGACAAACTCAATATAATACCAATTCTTTAACTTCCAACGCGATATGACCAAGATAAACCATTGCAGTAGGAGTCATCGTTTAGGACCTAAAGTAATAATAACTTTTAAGCGATCTTCAGATAAAAAGAGTTGCTTATAATTATATTTTCTATGATTATCAGTTACACCCAGATGAAGAAGTTTGGCCAATCCAACAGCCTTCACTGGGTCACCGAGTCCGCTAGGGAGTGTTTGAGAAAAGCTAACCAAGTACCTATTAGATAGGTACCTAAACTAGATTTGATTATACTTTTGTACATGGGTGTCATATTATTCTATTGGACTGTATGTTCTATATTAATATATGATTCTACGAGCAGTGATTTATAACCTATCTCCCAAATTAAATGGCAGAGATTTAACATATTTCTGCAATTTGCATAGAACCCTAAATCAAGGCAATTCAAACACGCAAATAATGGATTAAACAAAAATGACAAAGGTTGACAGATTGGCCACGCTTCTAACCTGATTCAGGATATCGTCGCGCGCACTGAAATTTTGTTGTTTCCAATAAAAGTTTTTACGAAAATTTCTCAATAAAAAGTAAACTCTAAAATAAGACTTGCTAAAAAAATATCTGATCTTAGCCAACAGATATTGCTGAAATTTAGAAAACTTACGCATCATACTGAAATAAAGAATCTTGATGTTTTACATTTTCGAAAATAATCGTTTGAGAGAAAAGTTGCCAAAAGCTTGTGTTTTTCACTCACGTTTTTCTAGCGCGGTATCGTAAGCCCGGACTTGCGTATGTTGCTATAAGCTTTAAGCCATCGATATTGCGGCTGAAATTTATGCAGCTACTTTCTGTGTGCTAATACGGCAGCTGTCAGCCTCTTAACCAGCTGGAAGAGGCACCGTGTTTAGTGTTACCTTTGAGGCTCGGTCATGTCATTTACAAAGGATGTTCTCCTCAACGTTTGCCATCTTAATTGTTATAAGCTTTGTTTGGATGAGAACAGTGATGAACATGAAGAAGGCTTGACAATCCTATCCTTCTATCCTACTCCTACTAATATTATAAACGCGAAAGTTTGTTACTCTTTCACGCAAAAACTACTGAACGGATTTTGATGAAACTTTACAGTAATATAGCTTATACATCAGAATAACACATAGGCTACTTTTTATCTGGGTTCCAAGCGGGCGAAGCCGTGGGCATAAGCTAGTATGTAATACTTACAACATTTTTGCAGACTACCACATAATTTACTATGAAGTTTCGTTGACCGTTTAGAGGTACTTCCTCATGAGCACCGTCCGCGACCACGCTCGACGTCAGTGACGGGTGACGGAGAATAGTAAAGTACGTGGTATAGTCGTAATAATATCCTTAAATGATACAACGATAATTTCAATGATAAGATTACCTTTTAATAGAGTTCTTACTCGACATTAGTTGCTAATTTATTTACGATTATCAACATTTTACGTAAGGTTGATTATTGATGTTTTGCATTAAGACTGTATATCGACAGTGTCCATTAGGCCTACAAAAGGGAAATAGACGCAAGTTTATGTACATTATCGCTTGTACGAAGAGGGATATCACTAGAAACCAAATCCTAAGAGCCATATAAAATCTCTGCCACAAGATAAGCACTCTTGAAACCCACATCCATCGCTTTTAAAACTGCGGTCTCTGAGATCCGTGATACTAGTATTTTCTGATACCGGTTAAACCATTGAGGTACACAAGCGACGACCCTAAACTTTGAAAAGGCTTACTTTGGTTTTACTGCTGCTGAATATTTCGCAGACTTTTGAGGAAAATTTGAATTTTACCTACTACTCATCATGCATGATAAATAATGACGTGTTTCAGGGTTTTTAAATTTTCACATTTTAAGGGGGGAAATGGGTCTTATTGGTTGGGAGCATGGGTTTTTTTACAACACGACTCCACGCGTGCAAAGCCGCTGACTATAGCTCGTTTATAATATTATCTTTTAATGGTATAGACTCTAGAAATAAATAAATTATACTTCATATGTATTAAGTTTATGATACTTTATCTTTATGAGTGACTATTAATAGCACGGAAATAATTATTACTTATGTCACATCTGACTGTTTCATAACACTTGAACTAACCACACAATAGTTTCCAAAGCTTTAAAACTATTCTGTGGTTCGAACATAACATACATTTTCATGGACGGGGAAGACCCATGAAACAAAAAATATTGAGACAAATTGCCAAGCCAATCATGGTGCCTACAAATGAAAACAGGGATACGGCCCATCAGATAGTAAATGATTAATTTTGTCTCGATAATACAAAATAATCTCACCTTGTCGATAGAGACACCATCTGGTAAACAGAAATCAATGATGGTTAAGCTTGTGTCAAACACAAATCCTGACAGAGGTTAGTTTAAAAAAAATATCCAATCCTACTCATATTATAAATGTTGAAAGTTGATAGATGAATTGGATGTTTTTGCAGAGACTGAACTAATTACGATGAAATTTAGAACAGGTATTGTTCGTGACTTAGAATACACGAAGGTTACTTTTATCCGGGTACCACGTGGGCAAATCCAGTGAGCAGAGGCTATTATTGAAGAAAATGCGAAAGAAAAAAAATCTTAACCAGTTTAAAATAGGGCTGTTATCAAAATATACCAGTTTTCTTCTTTCATAACCACAACCGTGATAACATTGTCTTCTTTCCCCCTTAATTGTGAGTTATTCAAAAGGTAGGCATCTCGAGGCGAGATCTACGTTGACATTTTCATCTCAAAGCGCCCTTATAATTTTATATTATACCCAACGTAATCGTTGAAATTCTCTTTAACTTATTCTCGTGTTCTACGTCGTTCATTTGAATAAAAACTGCAATAAGAAATAATTTGATCGGAGATTTATTGAAGTAATAATGCATTTTATGAGATAAAAAATATTTTAGACTGTTGATCATTTGCGGCACGATACATTTTGCATTGAGCAGTATTATAAGTGCCGACTCAAATAGTATGTATACATTAGTGTGTATGATATATAATTAATCCTACTACTATTATAAACGCGAAAGTTTGTGAGGATGGATGTTTGTAACTCTTTCACGCAAAAACTACTGAACGGATTTTGATGAAACTTTATTTTTAGCTTATACATCAGAATAACACATAGGCTACTTTTTATCCGGGTACTAAGCGAGCGAAGCCGTGGGCAGAAGATAGTGTATGATATGAGAGCTTTGAGAAGTATGTGCGATTTAACTTTAACAGATAAAGTGAGAAACAGCGTGTTAAAAGAGCAGTGTGGAGTGAATGAAGGTAAAGAGTGAAGAGTGGTGACGACAGTTGAGGAAGGTAATTTAAGATGGTTTGAACATGTAGAATGGATGGATAAAAGAAGATTAAAAAAACAAGAATACAAGGCGAACGTGAACGAGATAGTTGGAAGGGGAAGGCCTCGGCGAAGGTACTCTGACCAAGTTGGAGACGTTGAGGGAAAAAGGCCAAGTCAAAAGAGCTTGTATGAAGTATGTGATGAGGATGAATGAAGCTAGAGTGTATGACAGGATCGTAGCAAGTAGAAATCTGTGGTCTCTGCCTACCCATCCGGAAAACAGGCATGACTTTATGTAAGTATTTTATACTGCTTTTCAACCGGGGAATGTGCCTTTTCAATAATATATATTCCATGAAAGACGCCTCTGCGAGCTGGACTGTATTTTTTCACTAAGCTTTTTCAAGGCCATCACACCTCACTTTTCTAACGCAGGGGAAAGAAATGATGACACGACGAACGAACTTATTCCAGTTTATCAGCTTATTCATTTTGTGGACTGTTAAAGACAGTCATAATAATAACAGAGGATATATAAAGTCACGAAAAGGATCGTTACAGTAATAGCCAAGAAAATATATAGTAGGATTTTTTTGTTAGAAAATAAGAAATCGTAAACTAAAGTCTAAATAAGTATACACATAGTGAAAAATAAGTAATTACTACATAGAGTAATAAAAAAACAGTTAAACTCCTAAAATACCATTTTAAGAGTAATTTATATACTTTGAGTAGTCATGAGAATCGTACACTGATGTCATACTGACGCACTTCGACATAGGTAAACTTTATTCTAAGTCATAATAAAATTGAGATTATTTAAATGTCTCGCCTTGACACAATATTAAAAGTGGAGGAACTATTTCTGGATTATTCATATGCGCATAATTTAATATTTTTGACACATAAATACGTAGTACACGGATAATCTTGTTCAACGACGTCCATTCAGTAGATATAAAATAAAAAGGAGATTAATTAGTGATTAACAGTACGATTCTGTTTGATCTAAAGCTGGGCAGGCTTTGAATTTACAATAGTTTTTTAGATTTACAAAAACGTCCTTCAACATTTTAGAACTCTTCATCAATTCACAATAGTGGCACTTCAACGGTTCCACGGATTCATCTCCATGGAGCGAGACGAATCATTTTATCTAAAGTCTACAAACAGATGAACAAAAACTTCATTTCCGCCTCCGGTGACACTGGAGTTTTTACTTCCTTCAGAATTTGCTTTGCTGAATGCTGGGTATTTATTGGATCATTCATTCTTGCTTATCACAAAACGGATTTATATTTTATCAATTTAAACTGTTTACCGCACGCCTTCGAATCTCTCGTTTACCCATGGAATTATTGTTTTGACAAGTAGATAGTAGTAATATTGGGAGATTTAGTGTGAGCGAGGTACGCTTTCAACGAAATTAATATCTAGAAACGAAAAACGCTACTTCTACGGATTATAATATTCAGGTGAACAAACTTTCAAAATCCAGGTTTTCAATTTCGTAAAATTAATTTCACCTTTCAGCTTTCGCTCTGACTGAAATACTTCGACGAAAATCAATTTCATATACAAGCAACCATTACAACCCAAACTTGTTTTTTTTTCTTCTGCGAATGAGCTGTAAATAGTTTTACAAAATGTTTATTAAAGACCAAATAATGCATCTGAAATTAAGTGCAAAAGTACAAGGTCAGAAACCAGGTCCTTTACCTTCCGTTTTGACACTCGAGCCTTGACTTTTGCAAGTGTTTATGAAATACAATTTATTAAACTTCAAGTAAACATGTTTTATTACAAGTTACAAGGTTCGACAGTTTCAGCACACGTTCACATTGTGATGATAATATTACAAAAATAACTTCAGTGTGAGTTTCAGTAGTACTAACCCAATAACAGAAAATTTTGGCTAAGGTAATAGCTTCGTACATCGTTAAATGACTGACAGTTAGACACGTAAGTCCCGAATGAATAGTAAAAAAAATTACTGAAATTTTGATGGGTAAAGGTAAGTTGCGGTGGTAAATACTCTTTGCAAATGAACTACATAGATGTTAACAAAATAGTTGCCTATACAAATATATTTTCCTAACATTATGAAATACATTTTATTAATTCTGTTCATTTTTTCACACAGCATCATCTAGCCCCGCACTCAGCAGAGCTTGTATTATGGAAGCTACATGACTAATATACTTCTTATTACTTTTTATAAGAAGTATATTAGTCATGTAGATACCCAAACATCTTAGTACGGGGTCAGGACTACGTTTGTGTCTGTTGGATGTTTATTTATTTATATTTTTTGATACATACAGACTAAACACAACTTACTTAGATTGACAACAGAAAGTAAGTAAAACTAAAGCAAAAATACGGTTCGCACCATAACTTCTTTTTGGTCGTCATCGCATCGGCTAATGACAATTGTGATAGGCTCATGTGAAAGCTTAGCATATGTTGGGTGTTTTTAATTGAAAGATCAAACATTGTTTGATAAACATTAAGAAGTTAAACACAAAAGTATATATCTTGCAAATCTAGTATTACAAGTCTAAACAACCGACGCGGAAATGTAGAAAGTTCATAACAAGTTAACTACGGCAAAAAGTAAACTACGAGCATGTCCATCAACGAGTGGTTGCACATGTTTGGAAGGAAAACTTCGGCTTGCCAACACGGAAGCATGGGATAATGGAATCGAGAGAAGTGTTTGCTCTCGCTCCGATATTTCAGGTAGCGAAATTGGGTCATCCATTATGATGGATATATGAGCTTCTATTGTCCTAAATCAGTGTCCGAATTACACATGTAAAATAGCTTTGGACACGAGACAATGGCACTCATTACGCCAGGCGTAGCAATGCCCAAAGCTTCTAAAACTTGAAAATGTAAAAACTGAACCTGCGCTTGAAACATCAAATTCGAATGACATAGTAAAAATAATTAAAACTTACAAACAAACAAACTTTTAGAGTAGGTGTTAGTGACGGGTGTTAGTACCTAGAACATCTGAGTAATCTTCCATATTATGTACTTAAGATAAAAAGATTTTATGTTAAATTTTTTATGACAACCTCTGTGGCACAGTGGGCGAAAGTCCGCCTGATACGCAGAACGTTGCGGGTTTGATTTCCGCCGCGGGACAAATGTTTGTAACTGCGAATATTTGTCTCGGGTCTGGGTGTTTTCTATGTATAATATGCATGTATTTACAAAAAAAAAATATGTATTAAGTAGTATATCAGTCATGTAGTTCCCATAACACAAGCTCTGCTTACTTTGGGGCTAGATGATGCTGTGTGAAAAATGTCTAGCATTATTTATTTTTATTTATAATTCATCATAAAAACTAAGAGTTTAAAAATAACGTTTAAAAAAACCAAGAGATATTTCAAGTAAAGATAATGTAAGGAGATACTCATAGACTATCTTAGAACAAGCGGGAAATGCTAGAAACAAAGATTAAGGTTTAAATGTACACAAAGCGACAGAAGCTACTAGCTACCGACTTGATCCTCAAGGTCTTGAAGATCAAAGATTAGCTTGCGATGTTTTACATCGTCTGTCGAAACGAATGTTGCAAACTGAAGCGAATAGTTTTAATTGCTATTTTATCTGTGGATATTTTCTCAGTATTCATAAGGTATTTCGAAAAATGTTGGAGTAATAGTTTGCAAAAGGCTGTCATAATTATATTTAACCATTTAATTATGAGCCTATGTTCAGCAGTGGACTTCGCCAGCTGATGATGAAAATATAAGAATCATTTGGTCTGAAAATATTAAATGTTTACATTAACTTATCGTACTTAATCAATACATGCCCACGGCTTATCCGTTTCACATTATTTGCCCGTGCGTGACAGAAAATACATTTTATTATTGGATATAATCAACGTTTTATCAACTCGTAATGCAGTTACTTCAATAACTTGATCGAATCCGGAATTCAAGGTGATTTACAAACAGCTTCCTACACCGAACTGTCAATTCAAGTCTTGGTGACTAAGGAGAAACAGAAGACATCTACGAGTACAATAACTTCAAATAGCATACGAGCGTGTTCTGCTTCTATACCAGAAGTGCAATATACGACGAATGTGACGATCGATTAACCATAATGACCTTAACGATAGAGTAAATAATAAAAACAATTACAGTAATATGAAACACATAAAAAAAGAGTCAAAACGCGTGACGGGCGACTAAGAAAACACTTGAAATCCTCCAGTTTTTGCGAAAACACATCACTTTTAACCTTGGCAAGTCCCAGGTTGTTTGATCACAAAATATTTGTTTTTGCACTGTTGTCACTGTAACTATTGGTGACGTAAGATAACCCAATGTTGCGGTCAATGTTTTATCGCGGGGTACGCGTGCGGCCTGACCGAAAGGCCGATAGCGACTGGCGCAGACAACAGTCAGCGCTGCTTGAGAGAAAGCCGCACTCCTGCGCAAGTATCCAATACTTTGTTTACAAAGCGCTGTTTTTGCTGGATTATTGCAGAAATGCTTTCTAAGATGGTAACTGACCACAGTTTCTTTATGGTAAGTTATATATTGACAAGGGAAAAGCGGCGTTTGACAGGTAATCAAACAGGCAGCAATCATATTTGCTCCAGTTGGTGCAACGCCGGTTGCCATATGGTCTTCCTGTGTAAAATCTGCGAAGCCTTGGAAATTCATTAGCCAGAGCCATATGTCGTGTGTCGACGAGTCAGTACGTCATATAAAACAAATGGCCTGGAACACCTGTGTGTTTTGACTACAATGGACTACTTCAAGGTGAATTACTTCGAAGTTCAATGGCACAGCAATGGTTGACGATTTGAAATATGACATATGATAGCTTTCTAACTCACAAAAATAGTTAACAGGAAGTTGGAGCAGGAAATGAAGCGATATGGAAAGTGAATGCAGATTAGCAACTAAGAAATGTAGAACTATCAATTAATACATTTTATTTCCTATTAAATGACATAAACTTGGCAACCGAACACAAATTGAAACCAAATTATCAAATTATGTGAAAATATACATCCTTGAATAAATTATAATGAGATAATTTCATGTAGTGACTGGTCACTTTGGTACAGTCAGCATTCAATTAACTAACTAGTAAACTTGGGACTTCAAAACGTCTTCAAGTCATCAACATTAGCCAGAAGACTAGTATTGCTGGATATATATTATCAAGGCCAGCTGAATTCAAAGATAGCGAAATCAGTTGTACTGATTATATTAAAGTTTTGGACACTCACCTTAGCGCTGACCCACACAGAACACATATCTTTTGCATCTGACCGTACAAGCAGGCAAACGACAAATGTTACGAAGCCTCAACCTATAGATCAGAGAGAACGTGCGCGGGCGCAAGGTCGTTCAGAACCGGTCCGCGGACGGTCAAGCATTCGAGTCTATTATCGACTGGTTAGCCAATATTGTCGCACAATTAGTAATTTAGGTTGGGAAATTGTGATTAAAGTTCTATTAATCTTCTGCAATACAGTTTTTTTTTTGCATTATTCCCTCCCCGAAGGTCATGCCCAAGTCTCAGTGGCTTCCAATATCAATTTGCATAGACGATATTGACTTCTAAACAGTCATTGACTTTTTTCGCATTTAAAAGGAGACGAACGACAAAAGTAACCGTTTAGAATAAATAGCAGTTTGCACACTATAATTAGGAAATAAACTCTAGTCACGTTTGCATGGCGTAGATGATTCCTCAGAAGGCGCTTGTCACGTTAGAAGACATTAGTCCAATAGCGGAATCACTATCTGTGTCAATATACAAGACAAGTCACGAAACGCATTATTCGGGCAATGTTAATCTGACTTTGTCGTGTTCCTGATCAACAAGGTTAATAAATTCTGCTGATTTTATGGTGGCCCTGAAAAGGGCATGAGAGCTCTGAAGAGATCCTTAAAACAATAATCTTCAGAAGATTATATTTCTGATACAAGATGACGTATGTATAGCGGCCTCCCACACGATGAACTGTTGATTGCAGGTTCTACAACACCCATTCAGTCCACTGTCGATAGACTAAATGGGTGAATTAGCAGAAAATCATAAATAGCTTGATAAAACTGCTCAAGGCTGTTTATAGTGGCATGCTTTAATTTAATAGAAGCAAATGTTGTTTATTTGACACACAACAAAGAATTGAAAAGGCTCGGTAAAGATAACAGTAAGGAATGTACATAGAGGAAGATTTTGACTAAGACCTACAACCATTTATAGGCCTGACTCAAAATATTCATATGTGACAATGATGGTAATCCCCAAAAAACCATAGCTTAAACTTGGGAACACCCGAAAACCAGTTATAACACATGTCTATTTGCTAGACAAAGGATCAGCCTCCATCAAACAGTTGCAGAAACTGGTCTACAACGGTCAAATAGTCTATTGAGACCACCTGACAGAAACTGTTCTGCATTTAAATGGAGGCAAGTGTAGCTGTGCGACCCACTTCAATTACTGTGGTGGTCAATAACCGTGACTTTATGTCTGGTTGATTAGATGGAGCAGGTGACGACTGGCAGGTATCGGATACTGGTTCCAAGCTGACCACAGTTTGTATAGATCTCGCTGGTACGGCGGACGAGTAGTTGGCTCAGACGCATGAGGTGCTGGTTTTATACTGCTGCGGGGAAAATGTTTGCATACAGATTGTTCCAGGTGGTTCTCGTAGTTCCATATTCACGACACACTTCGCCCGCGTTGTACCCAGATAAAAAGTAGCCTATGTGTTATTTTGATGTATAAACTATATTACTGTAAAGTTTCACAAAATCCGTTCAGTAGTTTTTGCGTGAAAGAAGAACAAACGCCTCACAAAATTTCACGTTTATAATATTAAGCAGGACTAGCTTCTGTCCATGGCTTCGTCCGTGTGGTACCCGGATAAAAAGTAACCTATATGTTAGTATGATGTATAAGTTATAATTACTGTAAAGTTTCATAAAATTCCGTTCAGTAGTTTTTGCGTGAAAGAGTAACAAACATCCATCCTCACAAACTTTCGCGTTTATAATATTAGTAGGATGTTTCTTAACTACGTACTCGTTACTAAATGCAATACATTTTGCATTAACATCATAAACTTATAAATACTTTACAGAGGCTGACAGGTGTACCCCCACCTGCTTAGTATACCCACCCCTTATGCCGTACTAATAAAATACTTAAAGCTCATACAGATCGCGGGTGGGTGTTCATGGTGCTATACAACCTTATTTACTGTATCCACTGAGAGCTTTTATTGGTGGGGTGTGATTTTAGAGCTGAGAGTTCCAATTCCCAAACAGTAAAACGGCTGTTTCATTTACATTCTGGCAGATAGGTTTTAAATATGTTGCGAATCATCACATCTGTAGTATTCTGAAGTTACAGAGGGATGAGATTTGGGAACTCTTGGGAAAATGCAGGTGGCCAAGATACAGGATATGCCTAGTTTAGATTAAAATGGAACTGAGAATCATGTAACATAATGTACTTACCTTATTATAACATAACTAACTAAACCAATAGTTACTTCTACCATTAAAATTTTCCTTTTCGGAGGGCGCTAATATTAACGACACAGTTTTTTATTATGCGGATATTACCGTTGTTTCAAGTTTTTGTATTTTCTTTTGACCCAAATATATATATTTTGATATTTGATTTGATTTTGAATCCTTTAGATATGTTCATGGGCGCCTCTGTAATCAAGTTCGTTGAAAAATAAAATTGTATAATTACTTAATCATTAATAATTGGTGATGTCCAGCAGTGGACTTCTGTCTGTTACATTATATTTGGCACATACCCGCGTTTTGCACGTAATTATCATTACACGTGACAGGTTGAAACCTGTAATGTTGTGTTCTAACATTAACTGATGGCATGCCTTCAAATTTTGGTTCGGACATGCCTGTTTCTTCACGATACCTTCGATCACCGTTTTGAGCACGTGATTATGCGCACATAAATATTGGGGATGCTTCTAAATTCCAGTACTTTAATAAAGTATAGTAGGGAAGCCTCGTCTTTACTAAAAGCATACTATATAGATATCATTTCATGATACCAGTCACATACACAAGTGACTTCTTGACTCAGTTGTTTTAGTCTCGTTAGCAATATACAGTTGCAAAGCCATTTCAGACACATCTCGTTTATCAAACACTAGCTGGCCGGCCTCGGCCCCGGACTGACCCATCGCTCGCCGGCCCGTTGCGTGACGTCGCTTCGCCCGTGCTTTACTTCTTTTGCTCGGCTCCTAAGGGTAATAGCGTGATGTTAAATATCCTATAACGTTCCTCATGAATTGGGCTATCAAATGCAAAAATATTTTTTTTAATTCAACTGGTAGTTCTATAGATTAACGCGTTCAAACAAAAAAACAAACTTAAGTTTTATTATTATCTAGTAAATATATAGATGCCTGACATACAACACAGATTGTCCATTCGAGATATCTCATCCATGACGACTAAGTATAAAGTGTCAGACGTATCTGAACATCGACTAGAAAGGTGTAGGTTTGAACTTGATACATTATAAGTGTTCCAATAAGGGGCGATTGGCTTTCAACCTGTCACGTGGAATGCTTGCAAAACGCGGGTATGTGCCGAATGTAATGTTTGGATGTGCCTTATCTAACCCCTACTTCGTATCCTCGAAGATGCATGCACTGAGTATGTATCTGAGGATGTTCCTCTTGGGGAATACAGTCGTGAGCGTGTTTGATTTTGTTTGTTTGTATCACTACACAGAATTATAGTATCGCTAACAAAAATAGACTGGAAGATTATGTTATTGACTTTAACAGAGTGCCTAAAAGGCTGGGCAAGCCACTGCAACGTAAGTTACTTTCTGTGGAAACATTTGTAGTAATTTTTATTCCATGAAGAGCCTATATATGTTGAATGAATGAATGAATGAAAATACTTTATTGTACACCATAAACAAATAACATAACGAACAAAATCTTATTCTTATTAAAGTACCTGACTAAGGGCGGTCTTATCCTTCTAAGCGAGATAGTTGGATCAGTTAAGAGAGATAGTTGGTGTTCTTCATGGAATTGTAGTAACGCTCTATGCAAGGGTGCTCTTTAATTAGTGCTCATCATGGAACACCTCCTTAGGTCTTCCCCATAAAGTACCGAGACGACTGTGTGAGGTCTTTACTGAGCCACCGTACATTGAAGTCCTGGGGTCTAGACAAATAACTCACGCTTATTTTTCCTTTTACGCTAACGCAAATTTGTCAAGTTTAAACTTGGCAGCTGTCACGTGACGTTTCCACAGTTAATGTGATTTCCATACAATTCAATCTTTCCGCAGGCGTTAACGCCAACAGAAAGTGGTATTTGTCTAGGCACCCTGCAACATTTAAGGGCCCGTTAAAACTAACGCGGTGGCGGTGGCCATCAATACATTCACGCGAACTTTAACAACCACTTGACAACCATTTTCCTTTGATCTCCACCGCCACCGCGGCAGTTTGACCGGGCCTTTTGTCTATCAGGTAATGAGCTCTTTCTACACAGTGTCGTTTGTTCGTGGTTTATTTGGTTCGTGGTCGCCATTCGAGAACCTAGAGTTGAGTTCTAACATTGACTTTCGACAATCATGCCGCAATATCAGACGCATTGCCGTCTGCAGCATTTCGAGTAATTCAATTCGCTCACACTGGTACCAGAAATACTAATGTATCTGGCACATAGAATTCCTAATAGAAGTGAAATTCCCGCGACAGACAAAAACTGAACATGATCTTTGGCAGTCCAAATATCCAGTATATTTGTACCAAAGGAACGCGAACAAAGCCGCGTTGCATTTTTTTTTCGTGGAACTTTCATTTTTCTGTGAGAAATTAATAAACCCTAAAGGGTACAAGGGTTTCATCTGGAACCCTAAAAGTGTACCCTTTAGGGTGCATACATAGGTCATAAAATCCTTTACCCATCGAAAGAAACATCCATGTTTACACCAAATCTCAAATCTTTAGTACGAACGACGGTTTAAACAATGCGTTGATTGTTATTCAGTCTCGCAACAATTAAATAATAATTATATTTTTGTCTGTAACACAGAAAATGCGCCAAGGGACCGCCACGTATAAGTTAAGCCTTGACCTTGTTAAGTTACCATACATAGCATGTTTGTCGGAAATCTTCTGTCATACTTATTATGAAATTTTAAAGTATACGCCACCACCGCGTCATCTGCGTGATCCTAAAAGTTGTTTCTCTGAGTTATCTTTCTATACTCTTGTATTTATCACTGTACTAGAAACTATTAAGTAATCTAGAGCCAGTATAAAATAGTTAGTTTATCCTCCCTCGCTGAAACTGCAGAGTACCTACTATATGTTTCCAAAGACAATATTATACAGCAATATAAGTTCATGAATCTCGGATGTTTATTTCGTGCCGCGAAATAAACATCTGAGAGTCATGGTCTTCGAGAATCGAGTTTATAAGAATTTTAGAGAGTGATATAATTTTTTTACAGAATACTTTTTATTAAATAAAAAACTATCGTCCTCACTATGAACATGAGTTCTAGACTTTAACAATAACACGCAAAAAAAAAAAAAAAACGACCGGTAGAATCACATTATGCAATATCTGAGCAGATATGTCTGTACCTATTCACAATCGCTAATACGTAGCGCAATAGATTCCGGTAAACCGCTCTGTTCGACTGTACAAAACAGCATTTATCATTAGTGTCCGAAACGTCGGTAAATAATTAGTTAAAATTGAAAGTGTCAGTTCGGACAAAGTGTCCGAAAATATTGTGTCCGAAACGTCGGCAAGCCGTTATATGGCTCTTTTGCCATGCCAATGAAAGATATCGTAGCACAGTTTGCCTATTACTTCTGAACAAATCAGATAGGTTTAGCTACTTTTCACGATTTGGGTAGGCGACCCGTAGTGGCTATTAGAAATGATAGCTTCAGTGCTTTGTGATGTTGCTCCCAGATAGAATAGTCACTAAGCGATGTCGGAGGCCTTCGTGAGGCCCTAAAAACACCAGAGGTTCTCTTCTGAGCTACAAATACGTTAAAAACATGTGGAAACGGTGACCGTTTCGATAATTTTATGTGGAAATCTTGTCGATACGCCCACCATCGCATAACTAAGCATAGACCCTCTGAGCTAGCCACTAGCTAGATCATACGAACGATCATTCGACAAACCTTCGAAATCCGTGCGGAGAGAAGTTTTTGAATATGCCTACCCGAATGGTGCCGTGCCGTGATCGATGATGTGATACATAATTCAGATCGCATACGCTGCATTATTTCTTGCAAAACAGTAGTGTTGAAAGCATCTTGTATTCCGTTATATTGTTGCTATACCTTTTTTAAGTTTTTATAATGGTGATGTTTTATACATTTGCGAGATGTAGACGTAGTTCTTGCCATCTAATTGATTTAAAGTTTTGCATTACTAAAATTAAGATAACAATATACTAACAAAATGGACTGATTTGTCTGAAAAAATAAATTTATTATTAATTTATTATAGCTGATATAATAAGTAAGACAGCAAACTTATCTGATGATGAAGACGGAACTCCTCGATAGATAAACTGTGTGAAGAAAATAATTTGAAATTGTTAAATCAGGTGCTTTCGAACTTGTGCCTTGTCTGATATTAAACGAAAAAGATATATGGCATGTACATACATGGGTTATGTAAGTATCTCACATAGCAAATTTATTAGAATCTACCAAATGTGATTTTCAGTAGTGGACCCGTTTCAGAATAGTAACTTCACATATTCTGGTACATAACGAGACACAAAGATGAAAAGTCCCATATACCCATAAAAACACACATTTTTTGAACGAATCAAAAACACCTTGGTTTAGTTATATCTCTGAAATTAACTCACCATTTAAATATGCAATGCACTTTAAAGCACCCACTCAGAATCCAGACTTCTCTCATGCAAGTTGAAAAATTAGGTACCCAGGCCCTTGTGAAAACCTTGTTAGCTAAGTGACGCTTGACTTGTCTTACGTATTGGCTAATACGAGGTGGACTACCGATCTAGTTACACCGTTCACGCAATTTTAATCTCTTGTTACATAAAGGTCTGTAATCTGTTACAAGATGTAAAATGAGGATAGAGTGTCAAAAGCCTTGTGCGACTCAATACATCTTGGTACATTTTAAGCCTCTTACTGTATAAAGATCAAATTAGATATCAATTAGTACAAAACAATTACGCACTACGTTAAACAAAATGTGTTAGCAATCACATCAGATAGCGATGAAGCAATCAAACGTTTTACAATCCTTTTAGAAATATTTCGTAATTCTTACCTTTTGTAAGCACATTCACATCTAAAATTAGTGCAAATCCATTGTTTAGATCTTCTTCGGCACCGCATTCCTGTTTTAATTTAAATTCTTCTTAATACTACTACGGCATTTGCCTTAAAGAGTCGTCTTTTTATTATAAATCAAATTTGCCACTAAAATACAAGCAGTGTATTATCATATTACAGTTCACTTTGACAGAAAGACTTATTACAATTTCTGTAACAAGTCTATGTCTTTTCATCCAAAGTTCAAAAACTCCATTAGCGATCACACGCACACAATATAATTTAACCAGATTTATTTATCCTGCAACAATAAACAAGTTAGAAGTCTAAATACATCAGAAGCACACAAATTTTATATTCAGTTCACTTCTTTTGTGTAGAACTTGGCAAGGTAATGAGCAGGTTCCACAACGCTCGCATAAAACATCAAATACGATATCCCGGTTAGAGAACAATATCGATTGTAACATTGCAGTCAGGTGGGTGGTTTACTTCGTCATAATACGGTGGGCGGATCTGCCGAGATAACGATAGAGGCTCTGTCATATTGTATAGTAACGTGTTCACAACAACAAAAACAGTACAATTGCTTGTTTGAAGGATCAAAAAGTCGAATGGAGAGCTCATTCCGATTTAACATCTCAAGTGAAAATCTGCTGCTTTATTGAAGAACCACTTTGTCGCACGTTCTTTGACTCGGTACGTAGCAATACCTGAAGCAATATGAAATTCATTTCATTCGATGCACGTTTCTCATTCAAGATCCTTCACGAGACGAAAAAAAATTCAATAAAAGAATAAGTTGTCTTTTAACAGATTTTTGTAAGAATAGAGGAGAGACCGCGGCTCCCTCGGCTTTTCCCTTGAGCTGCAGTTCTGGAAATCATTTTTTATTGGTTAGAAGCTACACACCCAAACAAATGGAGCACCCTCCATAGGTACTTCATGTTTTGAAGATTTTGCATTTATAATCGTGGTACAGTCTTTGCATAATGATAAGTCTAGACAGCTTGTTAGCTTAAAATTTAAAGGGATTGAGAACTTCCTTGCTACCTTGCCTCATTGATTTGAGAATTTTTCATCGCACTTTATTTCATACATTTTCCAAAAGGTTATTTTTCATACTAACACTAGCCTACGTTTATAGAGTAAAATTGCAGTCACTGGCGGTGACTGGGTTTTTTTCTTGAATGCCACCGGTGTATCGTAGCCGGAGGTGGCAACTAGGAATAGATATTTAACTCTGAAATTGCTAGACGCGATAAACCCCGCTTGCAAGCATGTCTGGTTGAATTTTAAATTGTGTCGGCAGACGAATTTCCTCTCTCAGAGGAAATCGAAACTGCGCAATAATTTCCCGTATTTCAGCATTACCAGCTTATAGTGTGTCAAAATGTCTACGATACGCGTTACGGATTAGTTATTTTAACACCATTTGATAGTTCCTTCGAGCCGTATTAAAATCTCTGCCAGATTATATCTACTGGAGATATAATGGAAAATATTTAATACACTCAAACTGGACATAACTTAATTCAGGCTGCCCAGATAACGATAACCAGTGGCATGACAGAGAGATAGTTTTAATATTATTTGCAGATCCTGTAGCAAAATCTAAAATTAATATTGCATTTATAATGTTTTAGGAATGTTGAATTTCCAGGAGCAAGGTTCATAAAGTGCAATAAAAATATTATTTTCTCCTCGGTTTGTCACAATTATACTTTGGAGGTTAAGTCGACTTCAGACAAGCGAAATCAGTATGCCCACGCAATTAAAAGGGATTTGCTAAAATGCTGCTATTTTAAGAGAAAAAGTTGTAGAAAATGCATGATATTGTTGCCACTTTTTTAAAGTTTTGTCTACCATAAATTATACGTGTAGGTATTCTGTACATCCATTGATAACAATCATGAATAAATAAATTAAATAAATAATCATCCTGAAAATTCAGCTGAAGGATTGACTGTTTTTTAGTTTTGAAAAGTTTTAAATAATCATACTTAATGAAAATACAATTCAATATGGGATACTGAATTCCATTATAAACTGATCAGTATTGAAAACTTACCTACTGTTGTTGAACGTAGAGAAAGTGGTTTTTCAGAAGCATGTTAATGAAATTTTCAGTTGAAAAATCCGTAACTGCGGCGCCAGGTTAAAAAGCCACATACAGGCCAGGCGAGAGGTATGGGTTTGATGGACAAATATTTGCATGATCTGCAAATAATAATATCTCTAGTCTGAGTGACAAGGAACAATGCACTTATAGTTCCTAATACCCGCGACACAGGGAATCCCAGTGTTGGGTCACAGGCAGGCCCACTGTGTTAGTAAGAGTTGGGTGTTATTAAAGGTTTAAAAAAATGATTAAACAACACTGGAAATAGAAAATAATAATCATGGACTTTTTTTCAGCTTACGTTGAATGATGTTTTTATGTTAAAACAGTTACTTACCAGTTCGACAAACTAGCGTACTACTTCTCACAACAGGTTGGTACAGTCGTCAAGGCATTTTAGTACCCCCAGTAGCAAAAATCATGTTTACTAAGCCTAGGTAGTGGGCGAGTATTCAATGTTCTTTCGGAAAGTATCTTTACTTGGAAAATAGAAATGGATATTGGGTCTTGGAGGCTTTACTTTATAATCATAATACCTATCTGCCCACTCAGTGACAACATACAGTGTTACTTAATTCTTGGGGTTTTACTACGAATATACTTGGATGGAATAAGGTTTCTTGTAAATAAAAATAACAAGTACAAAAGAAAAGTTACCTTTTTCTTGGTCTTACGTCACCGCAACACCGGTCAGTGACAAGCTTAAGATATGGTGTTTTTTTTGTTATTTGTGGTTTTTAGTATCACTGTGGCCGTCATGGCCACAGTGATAACTGAAAAAGGATAACTGACCGATAGTGAAAGGATTCAACCTCGAGGTTTTTTTGGGATGGACCTTCGGATCGAAAGTCAAGGTCACTAGCCACTACACCACCACAGCTCTCTCTTCTTTAGATAACCCACCTGAGACCGATTTCATCACATAATTTCCGCTTTGCATCAGAAAATACGTCCAAGCCAGTAACAACCAAATATTTTGCAATTGCGAAATGCAAAATATTCATTAGCATGGCTTCATTAGCAGAGGCTTAAATAGCATGTAAACAATAGGAGACGAGTCAATCGTGTGAGGTTAGCGTGTGGCAAGGCGGGTGAAGGTCACAGACCGTGGCCTTATGTAGAGGCATCGTTGCGCTACAGTGGAGCAATCGGTCACTTATAAACCACACGTTTATATGCAACTATTAATAACTTGCAAAAGTAGGATGTCCTTTCGAACATCGCAAGAATCAAGAATGCAGAAAATTCAACTTTCAATAAGTCTTACTAAAATTATAAACGCGAAAGTTTGTGAGGATGGATGTTTGGTGCTCTTTCACGCTAAAACTACTGAACGGATTTTGATGCAACTTTACAGTAATATAGCTTATACATCAGAATAACACATAGGCTACTTTTTATCTGGATACCACGCGGACGAAGCCATGGGCAGAAGCTAGTTATGTATATAACAGATGAAACTTGAATGATTTGCCTCACAGGTTGCATAGTAGAACTTAAGCATTAGTTTAAAAAATAACGAGAAATAATAGGACGTTCGTATTCGTAGATCTACTAGAGAAATAATTTTACAGCTTTCAATAGAGCACGCGTAAAGGTAAGAGCAATTGAAAACTATGCTTAATTCATTAAAAGATTCTGTTGAATCGACACTGATGCTTCAGGCAATTGAAAACTAATACTTCATTAAAAAAATACTGTTACTGATAACGAAACTGTTGGTTCAGCATCTCACTCATTCAACTGCTTGAATGAGTGAGATGACGTAGCTGGTCCAGTCGTTCAACAGATCAACGGTTCCACTAAATCATCAACTTTTAAACTACCTTATGTAGGTATGTTCTTGATCATTTCATTCTCTGACTCCGAAATTTTCACCTAACAAAATATGACGTACCTACTGATCTGTAAAATATCTCGAAACCTAACCTACTTTGACATTGATTATTTAACTACCTACCTAATTCGTGATATTATTAGTATTATATATTACTAGCTTCTGCATATGGCTTCGCTCGCATGGTACCCGGATAAAAAGTAAAGTAGCCTATGTGTTAATCTGATGTATAAACTATATTACTGTAAAGTTTCATCAAAATCCGTTCAGTAGTTTTTGCGTGAAAGAGTAACAAACATCCTCAAAAACTTTCACGTTTATAATATTAGTAGGATTATCATTATTAATTTTCGATACCTGATGCCAGACAAATGTTTGCATGTTCTGCAGATATTTGTCCGGAACAAATACTTGTCTGGGTGTTGTGGTACCACGGTACTCGTAGTTCCTTATACCCACGACACAGGGAATCCTAGTCCACACTACACACCTTCAGACCCCTGACCCCACGGTCAGGACTATTTATGTGTCTGAAGGGTGTTTATTTATCACACTGTTGTATTGAAAAAACATACGAAGCGTCCATATATTACAGTAACCACTTACCAACAGGCCGTATGCATGTTTGCCAGTTTAGTTACAAAAAAACAGTGTCTGTGTTACAGAATCAGACCGACAGAATGCATTAACAGAGGAGGATTATGTATGTGTGTCTGAAGGGTGTTATTTTATCATACTGTTGCATTGAAAAAACATACAAAACGTCCATAGATTACGGTAACCAACAAATGGGCCGTATGTATATTTGCCACTTTAGTTACATTAAAAAAACAGTGACTGTCTTACAGAATCAGACCGATAGAATGCATAAACAGAAGCCTATGCCCAGTAGTGGGTTGACACGTGCTGAAAAACATGATCATTGTACTGAATCGCCTGCTACTTTCTATATATATAAAGATAAACTGGCAAGTGACCAAATAGAGTTACATATGGCCACTAAGTTACAATAGCCATAATAAGGTTTTATTAGGTCAAAGTTAGACACTTTGTAATGCTGCAAACTGGAGAACTTTTACTAAACTTAGGTTTATTTACCAAGACTTCGCCCTGACCGTCTCCCGTCTTAATATTAGCGACTCGAAGCTCTTTTTTCATCCTGGGACACGTCCACGGCTGGACACAGACTATACCAAAATAGACTTCCATGAGATAACTCCAACTATAATGTAGAATTTATTATAAACTTCGACCGTTTCGTAATATAACTCTTTGGGGGAGGCCTTTGTCTAGTCTAGTCATCATTGGCAGCTCGTAGAAACCCACTGCTGAGCAAAAGCAGTTGCCCAATACTCAATACATTTATTGCTTTCATTGACGACTTTGATTGACGACCTCTGTGGCGCAGTGGGTGAAGGCCCGCCTAAGACGCAGAAAGTTGCGGGTTCGATTCCCGCCGCTTGTCAAATGTTTGCATCATCTGCAAATATTTGTCTCTGGTCTAGGTGTTTTCTATGTCATGTAGTTCCCATAATACAAGCTCTGCTTAGTTTGGGGCTAGATGATGCTGTGTAAAAATGTCCAGTTTTTGCATGGTAGGCACATAGATGGTGTTTGTAGGTAGGTATCTCACATGAAACCTGTCTAAAGGGTATAGCAACATAAAGGTAAATAGGCCGAGGTTTTGCGTAAACAAACTAGTTATAAATATCTACGGTAAAATAAAGTTCAGTTTCAAAAATTTACTTTATATAACAGGGTATACAAAGTTCATTTGAGAGATTTAGGTACCTTAGGGCATTAAGGTATAGCAACATGACGGCAGACCGAGGTTTTATTTTCATAGTAAGAATGTTCATGCAGGTAGTCAACGTAGGTACTTTAGTAGGCTATAGATAGGCCCAGGTATCCCAACGAGTATGGATCTGACGCTGTCCAATTGTCAATCATCGTGACAGTCGTGAGCGTGTTTATTTTTGTGTTCAAACTCACAGCCTTCGGATTGGAAGTCGGGGCACCGCACACTAGGCCAACACGGCATTCTCTCCTTTAATCATTGTTATAAAACACTTTTAGTAAAGTACGCAAATCGTTTAGCGACCATGAAGTGTGACACGACAAAATAAAAACTCGTACAACTCATTCAGAGAGTAAAAGCAAACTGACTAAATACCTAGCTTTTTTTTAGGTTTTATGGCGACAAATTGTTCTCGAAAGTGCAATGCTCGGACTGTTAGATAGATAAAATCTTAATTGTACATAACGCCTATAAAAATATATTTATTTTGGTACTTATGTATAAAGCTTAATACCATTAAAGAAATATACAATGGATGGCCATATCGCTGTAAAAGTCAGGATCAAGTTATATCGAATATATACATTCAAAATTTTGAGCTTATCCCATGTTTGGTATCTGGTCTAATAGGGTTTTTTTCGAGTACCTACAATGGTAGGAAAACGAAATAAATCTAGTCTTAGGCTTTTTCTGTTAACTGTACCTACCAACCTACCTAAAAATTGTGGCATTGGCTGGGAAAGAAAACTTCTTTATTTTTATATTAAAAATGACATTGCTTGGGAACCCATGTATGGAATTTTAAATTTGGAGAACAATAACAATACTCATACTCATACTCATACTCATACTCATTTATTAACCATAGGAACTAAATTGTACACTTGGTTTTGTCAAATTACATAATATATTTAAGTCTATTGTATAAAAGAAAAAATCTGGTCCAATACCTAGGTACATAATAAATCAATGCTATATTTTGAGCTTTTCTTATTGGGCATGTGCCAAATGTAATGTTTTGACGTGCCTCTGACTGCCCCCTACTTGGTATCCCCCCAAGTTATCTAAGAATTTCCATCGTGGGCAATACATTCGTGACCGTGTTTATTTTTTGTTTTTTGTTTTGTCCCATTTATGTGGATGATAAGATCAGACTCGGGAATGGTATTCAAAATCCTACTCTAATTAGAAAAAAAATCTCCGTGAACGCCAAGCTCCCAGCTCATATCACCTATACACGTGTAGACGAGTGCCACTAGGGTTCTTTAGAAAGTAGGACCTTGCGACAGTGTCGTCGGAAGCAACGCCGCGAACAATCGCAGTAATAGGCATGCGTCTTGTATGGCTTGATGGATCGACTGTAGCGGCTATCGAGCAAGGAATGAGCTAGGTATCAGCCAGTTATGAGCTAGTAACATTATGAGTATAAATAATTCTTCTCGATACACATCTCGACATCTTCTTGACAACCTCGATGGAGCGATGGTGAGCTAGTAGCCAGCTGTGACGCAAGAGGTACGGTTTCGATTCCCACTGCGGAACAAAAGGGTCTGGGTGTTGTGGTATTACGGTACTCGTAGTTCCTGATACCCACGACACAGGGATTCCTAAGGTGGGGTCAGGACTATGTATGTGTCTGTTTAAAAAAAAAAAAAGAAGTAAATATACTGCAATGCCTCAAGCGTTGTGGATACTACGTGATAAAATCAGAAACCAAGATATCCGTAGAAGAAATAAATTCATCGACATTGCTCTTAGAATTAGCAAGGTGCATTGGCAATGGCGGACCATATAGCTCGCGGAATCGACAACCGCGGTGGATGGAGATGACCCAAGTTCGTTCGTCATGACATTCTTTGGGGGGCGCCTATGTCTGTGGCACTGTTACCTTCTTCCATACCTTTCGGAATCGACAACCGCGGTGGATGGAGATGACCCAAGTTCGTTCGTCATGATACTCTTTCGGGGACTATGTTTGTGGCCCTGTTACTTTATTCCATACCTCTCTATCAGCCATCATCACAGTAGGTACTCACTTCTTTCTAAACCATGACACGATTAATACTTTCTTTGGCTTAGTTCTACGTATTGGTCATTGTTATTTTATGCAGTAGGTTATAAGGAAAGGCCAGCTTGAACAGAGTAAAATATATTAGTAGTTCTTAATACAGTCAGTGATCGTGTGGAAAAAAGACCTGAGCTCCCTTTTTTTCTGAATGGACTTTAATGCTGCAGATGGCCTTGGTCAGCGTCAGCTGACTACGGCGAGCGCAGAAAGCGCTCAGTCTGTAAAGTTAGGATGGGGCAACTAGCACAAGGGCACCACTTAGGTACGGACCTTGGGTTGGTCCGTTGCCAGAAGGGGAGGAACAGGAGAGAAACGCCCCGGTACATATCTGTACCGTGAGTAGGCGGAAGTGGGAGACATGGGTTTATGGCCGTTAAGCCTTTATAGGATTGAGCAGCGCTACTATCGGTAGTGGTTGGAAGTATGGTGTGCTAAAATAGACATGAGTTCGATATATCGAAACGTAAATGATATCGGATATGGGTTATATATCGATACCATATCGATATTTAAATCCACATAACCGATATCATGAAAACTTCACAAACCAAAAACCAAACGAAACGACATATGGAGCGAATATGACGTAACATTAGCCATGATTGCATGATAATAGCGTGCGTAAAAATATATAATAGATAGCTGGCAATATGGTTTACTTTCTATAGTAACTCTTTTTGGTCCATGTTTTCACGCCGGCGTAGTTATAAGTTGCTAAACTGATAAATAACTGAACAAGTTAGCGTTTGTCGTTTCGTGGTTAGTTTGCCTATTTAAAAACCGCTGCGACTGATATCGATATCTGAAAACCGTTTTCTATATCGATATGCAAACTGTATATCGGTTACATAACCGTTTGCGGTAAAAAACGAAAACGCCCATATCTATGTGCTAATGATCGAGTCTATGATAAATTAACGTAATTAGGTCCGTAGGTTTCTTGTAATGGACACGGCAACTAAGTTGCTGTGTAATTCGGCAGTTGAGCCATAGATGGCACTGTGGTCAACAGTCATTGAAGTGAAATGCATCACAAAAGTTTCATCATGCCAGTATTTTCCTATTTTTACCAAACCTAGCTTGTTACCATATAATCGACTCTTTGAAATGTACCGATCATTTAAACGTCAACGTAAAATTCACTGCACAAAGTATGATGTAGAATTTTTCCGCTTTTCCTAGTTCGTCTGTTCGACTTCTCCGACCCGACTGGTAATTACATTTCCTAGAAATAAACTAACAAAACGCTGCGCTTTCAGAATATTGTAGTCGGAAAAGCGTTGAAAAGGTAATGATTCCAGTTTAAGAGGAAAATGTTTCTCATAACTTACGCCAGCCTCTTGTGTGAGAGACCCCGACGAACCATCGAGTTACGTCAAGCTTTTCAAAGGACCCACAAGACGTAGGCAGCCTTTGTCACCGCGGAAGCGACTATGTAGGTACACAGATAGCTGTCAAATGAAGCGATTCACTGGTGCCGTGAACGAGCCGTTAACCCTGGAATACCTACTTAGTATTATCAAAGTGCCTCTGTGGCCGCTTCACCCAAATAGGCCTTTTAAGTCTTTAACGAAAGTGCCTATGATCCTGACGCTTGTTCAAAACATCTTTCATAGATATCATGATAATGATTTTAACTGTACCCTAAAACAATAGCCAGTATAGCACAGCCGATATACTTTTTTTGGATAGTTCAAAAACTTACCTATCATCTTGCAAATGCTTCAACTCGCTCAGCTCCAGTTCTCGCCGTAGATTCGACACCTCGCAGAGAAGCATGTCCCTCTCGGTAGAGACTTTCTCGAGTTCGGCCCGCAACCGGACCACCTCGTTCGTCAAATCCATAGTCGCCATGACGACTATCGATAAGCACTATCGACACTGCACATCACTTTTCACAACTGCGCTGATAGCGGCACCAATCACGATCGCACATTTTGAATTTAGAACGGCACACACGTTCAATATTAGAGCTGGGTAATGTTTCCTCGTTATTCAGCGTTCCATTGTATCGGGAGTCGAAGGCATCTGAAACAATAAATCTCTGTTACGAACTGTGTAAAAAAAGAAAATTGTTCTGTGGGTCGGTATGAAAAGAGAAATGCATGAAATTTGTTTATGAACAACGGGCGAGGCGAGTCTCGCGAAGGTATGAAGTTACTACCTACAGCTACTAAAGCATGAATAAAGTAAATTGTTTGTCTTTATTGCTTGTTATGTGGAAATAATATTCCTTTTGTGAATAACTTTCTTATATAACGTTCAGATGAAAATCATAGGAATATTTGACATAATGTAACTTTTAAACTTTAACTCAATTCAAGACCGCACGATGCGGCTTAATTGACGAAATTAGTAATCGGCCCACCAGGACCGACGTGCTTATAACTAGTCAGTACAAAACGAAGGCTATATTCTGTAGCATAAATCTACAAGTTGATTCGCCAACTAAAGCGACTCGAACGGCCCCAAATCAAAACTAACATAGTATAAGTTTAGGAGTTAAAGCAGTGTTTTTTTTTCAATTAATGTTTTGTTATAAGTATAACACCGTTTTCGAAGCTCTTGAATTGAGAACTTCCTCTTTTCAAGATTTATACCCCAAAAATTGTAAGTCGGCGCGGAACTCGAATACGCCACCTCCCGCTTGGTACGGCCCAAGTCCAACCAATGTAGAATTTTTGGGATATTATAAATTCTTGTATTTTCCCTCTTTTATTCGAAGTTAGTTGAAAATAATAAAACAGGAATAACTTCTTTGTTATTCCTTCCAATTATTTGCAGTGACGTAACCCAGATTTATCTCAAATTCGCCTTGGATTGTTTAGGCCATTGAGCCGACAATAACAGCTTAAAATATTACCAGTGAGAAATTACTCAATTAAACAGTTATCACGCTGGTTTACATAAACACTGAGATCGTTTGATAGAAAAGAACATAATGGAAGTTCTCAACATGATTCCATCATCACTTTTATGACGAGATTAAGCTAGAAATTAAAATCATTAGATCTGAGAAGGTAGCTACAGTTTGGCAATTATCATCGGCAATTCTCGCGTAATATTATAATAAACTAAACATATTATATTTGTAGATCTTACAAACGAGAGAAATGTTGGTAAGATCTACAAATATTTGTCTCGGGTCTGAGTGTTTTCCATGTATAATATGTATGTATTTACAACAAAAAATAAAAGTATATAAGTAGTATATCAGTCATGTAGTTCCCATAATACAAGTTCTGCTTAGTTTAGGGCTAGATGAAGCTGTGTGAAAAATGTCCAGCAATATTTATTATTATTATTTATTATTATATACTAAACTGAAAACAAGTAATTTTTTGGAAAGTTTTTTAATATCCCCAACATGTTTTTATCGGCAATTGCAGCACCCTCCGGTAGTATAAACAACTATCGGTGAACCATCCTTGAAATCATACAAATTTGTTGCAAAAAAAAAACTGCAATTCGGATAAGCCGTTTCGGGGATAAATGGTGTTACTATTTATCCCCGAAACGGCTTACATTTGTTTGTTCCAATCTATTCTTATACCTATTCTTAAATCGGGACGTTCCATTTAATCAACTAGCTACCCACGGCTTTGCATGCGTGGTTTCCGAGTTAAAAAAACACCCACATTTTTGCGTAGGATAGGATGAACAATCAAATTAGTACCTATCAAAAGTTATTAGCTGCAAATAGGAAGCCACCAAAGTACGCCATAACAAACGGTATTGAGACATCTCTATCCACGATACTGCTGCAATTATTAGGTTGAAATGGTTAATAGTTTTAGGATGAAAACCACACACCTTCGAGAGCAATTTTTTTTTATGCATCTATAGAGGCAAACAAACTAACGGCCCATGTGGTGGTAAACGATTACCATAGCCTATGGACGCTTGCAATACCAAAGGGCCTCACGCTTTGCCTCCCTGATATATCAAGATGAATGACCATGGCCTATGGACGCTTGCAATACCATAGGGCCTCACGCTTTGCCTCCCTGAGATATCAAGATGAATAACCATAGCCTATGGACGCTTGCAATACCAAAGGGCCTCACGCTTTGCCTCCCTGAGATATCAAGATGAATGACCATAGCCTATGGACGCATGCAATACCAAAGGGCCTCACGCTATGCCTCCCTGAGATATCAAGATGAATGACCATGGCCTATGGACGCTTGCAATACCAAAGGGCCTCACGCTTTGCCTCCCTGATATATCAAGATGAATGACCATGGCCTATGGACGCTTGCAATACCAAAGGGCCTCACGCTTTGCCTCCCTGAGATATCAAGATGAATGACCATAGCCTATGGACGCATGCAATACCACAGGGCCTCACGCTTTGCCTCCCTGAGATATCCAGATGAAATTCCATAGCCTATGGACGCTTGCAATACCAAAGGGCCTCACGCTTTGCCTCCCTGATATATCAAGATGAATGACCATGGCCTATGGACGCTTGCAATACCAAAGGGCCTCACGTTTTGCCTCCCTGATATATCAAGATGAATGACCATGGCCTATGGACGCATGCAGTACCAAAGGGCCTCACGCTTTGCCTCCCTGAGATATCAAGATGAATGACCATAGCCTATGGACGCTTGCAATACCAAAGGGCCTCACGCTTTGCCTCCCTGAGATATCAAGATGAATAACCATAGCCTATGGACGCTTGCAATACCAAAGGGCCTCACGCTTTGCCTCCCTGAGATATCAAGATGAATGACCATAGCCTATGGACGCATGCAATACCACAGAGCCTCACGCTTTGCCTCCCTGATATATCAAGATGAATGACCATGGCCTATGGACGCTTGCAATACCAAAGGGCCTCACGCTTTGCCTCCCTGATATATCAAGATGAATGACCATGGCCTATGGACGCTTGCAATACCAAAGGGCCTCACGCTTTGCCTCCCTGAGATATCAAGATGAATAACCATAGCCTATGGACGCATGCAATACCAAAGAGCCTCACGCTTTGCCTCCCTGAGATATCAAGATGAATGACCATAGCCTATGGACGCATGCAATACCACAGAGCCTCACGCTTTGCCTCCCTGAGATATCAAGATGGATGACCATGGCCTATGGACGCTTGCAATACCAAAGGGCCTCACGCTTTGCCTCCCTGATATATCAAGATGAATGACCATAGCCTATGGACGCTTGCAATACCAAAGGGCCTCACGCTTTGCCTCCCTGATATATCAAGATGAATGACCATGGCCTATGGACGCTTGCAATACCAAAGGGCCTCACGCTTTGCCTCCCTGAGATATCAAGATGAATGACCATAGCCTATGGACGCATGCAATACCAAAGGGCCTCACGCTTTGCCTCCCTGATATATCAAGATGAATGACCATGACCTATGGACCCTTGCAATACCAAAGGGCCTCACGCTTTGCCTCCCTGATATATCAAGATGAATGACCATGGCCTATGGACGCTTGCAATACCACAGGGCCTCACGCTTTGCCTCCCTGATATATCAAGATGAATGACCATGGCCTATGGACGCTTGCAATACCACAGGGCCTCACGCTTTGCCTCCCTGAGATATCAAGATGAATGACCATGACCTATGGACGCATGCAATACCACAGGGCCTCACGCTTTGCCTCCCTGATATATCAAGATGAATGACCATGGCCTATGGACGCTTGCAATACCACAGGGCCTCACGCTTTGCCTCCCTGAGATATCAAGATGAATGAACATGACCTATGGAAGCTTGTAATACCAAAGGGCCTCACGCTTTGCCTCCCTGAGATATCAAGATGAATGACCATAGCCTATGGACGCATGCAATACCAAAGGGCCTCACGCTTTGCCTCCCTGAGATATCAAGATGAATGATCTCGCGTGCCTGTAATTTCACCGGCAACCAACCGGAACAGAGCAATGAGAACATAACTGCTTGACGGCAGAAATAGGGATGGTGGTTACACTTTCCCGGACAAGCTCTTTCACAGAAGCTCTACTACTACCGACGACCTCTGTGGCGCAGTTGGCGAAGGTCCGCCTGAGACGGCAGAAGATTGCGTGTCCAATTCGCGCCGCGGTGCAAATGTTTGTATGATCAGAAAATACTTGTCTCGGGTCAAGGTGTTTTATATGAAAAATATGTAAGTCAATATGTAAATAATATACAAAAATAAAATGTATATAAGTAGTATATCAGTCATGTAGTTCCCATAACACAAGCTATGCTTACTTTGGGACTGGACGATGCTGTGTGAAAATGTCCAGTCTTATTAGATTACTACTCTTCTCTCAGTCAATATCATCATGGAATGTATTTAGCTATAATTTCATATCATAATCATCCGATTAAGTTCAGCGAACAGTCGACCCGCCACTCAAAGTCAATCCCCATGCTGGCTGATTGAATTGTTGAATTGTAACTTCACCGTACACAAAGAGGCATGTGCCAAATTCACTAATACGACACGAGATATACTCGTGCTAACTAAGTTACCCCCAGTTTCGTGCATATGACAAACGCTACCTGGATCCGAATTCGACTCGCTAACAAGTAACTCTGTTTGAGACTCTCGTTTTTAGCAAAAAGTAATAAATTAAAAGCTAATCGCGGGAGTACCATGGGCGGTCTTATCCCTTATAGCAATCTCTTCCAGACATCCTTTGGATGGAATGGAATTGACGTGAACGATACAGGACGATGGTGTATAGACAATACAAACATACATTGTAACGAATAATTAGATAACACATATAATATGTACATACATACATGAATACATATACCTTCATAAATAATCTATATGATAGCAATTCATCAGCTTTCAGATAAGGACAAATAGTGACTGTGCAATAGTTCTGATATCGAGAGGGAGAGCATTCCATAGGCTTGTACAGCTTGTACAGTAAAATAATAATCATAGAAGGAAGAAGTGTGCACAGGAGATTTAAGTTGCAAGGTCTCAGAGGAGCGCATTAAACGAGAGTTGGATAGATGAAGATATTCAAAGCGCTCCTTGAGATAGGGATGAGAAGAAGAGTTAAATAAGATACTGTACAAGAGTGATATAACGTGAGTATTTCTGCTGATGATTACAGACAAAACCAATCAACCAATCCTGATGGACATAACCAGATCTATGTAGTATGTACATCCATGATACCAAGTAGGGAGAAGTCCAGAGGCAAGACCATCTACTACCATCCATCTACTATACTATTATAAATGCGAAAGTTTGTGAGTATGGATGTTAGTTACTCTTTCACGCAAAAACGATTGAGGGGATTTTGATGAAACTTTACAGTAATATAGCTTATACATCAGAATAACACATAGGCTTCTTTTTATCCGGGTACCACGCGGGCGAAGCCGTGGGCAGAAGCTAGTACTATTATAAATGCCAAAGTTTGTGAAAATGGATGTTTGTAAATCTTTCACGCAAAAACGATTGAGGGGATTTTGATGAAACTGTACAGTAATATAGTTTATACATTAGAATAACACATAGGCTTCTTTTATCCGGGTACCACGCGGGCGAAGCCGTGGGCAGAAGCTAGTATATTATATGCGGCACATGTCCACGTTTTGCAAAGTAGGAAGCATTCCACGTAACAGGTTGCCCATCGCCGCTTACTGGAACACTACATAACCGGTATTTTCTAATGTTAAGTCCTAGTTTTAAGGCATGCCGCCGGTCTTCTCACAATGTTTTTTTTCACCTTATGAGCATTATGTTAATGTTACAGACATATGAGACAATAACTTGGCTTTAGGGCAGGGAACGCTTCAGCATTGATCCTGGTGTTACAGATGCCAAAGACATAGACAAATGCCATAGCCATGACTCTAACTGACTGCAGGCTGACTGTACCTGCGCAAAACTGAAAATCACGAATAAAAGGCGAATGTACGAGATAATTATCATAAATTCACTATTTTTGCGACATTTTTCAAATATCGCTATCAATAACAACGCCCATTGTGCATTTCATTGGTATTTTCTTTTATCCATAGTAGAGTTAATCTGTTTTACAGTTTTTCGAAAAATTGCCGCCAGAAAAGTCTAGGGCGTCAACTGGATGGTATTTTTATACTTGATGATATTTTTACCAAGATCCTGATTTTTGATAAAAAAATTGTCTAGTATCAGTTAAAACGTCGATACTTCAGGCAATGGGGTTATAGAGACTTGAGATTCCTCCGCTTTAGCTGCTCTGTTATATTAAATATTAAAGAGCATCAAAGCACAGGGCCTGATAAAAATATATAAAATAATTACATAGCCTCAATTTATAATAGCAGAAATATATTTCCGTCGTATTTCCCTAATTAAAATCTACCCACACGAATGTTTGACCCAAAAACGTTTACCCTATGGCCTACTTGTGCCAGTTAAATAAACTTAATTAGCTGTTGCATTGCGTCATTGAAGGTGTAAAATAAGTAAAAAAAACGTTTCTATCCAAAAGTCAGACGATTTGAAGCTTACTTAATAAAAAAGCGCATCCTTGGGCCTAGGCAAATACCTCACTCTTAGATTTCCTTTCACGCTAATGCAAACTTATCAAGGTAAAACTTGGCAGCAGTCACGTGACATTTCCACAGCTAATGTCATTTCCATACAATTCAATCTTTCCGTAGACGTTAACGCCAACAGAAAGTAGTATTTGTCTAGAAACCCTGACCCCAAACTAGAATTCCCTGAGTCGTCAATTATACGACTCAATAATTATGAACTACGAGTACCATGGTACCACAATAACCAGACCCGGTAGAAATATTTACAGAACATGCAAACATTTGTCCCGCAGCGGGAATTGAAACCCGGTGTGGGTTTGCGTCTCTATTGCGTCACAGCTGACTACAAAGCCCGCCACGCCATCGAGGTAATGTAAGTTATTGTATTTAATTAAACATTTTTATACAAATTAATCGCATTGTTTTATTTTACTGTTAGCTTTGCAGCTTTCGTAATCACAGGTAGCTAGATGACAGGTGTCAAAATAGATTAAAAAAAAAACAATTACTACTGTCAGAATATTATTTATAGTCGGAAACATTCCGATTTATGCAGTAGAACCGCCTCTTGAAGTCTAACGTTGTAGTCCTCATCATGTCTAACAATCGCGAAAACGTAAAACATTATTATATAAGTTTATTTTTATCAAGCAATCTTCCTAGCTGTGAAAATTAGATGGATAGGTAGGTATAACCAGCAATAATCAAATATATAGGTTATAAGGAAATGATCAAGAATGAGAGAAAATGGTGCATTGCAGTGTATGTTAGGAGATTAAAATTAATTTTATAAGGAAAAACCTTGTCGTGGTCCTTAATTATTATATTTCATTAAAAGGTTATCTCTCGGTTGTACAATAAAACCCAGCTGGCTATAGAATTATTTAATAATGGGCAATCGTTTACTAACACTTTGGTTATACAGACTTTCTAAGTAGGTATGTTATTTATAAATGAGGTTTAGCCTCGGAATTACGCGGAATGTTACACAAATGCAGGGAAATGAGGAGTTTTATAATTTTAGGTAGAATTGTATAAAAGCGACTGTGTTAACTGTTATTTTATTTTCTATTTTAAATAAACTTTAATTTAATTAATTTTTTTGATAAGGATAGAAATTCAGACAAAGTTTGCAATCTAATTGAATAAAAATCGGCTCATTGAATATAAGACAGATAAAATAATTAAACATAGAGCTAACAACTTTTTATGCAAAAAGGTTCGTTGCAACTCACAGCTAGCGCCATCTATGTACGTAAATATACATTAGCGTACACTGGCTGACTCACGCGCAGCGATCGGCTGAATTTTTGTTCAGCTTACACACAAAACTCATAGATGTCGCTACAGGGCGGTGAACGAATCATGTTTTAAGTTTGTTTAGTTTCATTGTATATCTCATAGGAGGAATAAAGAATGACTGTTACAGAGAAATGAAGACATGCCGACCCCGACCGGTCGATCCCATATCGGCAGGCAGAGTTGCTGTTTATGATTTTAATTTCTTAAAGGATTTTATGTATGTACTTACACTATTGAAATCGAGTTAAAATACTGCCCTACATTTCTCCAAATTTAAAGACACAATCTAAACTAATAATAAAGCTAATGAAATTGTTTTTTTTTTTGTTTGAACGGGTTAATCTCTAGAACTACCAGCAGGATTCGATAAATTCTTTTTGCTTTTGATAGCCTAATCCTCGAGGAAGGTTGTAGACTAAAATCACGCTACGACCCTTAGGAGCCGCGCAAAAGAAATAATAGCGCAGGCGGGCGAAGCGACGCGGTGGGTCGGGACCGAGGGCGGCCGTGGCATCCTACTTAAACGTATTACCATTGATTATGATGACAGACTTTTGAAAACATGTGTTAGAAAGCTTTGATTAGGACCTACCCATCCGTTATGGTGTTGGTGAACTCGGGCCTTAGTTGATATTTAACGCTCACTTACAAGTTATACATTCATGTCTCTGGTTTTTTCACGACCACTGCGTATTTCAGTGCCGAGCCGGGTTTAAATGATGCTGAGTCGCATCATTTAAACCCGGCCCGGCACTGAAATACGCCACTCCCATTGAGTGAGATTACATTTTGAAAAATACTTTAAAAATACAGGTTAACCACGGATAAGAATCCAATCTGCTTTCCAACTCGAACTACATAATATCGAAATTGCACTGGAGATTGATAGTTGGCTCACTCTATTGACATTCAAAACACAGGTAGACCGCAGATCAGAAACATATCTAGTTTCCACGATCCAATTTCCCGACACTGGATTGAAATTGGGCCGGCTGAATTCAATTCGAGCTGATTGTTAAGACACAAAATATAAAAGCGCTCGGTCGACCCAGTCTCCATCGAAATCCAATTAAAACTTTTAACTTTTTGTAAGGTAGCTGCAGAAGTGAAATTTCTGGGCAAACTTGCCAGTTTCAATGTAAAGGTTATAACATCAGTGGGGAAAAAATCTTAGCAAAGTAAGGTCCCTGTGAAAGAACTGTTTTTACATAGATCGCAATGAAAATTGAACCAACGACCTTACGCTTCTATAGACTCTTACACTTCTAGACTCTTACACTTCTAGACTCTTACACTTCTAGACTCTTACACTTCTAGACTCTTAGTAGTGTCACTGGTTCTTCATTGACCTTAGTGAAATAACCAGAGTTGTGGAAAGATTGAGTTTCGCAGCCACTTTCATGCATAACGACGTACACTTTTCAAATGTTAATGAAATTTTAAACAGCTGTATCAGTTTTTTTAGTTAATTGTTACATACATTCTACATAAGTGATAATATTGTAAATGGCTCCCTGCACGTGTTGGTTTATACTGTAAGTGCAGTAAGCAGCTGAATCTAAATAAATAAATAATAAATAACCTTGACGTCTGTGGCGCAGTGGGCCCGCCTGAGACGCAGAAGGTTGCGGGTTCAATTCCCGCCACGGGACCAATGTTTGTATCTACAAATACTTGTCTCGGGTCTAGGTGTTTTCTATGTATAATCTTACTACTATTATAAACGTGAAAGTTTGTGAGGATGGATGTTTGTTACTCTTTCACGCAAAAACTACTGAACGTATTCTGATGAAACTTTACAGTAACATAGTTTTTACCACAGAATAAAACATAGACTACTTTTTATCCGGGTACCTCGCGGGCGAAGCCGTTGGCAGAGGTTAGTATGTATGTATTTACAAAAAAAAATGTATTTAAGTAGTATATCAGTCATGTAGTTCCCATAATACAAGCTCTGCTTAGTTTGGGCCTAGATGATGCTGTGTGAAAATGTCTAGCATTATTTATTTATTTAACTTTGACCAGAATTTTCAGTTGCCCGTGTGAACCGAACGTCAGCGAATACCCATCAAAGCAAATAGGTCAATGTAGAACGAGCCAAGCGAGCCTATACTTTATACCAGCTTCTGAAATCTCATTATTAATCTAGTTTTCATTCAGGTGAGTGAAGTTTTTTTTTTCTTTTTAGTTTGTTCGTTTCGGACGGCCATCGAATAAGCTTTGGAGTTTGGTTTATAACATGGGGCTCTCGGACACTTGGCAAAAAGTACGTTATCGCAGCAAAATTTGTTCTCATCATCAGGTTTTGATAGATTGAGCTGCAAGTTCCTAGTTGATAATAGTGAAAATAAAGCCACGAAGAGCACAGGTTTGCTTTTTGCATCGGTGCTCTGATGAAATACCTCGATTTCTTGCAAGTTTATCCTTAAAATCTATTTTAAATAACGAAGACGCTGATAATATTAACGTTATTGTAACTTCTTGCAATATTGACGTTCGAGTCACTCAACTTTTAATTAAGTTGATTGAGATCTGGGATCCACGGTAAACAGACATTCAATGGCTTCCCTCAAATTATATTTAGGAGGTATTGAAATGACATTCAACTCAGCGAAATAAATACAAAGTATTTATAATGAAGACTTTGTCTATCGATATTAAATTATATTGTATGTAAAATAACATAAATCGACCAACACCATAATGTTTGTTTACAGAATCGAAAGTGAATCGACAATCAATTTTATTGTCGCAATATGAAATCCGTTCTTTGTAGGGTCAAAATATTTTACGAACTTATCAGGACTTATTAGGACGTTTTATTTTAGGATAAGTTATTTTTTTTACGTGGTATTATCATAATGCTATACGATAGTTTGAAAACTAGGACATTTTATTTTCCACGGTCAAGTTGTTTGGCAAAGTTAAGATTGATAAATGATCTTTTGGGCTTTTGCAAACGACCAAAGTGTTTCAAAGACCATCCCCCGAAATGACTCTCTAAATTGCTAGCCGAAGAATTCCAAAACTATTTACAGTAATTGAATGAACGAGTTAGCAACTCGATTGCCTTCATAAGTAAACTCGATTAATTGCAACTATAGCCAAAACACTAGTAAATTCGTTTGGTTCTCAGAGTATAGATAGAGCAAGCTGTAGGTATTACGGACATAATGTTAATTATTTGAATACCCGGGGATATACATTTTATAGGAATTAGGATTGCATCTCTAGTCCCTAAAATTTGCGTGCTTCCATTCATGGAGAGGGACTGGCTGGTACAAAACGCCACGATGAGAGATCACACGCATTTGGTCATTGTGTTGACCATCAACATTGGTCAACACAATGACCTTAATAATATAACTTGATTCGTCAGTTATAACTATTCAACTTAACATTGGTGAGAACGAATGGTAAATAGCAAGTAGATAATATGTGTCAGTCAATCTTGCTTACGCCTTATACAAGACAACTAGGCTATAAAGAAACTCTACAGCTATGTTACTCTGAGTTTTTAGTAGTTCTTCAAGCGTTTAATTTAAATAGCCAGCACACGCGATGTGTCATCTGAGTCTTTGACTTCTAAACATCAGCTGAAGAGCAAGGTCAGTTGCAAAACAATGGCCACAATTGATAGTATAGTGTTGCTAAAAAGGATGAGAAAACAATACGTTTCTCAGTATGGATATAGTAATAAACTTGGCAAAAGATTTGACTGATTATTGATGATGACATCAATACAGTTGCTGAGTCAAAATATAAAACAATATGATGTCAAAACAAAGCTTACAATTGTACTGAAACTAGAGATATAAAGCGTAGAAAATTTTACGAGAGTGTGAGTGCTAGGCAAATTTAGATACCGTTTAGTAAGTATATAATAATTATGATGAAACAAAATCTACGTGCGATTAGAATCCTAGGTCATTATTTCTAGGTCAGAAGTATTAAAGAATGAATTTAACAAACTATTTTTTTTATGTTATCCATTAGTTTTACAACATCATGGTCAACACAAAGCGTCTTGATACTTTTACTCGCATTCCTAATACAGTCCGTCGTCGCTGCAGTTTCACTGGCCAACTGGCATACCAACGATCTTGATTTACAATCCGATGTTAAGATAGGTTATTTTGAAACAGGAAGGATTATCGGATACGTTGTTTTGTAACTTGTACTGACTTCGTACATATACAGGATGATTCAAGCGAGGTGGATCAACATTAACAAGGTGATTTACATTGAAAATTTCAATAACGTTTTCTCCATAAGTTAATGATTAACTTTTTCTTGTATTAAAAATCTTCTATGTTTTGTAAAAATGAAAATTATATTGAGTTGGCCAAACGGCTTCATTAATAAAATAAGATTGCAAGTAATCCCTGTTAAAAGTAAAGGCTTTAAAATAAGGTGCAATAAAAACACAAAAATAGGCTGTTCAAAATCGAATAACATGGGGGTGGGTGATTCGGATGGATCACGAGATCTTCCATCACCTGTAAGTTTCAGACCATCTTGATTAAATTACCTAACAATCAACAAATACATAGCGTTACTAAAGTAGAGGTAGAGCACAAGACCCCACCAGCCATCCAAAACATCGATCAGATCTTAACGGATAGGAAAACTGGAGTTCATTAAGAAAGTAAAAAATACGCAGACCATCCTGGTCATGGCCAGCTCATATTTTTTTCCTAAATCCGTGAATCATTTCTTTATTTAGATGTCAGAGGTCATAATTGAAATCAGGTACGAATGTGTTCAAATAACTCCAATAAGAGGATATAAACTATTTTGAAACAGGAAAAAAATATTCGAAGCTTCCATTGCACAGGTTGTTTTTTTAATTCGTGGTAATGACTTGAGTGGTTTTGGATTTATTGAAGGAGAGAAGAAAACACATCGATCTTATTGAATGCTGATTGCACTCAATGCGGCATAAATAGATTCAAGATATTTTGAATCAAATAAGGATGAGAAGATCAGAAGCCCGATACGTGTAGGTATTTGAAAGAACCCAGCATATTATAATGAAGAGTTTATTAATTTGCTGGGGCAAATGTTCTTGAATAGTGACTACGAACCAAATGACGTAGTGTAGGAAGGTCTCCTACACAATAGGCCGATGATAGGCAGATTAGGATGGAGGTGGTCCAAGATCGTTCATCACCACACTCTTTAAGGGAGGTCCTGGACTTCGACAGATGTTTATGATAATGCTTTTTTCCATTCCAAAACAATACAACAGGATTTTTGATGAAATACAAAAAAAAAATATAATTTTTGTAAATCAATCTAGGAAGAAACAGAATTTTATACAATGAATTAATGAATAGATAATTCATGGTGTCAAAGTTGAGATTGAAACTCGTTGACAAAACGCAAGCAGGAGGGTAGTACACACCTAAAGTACTTCGCAAATCTATGAATAAATAGACAATGAATGTCAAGGAAGTCAAGGTTGTTACGGTAGACAATTAATGCCAAGGACATATGATCAAAAAACGTAATGAGGATGGTACCTATAATACTTAGTATTTGACTAAAGTCTGAAGTCTGTGACTAAACTAAACGTGCCAAGTAATAAGTAATAAACCAGTTGATCGAAATCAGCACATTCGTCGTAATCCTATATTAATGGGTAACAATTCATCAAACTCCTCATCATTCTATCATTCACATCACGTTCTTCTTTATTGTCGATGATTAATCGGTGTCGCAAATATGGTCTCGCAAGGGGACATTTTGGGGCCACTACTTTATGTTTATTGTTGCGGCTGGCCATTATGTTGTTCTTTCTTTCGTACATTTAGTAATTGAAAAGACCCCGGGCCAAAACATTGAAGCGAGCATAATAGACGAAAATTATGTTATGTACTATTTACACTTGACCGATACCACAAACATAAGCATTTTCTTCAGTCAGAGAGCATATATACTTCGCAGTTCTCGATAACCAAGCTACATGCTTGCTTGCGGATATCAAAAATTGAGAACAATTTATATTTAGTAGTAATGGGCTTATCCTAGCTGCCAAATGAGAAATTGTTTTTATAACGAATCCAAAACTTTTTTGATTAATTTTATTCGACAGACGAAAGTATTCCAAACCATTAGCCAAATGACACCGTATAAAACTTTCAAGTAAGGCGGAAGTAATAAAGTAACTTACGTTTCGCACGAGATAAGGAACCTTGGAGAGAGAGAATAGTCACATTACCTAACTGAAGCTTTGCAGCCATGCATACTAAGAAGATTTCACAGGATTCTATATGCCAGGCAGAGACAGTGACAAATGAATGAATATGATAAGAGGATTATTTTCTAGTATATAAAAAGGTTATTTTTTATAATATTCCTCCAGAATTTTGAAAGAGATAAATTGCAGTAGATTTTATATTAGAAAAACGTATAATTAAATAATGTACTAACATATATTTTTTTTTAAACTCAAGGACATTTGTGAATTAACTTTTGTGAAAGTGTTCAAAGCTGGGGCATGCTGGTTTCAATACGATATTTTTTTCAACGTTATAACATTATATTTAAAGCTATATAGATTAAGATAAGTCACTAGCAACATATTCCCAATTTTTGTATACATAAAATAGTCATATTAAAGTCTTGATCATACAAACGTCAAAATCGGTGTTCGACTCAAAGATAATTGATAATACTTCTTTAGAAAATTTACATAGTAGATATCGAAAGCTGACCAAATGTAGACTAAAGCAATAATACATCAAACTTAAAATAACTACGGGAATTGGGCTTGTTATTTTAGGAATAATTTAACTTAAACCGTAAATAATAACAATGTTGGACTTTTCATATGTAAAAACGGGAATTTTCACGTCCTACACTATCGGTGAAGGCACCGAATAAGTTTCGACTCATTCCGAGTCTTCATCAGGGTGAGTGGTTGCGACTTCCTCCTTCCGCGTCAAGTGAACTTGACAATATGAATAGTCAAGTTCACGATAGTTTTTGGAATAAAATGTTGGACTTTTTTAACACAGCATCATCTAGCCCCAAACTAAGCAGAGCTTATATTATGGGAACTACATGACTGATATATACTACGTATATGCATTTTTTTAGTAAATACATACATATTATACATAGAAAACACCCTAACCCAAGACAAATATTCGCAGATACAAACATTTGTCTCGCGGCGGGAATCCGCAACCTTCTGTGCCTCAAGCGGGCCTTCGCCCACTGCGCCACAGAGGTCGTTAAGTGATAATACCTCTATAAGAAAACAGATATAATAAAATATTCCGTATTAGTAGTTTCTTTCCCTATAAACACACTATTGCATAGTTTTAGTCGATGATATTAGATTTCTTATCTGTGAACGGAAAAGGAACGTCACTAGAACAACGGCGTCACGTGATTTTTGGTTCCTTTGCCGCCAGTTCAATTTTGTACCCGCTTGTGAATAAACATTTGACCTACTACAACTTTTTATTTTTAACATTGAGATAATTTTTAATAACAAGATTTGTAAAAAAAAACAAATTTTTGGTTTTGTAAATTTTTACAGAAATACAATGTACGTTCGGATCCACAAAGCGTGTTTATTTTTCTAGAGTTGTTAACATTTTCGCAATAAGGAAAACCGTTCCAATAAAATCGCTGAAAGAGATTCGGCTATAATTTTTGGCGTTACAGTTGGTATCTTCATCTTTATTTATGGAACCTAACGTCCTGTCTGTCCGCCGTGCTTGGAACTTGAGTATTTTCATTTTACCGGTTATTTTTTGGTCTCCCTACGTTAGATTAGTCATCTGTTCAGGTAGACGTTTGGTGGCTGTTGGGGATCGGCGCGATGTTATGAACATGTAAACGTAATTGTGACTATTAAAATGATTTATTTTAAAAATTACAGTGGCGCATTCCTATGGAGATCGCCATAGACTCCTTTGTCCTTAAAACAGCTTAGATACGTAGTTTGACAGCTGAGTTGAAAAAGGTATGCCATTATATTTACAAATATCTCCTGTGGGTCAGACTGACTTTTAAATGTTAGCTACAAAACAATTTTACAGGCATGCATCAGGCATGATTTATAGCCTTTTACATAGGTTTTCTGTGTCGTTTTTGCTCTAGACTTATAGGTGTGTATTGTTTATTTTTATGCACAAAATGCTCACTGAATCGTTTCACTACACATCTTCAGCGTCATCATATCTTAAATTGGTCATTGAAAGTAACTAAGAAAGATTCATTGACACAAAAATATATATTTAAAAGCGGCCAAAGCCACGTTCGAAAGTATGTTATAGTATAGGTTATATCTACGATTTAAGAGCAGGTATCACGATGTTAGGCAGGTGTTTTGAAGTAAATTGGTAAAGCTTTATCGGTACGCAATACCGGTGAAGAAAAATATTGGCTTGTATTTTATATTGGATTCCTAAGCTCGTATGTATAAAATTCGAAGTATGTTGACACATGATTACCTTCCTTTCAGTAACAACGGAATCGAATTTGTTTTGATCGAACAAACGCTACCTAAGCTTACGAAAAACTGCCCTAAATAAATGTATTTTACGTTGATGTGCCTAGTATTCAAACACTCATCATCATTATCCATTCGCCACAATCCTATGCGCAAGACTAAGCTAATCTTATCGCATATAATCTTATAGTAGTCTTATATCCTACTAGCTTCTGCCCACGGCTTCACTCGCATAGTACCCGGATAAAAAGTAGCCTTTATATGTTAGGATGTTATTCTGATGTATAAGCTGTAAAGTTCCATCAAAATACGTTCAGTAGTTTTTGCGTGAAAGAGTAACAAACATCCATCCTCACAAACTTTCACGTTTATGACAAAGTAAACTTTATGCTTACATTTAATATTGTTAACGTCAGGCAAAAGTATTTCTCTTTATTTTACCACAACTAGTTCTATAATTCAAAGTCATTAAGTAAAATAATTTCAAAGTCCCCATACTTAAAAATGTACAAATCTGTAATACAGAGCCAGAAGGTTAAAATGTTAAACTCACCAAATTATATTCTACCACACCAAAAAGAAAATAACACTATTAAGTTGATATATGACCTCTATTCAAACTTCAGACTACTTATTTGCAAATCTTGTCGATTTCAAACGGCAATAACATAAACTTATTGAACTTTATTCCAAAAACTATCGTGAATTTGATTATTCATATTGTAAAAACGGGAATTTTCACGTATCGCACTATCGGTGAAGGCACCGACTAAGTTTCGACTCATTCCGAGTCTTCATCAGGGTGAGTATGACGCTCTCCCTCCGCGCGACGCGGAGCGAGCGGTGTCTTCACCGATAGTGCGGTACATGACAATTTCCGTATTTACAAAATGAATAACTTATTGAATGTTCAAAAACGGCACATTATAAGTAATTCGCAATTTTAAGAGCTCTCGCATTAAGTATTAACCAGCTTAAAGAGGTTTGAGACAAGCCGACATGAGGGTCGTCCGAAACGGCTCGAAATTGGCAAATAAATCATTAGAGCGGATGAAATTAGGACCACAAAATTAGATTTGACGACCTCGGTGGTGCGGCGGGCAAGTTTGCTGTGACACAAGAGATGTGGGCTTGATTCCCGCTGCGGAACAAATGTTTGCATATACTGCAGATATTAGTGGTACTAAGACCGGGTCTGAGTGTTGTGGTACTGAGTCACAGAATCCTAGTTTGGGTTCAGGACTAAGTATGTGTCTGTTGGGTGTTTTTGTGCTTTTATATTAAGTGCAGAGTCACGAAAGCACCTCTGTTTCAATACCTCGTAGTCAAGTTAGACGAATCAGCGCTTTATGTATGTACGACGTGTAGTGATTATTTATATACTTATGTATGATATTTGTATGTGTGTCTACATGTAACATTAGTATCGCAGAAGCAGCTATTCAACCGCCACACCATCGAAGTCGTCAACACCTTAATAGATATAATTATCTAAACTTTAATTCTCAATTCGGCAACATTTGTAACGAAATTTAAAAAGGAATTTCGGAATTAAAGTTGAAATTGCAGAGAACATGAGAAAGCGAATTCAAACATTGGGATTTACAGAGAAGCTCTCTGTAAATCTTTGCTGTGAAATATGTATATTTTGCGAAAGAGCTTTATAATTAAAGGTGCGCTCAGATTTGTAGGTGCTAATTGAAACGGGTTTTGAGTTTGCTTAAAGAATTATTATTATTTGAGACCTTGGAAGCTCAAGTTGCAAAGTTTTAATATTTTCCAAAATATAAAAAAAAATATGATAATAACTTATGTACTCATGAGGCGCTGGCTGATAGAGCTTGGGCCGATCTCTCGCCTGGTCTCCAAATAGTTGCATTACGTATAGGTAGTTTATAATTCGAATAAAATTTATTTAATTAAAATTACTAACATAGTTCATAATAATTATTATTAATATTTATGTAATAATAATAATAATAATAATAATAATGACTTTGACAGATAAACGCGTCCTCCGAAACATAAATATCTGCTTAAGTTGATCCTACAAAATATGACAGTGCAAGCTTATGAGACGCTTTAAAATTCCACCAACAATAAAGTTATGATAAAATAGTCAGCTTTACCTCTAAACACCTGTTGTGAAGAGCTATCTGGAGAGAATACCCTGAATAACAAAATTGCTATCGACATCTTTGCATAAAACCAAGGGATAAGACGATACCTAGCACAAACATTTTTGTATACTTCAGAGTTGATATAGAGCTGATACAACAAAAAATACGGCCGAATTTTAAACATTTAACGCCCGGATAAATTAGCGCAGAGGTGGTAGCTATGGCAATCACTAGCATTTCCATGGTCCACACTGAAGTGAACTTTTGCTACCTTTCCCTACAAGTTAATCGCTATCGCCGCGGAATCGCGCCAATTGGCGCAAACCTTAGGAACAAGTTTATTTTTGGCTAACCAATTAGTGAAATGCATGGATCTGAAATAAGCTTTTGATTGATAGCGGTGGCGAAAGTACTAGTATTATAATGTCTGTAGTTGAAGTATCATTACTTAGCTTATAGCCACTTCTAGGCATAAGCTACTCCCAAGAGTGTCATTATGAATGTTCTTAAACCACGTCACGACAGGACGTTAAGATCAACCTATCTTATCTGTCTGTCGGGTGGGAGGGGTCTTCCTACACTGCATTATCTAGCTCATTGTAGTTATCCGCCTTTATTATGATTGTATCAGCTCTGTATTAAATCTGCGGCGCTTAGCGTAGGTGGGCGCCAAGTGCCTTCCAACGGGTCAGTCAACTTGCAAGTGGAGCTCAGGGCATAAAAGCTGGTCGCGAACTTTACTTGGCGCATGCAGTTTGTTAAACATGTTGATATGTTTAGTCATCTGATATTGCACGGATATAACTTTTGAAACTATCATGGTTGTGAACATAATTTTAATTTAAAACGGAAACGTTGCTTGCTATGCCGAAATATTGGGAAACATTCAAAATCACAAATCGTGGTAAATATACCACTTTTAGTAAAAAAAATGCATGGATAATTTAAGAGGCCTGCGTAGGATGAATTGCCCCTACAAACGTAATACCAAAATCATTTGTAATTAGAGCTTATTTTATTATGTTATCATTTGCATTCGAATAGTATTTATCTTATATACGTACCTTGCTATATATTTTTTCAAAATACTTACCTAAAATGAAATGTAAACGAATCGCATTTTGCATATTTTTACGTCATACATGACATGTTTTCTTCTTATTTGTTTCGTATTAAAAACAAAAATACCTTACGTATCGTTTGGTCAGGTACATAGTATTGTCTAGTTACAGAATAACACAATGTGCAAAATACAACAAGTTTTCATTCATCTTTTTTTGTATTACGGAACACCACCAAATTTATAACAAATTCTAAACGGCTAATATTGCTATCGCACAAGCACGGGCGGGCCTGCATTAGTCAGCTATAATTTTGGACGCGCTTCGATAAATTCCAAGCGCGTTATGAATGCTGTACGCCGGATCCTTAATACGTCGACTTATACTCGAACAAGTGAATTGACAGCGATTCCTCGCAACTAAGCCTGGAAGAATCACGCAACAAACTCTGTATGTGTGCTTAAGTGTGAGGCAGATTAATCCAGATGATCTGTCAAGAACGACTAGGCAATAAGCCACGAGCGCTTCAACCGGTAATTGGTATCTATAAGCCGCGTCAGAGGAAACGTATAGTTCCCGAATCCGCATATCACCGACGCTACGCTATAACTATTTTGGGGCTGAGCGTAAATTAAAAATCAATACGCATTCTGCATGCGATACATTTTCCAGTCTGGCGGATTTGTGGTACGCAATGCTGTACTACGCAAAAACAGATACGAAAGTTATAATCCGCAGATATAGAGAAGCCCAGACTTCTCTATATCTGCGGAGCTAGTGCTGTATAAACAAGAACAGCGTTGTGATTGTGGATATGGCCATTCGTTAAATTATATTCATAAACGTATAATCCGATATTTTATACCTATAACGGCTAAACGCTTTACAAAACAGTGCTGTTTTCTAATTTGTATTAGAATTTTTGTTCTAAAAAAAATATAGTAAGTTTTTTGTTTCTTTTTTTTCGTTAATAATATTGTTTGATACTTGCATTTTACAAAGACTCTCATTGTATATTAAAAAAAAAGACTACCAAGATAAGGAAAAAACACATGGAAAAATGCCTTGTCGCACCGACCATACAAACCACTGGTTGTATCTAAGCCATCAGGTTCCAATAGACGCTTTAAATTGGATAATAGTCTCTAGGTAAACTCATTTTTCACCTATTTCGATTATACGATAGATAGATAGATAGTTTTTTATTCGACACATACAATACAGCACAGACAAGTACAAATTAAAAGAAAGACAAACAATTAAAGAAACACAGTAAATACAGAAGAGTAGGTACAATAAGTGGGTGAAAACCAGTGCTAACGAGGGCAGTCTATGTTGTTGATGTTGATTAGATACACATTATACCTAATTATGCTGAGCTGGCATCCTTTAGTCACCTGAAATGGCGATGGGCTGGACATGTCAGACGAGTAGCAGAGGACCGGTGGTCCATAACAAATTGGTACGCATTTGATAAAAAGCGCAAACCAGGCAGACCAGGGGGGCTAGACAAATACCACTTTCTGTTGACGTTAACGCCTGCGGAAAGATAAAATTGTATGGAAATGACATTTGCTGCGGAAATGTCACGTGATATTTCCATAAAATTTTACCTTTCCGCAGGCGTTAACGTCAACAGAAAGTGGTATTTGTCTAGCTCCCCTGGTCTCCGCTTGCCTGATCTGCAGAAGGTGGAGCGATGGCATTACCAAATAACAGGTATCACCTGGAGTAGAGCAGCTAGAGACAAATGGACGACCTCTGTGGCGCAGTGGGCAAAAGCCCCCCCGACACGCATTACGTTGCGTGTTCGATTCCCGCCGCGGGACTAATGTTTGTATCTGCAAATGGGTCTGGGTGTTTTCTATTCATAATAAGTATGTATTAAAAAAAAAGTATCTTAGTAGCATATAAATCATGTACTTCCCATAATAGAAGCTCTGCTTAGTTTGGGGCTAGATGATGCTGTGTTAAAAATCTCCAGCATTATTTATTTATATTTATTATTACAACCTCTGCGGCGCAGTGGGCGAAGGTCCGCCTGAGACGCAGAAGGTTGCGGGTTCGATTCCCGCTACGGGACAAATGTTTGTATAATCTGCATTCATTTGTTTCGTGTCTGGGTGTTTTCTATGTATAATATGTATGTATTTACAAAAAAAAGTATATAAGTAGTATATCAGTCATGTAGTTCCCATAACACAAGCTCTGCTTACTTTGGGGCTAGATGATGCTGTGTTAAAATGTCCAGCATTATTTATTTATTTATTTATTATTATTTATTATTTTACCACTCTAGGCAGTCTTTCTGGCTAATTTACGTAATCTGTTCTATTCTTGTACAGATCATTTATATAAAATTAGCTACATTAGATTAAGTAATTAGATAGAGTTAAATCAAGTTTGTTCCAGTAAAATAAAACTTTATATCACTATTATTATTAGAAGGCACGGATTTCTACTTGCTACAATCCAGATCCTTTCCTTTCAGTATGATTAATACATCTGATTCTGTTAATTCCAAATATCCATCTTAGTGATTATTGAACCGCGAAATAATCATTACTTCGCTAAATTCTTCTGTGCGTTTACACTAACCATCCAGAATGTCAGTGTCGCTACGGTTTTTTGTACGAAAAACATAGCTTTATGAGATGTAGCGTTTAACTTTACGATACGAGAAAAGGTGTGTACCGTGCTCTTATGAACCTCCAAATATGAGGTGGATGAGTTGCACAGGACTCTTGTCAGAACAGATTTATTTTCCTTGTCCTACATTACGTGGGGTCGGCCGGCAAATATTTTCTTCTTCCACTCTCTTCTATCAGCCATCATCTCGGTACTCACTCCTTTCTTAACCACGTCATCCTTTGCACAATCCATCCATCTTTTCTTTGGCTTACCTCTGGCCTTATTTCCATCCACATTCATATTTACTCTTCTTGTAACGTGACATTTTCCCCCCTTCATGACATTTTCATACCACGCTAATCTATTACTCCTCAACTTTTCCGTCACTGGCGCTACTTTCAAACTCCCCCTGACTGACCATGGCAGAAATATTAAAGCACAATATAACAACGATCTTGGAAGTTCGTGACACGTGTACCCAGTGAATCCTGCACATAAAGCCAGTTGCACAATAGACGTACTCGAAGAACGAACACGTGCTCGATCCAGTAAACAAGACTGGTGGCTAGGCAGATGCGCGAGCGCACCTGGCGCGAATAAGCAAACGCGCACATGCGAAGGAGATAAAGTTTTTATATAATGATTTAAGAGGTATTGGTGCTGATTCTCTAGTACACCGATTAAACTTAATTTTACTAACGGTTACAAAATAAACAGATAGCAACAATTTAAGTACGTGAACAAATATAATCTTTGGACTTGACCTCCCCTTTTTTGTTTTTTCCCTAAAAGCTACGGTCTGGGATTGAAGATTTGAAGATGAAAAAAACCCTTAATACTTTAATTCCAGATTTAGAATTAAAGTCCTAAGAGTTTTTATTATTTTAATAGGCTTATTTGATAGTCTTATCTTTTAATGGAAAGTTTTAAGATATACTGTAATTAACATGATTTCACATTCATTATTATCAACCGAATTCAGAAACAATAAGGGCCTTACTTAAAAGAGATTATAAAACAATTGATTAAATAAACACTGCTTTCTCTTATTGATATGTATAATTTCAAATTCAACAGCGGAAAACAAAACACAGTTTAGCTAAACAACAGTTTAAAATCTTTATGAGTAAACCCCTAAGTAATCAACGGTTACGGAAACAAAAGCCTTACTTCGGGACACAATGCCGGCTTCGAATCACGGCCTGGTTAAGACAACTGGGATATGATGTTTCTCATTAAAACTGTAATAATATTATAAGATAGAGGTAATTTTTCAGAGCGTTGGATCTTAGCGCTTTGCCCTATCCTTCCCTCGCCTCGCAACGAATCACAATCCAGATTTGGCGCCACGATCAAAATCAACTGACCACGTTGTTTTTGAACGGAGAAAGCAAGATGAACCCTGTGAGAACAAAGGTTAGGTAGCTATCTTAAGGTAGCCTCATACATGTGCTTAAGGTCGCACAACGAGGTATGGAGGGAGCTATGCGTTTCACTGCACGATACAATCCTCAAAGAGAAAATCCGTAGAATACTACTATACTACTAACTACTAACTAAACTACTAACTACTACTACTAACTACTAACTATACTACTAACTAAAGTTGTAGGTATTATGCTGTGTAGTAAGTAATTATGTAGGTAAATAATAGTATAGTGTTTTCATAGTATGTGGTATACCACTTACAACCCCTTGTAATCTTTCGTACAGTCCGTTCCATCCAAAGGTTGTCTGGTAGAGATCGCTAATAAGCGATAAGACCGCCCATTGTACAACAATGTTAAAGTTTTTTACTATTTTTTTAAGTTGAAATATTTGGTGTGCAATAAAGTATTTTCTTTCTATCTATCTATCTAAAGTTTCAGACATAGCTCTCAAATTTGGCAAATTCAATTGGCAATGGTCAGATCATATAGTTCGTAGAAAAAAAAAATTATCTACTTTTAGTTAGATCCTTTTAGTTGAAACATCTCAAGAATTTAAGCTAGACTGGCACCGGACCCAGTGGAGAAGTGGTTATTGCACCTTCTTCGCTCAAAAGGAAGATTGCCGGTACGATTCCCGCCTGATAATTTATCGAATAATATTTACAAACGTTTCAAAATAAAACATAAGGTGAAATACTTCTATTGTTCCTCCATTATGCCCACAGCATATTTAGTTACGATACCTCAGCAAATTGATGAAAATTCTTGAAGGCTTGAGTTCACCAACAAAATAAACGGAAGATCAAGTATAACCATTGATTATGAGGACAGATTCCTATAAAAATATGTCAAAAAAGCCTTGTTTAAGACCCGTTATTGCGTTGAGCCTTAGTACTATATAATATTTAAATAAGATAGAAATTGGAGCCGTTTAGTAGACATTTTCTAAAGTCCACGTTTAAAAATTCAGCACAAGCGTAAACTTTTTCATTTCTTAAATATATTTCTACAAAATTCCAACTGGTTCGAAAAATAAACTGTGGGAAAGTTGTGACAGGCTCGATAAGCCCCGAAATGTCAAGTTCCGTGGAAATTTAAAATAACATCTCGTTAGAAATAATGAAAATTATTGTTTTAAAAGAGATTGTTGGAAGGAAGGTCATTTTTGTATTGATTTTATTCAACTGTACGCTATATAAGATAAATATTCAAGAACTTTCTAAAAGTCTCAACTTAGGTAGGCCATAACACTCGTAGAACCGATAACCGCTGGGGAATAGCGGTTCTCGAATTGCAACCTCAAACCGGATGACACAATGATGGTCCCCGATGGACTGGTAACTTAAAGCGATCGTTTGTTATAGCGTTCTTTGGTTCCGAAAAAGGACTGCGGTACCACTATATTTCAGGCAGCTTTAGAATGTACATAACTTTATCCTTATGTATAGCAAACTTACAATGATGAATATGATTGGTTGTTCGGAAGATCAGGGCCTCTAGACATATACCTTAAGCTTAGTTTTCCTTTCACGCTAACGCAAATTCATCAAGGAAAAACATGGCAGCAGTCACATGACATCTTAATACCTCATTTCCATACAATCCAATCTTTCCGCAGGCGTTAACGCCAATAGAAAGTTATTGCTTAAGGGGCCTGGTAGAGAAGCACTTTTTTTTTATTTTTTTTTTTTTTATTAAAGGCTTTGTTGCTGAGCGACCATATCGCCTTAGCACTATTTGAAGAACATCTATGCTGACGAGGGGAGAGGCACAGACCTACCTCTTACCTACATAAACCTACTTACAGCAAATATACATACTACTACATATACAAATATACTGTGCATACCTACAGTATATTTGCTGCAAGGTAAGGGCAATTCAACTCCCTCAATATGCATTCGAGGGGGTCACGTAGGGTACAACTGATTATCGCAAGCGAATGAATCAGTGCGTGTCCAAAGGTGTCTGATGAGTCATCGGAAAACCTAATGACGTCATCGATGTACTTACTGATACCGCTGACAATGTTTACGACTTCAGTTGAACCACATACCTGAAGCAAGGAAATTATTATTAGATAAGTCATCAGCAGGTGTTTAAATTTGAAAATAATGAAAATGGGTCATTGCACGACATACACATTTAGTTTTAGGATATGTTAGGCTTTGCCACGTACTTTACTATTCTCCTGCTGACGTTTCGTCGACCGTTTAGATGACTTTTCTCTTTTCGCTTAACGGTCGTGAGACGGGAAACCAAGAGAAAGGACCTCTAAACGTTCCACGAAACGTCAGGAGGATAGTAAAGTTCGTGGTATAGTAGTGATATATTACATTGTAAAGTAATCGAACCTCCTTGGGTCATAATAAGGTTCAATCTATTTAACAGAAAATGGATAAAAGCGGGTGTGTTTATGATGTAAGAACATCAGCATGTTCTTAACCGACTCCCATAAGTTAAAACACGACCCACAAAATACCTAGTAACCTATCCCTTTGATCTCCTGGCAAAAGTGTAGCCAAACGCGACACAACACTTATTTTTGGCGACGTCCCAAAATATTTTCACGTTAATTACGTGGATATTAGTGTTACGTGTTGCGGAAAATGCTGATGGAAGCTCTAATGGGATCGTATATTTTGTTGAAGAATTATAGGTGTCTCTTTGGGTGAAATTCTTAAAGACTGGATCAGATGATAGCAGAGTTAATTACTGAAGTCCGCTCTAGTTACAGAGCAAAGGAAATCGTCCGGTCTGCTAATTACATAAAAAAATGCAACAGGAAACTACTCATTTAAAAACATTTAGTAGCAATGTCAAGAATAAAACGGAGACAGTTCTCAACCTTAGATTTCCCATATTCAAGTTCGAAATTTTTGAAATTGCTTATCTTGCCTGATTAAGTGCCATTTTCTCTTGCCATTACCCATTTTGAGGCTGCCGTGCATACTATACCTCTAGCTGATCACAACCTAAACAGAACTGCCCAAGAAAGAGCCAGTGTAACGACGAACGAGCGATCAGCATCATCATATCCCAGTCGATTATTACACACACACACACACCCCTTGCAGAACGAATCTAATCGTATGCAAGGCTAACTACGAGAAGGTTCTAGGGAACCGGACGATACAGAATAGGAAGTCCTTCTAACCCATGGCCCGAAATAGTAGTACAGCTCCTTGTTAAGGGCTCGACCGGGAAAGTACTACCACCATGCCTATTTCAGCTACCAAGCAGTAATGCTCGCATTGCTGTGATCCGATTTGAAGGGTATGGGTGCCGGTGAAATTACAGGTACATGAGACTTTGCACCCGTTATGGTTCAGGGTCGGCAACACGCGAGTGATACCTCTGGTGTCGCAAGCATCACCGCAAGGTTACGGTGACCGCGTACCAACAGATGAGGTGGACCGTATACTATCGGTATATACTAATATACCGATAGTATACGTTCATCATGTCACTCTTTGGGGGAGGCCTTTATCCAGCAGAGGAATTCGAGCGTGGATGATAAATGTCTGCCAACTATGCTCACACATCAATATGATTCTCTTCTAAGCATTATTACAGTTACCTTTGAAAAGAGCAGACAGACACATTAGCTGATTAGAGGTTAGTATATAAATTAAGAAGTTGACAGTATTATTACGGGAAGAACTTCTAATGCATAAAGGGATTTCCACTTACAACGAGACGACATAGTGTATCTTTGTGCCAAGCTGATGAACTTCGCGTTGGTATTACAAAGTTTGATACCGTATATGTAATGTCTTAACTTTAAAACGAGTACGGTATCTCACACGTGCTCAGAACATACATTTTTCGAGTGGAAAATTCCATTGGTGCACAACCGGGTTAGAACCTACGAACTCCGAATCGGAAGCGTTACCCATTAGCCAAACACGGCGGCTAAAAACTTTCATGTGCCTGTAATTGACGACCTCTGTGGCGCAGTGGGCGAAGGCCCGCCTGAGACGCAGAAGGTTGCGGGTTCAATTCCCGCCACGGGACAAATGTTTGTATCAGCAAATATTTGTCTCGGGTCTGGGTGTTTTCTATGTATAATATGTATGTATTTACAAAAAAAATAATTATATAAGTAGTTTATCAGTCATGTAGTTCCCATAATACAAGCTCTGCTTAGTTTGGGGCTAGATGATGCTGTGTGAAAATGTCCAGCATTATCTATTTATTTATTATTTATTAATTTCATCGGCATCCAAACCTTTCAAACTGCAGCACAGCAATATGAGCATGCCTTTTTTATTTTGCGTTATTTTATTTAAAAACAGCAGTTATACATTTTACGTATATGCATGTTAATAAATAAATTGGGACGGAGCCATTTCATTATGTAGCGGTTTGTAACCGCTTTTGATATTACGAGCTTAATTTCATTGTATTAACTGGCGCAAGATAACAGAATCAGGAGGTGTTTAGGTAACCTTTTGAAGGGTCTTCGGTTAACCCACAGATGTTGGTTATGATGGTTTTGTGCCGTTTGTTCAATTTAATAAGAGTTTCAACAAGATAATGAGAGTGTTTTCAAACAGCAGTAACGCAAATTAAAAATTCAATAAGAACTTTTTTTAGAATTAATTGAAAAATAACTTTTTATTTTGTTATTTGTATCCAATTTTGCAACGCCCTAACAGGGGGCCATTACTCTGCATGCTGTGTCCGTCTGAAGATACCCAGGACTAACGGGTTATTCCCCCAATGAGGCTGGCAATCGAAAAAAAAATCACACTTTGCCATCTAGTTTGAAATCAAAGATGGCTAACAAGAAATTAGAGACAAAAACTTCGTTAAAAAAAATATGCTCTATTTTTGATTCCAAAATGCACTTCATTTCCATATTCAGCATCTTGGGGATGATGAGTCAAAACTGAACCCTGTTAACGAATTATTGAACATAAAATCCGTATTCGCCATCTTTGGTTTTAAACTAGACGTCAAAAGTGTAGATCGGGGACAATAGGAATAGCCAGTACTTACAAACACAGTAATCATCTTTACCTTCATTTATTCTCATGTAAAGATGATCACTTCACCAAACTTAACTGGACTAGTTTGAAAGCCACTATGATTTGTGGTGATAAGTGAAATCACATCTGGCCAGCCATGGCGTGTTGAGTCAACGGTCGTTGGTTTCGCCATAGTTAATTAAATTGGGACCGCAGTAGGGCTGCTAAGTAGTTAGTACACGCGACAAATGATTGTATCAGCCTCTGTTGCTTTATAAGCAATCAAAGTCAAAATGTCTGATGGCCTGGTCAAAATGTCTGATGGCCTGGTCAAAATATCTGATGCCCTGGTCAAAATGTCTGATGCCCTGGTCAAAATGTCTGATGGCCTGGTCGAAATATCTGATGGCCTGGTCAAAATGTCTGATGGCCTGATCAAACTGATGCAGTAGCTTTCGCGATCAAAGAGATTAGGTACATAGTCCTGATCCCACACTCGGATTGCCTGTGTCGCGGATATTAGAAACAACAAGTATCATATTATCACAACTCCAAAATCCGGAACAAATATCTGCAGAACTTGCAAACATTTGTCCCGCGGTGTGAATCGAACCCGCACCTCTTGCGCCTTAGCTACCCGCTATTGAAGGAGTAGCACCACCAATTATCCAATAAGTGCGTCCAAGAATGATTGGAGTTAATCAATTAGACAAATCTGTACACGGGCATGTTCATCAATGACGAACACAGTCAATCAGGATCAACAACAATCCGATTGGCAAATTGAGGATTCTCATTGACAATAGCCTACATACCACTTAAGGGGCAGACAGCAGCCGAATTAGTGCATCAAAAAGAACACAATTTCATTGACTTAAAGTTGCATACGTAAACCGTGGAGCCTACAACACTGCGCTGATAAAACATAATAATAATAAACCTTTTTATTTCCTTGATTAAATATTCTTATGATCTAAATAACTTTTTTTTTAAAACTAGATTTAATCAAGGCCCCTGTCGGGAATAGGCTGATAAAATATAGTGGAAATTAAAAAAAAATGAAATTTTTTTTGTTTGAGTACTCTTATTGTAAAAACGGGAATTTTCACGTACCGTACTATCGGTGAAGGCACCGACTAAGTTTCGACTCATTCCGAGAATCTTCATCAGGGTGAGTGATTGCGACGTTCTCCCTCCGCGTCGCGTCATGCACTACTGTACGTAAAATTCCCGTTTTTACAATATGAATAGTCAAGTGAGTACTAGTTTCTGCCCGCAACTTCGCCCGCGTGGTATGTTTCTAAAAGTAGCGTATGACTTTCTTTGCACACCACTAAAGGTGTGCAAAGAAATATACATGCTCCAAATATACATTTGGAGAAAAAAAAAGTTTTTCATTATTTACTTTAAAGTTTATTTATACAGATTTTGTTTGAATCGAACCAGATAATTCATACAAACTTTAAAAGTTAAAGTTAAAGTTATTTATTCATTAAACATGTAGCATAACAGATTAATTAAACCTAAGTCGCTCCATCTTTTATGTAAAAATGATTATAACTCTCTTGCAAAGCCAAGTTTCGTCGCAAGTTTTATTTAAGATCGATAAAAATAATTTTAAATCATGTGTTTTAAAAAGTTTTTTTTTAGTTTAGTCGTCTTCAGCCCCTTAATTCAATCTGACAAAGCAACCAACTATATAACGATTGGCTTCTCTTATTAACAGTAAGAAACCTATTCCTCCTGCCAATCACGGTCTAACATGTTTACTCTTACTGATACAGCCAATGGAAACGTCGATTGTTTGCTTGTGGGTTGTAAGCGAGGTTTAAGGGGAGAATACAAGCTCAGATTAAATATTGAACAACGCTTTGGTGGAACTGAATAGTAGTTAATTCACGCCTGTCTACCGTGGCCTCTATTCGATGCCTTCGTAAGAAATTTCAGCATCATCAGCCTGTAGAAGTCCACTGCTGAACATGATACATGAGTTTATAAATGAGACTTTAAGTCTCATTAACATTGACTAAGAGAGACCCATTCAGTGACGTCATCACTGGTGAAAGGTGATGGATGTGTCAGGAGAGACAGATATCGTTGTAAATACTATAGCAAGGAATAGACAGAGAGGGTTTCCTCCTACTAGGATTTCCTTTTACTACCTTTTACCTTTCGTTTTTACTTTTCTTAGGGAGAAATAATTGACCGTGCATTATGATCTTTTCTATGAGAATATTGCATGAAAAAGTTTTGATGGCGTTAGTATGGTTTTCAACTATATATTGGATTAAAACGTTTGTCGTGAAGTAAATCAACAAAACTTAGCGACTAAACGAGAATTTTATTTTGTTTTGTTTGTACAAAAAATCTCGATTTATTTTTATGTATTTTACGGGCTATTACGGATTTGGGGACGAAAAAACGATCTACTAATAGCTACGGTCATATCAGGTAAAATTTTCATAACAGGGAAAATTATTAAACGGTTTCAGATACGTAGAAATAGTCGGCTAGCCTACAGCTCGGCCGAGAACACATTGCTATCGCGAGATGATGAAGTCAGCCGAACGTAGCAGGAAGATAAGAATTGGGTCTTCCACACAAAGATCATCTTCCCCATCACGTGTTCGGTTAGAAACCATTGCAACTAGAAACCACATTTCAAACTAGAATATACTGACCACAAAAAGCTCACAAAGAGATTACCCTGCCCGATGCAATAGCCAATATCCAACCTCCTACCTCCACAAAGGTTTATCGTGGAAACATAATTTAATAGCCTGGCACAGAATAATACAAAGTCACTACGGACCAATACAAGAACAGTCAGTACGGCACCTGTAATCGAGTTCTGCGGATATAATTGGATGAAGATTTAAATGGTATCAACTGTGTATTTGGCAATAACGATACGCAAGACGCGGGTTCGATTCTTCAGGCTTAGCATGAGCACAAAACAAAACCGTTGTCTAAGACAAACCGTTGTCTTAGACAACGGTTTTGTGTATAAAAGAGAACTAAGAGAACTTTAAATTATTATTATTTTCTTTTCGTCAGACAAAAGATAAATACATTTTATAGTCTTTTTCTTTTAACAATTTCGGTTGTTGCGGCGGGCAGGTAGCCTACTTAGCCGCAAGAAGTGCGGTGATTCCTGCGGGAAACATGTTTGCATGTTCGTCTGAGTGTCAAATTCAAAGTTAAAAGGTCTTTATTCATTGAAATCACAAGGATCATATAGAAACGCCAGCTTAAAAACTACGTGAATTGAAAATGTTAAAGTGAATTTACGCCGACCAAGTCTAAAAGAATCCGGCAATAAACTCTGCTGGTTTTTTTGATGATACTTCTTCTTGTGGTGCCTATTGAACAATATTTGTAGTACGTATTGTGGTACCACTCGTGATTTCTGATACCAACGACGCTGGGAATCGAAGTGTGGGATCAGGATTTTGTATGTGACTTTTGAGTGTTTCTTTATTTTTCATAGAAAAAACCGTTGCCTTGGTGGGGGTTCGCTAATGGTGCTAGAAAGAGATTTTTTGCATATTATAATAAACTAGCTGCACCCCGCGTTTTCACCCGCGTAAGTTTCGATTTTTTCTCGTGATAACTTCACAATAGCAACTTTTGTGTTCTAAAATGTAATTAGATCGCTGGTAGAAACAAAAGTTGGTTACATTAGTATCGTAGTATTAATTCTTATTCAAATAAATAGTTTTATCATCAAGGGTATTTATGTAACAATAAATGTTTCAAAGTTATCACGAGTATAAAATCGAAACTTACGCGGGTGAATTTATTATAAAAACCATTATATTTCCAGAGTTATTTTTAAATATTAACATCAAAGATATATTTTGTAATTTCAGCCATGCTTAAGCCAATTAAAGGAAAGTACTCAAAACTTCCTAAAAGCTAAAAAGAACTCTCAAAAGCAATCGGACACCGTTTACGCGGAACTCTTGAATTACCTTTTTATTTTAGGGATCCGTCACGTACTTACCAATGGGTAAGTAGAAACTAAATGTAGAAACTTAATATTCGTCTACAATAAAATTTGTCTTAAGCGAGTCTTACTGACATTTTTACACATTAATTTGTCACTAAGTGACACCTAGTGCAGACCATAGAGTTATTTATCTAATAAAAATATATAAAATCGTTGCGTGTCCTACTGATCAACAGAAAGCCTAAACCGCGAGCCATAGCCAAGACTTGAAGTGTGAAAGATATTGTTTCTTTTGGTGTCTATGATTAAAAAAGTTATTTAAAAGGGTCCAGTGGGAATATGTAGTTTATATTAAAAAGAGGTTTATTGAGGCAAACAAAGTCATGGAGCGTTCCACTTATTTACAAGCAGATTTTTACAAAGTTTAAAAAACATCTAGGTAAGTATTTTCTATCGTATATTGTCCCTTAGTGATTTGTGGCGATAAACCCTATCGACCTACTTCATCAGGAAACGCCTGTACAGAAATTTTAACAGACAAACAAACACACAAACTATCTCTTATGGCAAGGCATATAATGGTTCCTAACGTCTCCGGTAAAAATACATTGCAACGGGACCCGTAGCTCGCTAACCTACTCGTACTTGGCGAATCTTTTTTGTATCGTTCGAGGGTAAATTGAATTACTTCACTCGTCGTTTAATTCAAAAGGAATCCTCAAGAGACATTTTGTAAGAAATATTATTTACGATGATATCCAATTTACTTTGTTATGTTATAATTAACATTGTCTTTACCGATTTCAAAATGTAATTTAAGGTATTATGATCGTTTTGCTCTGTTGAATGTTGAGATGGATGTGTGGAGTTACAAGAATGGACAAGATAAAAAATGAGTTATCAGGGGTAGTCTGAAAGTAGCGCCAGTAACGGAAAAGTTTGAAGAGTAATATATTAACATGGTATGGGCACGTTATGAGGAAAAATGATTCACATTGCGAGAAGAGTGTTAAATATATATTTAGATGTAAATAAGAGCATAATAAGAAATATTACATGATTAATAAAGGAGTGAGAGCTGAGATGACAGCATATGACATATGTTGATAGAGGAGAGTGGAAGAAGAAAACATGTTGTGTCGATCCCACGTAATGTGGGACAAGAACAAAAAGAAAAATATAATTTTGCTATGTCAAAACTAGAGCAGCCACCGCTTTTGAGGACTTTATGAGGATGACGTCGAACGCCTTATGATGTAGGTAATATCTTTAATTACTCAAATGTCCAGCTATTGTTCTATCATGAACATACCTTCGGGATCTATTTAAATTCCTCGATAGAGACATACATTTCCCAGAAAATTACGTTTACAAAGACATCCATCTACTTGAATAATTGATATCTGCGAATCCCTATGAGCGCAATCAAGTACTGTGCCAATGTTTTATGAAATTCGTTGGAAAAGTGCGAGCTTGCTTACTTTTATATAGCAACAGCTTGGCTCTCAGAAAACAATGGCATTAACGAAAAGTTTGCACACTTTCCGACTATTTTCGACACTTCGACACTTTCAGACGACCTCTGTGGCGCAGTGGGCGAAGGTCCGCCTGAGACGCAGAAGGTTGCGGGTTCGATTCCTGTCACGAGACAAATGTTTGTAAGATCTGCAAATATTTCACTCAGGTCTGGGTGTTTTTATATGTATAAAATGTATGTATTTACAAAAAAAGTATATAAGTAGTATATCAGTCATGTAGAGCCCATAATACAAGCTCTGCTTAGTTTGGATGATGCTGTGTGAAAAATGTCCAGCATTATTTATTTGTTATTTTCCCTTGGCCGTAAAGCAGAGACCACCAAAGTGACTAGTAGTTTCCTATGAGCGAAGACAGTTCTTTAGTCGGACTTTTTTATCTCTAGAATGTGACTCTTTTAATCAGCCTGCTGATGATATCCCGATTCTTCAAAATCACATACGTCTGGTCACCCCAGCCGATCACTGGCACAGGTGTATGAACGTTACAGGGAGACAGTTAAACGATACCTATTAAATTCGCCCGCTCCCACCACCAGAGTAATCTCAACCTGACTTTATTGGATATGACATGCATACGAAATTATGGTTAAATGAGGCGGCTCCATTGTGATTTCGAGCAGTTATTTCAAGGTTTGGGGTGCTTTATCAAGCAAGATCGTCTATAGAAAAAGTGGTGTGATAAGATTGTGATCAAACGAAGGTATGTTCATCATCTTCTTGTCCTTATCCCACATTACGTGGGGTCGGCACAACATGTTTTCTTCTTCCACTCTCCTTCTTCTTCAAACGAAGGTATGTTCATGAATTAAAAAAGAAATTACCACATGCGTTCTATCCTAGTGAACATCAGTTACTTTAGTTTTACGAGTTAGATAACATGTTTAAAATGTTAAAATTAGAAATGTTTAATGACTTTATTATGAAGAATACTAACTGTGCCTTTCAATAAATGTGTGTAGAACTTCAGTTGGCCATCCTTTGATATCCTCAATATTAATAAATCAGAACCTTTCAGCATGTGACGGCTCCATAAAATAATCGAGTAATAAATCAATATAGAGTTTCTTTTCAATAAAGAAGTAAGAAGTAAATAAAATAAAAATTGTCCTTTGTGATTGGCCTTGGAGGTTATTTGTTTATGTGTATTTGTAAGTATATCGGTCATGTAGTTCCCATAACACAAACTTTTTTTATACTTCTAATGAGGCAAACAAACTTACGAACCATCTGGTGGCGACCTCTGTGGCGCAGTGGGCGAAGGTTCGCCTGAGACGCAGAAGGTTGCGGGTTCAATTCGTAAAATAATACAAACATTTGTCCCGCCGCGGGACAAATGTTTGTATTATCTGCAAATATTTGTCTCGGACCTGGGTGTTTTCCCAGTATAATATGTATGTATTTACAAAAAAAATATGTATATAAGTAGAATATCAGTCATGTAGTTCCCATAACACAAGCTCTGCTTACTTTGAGGCTAGATGATGCTGTGTGAAAATGTCCAGCATTATTATTATTATTATCTAGTGGTAAGCGGTTACCGTAATCTATGGACGCTTGCAATACCAGACGTAAAACTCACAAAAGCTCCGCTTAGTTTGGGGCTATGATGCTGTATGAAAATGTCCAGCATTTTTATTATTTACTAGCTTCTGCTCACGGCTTCGCCCGCGTGGTACCCGTATAAAAAGTAGCATATGTGTTATTCTGATGTATAAGCTATATTACTGTAAAGTTTCAACGAAATCTGTTCAGTAGTTTTTGCGTGAAAGAGGAACAAACATCCTCACAAACTTTCACGTTTATAATATTAGTAGGATAGGATATATAGTAGGATTTATTATTATTATTATTTTGTTAGTACCACATAACAACCAAAACGGCCTGACCTACATGCCCTACATGGATCCTCATCCATGTAGGTCAGGCCGTTTCGGTGTTTGCAAACTTTTGTACGATTGACTGTAGCTGTTGCCGCATCAGTGCGCGTGAGGTCTTATTGGAACACTAACTAATGGCAGTGCCTTCGAAATGTTGTTCTATGGTTTGCCGGTTTCTTCACCGTTCGGAGCATACACACATACATTATATTAGTGAAAATTCCATTGAGTGCACAACCTTCTAATCGGAAGTCGGGGTACGGCTCACTACACCAACAACAGGGCTTTTTCCCCGTCACTTTTTCTAAAAGCATTTTCAATTATCACTCCCCAGTTATCGGTCACTGGCCCTTGCTCATTCGACTAAAAAAACCTGCCTTCTTATCTTAAAAGTCCTCGGGCAGTGACGTAATTCTTCAGACAAGGCTGTAGGCGGGGTGCTCGACCTTAAGTGGCGCCTATTTTGACACGCAAAAACCACACCTAGTACTGTTGGTATAATCAATTGGGACGTGCGGTTTCTACACAAGTTGGAAATTGAATGACTACTTGGTAATCTGTGACAGTAGCAGTGAGTGCAAATTCAATAGACCGTAAATATCATTATTTAAGTCTCAGTTCTTTCGAGTCCGAGATCCGTAAACTTTTTGCCTGAACCAATTTCATTTTCAAGATATATTAACACACTATACAGGAACACTGACCACTCTAATTCATAACTATAATAATTTACAGGTTTCATAAAATTGGATCGCAATAGTTTTTTTTTATATCCGGTAAGTACAGATAGCATAAGCTTTGTATTATCACGTTATTTGTTTGTTTTCAAACACCAGCCATACGTAATATCTTTTACTAGAGCTGACTTCAAGGACAATAATATCGCAGTAGTTATACCACTATAGCTTTGTTTTTGTGAATCACATCAACGAGTAGTATTTTGAGGTCAATACACCAGCAAAAGTTTCAACAGAACTTTGTTTGGAACACTCCACTGGGCAACATACAATTCCCTTTGTATGTAAACAACATGTTTCAATCACTCCATCAGACCTGTCATCCATAACGTGGCTTCACGGTTCGCACGTGCGCGCGCGCTGCTCGGATGTGACGTCAGATACCGCAATAGCTAGCGGTAGCGCTACGGTAAACTGATAAGCTCATTAGGTGGCGGGATTCCGTACGATGCTGACGTGTTTGCGTGTGCTGCGGTTGGAAATATGCGGAAAGGGTCCCACTTCTGATCTAATGGCACGTTCTTTGTTATATGTACGTGTTGTTCTCTTGAACACGTACAAAACCCGTGTTGTTCTTCCTCACTGTTTCCAAATTGTCGTTGAGAAAAATTTTTAGTTATCCCTGTTGAGAAGGCGTTTTTTTTTCTCTGAAGGTTGCCATTAGACGGCTATTACCCAAACCTTCAAATATAGGCGTCTATAATAACGTCTTTAAAGCATTTTTTTTGCATAAATACTTTCACTGTTTCTTATTATTAATGAGAAAATATTTCAATTTATTCCAACCTAACTCCTTAGAGTCATTAAATTACCACCACCTACGTAGCTAGGTTTCTATCGAAGTTTCTGTGGCACGGAGCAAAAACTTGTGTGTCCAAACCACACCAAAAAAAAAGTTTTGTAATCAGCATCAATAATTAAGCATTTATTGTGGGTCCTTCTATTTTTGAGTGGGCTGTATTTACATTTAGCTTGGGAAAAGATTGGGGGTTGATTCATCAAGAACCAAGAAAAATCCAATGACAGGAAGAATAATTAGATTTGTTGATGTTTATATAACCGATCTAAGGACAATCTATTACAATTAATGTTTAATAAAATATAGATTTGGTTATGTAAAAGTTTGTTGAATGATGTCTGATGTCTGTCAAGGGACCTTCTACTTCAGAACTTTTGTAAAAGTCTAACTAGTTTTATAACTAACTTAAAGTTTTCTAGCAATTTTGGCTTTAAATTGTGAAAAATATTTTTTGATTTTTTATTTGTAAAAGATAGAAACTGATTGGTTCGTAGGTATTAACATGATTTTGCTTCGACTGTTAGATTAAGTAAATTTTCTTCAAGTACGTCTAGCGGCGACGGGCTTCCACTCTGTCATGTGGAATACTTATAACTTGCAAAACGTGGGCATGTGCCAAATATGTTTGAATGTACCTCTCGACTATTCTCTACTTGGTATCTCCAAGGAGTATGTATTTGAGGATGTCCATCATGTGGAATACAGTTATGTGCGTTAACTATTTTTTTTTTATACTATTATTTTCACGTCTCTCAAATCAAAGTGATTTCCAATAGGCAACAAGGCGAGCCACGTAACAAGGAAGTAAAGCCTTAGGGAGTCATCTCCCGTATTTCCCCTTTAAAATGGGGGTTGGCAAGAGGGGAAGGGGAACTGTCCCCTCCTTCCGACCTTTGTCTCGCACGTTTCCGGAATACGAGTCGCATGATCTGCTACACTTGTATTTTGCAAACGTAACGGAAAATCATATTTTTTACGTCTTTTGAATTTGAACTAGGTATGTATAGCCGAGATAGCGAGAAGGCATTTCATGCCAAGTACAAGCAATATTAATAACGGTCTAGCAATGACCAAAGTATAGCCTGAAGAGGGTTTATCATCATCGACATGACCATGAAGGATAATCTTGGGCTACCTCCATCTACCAATATCATGCAACCTTTAGTATGTCATCGGTCCAACATCTTTCTACACAGAGTCTTTCGGTTCGTGGTCGCCATTCGAGAACCTTTTTCCCCAGCCGTTGTCACATATGCAAAAGGGTATTTCCCACTGCCGATGCCGACGAGAAACACCCTTTACTACCCCAAAGGCGGGGGGCTTTCCTCCCCCCTTTCCTCTTTCCACTGGACTCTATATCAAGCTATTTCTAGACAATCCTTGTTGTAGCAGTCTAACTCATACCACCATCGACGTCTGGGCCTTCCACCTGATCGCCGCGCCTGTGGCTAAGCCACCTTAGCCCAGAGTTCTTCGGGCATGCGTCTAACGTATGCTATGCTATTTTCATCACGTGACAAAGTATTGCTTTTAAATTTAGCACGGCTGAACATAAGCTGACGTTAGCGTGCCTTTCGGTCCACGTACTCTACTATAAGAACTGAATACTTTAAGTTCTTATCTTCTTACCAATGGTAGAGTTAATTTTTGAAAGAAATAGAAATGAGTTTATTACTCTTTAGGATATAATTACGACAGCACCACAATCTATTCTCTTGCCGACGTTTCATTGAACGTTTAGGGGTCTTTCCTCATGAGCACCATCTGAGAACACATTCGATGTTTGTGTTCAGACGGGAACGTTGTTGACGGGGACAGCCTTTTTTGAGTCATACAACACGATTACAAAAAACTGCGTATCAATCAGCTACGCCATTTTACTTTATAATCATTTATAACAAACCCCTTGTGACTTGTACTGATGAAATGTATCTAAATCACCTTCCTCGAAGTCGTTCAAAACGATTGCAAAGAATCACATTAACAATCGGTATTCGCTATTTCGTACAACATTCCGTAACATACAAACGAACATCCTCTTACCCCAAACACATAAGCCTGCATCTAGCGTCGCGGGTATAATAGGTCTACACAATTCAAAACAATGAATCACAACTGACATTATGGTTCAGATTAATAGCACCAAAGTGCGTCCATTGCGGCCGGCGCGCGCGCAGCACGAAGGCAGTTTCAATTGGATAATCGTCGGGGTCATGTTAATCGTACTATTACGTATTTAGCTGTAATTGTATTGTTGTTTTGTATGACTGATGATGACGAAGCACCAAGTCGTTTACTGGGTACAAGTACTCGAAAACTCCATATTGTAAGACGTACATTTTAATATACCGTACTATAGGTTAGAACGAGTTTACGGCATTAGTAATCCTCGCTCTGAAAATCAAATCCTGAATTTGTTACTTTTGCGAGTACTCGTATACCACTTATCTAGCTAAACAAATAATTCATGTAAGCTCTTTCCAAGACGGAACAACGAGTTCGAGTTTCATTAATAAGGAATGAGAAACACAGATGGCGTAAATGAAGAATCAACGTTTTAGCATGTTTAGGGAATTTTTAGTTTTCCAACCTCTGGTTTGGACACTGTTGAAAGAAAACTCACTTTCAGCGTTGGATTGAGCAATGTTATTCAATCTTACTAATATTATAAACGCGAAAGCTTGTGAGGATGGATGTTTGTTACTCTTTCACGTAAAAACTTACTGAACGGAAATTGAACGGATTTTTTTAATACATCAGAATAACATATAGGCTACTTTTTATCCGGGTACCACGCGGACGAAGCCGTGCGCAGAAGCTAGTAAATAAATAAAATATTATTGATTTTATATCAAGATTAGCTGGACATTTTTCACACAGCATCATCTAGCCCCAAACTAAGCAGAGCTTGTGTTATGGGAACTACATGACTGATATACTACTTATATGATTTTTTTTAAATACATATTATACATAGAAACACCCAGACCCGAGACAAATATTTACAAATGATACAAACAATTGTTTTCGCCCACTGAACCACAAAGTAAGCAAGTAGTATCTTAAGAACCTTTTAAAAGCCGAAGAAAAACCAAACACGCTCACAACTGTATTCCCCACGATGGACATCCTCAGATACATACTCAGCGAAATACATACTCAGAATAAGATTCCCTCAAAGTTCCTTAGTAAGATACGGTAAATTAATAAAAACTTAAAATGTAAAACCTGCTGTAACAAAAGATTACACGCTTTACATACTAAGCTAGTGCTTAGTGTCTTAGTATGTACCTAATGGTGTGCTAATGGGAAATGGTAGTCCATTTCCCATTAGCACACCATTAGGTACATACATTACATCTACTAAAGGGGAGTCTGCACTAATGATGTCTCGTGAGAGTCGTCAAAGATGCAACGCAACAATTAGCATGTTATAAGGATGGAGTGAATGAAAGACGTTTAGAGAGGGTGGTTAGGTTTGAAAGAGCTTAAAGTAAAAAAAACTCTCAATGGAACTAATGAAAATGCAGATAAAATTAAAGAGGTGGCGAGGCGGGTGAGTAGAGGTGCGGGTACGATACCCGTTGCGGTACAAATGTTTGCATTTCCTGATATTTGTTCCTGGACTGAGTGTTGTGTAGATTAACAAAACAAGTATACAAGGCGAGCGTGAATGGGATAGTTGGTAGAGGAAGGCCTCGGCGAACGTACCCTGACCAAATTGGAGACATTTTAGAAAAAGGTCAAATCAGAAGTACACTAAACCGCCGAGCCTGTATGAAGAATATGATGAGGATGAATGAAGCGAAAGAGGTATGCCAGGATCGTAGCGAGTGGAAATCCTTGGTCTCTGCCTACCCCTCCGGGAAACAGGCGTGATCATATGTATGTATGTATGTATGTACTGAGTGTTGTGGTATCATGGAATTCGTAATTCCTGATACGCAAGGGAATCCTAGTGTGTGGTCAGAACTATGTATGTGACTGGGTATTTAAAATCTACCAAAGGTTGCCTGGTACAGATCGTTAATTAGCGATAACATCGCCCATTGTACAACACTGTCAAAGTTTGTAGTACTCAACTAAGCTTATGTGTTATTTGGTGTGCAATAAAGTATATCCTATTTATCTATCTATTTATATTTTTTAGTTGCTCATGCAGTACTTTAAGATCGATTTGCAGTCAATTTGCCTTTATTGACTTGAAGATCTAAATACGAAAGACCGATACAAAACCCAAAGGGATACTGCCTTCTGTGTGAGATAAAAATGTAGAGGTTTCCACAGTTTGTAATAATTAATTAACGAATAGAAGAAACAGTGGGAAATAAAGGACGCAACAAAAACGAGAAAGTAATACAATTACTTATACACATTCATTTAAAAAGTCGGTACATAGAGAACACTTGGTTACTTCAAAAAAATTATTACAAACTTCCATTTTTATTTCAAAAACTATCGTGAACTTGACTATTCATATTATAAAAACGGGAATTTTCACGTACTGCACTATCGGTGAAGGCACCGTCTAAGTTTCGACTCATTCCGAGAGCCTTCATCAGGGTGAGTGGTCGCGACTTTCTACTTCCGCGTCGCGATGTGCACTACTATAGTAGAAAATTCCCGTTTTTACAATATGAAAACTTCCATTGTATATTTCGAAGGGTGCTAGAGACAGGCAAGTATTTTACTTACCTACATATAGAAATTAGGCAACATTTAAAACTATTTTATGCATCAACTATACAACATATTTCTGATTCAGTAAAAATAATTGGTCTACCAAGGAGTTCCAAGCTAAGTGAACGAGAATCCATGTCCAACAGTCCATCACGTAAACGAAAAAAAATTTCGAAGCCCCAGGGAAGGCCTAACGAGTACGTAGGGAGCTGCTATAAATGAGTTCATTAAAACAAGTAATACTACGTTGGGAAAGCCAATAATGTTCTGTCCAGAGCAAAAATCCTGTACGTACGTATCGTGATCACAATAATTCATACAAACCAATCACTTTAAATAGGTTATCTAGGTTTTTTTAAGTTCTATGGCTTAACGATACGGTCATTTAGCTCACACAATTAGAAGAATCAACTGTCTAAATAAAACAGGTAATTACCTACTATAACTAGCTGGGGAGGTATGGTTCTCGAATAGCGATCACAAGCCCAACGACTGACGATGTGTAGAAAGGCATGTGAAGGTGTGTGTGTGTGTGTCCTCTAAGGTGTAAGGACGTGGTTACACCTTAAAGGACGTTTTATGTCGGTGGATATAACCCAAGGTCATGCAACTCTAGAGATAGACTATGTCTATGATTTCTACAGGCTAAGACAGATACTAAGAAATATATTCACAGATCACCGCCCGATGGACCGCTGACACCTTAATTAAAGGACTGTCAGTGGATATTGGTAGCCCAAGGTCATGCCACTAGGGGTTCCGTATGTCTATGACTTTTAAAGGTTGTTGATGTTACTAAGAAAAAAATCCGAGGTCTCCAAAGGATTGACGTCAAATTCCCATAAGTCTAAGTATCTGCACATCCTGGCGCACCATACAAAATGGTAATAATACTGTTGACACAATGCAAATGGCCACGCTTGACAAAAATAAACTATAATAAGCGACCATTCGTGTTCTGTATCCTACATTTTTCGCGGTCGTTCTGTCTCTAGTTTATTGGCTAGTATTGTCGGCAGAAAAACTTGCCTATTCGGATGATAAAACCATATTTCATACATTATTTAGGAGGGTTGACCGAAATATTGTGCATCGTAAAATTCATGGGCTCACACATTTTTGTAACGGTCGGACTTTTTTTAAATAAGAAAGGAAATCTCAAGATAGCGACGAACAGAGACTAAAATGTAGAAAAAAACAAACATATGACAGCAGTTTGGTTCACGAATGACAGCATTTTTTAGGCATCAAGAAATAAACGAAGCATTTCCCCGGATATATCTTTAATAATAAAAGAATTACCAGTTCAGACACGCTTGCAGATAAAATTGAGACTTTGATAAGACCTTTGAATATTTCATGACTATCAACTAATGCTGATCGAACAAGGAAATGAGCAATTTGAGGAGATAAAAGTTTCCGATCGAACGAGCGCGACTAATGGCGGTGAAAAAGGAAAAAATGCATAAACGATTCAAAATGCTGTAATTGGTTCTCCTGACCGCATAATTGAAATGGAATGAAAATGAAATGAGATTAAAAAAAACCATTTATTAGGCACAATATAAAAAAAACAAACAAATTTGGGGTTATGTTGTATCAATTTTCCTTTCAGTATGCCTTGGGGACTGTAAGGACTCTATTGCACAAACAGAGCGTTTAGCATAAAGATAATGTCAAAGTAGATAAAAGGACTACATATGTAGTTACACAGCGTAGACTTTTTGGACCTGAAATAATAGTAAGACTTTGTTAATTTGAAAGGGAAAAACTACCTTCAAAATAATTCACTCGATTTATGGCGGGATTTGTCTACTCAATGCTGGAGACACATATTTAGTAGTCAGAATGTAAATTCGAAGTTACGAAGGCTCTATTATCTTCGCTCGACGCTTCGTGAGTGCAGTTAACCTTTATTTAACATTTTCAGGCCTCAATCTGCCATGAACATTGAAATTACAAAACAAACAATAATATTACCACTTTCACTTTCATACTGACATAATGAAATTATCATAATAGAGAGTAATGTTAAGAATGCTAATTTCATAATTACTCGCTCAAATATTCAAAATATAATTATGAATATGGATAATGAACATTTACGATTACGAGATAATTGTAAAAATAATGAACTAAATAAAATAATAACAGACAAAGATAAACGAAACTAATTATCAAAGGGAAGTTTACGTAAACAGGTATTTACCGTGAATAACGCTACGAAGTCTTGGGAATCTATGTCAAAATTGAATGATGAAGGTATATACAACATCATAAAAACAGTAACCTAGAATTTATGGTCTCGGGTCTGGGTGTTTTTATGTATAATATGTATTTACAAAAAAAAATATTAAGATCAGTCATGGTAGTTCCCATAACAGAAGTTATTCTTTGTTTGGGGCTAGATGATGCTGTGTGAAGGTGTCCAGCATGATTTATTTATTAATTTATCGACTCCATCGATAGGACCTAACGCAATTTTTTTAAATGGTCGTGATTGGAAGGTTTTTAGATGGGTTTTAAACAGGTTACAACAGGGTGCTGGATACACGTGTCGAGATGTAAATTGAGGCATTGTAAGATAATATTTAAATGAACATAAACAAACTCTAAAAAGGGAAACTAATTAAATAACAGATAATTATTATATTATTATACGCACTGCCTAGACTGATCTGTTTAAAGTTTTTGCCGAGTTAAATAGGTAGCAGGCTATAACCACTCCCGTATTATTCTGTCGTGCTTGGCAAAAACTTTAAACAGATCAGTAGATTCACAACTGATGAAAATATCGGTGACTAATCATACATTTAAAAAAACATACAGACGATCATAGAACCTCCTCCTTTTTTAAAGTCGATTAAAAATAACGTAGTCGTGATAACTAATCTTAGATTTTAGATGAAAGAGAGAAAAAACAAAAATTTCACCTCATTGTAAAAATTTACAATGATCCCCTCATGGTAGTCCTTTATTGAAACTAACGCATGAAAAGTACGTCGAAATAGTACTTGAAGTCATTTCCGCCCTCGGAGGGTAAGTATATAATAAACTTTATATGGATAACATACTAAGTAATAAATAAATAAAGGGAATTTCATATAGAAACCACTGAAAACCACCATCTCTCAGAGTATTTCCTGGCGTCACCTTGACCTACTTATGCACATGATAACCTCCCGTAGTGTCTTGAACAATGTCAGATCCAGAAATAATATCTTCGAGGTCATAATTATATGAAATAGGAATTATAAGAGCAATCATACATTCTGCGAATCCTGCTAATATTATAAACGTAAAAGTTTGTGAGGATGGATGTTTGTTACTCTTTCACGCAAAACTACTAAACCTTACAGTTATTTAGGTTTTACATCAGAATAACACATAGTCTAAACTTTATGAGTAACACGCGTATGAAGCCGTGGACTGAAGCGAGTTAATAATATTTTATAACTAATTTTGGGTTCAGCAAACAATCTCATTACTCGTGGTTAGCTAAAAGTAAAAATAATCTCTTTGTTTCAAATGTGTTGATACTTTAAATATTTTATTTAATTATTTGACTAATACTCTTTCTCAATGAATGAGTTCAGCTTGTTTCATTGGCACCGCACTAAAGCTGAATAGAGGTTCCTCAAAATAACCAAGCTTGGTTTGTTGCCTGGTTTTTCCAGACTTAGTCGCGTGCTATGAATCGAAGTAAATATATATTAAAATTTTAAATTCATGTAATTTATAATTGAAATTTCTATGTGATCCTTTTGATTCCATCCCCACCGCGGGGCAAATGTTTGTATGATCTGCAAATATTTGTATCGGGTCTGGATGTCTTCTATGTATAATTCTGTATGTATTTATAAAAAAAGTACGTAAGTCATGAAATTCCAATAACACAAGCTCTGTTTACTTAGGGGCTAGATGACGCTGTGCGGAAATGACCAGCATTATTATTATTGATAACAATTGAAATAAATTGATAAAGATAGAAAAGGTAAAATTAATGAAAGAAGTTAGTTTAAAAAATTTAAGGCACGCAGATAGGAATAGTTCCAACAGCTAGGATATCAATTCTTCGCTAAGGTATGTACGTGGACCTACTTAACTGGCGGTAACTAACATATTAAAAACGGATGCACTCAATGAAACATACACATGTTTTGCGGTTTTCATGGCTGTTCTCATTGCGCATATTGTTACAATTAATTCTCGGTAGTAAACACGAACGTACTATGTTACGTAAGCATACTTTGGAATAAAACGTTGCTAGCAAAAAGTTTCAACCTCTCAACTTCAGTACTTTTCTGTTTCAGTACCAGGACAAGGCCCGGGATGTGTAGGTAGGAGAGTGATCCAAAATAGACAAAACTCCAAGGATAGGTAGAAGTGTCAAAAAAATAAATAAACAAGCATTGAATAGTCAGTCAAAAAGTCTGTAAAAAAAGGATGATAAGCGATGGTGTGGTTGATAATGCAACACACGGAATAGGTTACTCTTCTGTAATGAAGCACAAAGTCCAGCTACCTATTCACTCTTACCTTGAAGAGATCCAGATTAATTTTTGAGGAAAGTAAACTGCTGTTCGTATTAAAAAAAATTGCTGACGCAGATAACAACATAACATTTATTTATTTTATTTGGTCTACCTGTGGATATTACCATGATATTATCCATAAATAACAAGCTAGTAGAGTAGGTAATTGCACAGCCAGTTATAAGTGGACATCGAGTATCATGTCATTTACCAAAACAGCAAAATGAGCATTAAACATCTAATGATATCATAAACGTACAAAAGATATATGCCTAGTTTACGTATCATTAGTTATAATAGGTCGAAGAAAATGGAAGTACGGATATTTAGCTAGAAGGTCGATGTTTGTAATGTTTTTGTGAGTACGATCATTTCGGATGATGATTAAAAATAATGATGCAAATACCAACAGTGGCTTAGTAGCTTAAATTTTCGGTCATGAGTTAGAATCCCGTATCATGGATGAATTACCAATGGAATCCATGCGAAAATTTGAAGTGCGCAATGCTAGTGCTCAAAGCGTTTACGGAATCGTAAACGCCACTAATAGTTGCTCATCTAAGTGTCAACCGTGCTGACACTTAGATGAGCGTTGTCCGGACTCGAGACAAATGTTTGCTAAACATACAAAAAATTGTCCCGCGGCGGGTATCGAACCCGCAACTTTCTGCGTCTCAGGCGTGCCTTCGCCCACTGCGCCACAGAGGTCGTCAATATAGATTACGCATTATGCATAAGTAATGCAATATCTTGAATATAATATCTTGAAATATTTCATCTTTATGCCGACGACTTGCAAATTTATCATCACTTTAAAGCTGTTGATATATCTGATGGAATTAGCCAAATCAACTCTGATTTAAATAATATCAATACCTGGGCGAAAGTTCATGGTCTCCTGGTTAATCCTTCCAAATCACAGGCGATGATAATCGGTAGTACTTACATGCTTAACATTATCACTCATTCGACCCCATCTATTTTGTTTAATGGAACCCCGATCGCATATTCTGACAAAGCAAAAAATCTAGGTGTCATTTTTGATAAACAGTTATCCTGGTCAAGTCATATTAATGAGGTCAGTCGAAGGGTAAACTTTACCTTCCAATCACTCAAGCGTCTCCAGAAGTTCTTACCCTTTGAAACTAAAATCACCCTTGCACAAACACTTTTACTACCTCTTCTCGACTATGCTGATGTCTGTTTCCTTGACGCCACGGAGGAACTTCTGAACAAGCTTGAGCGTCTTCAAAACTTGTGCATCCGATTTATCTTCGGTTTGCGCAAGTTTGATCACGTTTCCAGCTTCAGATCCCAATTAAAATGGCTCTCTATTCGTCGTCGCCGTGATTTTCACGTTCTGACATTTATCTTTAATGTTCTTCACAATCCCCTTTCCCCTTCTTACCTCCGTGAGCGCTTCGACTATCTTGTTCCTCGTGAAAAGCCATGCAGGTCAGTTTCGTCACTTCTTCTCAGGACCCCCTCTCACTCTTCCAGCTGTTATGGTGGTTCATTCACCGTACATGCTGTTAAATTATGGAACTCTCTCCCTCATGCAATCCGAGCCAGTCCATCGCTGAACATTTTTAAATCTAAAGTGAAAGAGCATTATCTCTCTCTGTAATATGCTTAGGTTAGGTACTTTATGTATTATATATATTATTTGTATTTATGTATTAATATGATGATATTGTATTTATTTTCCGTGTATGTGTATTCATAGGTAGTTCAAGTAGGTATGTATAATATGTAGTTTATTAAAATATAGTGGTATTTTAAGTATATTTCATGACTTTGTACACCTACCAACTTTATCACTTCTCTATCTCTCCTCAAAGGTTTGCTGGAAGAAAACTCTTTTTAGGGTTAAGCTCGCCTTTGTACATGCCTCACCTAATATCTTGTTTAATATTTCTGTTTTATTTCTGTGTACAATAAAGAATTATAAGAATATTTTATCGATATTGAAATTTTTATCAACAATGCAGGCTTCATATAAAATTTTCGTTCTCTATAATATTACATCATCGCGAAATTGTCTCATGCCCTATGGTTCTGATTTACACGAGTCTATAGAAAGTCCGTGTCAAATTTTGGCCAATGGCCTCGTCGCGTGGTAAGAATCTGTTTTAATCGAATGGCGAACCAACATCTGCGGCAGAGTCACTTCATACAGTAGTATGAAAGTAATAAACACATGACTTTTATTCAACATTTTGTTCATTTCGTTTTTAACATTGATTGAAAACGATCAGAGATTAAAGTATAACTAATTAGCTCCTAAAGGAACAAAAAAGGCTGGGGAACGAGCTACTTTGTTTAAGTTTATGTTTAATATGGCTAATTTTGAACGATGCTCAATAAAGTTCGAGTCTTGTTTGTTTAAAATCGTTTAGAGTTCATAGAATTAGCTAAATGAGAAACTTGTATGAAGTTTGGCTAAAATACACAATTCTCTTGTCCAAAGCTAAACATTAAGAAAATCTCAAGGGTATCTGGACAAATTAAACCAGTAACGACCGAATTTCATTTCAGTAATACATATCAACCAGCAACAGATGATAAACGATCTGAGAACAAGATTAACGAGGGACGCATTGTGTCTATGCTATCTATGCTTTAATTTATATACATTGATACAAATAAGATTCTACGATGATATGAGAATATGTATCGTAGATCATAAAAACTTTCACACTTAAGTTAAAACAAAAAATATTTTGTGTATTGATATAAGCAGAAACTACAAAGCAAAGATCTTGAAAGATGATGAATAGCACAGCTTTATTTCGTACAAACAGAATATAAATAAGTAAGCAAGTCGCTCGGCCAAGGAAGTGTTAACAAACATTCAACGCCCATAAATTGTCCCTCGACACCTCATAACTGGCGCCCAACGCGGGGCGCACCTTAACCAATTTACCATTCACTTCCAACGTGTGAAAGCGACAAACACCCCAAAAATCATAACATTAAAGATCAAACTTCTTTGTTTCTGTTTCAATACCCGTGATTACTTTCAGGTTTCAAATAAAAGTGAACTTTGTTGTCGCGTGAAAAGGTCGTTAGTTGCGACTCTTCGGTTAGGTAATAGAAAATACCCTTATGCCAAGGTCGCGGCCACACTGCAAGCGTCTAGGCATTCAGGCTGCTAGGCAAAAGGACGGCCAGGCAGATTATTGTTATACGTGTGGCAGCTTGGGTGGCCGGACACAATGAAGACATGGCAGCCAGACAGCTTGCTAAGATATCGTAGCAAGCAACTGTCTTACCTTACGTATCTATGGCCTCAGTATACACGGCCTGGCAGCTGAGCATCTAGGTGGCTTGGGTGACCACACAAAAGCACCTAGTTTGGCATGTTTTGAGAGAAAACTGACTGCACATTCGGTGGCTTAACTATATGCGTCTTATAAGAAGAAAACGATAAAACCGACTGCACAATCTGCACATTCGGTGGTTTTCCTACAGGCATCTTTTGATACGAGCACGACCAAACTGGCTGCACATTCGGTGGCTTCATTCTTGGCATCCTTTGAGAGAGAAACGAGAAAACTGACAGCACATTCGATCACTTTGATGGTCGCTTCAAGCTTGCATCCACTTAGAAGCTACGGATTTTTCAGGATGTAGTCGCGAGACGCGACGCCAGCCGCTTGCAGTCCGTCTGTAGCCTAACAAGGGGTGCGAGGGCCGTGAAAAACGTAACATAGGGTAGGCTGACGCGACAGTCTGGAGTAGTGCCTTTTGTTTAGCTAGAACAAACAACTTAAATACAATTTACTGTACAACTTTGATAAGAACGTATAGTAGAGTCGAGGTAGTTCATGGCACAGAAGAAATAGTGTATGGTTCGGAAATTTAACTCAGACGCACCACATTAAATCTGAAGTTAGGGTGATAATGATAAAGCTCATTTTACATTGAAAGACTATTTGGAGTGACCCACACGCTCGGTCGTGGGTATCCGATAGTAGCTTCGTAAGTCCGTAATAAATAAGAGTTGTTTCTATTCGATTTCATGTATAAACTTGGCAGGCTTAACGTACCCTTAATTTGGTTTGCGGGGTTACTTTGTTTTTACGTGTTCTCAATTATGTAGGTAATTTACCATGCCTCTATGTGGAAGAAATATTGCAAAGAATGTGCTGCCTAAAAGCTCATATTTCTAGGTAATTTTCTCGAAGTGGAGTCTGAGAATTAGTAAGCTAAGGTGAACCGACAACTAGGGAATAAATACTCTTATTCCCTGGTTGAAATTGCTATCACGAACCAGATGACGCAGTGTTGGAAGGCCTTCCACCCGAAGGCCAATGACAGCTTCAATTTCGCAAGATTTCGGTAGATAGGTGTGAGAACGTTTGTGATGGCACTTATTGAGGGAGGCCTATGTCCAAAACTGAACTTCTACAGGCTGTTAATGATGAAGAGTGAAATATTTGTTTGGGGTGACTATTTTGATAGAGAAGTGTATCAATTGAAGATTTTTTCAGAACATGAGTGTGATTAAGACTAGTTTACGTATAAGAACAGTGAACATTCAGAACCCTAGAGCTAAAATACTCCAAAATACAACTTCGCATAATATTACGAGTATCATGTCATCAATTTCATTATGTTTCTTTTACAGAAAACACGACATAATAAACCCGACCGACTAGAAGCAACGTTTTCAAGTCTACCCGAAATCTTCACCCCAAGGCTATTGCAGACCCCTGACAAAACATTACGAAGTAAAATGGAGGATAAAGACACAGGACGAAGTTTTCTACTGAACAGTGTTGTAGTGGTTGTTATTTCCGACTATCTTATCTTTAAATTAAAGTTTTTTTTAAGACTTTTTTTTTCTAAACTAATCAGAAATAAATTTGTGCATCAAGAAACCGAACCAAACCTATTTTAGATTTGCTCATTAGATGGTCCCGTGGCCAAATCGTAGCGCACGCTTCATGGCCCCCTGTCTGGTCTGGGGGCAATTTGTCAAGCGCCCGAACCTACCCTCACATCCCCTCGTATAAAAAGCATTTGAATAATCGAAACGATGACGTAGACCCCGATATTGCCAATATAACAGGTGCAGTAGTAATTCGGGGGAGTAGAAGCTTCGTGGATCGCGGATGTTTTCGGCGTTATTATTTTCGGGCCCTGATTAGAAAGTTTTGGGTGTTCATTCTGTATATTATGAGTTTTAGTAACGTGGGCTGGGTTACATGGTCGTTACATTACCTATCTTTCGCGTCAAACCAAAGGATTGTAGTTTTAGACTACAATTTCCAAAAAACAAATAAAGACGCTAATGATGCGGAAAGCAACAAATGAGTATTACATCAAAAAACTCAAAAAAAGTCAAAAAACTTGTGTACTTGAGGAACACAAATCAAAAATTATTGATAAATACAATCTGGCTCTCTTCAATGTAAGAGTAAATGTATCTTCTAGAACTTAATGATCCATCGTGGTTATATCACCACTTACCATTATCACGTGAGATCATGGCCAAATGAAGGTATATTCTTGATAAAAAAAAATACTTAATACAATCGCATAGATTCCTCTGCATCCAAAAGTTGTGGTGTACAAGTATTTTTATCCATTCATTAATTTAGGTATTATTATTTTGCTTTAAACATTGGTTTACCATTGCCTCATAAAGCAGCACACCAGGCCATAAGGAAACAATCGATCATGCAAGTTGCTAGCGCAATTGCGAAACGTGTTGAATGCCTGATACCACGCCATCGCTCCAGGAACAATAGCTTTTTAGTTACGCCTTGAAAGTTTGTTAAACTGGTGGTGGAAACAATGGCGACAGGTGCTCTGACGCCCTGTTTTGTTAGGACCCTAGCAGGTTTATGGTAAGAAAGAAACATTGACGAGATTCGAAGTATACATAGATCGGTATACATAGGCGAAGGGGGAACAGCCCACTTAGACGCAAGACATTCGATTCCTGCTGCGGGACAAATGTTTACAGGTTCTACAGATATTTGTCTCGGGTCTGGGTGTTGTAGTACAATGGGGCTCTGAGTAACAGGGATTTTCGTATGGAGCGGGACTATGTATGTGACTGTTGGATATTTATTTTATTTATTTGGGCCGTTCCGGTAAGACGAGAACAGAAGGTAAGAATTCAATGCAAACACACAACGTACGGTTCTGGTTGCTCTGACAGTACAACTCATTCTTACTCATTTATTTAAACCTTAGGAACATAGAGACCACTTGGTTACGTCAATAAAATTATTACAAAACTTACATTGTGTATTTGGAAAGAAAATAACATATTAGAAGAAGAACACTGCTGGTATCCCAGAGTTTTTTTAACAGACAGTATGAGATGTGAATAAAACTAAACCAAGTAATAAAAAAGTATATCTACGAACATTTACCAAGTTTATAAGAACAATACATATTTGAATTTCCATACATTGAGACGTCACTGCTTCTGACATGACCACGAAGAACTAATGGAAGACACCAGACCGCTTAGCGTGAGCCCCCAAGACAACGTTCTGTCTACGAAAGAGAAGACAAAAACGAATCTGTCGTCTATTCCGTCAAACAAAAGAGAGGGATAAAATACTTTTTTTCCACTGCAACCGCCATCACCACCGCGACAGTATGACCGAGCTTGAAGACAATTGGTTACATAATCTAGAAAGTGTCCATGACAGACCCGGCTGAAGAAATTCGACCAGGCCACTGCCCATCCGCGGTAGCAGCGCTTTCGATGATGATGAGAGACGTCACCTGCGACACTATCGTAATATATAAGTTAAATGGGAAATGGCGGCACTGTAGATTATGTAAGGCATTTTAAATTGAAACAATTCAATGAACTATCCAGTTTACTGTCAGCTCTGGGTGCGGCTGATAGTGTCAAGGCCAGCACGATTAAGGCTGACGTCAAACAAAATACACATGATTGAGCATGTCCATAAATTACAGCTTCTGGAAATTACCCCAAACTTTCCGCCCAACCCGAACCTAATAGCATTTTGATAGCGGTATACACAAAACTGTAAACAAGAGTAGAGGATTTTTGTAAGGTAGGGTAACCATGATTGTTATATAGAACTTCGGACACCAAAATGTAAATTCATTTATTCGTCGTTTAACTGCCAGCGACTCTGTTTTTATGTTCTTTAAAACTCGCATTCGGTAGACATAGTTGAGGTATGGTGGCCCTGATTGTGAAATTACCAGTGTAGTGAAAGTATCATATCTTAAAATTTTAGGTTCTACCGATTTCCTCGGAATGTTGCCCTTCACCGCTTGAGAACACAATGGTATAGCGCACTAACATGCGCACAACTATATCGGGAAGAAACCCCCAGTTCTACGGGATTTGAACCCAGAACATTTGGATCCCACGTCGGGATCACTAGAAACTACACCAGTGCTCTCAGAAATGTCAATGAAACTTTTAAAACTTTAGTTATGAAGCATATCGAAATAGCATACTTTTAAAGTAACCTGCAAGTAACGTGCAACGTACTCATGTTCTTTATACATACCTACCTAGAAATTGTGTGATTAATTCTTTATTCTCAGTTATGTTATGGCCAAACAGAGACAATACTAACAGTCCAGCCAAAGATCGATGAAAATAACAACGTCCGGATAAAAATACAGTCGGGATAAACGCCAGTCTTTATCTTCACGTATGGTGACCCTACTAAGGGTGATTGCAGAGCGAGCGTAGTTTCAGCGTGTTTCAAAGCTCGTTTTCGTCGGCAAAACATCAGCAGAATCGAGTGGAGCTCGTCTGGGTTCCAAACAAGACCTAACAACGATAATACAGTGACTTCAAAATCATCATCCATAACCTGTAGAAGTCCAATAGCTGGACAATGGACATATGCTTACATGACGAACAATCTTAGGCTACCTCCATCCACCGACTACCCTGCCACTTTTAAAAGGTCATCAGTTCATGGAATGGAAGGCATCCTAAACTTCGTCGTCTCGTTCGTGGTCGCCATTCAAGAACCTTTCTCTCTCAGCGGTTGTCGGTTCCGCGAGAATCCGTGTATTTAAGTCTGATTAATTTCCCTGTTAGTGTTCCTATATGCGGCAATAGGCTTGCAACATGTCTCATGGATTGATTTAACTTGCAAAACGCGGGCATATGCCAAATTTAATATTCGGACGTGCCCCATTACCTCCTACTTGATATCCTCAAAGATCTACGCAATGAGTATGTATCTGAGGATTTACATCATGGAAAATACAGTCGTGAGCGTGTTTGTTGTTATTTTTTGATTTTAATTTCCCTGTTTACAACATTTAATCTTCATTTAATAAGCACGATAGCTTATCTTGTTGTCAATCTTAATGTTCTGTCCAAAACGGTGAGCAGTAGGTTATAGTTTCCTCTTACGGGACCATGAATGATAACAATCCATTCATTCTCAAAATAATCATGTTACAATATTCTCACTATTCTAGAGCATTAATAACTGTATGTAAATAAAATAGAACAAAGTTACAAACGAGGGAAATCGTAAAATTGGTGAGAACTGCAAATATTTCCTAAAGTAATACTTAATTTTATTTAGACAAGTAACGGAACAAGCAAATAGGCAACTGCTTATAAGAATTGCGTTACCTTATAGGTCATGTTGAACTAGGACGTGCCCTACGTGGCATTGCCTTACGCCCCCTGGCACATAATGGTGAAAGTCTCATGTCCCTGTAATTTCACCGGCACCCATACCCTTCAAACCGGAACACAGCAATGCAAGTATTACCAGGAAGACAAGTTTTCCGGGAAAAGTAATACCAAAACAAGAAATAATACTTAAGACACGAAGTAAGATTTTGCTGGTTTGTGCATAATATTATCCTCTCAATCATTTTAATAACCTAGGTTGCATTCATTATTTGTCTTAGTTGGCAACAAAACCACTTACTTTATTATGTACACGGCACAGATCCCCCTTACCAATTACCCATTCGAAGATAATGCTCAACTCAAGCGCCGTTGGAGACCAGTGGACTAGAAAATTACAGAGGATAAGAGCAGTCTTTAAGGTAAAGCTCTAGAGATAATATTCACGATCGAAGAACACTAAGGGATTATAATCTGGACCAATGATTAATTGATTGTTTGATTTATTAAAAAACTTATATTAATAGTTAAAAATAAATAAACACGTACGACTGAAATCCACATGATGGGCGTCCTCAGGTATACACCTACATACTCGGTACGTAAATTCGTGAGATAAGGTATCATTTTAGGATATTATTACGACACTAATATTATAAAGAGGAAATATTTTTTTGTTTGTTTGTTTGTACCGAGTTTCGATAGGCTTCGAAACTACTGGATCGATTTTAACCATTTTTTCACCAATAGAAAGCGAAATTATCAGGAAGTAGCATAGGCTATAATTAATTTTCAATTAGAGATCCTTCCAAAAATTGCAATAATGTAGCAAAATTTTGCCTATAAAATTCATTATTTGGCGTGCGCTGAGAATACTATTAATGATACATAAAAATTATGTACTACATGATGAAAGTACTCATTATTACCTAAAAAAAATCATCAAGGGCATATATCTAACTACCATAGTTAAGTCACAATAGCAGCTTTCAATCAGCAGCAATCGCCAGAAGAAAGAAAAGCTGGTTACCTACATTCGTATCGTAGTATTAATTCTTATTCAAATAAATAGTTTTATCATCAAGGGTATTTATGTAGCAGTAAAAATTCTATTTATCCCGATATTCCCACGGAATCGAAACTTACGCGTGTGAAACAGCGGGAGCGCAGCTAGTTACGACATAAAGGTGTTTGTGGTGGAAGGTGTTTTTAATACTTTTCTCTATAAGATTATCAAATGGATGCATGTTTACTCTTTCACGCAAAAAATACTGAACGGATTTTGATGAAACTTTACAGTAACATAGCTTATACATCAGAATAACGCATAGGCTACTTTTTATACGGGTACCACGCGGGCAAAGCCGTGGGCAGAAGCTAGTATAATATAATTGGAAAAAAATATTTTACAAGATTAAGCGATCTCCATAATTAATTAAACGTTTTTTAAACAATAACCATTTTAAGTAATTTATAAACAGCTTACCTAATCGTAAACAAAAAATAAAAAAAAAACATTGATGCTCAAGTTAGTAAGTATAAAATGTCGTTAGTAAAATGTCGCGAGAGTCTTTTGTTTTTGTTTGTATTAGGAGTAACGGGAGTACCTATTTTCTTTTTGTTAGGTAACTGGTATTGTGTATGTCCTTAGAGTCACACAGATGGCGCTGTTCCAAAATTTTAGACACCGACTGTCAAAAATGTGGCCATCGACGCAATTGTTACTCTGAACATCAATACTCGTAAAGTGCTGTTTAGTAAGATGCTTGAACAAGCTCAGGCTGCCATTGATAAGAAGAAATCATAACGAAACTAGATGCGGCTCTTTATAATCGTTAAGGTTATATAATATAAACTAAGGTTTTAGAATAATAATAATAATGCTGGATACTTTTTCACACAGCACCATCTATCCCCAAACTAAGCAGAGCTTGCATTATGGGAACTACATGACTGATATACTACTAGAATAGGATAGACTAAATAGAATAGGATAGAATAGAATTTATTTATTTGACACACACACACACACACAAAATAAAAGATATAATAACAAGAAATAAAAAATAATCTAGGTATTACTCTACAACATAAATATAGAAGATAAAAACATAAAATAATTAGAAGAAAGTGACATACATAGATGTATACATATTATATTAAGAAAAACCTAGATCATACGGACAATTCTATCAATCTTTCGCTGCAAGTGTGCGGCCTAACATGCATAAATAACAAAAAACCCAGAAAATCTACTAATAAAATCAAAAACCCTAAAGTGACATTTACTAAACTACCTAGCTCAAATAACCGTTTACTTTAAAATTGATCAAAGTGATTACGAATTAGTTGAACAAACGAAACTAGATGGCGCCACCGTAGAAGTTATTTTTTTATAGACAACTGAAGTGGCAAACACGCTTACGGCCCACTTGTTGGCTTGCAACACCAGATGTATCACTCGCGCGTTGCCTACCCTGAGAAGTTACGAGTGAAAAGTCTCATGTACATGTAATTTCACCGGTCTTCTTGGCGGCAGAAACGGGTATGGTGGTAGTACTTCCCCGGACTAGCTCTTTCACAATGACCAATACTAGGTCACAATTATTTGCGCTTTGGAAAGTATACAGGTAAGTACATTCGCCTCTTGGTATTTCAGGCGGCCAGAGTCACGGACAAAAGTTAGGTTCTTTATAAAATTTGTACACAATTTTCTACGGCAACTCACTTCTCCTTTAAGGGCCTTACAAAGATTAGAGAGTTATATTATTTTAATTAAAGACTGGTACCCTTCTCTAAATCAAATAACATAATTACCGCTGGTTGAGATTGTTACTTTTAATTAAAAATACTAGAGAAAAAGCTCTGTATTTATTTTATCGGTAGGTAATAATAACAAAGCCGTGATCTAGAAACTGCAAGAAATTAAATACAAGAGGCTAGCTTATTTTCTTAGTCAACTCAGATTAGGGTAGTTTATTGTTATATATTTAAGAAAATAAAAAAAATGTCGAAGAAGTTGAAATAGTTAAATATGAATGGGTTGTGTGCAGGATGACACAGCATGAGTAAGGAGTGAGAAGAAAATATGTTATGCCGAACCATGTTATGAAGAAGGGAAAAAATAACAAACACGCTTACGACTGTATTCCCCATGATAGACATCCCCATGATAAATAGATCAGTGAGTACATTTTTTTAGGATACCACGTAGGGGGGTACCACGTACCGCGTTTTTACGCATTCCACGTGACATGTTCCAAGGCTGTCGCCGCTTATTGGAAACTGACATTTGGTATATGCTTTCAAATTTTCGGTTTTATGTGAACCGAACCAACTAGTGTGGGGGTCAGGAATTCAGGATACATAGTTCTGACCCCCACATTCCCTGTCTCGTGGGTATCAGGAGTACGAGTACCGTGTTGAAACACCCTGACCCGGAACAAATATCTGCAGAACATGCAGACAATTGTCCCGTAGCGGGATTCGAACCGGCACCCCTTGTATCGCATCTGGCTACTTGCCCGCCGCGCCACAATGGTCGTCGGGATGATTAGGTAGAGGATTAGGGTAAAAATACTAGAGAACATTTTGCCACATCAGTTATTTCACAGATCAGATTATTCATATTGTAAAAACGGGAACTTTCACGTTCCGCACTATCGGGTAAGGCACCGACTAAGTTTCGACTCTTTCCGAGAGTCTTCATCAGGGTGAGTGATCGCGACGCTCTCCCTCCGCGTCGCGTCGTGCACACATTATTTCAGGCGTATGTTGCAAAGCACGTATAATCAACTAATACCGTATGTAAATAATTTTGATCCAACTTACCTTAAATTATCCAACAGTGTTTCCTGAAAAAAAGCAACATTTTAGATTAGGTACTCATTGAAAAATTGTTTATATTTAACTGATTTTGATTAAAAGGATGAAACAAACACAGCACATAATTTATATACGAGTATGTACTAAAGAACACAATCGAACAGTTGACAACATCAATATACACTACAAAAACTAAACGTGATTTAAAAGCAAATAAACTGAGCAGCAAGTCTATTTAAATAATACAAAGCATGGTAGAGACAAGTGTAAAACAGTGCAATATAAACGAACCACATTGATCGCAAAGCAAACTATTAAACAGAGCGGAAAATAAAGAACGCTTGCAGTGAAAAACTTAGTTTATGGAAACTGAAGATATGTTATTGGTAAAAACACAGGTTTTCAAAGTAACAAATGGGACAGCCAGACTTTTTTCATTTAATTGTACGTAAAGAGAAATATCATCGGCAGTCAGCAACTGCAAGCTACGAGCCACGAGCTTTTCTGTTAGTTAGCTATAAACAGCGGGAGTCTATTGAAAGAGAATGCACAGCAAAATGCAATAATGAATTATACAGAACAGCAAAATGCTCCAAACAACATTGATTGTATAGCGTAAACGATTAAGCGGGGGGTGAGTAGACAAGGCTGAAAGTGTATGGACGAGGGGTGTCGCCGATCGATGAACTAATAATAAACCGCATAATTGCATTGGAGAACGTTTATTACTGAGCCTATTATGCTTTTCTGTAATCACCACAGTTGCATGTATTTTACAGAAAAACTATTTCTTCTTCAAGAGAAGAAGTTAGGCCACTTAATGTGGGAAAATACAAGATTGAATTCGTTGCGTCTGCCATTTGCCTTCGTCAACATTTGTTGGCGTTGATGGCACAGCAATAAGCTCGGCTCTACTGTGTAGAAAGTATCAGCAAGACAGTGATACGACATCGCCAAGTTAGATTGCATTCGACTTAACCACCTAGTTATAACCGTCCAAAAAAGCAGATCACGCAATAATGCATGTTACACGTGGGTCAAACCCCTTATTTGAAAAGAGGGGACTTTTCTACCTATGCTCAACCTTACCCCATCGGAATAGGGCTGTTCAGAGTCCAAGTTCAATGCAACGCCCCTCCTGTTATAAATTGCAAGCTTTCGTGCATTGGATCGATACAGCGAAATTTGGCATTCCCTATTCCGTTTGCAATTCGATGTCTATGAGGATTTAGCTTCTTGGGTTTGGTTTCATTTAATGTTTACGGAACGAAGCGACATCATAGACAAACAGACCGAAGTTCAGTGGCTAGTGGCTACGCGAATGTTTAGCTCGCAATTTCAGTATTTTCTACCTCACGTGAAAAGTCTGACGAAGGTGACGATAGATCACAATATAATAATATATAGCTCTACTAAGCTTGAATATAAGACTACACAGGAAGCATGTTGAATGTGTCAAAAAGCCTGGTCGTTGACCTCTTTACTGGTAAATCGATAGTGCTCATTGTGGAAAAGGCCAAGCTTGTAGCGAGGAAATTAAATAAATTATCGTCGAAACGTTAGGATATTGTTTCGAATATTTTTTTGTTTACTTTGTATTGTTTTTTTGTACTTGATAAGGTTTCATTCAATGCAGTTATAAAACTGAAGCCGTGGATCTGTTATGAAAGTACAAATTACCTTCATAGGGAAAGTGTCTTATCGTTTTCGAAAGAAACAAACCTAGAATATAAATGTCCATCAGACCAGCATTAATTAATATCCAAATCCGTCCTCGCAATAACGCTAATCAGTTAATGGATACCGGGAACTGAATCCCAACCACATTGAAATCACGACCAGCAATTTCACTTAACACTACGCCAGTCTATAATCCGCCTATCGTATAACCACCAGACTAGTTGAAATAGATGTCAATATAATTATATCGTATAAGGATGAATTTTGATCACGGAAATGAAATACCTAAAATTACCCCAAGTACAACGCTGCTGAATTGCCTTTAGCTTTCCACCATAAGAGATTCCTCCCTCTTTCAGTATTAATATATAGCAAATAAAGTATTATGAGAACGTGTAACGGACATTAACATAATATTTCAGCAATCGTTGCATTTCAATCACATTCATCTTCTTGCTGTTGTTACGTTGCCTCACATTATGCGACGTCGACAACTAAACATGTTTTCTTCTTCCAGTCTCCTTCACACAGGAAATTAATTAAGGAGTCAATCAGTGCAGTACTGTGTGTATAATTCGCTGTATATAATAGCCAGATTCGTTCGTTTTATAATCAACCTCAAATTGAATATACAATTTAATGTATTATACCATTTCTAACACATAAACAATTTTCTACAGGCAATGACGACTGTAAATGCACTCGTAAACGCTTTCCAGGATAAGAGATCGCATCGAGATTCGAGAGCTGTGCTCCTACAGTTAAATATAAACTTTATGCTACATGATAGATGCTCTAAAATAATGTGAGTGAATTACTATTTAGGTCTTGTCTTATAAATCAAGTCAGACAATGTTGCAAACAGCCGAATAAAACTAAGAGTTGAACGATTAGAGGGAAAGTGGAAACAAAGGTTCACGGGTAATTTGATGGAAGTTATTTGAAAAAACTTGATTTTTATTCTGTTTCAACCTTACCAAAGATAAACCAGCATTTTGCAAATTCTTCCAACTCAAGTGTTTTCCAAGTGGTTTGACTTTTTGATGTTCAGTAGACCGAGAATGCCGTAGCATTTAAAATTCCTTTTAAAGTTTTACGCTGCAGATGAAAATAGGTGAAATACTTGGTGGAGAAACGACGAACTTTCTAAAATGTTTAGAAATCCCTAAAAAAAGTGTGAACCGACGAGATCCAAGGAATTAAAATTACGTCAACGTGCGGTTTAGCAAAGCTGAGCAAAATTTAAAATGTATGCAAATTCAGTGTCAAATGCTTTGGCTTTTAGTTCTGAAGCGAAGCTTTTAATTTTGTATGAAGTGTACCTAATATGGTTTCAAATTTAGATTCAATCTATATTTACTGAAATTATGTTTACAAAATCCTATTTTTAAAAAAAAAAGCGTACGATGATAGGTACCCTTACTTTTCGTGGATGTTATCCAATCCATCCCACGTCACCTAAGATTTGTAGGGAGTTTTTCGTTATTCTGACTAAGCACAGCACCAATTCAGTTCCCATAATAAGATTGACCGTCATCCAAAGGTCATGGACACCATTTGAATTCGAATAGCCCTTCAGAGATCGCATTAATTCCATACAAATGCGATCGTGACGGATCCTGATGATTTTACATTAAGCAGTTGACATTTTAGAGGCTCTGCTATAATATTCATGTTGTTTTCTCTAGAAAAGAGACAACTGAATCTATACCAAACATCCCAATTCAAGCTTCAATTCCGAAGACATCAACACTAAATCTTTTTCCATGCTCGTTCTTTCTGGACACATTTCAAGCTTTCAAGGTCACCATACCGCAAGCTGATCACTAACCAATGACGCTCAAACGGACGAAATTTCATTACATCTTGAGATTAACACAGTCATGACTATCTGTCACAAGTAGCGTTACTTCCGTTCCCAACGAGCCCTGATTTAGAGGCTTTACAATTTATCAGGCGAGACGAATCCCAATCAGCGTCGGATGGCATCTTCTTTGTTCTCGGGTGTGAAACGATCTTAAGATTTATCGTTGTGGTGGCGTTCTTTTCTTACTGTTATTGATTACCGTTTGTGTGGCGTCTTGGATGATTGAGATGGTTTTAAAACAGAAATTTCTAGCGACCAGACTTATTTTGCTTCCAAACTCCTATGAAAAAGGAAGTGATCTTCTATTCCACCGTAGAATTTGGCAGTGGAGTTTGAGAACATATTTATATTTATGGCGTTTGCAGCAAACCTGCATGTAATAAATTAGACTATTCTATATGCCACCTGCCTACAGACAGAACATAAATCGTTAAAGTCTACAACTCACTACAACGTATTACTGCGAAGAAAATCCAATAAGTGCATTGATTTAGGACAAAAATAAAATCAAGTTGAATCCAAAATATTTCCAGCCAGAACATGTCTCAGACATACCACAAAGTAACCGATGCCACAGATATTATGATACTATACTAGTACCGATACCGCGAACAAGGTCCTTTATCGTTCACTACCCCAGATTTTACCGATCCCGTAACAGAATTTCGTTTATTATTAAGCTCGCAGGCATGACCAGGCATGCATAATGAGGAGACGGTAAAGAATAACAAGAGCAGCCAAGTGGATTAGAAGAACAGCAAAGTTTGATCGGAATACAAATCAGCTAACCTGAAAGTCGATTTCGTTATGACAACAGATACAAAGTGATAACAGATACACGCAATTGTTTTGGTTGGCGTTATCTTTTTAGGGAATAAATTAAACAATTTATAGAAGCCCCGTTTACTGTGCCAATATGGTCCATAAACGGGTTTTAGCAAACATGGCAGATACATAAAGCGCCACAAAGTTGAGTAACTATGGCTTTAGAGTAAAGGGAACAATTTACAAAAAGTTCATGACATTAATAGGTATATTTAAGATACTCAAAATGGATACATCCCATTATCAGAATCAGAAACATCCTTCCAATTACAGTTGGATTCATTGAACACTCCGCTCTCGTAACTAACTGCTCATAAAACAGTATACAGTACTGTGCAATATAACATACAAGTTCATACAACCAATCACAACAGAAGCTTGGAGTGCACTGGCCGTGAATCATCGCAAGTGTACTATAATTTAATCTGTGGTCAAGTGCAGCGCGTGCGCACCCGAATTAGAACAGATAACTTTTATTTTCGGATTCAAGGGGGAGCTTATTGTTTACTTCGTCTAAGTGATTTTTAAACTGTTTATGTAACAGAAAGCAGACCTGAGCAGGTTAAACCAGAAGTGATATAAGCCTGTAATTCGGGGTCAAACAAACAAATCTATTATGGCAAACGCATACGGGCCCCGGTCGTCGCGGGTAAAAATAAACCTTTGACGGTAGTTCTACATCTTCAGGGACAGCAAAGATCTAGCTAGACTATACTAAAGTTTACCTTATAACTACGTGTTTTTGCTGATAACTTGTTAATATTACTTGTCATATTTACTATGAGAAGTTACGTTACGTATCTGCTTTGGCATTTAATTTTATGGACTAAGTATAAAAACCACACTATGCTTTTCCATTACAAACAGACCCAGACAATTGACTAAAAATCACTTAATATTAGATGACTGACTCTGACTAACTCTTAACCATAGAATCAACATCGGAGAACTTTAAATCAACTAGAGCTGTTGTGTCTTGTACCTTCAAACATGTCTAATTCCATACATCCAAGAAATCACGAGCATTTGTGGGAGCGCCTCGTCTAAATATGGATGTACCAACGCGACGAACAGATTCACCTTTTTGCGATGACGAGGACGCGAACACGTCATAGAGGTTTAACTTCTGGAGAAACGTTGTTGTGAATCATTTGAAATGTGTATTCTTTACTTTTAGAAACGTAAAAAAGTTTAAAATTCCCTAAACCACCTGCTGTCCATGACTCATGTACAACTTTTTTAACCTGCCAAAGAATAAGCAAGATGAATTTGCTGTCTGATTCTCCAAAATGTAGCGTAAATTCGTCTACATTGTTTATACGAGTACATAAGAAATTATCCTTGAAATGTTTTAAATAATAGTAGAATGCCGCAAGAGTTCGTCAGCGTTGATTTTTTAGTAAGTTTAAATATCACATAATTTCCAATTAATTTTTAACATAACAATGTGTTTTATACATCAAACCTGAATATTAATGAATGCTGCTATTGAATTTTCGAACTGAAAACTCATTTTTAGGTACAAAATGCATTAAAATACATTATTTTATATAATAATAAACGGGAAGTTCATTGTCCAATCGATTTATCGGTAATAATTCGAGGGCATTACGATAATTGTACAATAGAGCATTGTTCAATTCGTTCACGTTAACTTAGTTTCAATGTTAAATTGAATCGGCACGATCCTTGTTATTATTATTTATGGTCGATCAACATTTTGATGTACCTACAATTTCGAAATTATTAATCAATTCACTGATGCCCGTCTGCAACAAGCTTAGGCATGGACTTAGGCGTATCTTACTGACATTTATTCATAGAAATCAGTCACTGATTAGATACCTGATCTTTCACCACACTGGTTCTTTCTGTCACATTTAGGGTTCGATGTTAGGGAGTATCACAAAGATAATACATTCATCGATCGACATTACCAAATCCATTAAAATAATAACATGAAATTTATGTTATCATTCAATTTCATCAGCAAATTTATAAGACCGACTATTGATACTTCGTAAACTGTTTGTGTACTAAATAAATAGTAAGTGTGTTCAAATAGTAATGTAACTTGTATTTTGCTTTCCATTTGAGATCATATGCACAAATATAACACTATACCATCTACTACTCTATATCTACTACCCTTACTTCTTCCTCTAAAAATGAAGATTCGGTCGAGTGAACAACTAATTCAAAAACTTGTTTTTTGTTGTATTTTGTAAATTCCTTGTTTTCACGATTTTTGCTGTAACTGCTAAATTTGTCTCCTGAATTCCGATTTGTTACATTTACAATCGACCAACCTTCGATTAATCTGAAATGGACCGTATTCTAATCTTAATTTCTGTTTGATACTGTTCAGTCCACTAGGGAACATAGCCGCCACCAGATCCACACTTTTCATTTCAAACATAAATTGTGGTCCTTGGAGCCGGATGCAGAAAAAGTGCATAAAGTATAAATAAATAATAAATAAACACCCATAAGATACATAGTCCTGACCCCACACTAGGATTTCCTGTATTGTTGGTATTAAGAACCACGAGTACCGTGGTATCACAACACCCAGACCCGGAACAAATACATATTTGCAGAACATGCAAACATTTATCCCCCAGATTAAATCGAACCCGCACCTCCAGCCTCGCAGCTAGTTACTCGCCTGCCACCACGGTCGTCATGTATGACGCAAAAGGTTAAAACGTAAATTTTCTTAGCCAAATGAAACCATTCAGAACGGTTTGCGGCCTGTTACGGAATCAGTCACAGGCACAAGTAATCGAATTTCATGGTTTAAACCGCCGCTGAACTTTGACATGGTCCGATGGCGGATTTAATAAGCATAAACAAATAAAATTTACACTGAGGTAAGCCCAGATTTAACAGGTTTAGGAAATTAAATGTAAATAATTTGATGGGGAAACGAGCCCGCGTTTTCATCCGCATTGAGTGTTTCCATGCTATCTTCATCTTACCCTGCACCCTCTAGGGATGAAACTTCGAAATATCCTTCCTAAGTGCTCACCCTTAATCACCAAAATACATTTAGGACTTCAGAACTTACGGTTTTCGGCTGTGCATTGATCAGTCAGTCTGCGAGCCACGCAACGTTTTTATCCTATCCTACTTCTATTATAACCGCGAAAGTCTGTGAGGACGGATGTTTGTTACGCTTTCACGCAAAAACTACTGAACGATTTTTTATGAAAATTTACAGTAATATAGCTTATATATCAGAATAACACATAGGATACTTTTTATCCGGGTACCACACGGGCGAAGCCTTGGGCAGAAGCTAGTACTATTACAAAAGTTAAAGTTTGTGAGGATGGATGTTTGTTACTCTTTCAAGCAAAAACTACTGAACGGATTTTGATGAAACTTTTCAGTAATATAGCTTATACATCAAAATAGCACATAGGATACTTTTTATCCGGGTACAACACGGGCGAAGCCGTAGGCAGAAGCTAGTATTAGATAAGGCAGACACGCAAACAATACTGTTTTACTATGCCAAACATAAAATAATACCCAACAGGCACACAGTGCCTGATCTCTCTAGGATACTCTTAATCGTAGGTATCAGGTACTAGAGAACCATGATACAACAACCAAATATTTGTATATCATGACTACCTCTGGTACTGTCTTCTTAAATTGTTATGATCTACTGTTCTTACCATTATGGGATGCATCTTGCGTCTGTCTAATTTTATCTGTATCGATGTGGTAAATATTAGACAAAAAAAATATATAACGGCTATGGTAAATTTTTGGTCAAATAAGTAATTGTTTTTTTTTTATGTTTCAGCATTTTACAGTTATCTGTTGTATTCTGAGCAGTCACTAAATAGTGGTTTCGACCATGTCAATTAGGTCTCGTGAATATCCTACTCCAATCCCTTGCTACATTTTCCTTAAAACATTAACATCATACACATACAATATATTTACCATTGTATTTAGGTATATACCCAATAAACAAAACGGTATGTAACTCGGTTCAGATACGATTCGTGTCGATTCATTTGAGTTACACAACTTGTTAAATGTAACATAGAAATGGACAGGAAGCTGTTAGTACTTGTCTGCTAGTTCGACTTAAGTTGTCGGTAAACAGAGTACTTTACGTCTCGCTGGCTGCAGTTTTAATGGAACTATGATAAGGCTTTTGAGAGCTCCCATTTCGTTGAGGTTTTCAGTTAAATAATAGATCTATAAAGCTTCGTGGCAAGTGTTTCTCGCTATGATTTGATTTAAGTTTTAATTCAATTAAGGATTTTTAGGTCTAAGATAAGAGATGGTTGAGGTGGTGGCAAAGGCAGATCCATAAACATTTGGCGGAGAACTTTATTTGGAATATTTTTTTTAACCAATCTACTATTATATTTGGCTATCACTAGTTTTTTTCTTCTACATGATTGAACACATCAAAATATTGGAGATAGAAGTAACTCTCCAATATTTGGTCCATCTATGTTATAATCACAGTGATGATAAAACAACATTCTTATTTTCTAAACAAAAAAAATATAACAGCGTTTCGCTTTGCTTTTATGTGTTTGTCTTTGTAAGGTGTCGTTGCGCTGCTTTCACAACCTGTTTCTAAAAGGCTTGCTTCGCTCATCCCTCAACAGTACGTAGCTTAACTATTCTTCGAACATAGATGATGATATAGCCTTGGTGGACATACAAGCCTTGATATTTCATTTCAAATGCCAATTTTGCGTCGTACATAAGAAGCGGTAACACAACAATGTGATTTCACATTACGGACAAGCGCTACCATGAATTCAACGATGAGAATAATCAACGTATCTTGTGGATGTAGGAATTTCGTAATTAGCTGAATACTTCCAGTTAGCGAGAAAGCCAGTGAGTCTGTTACAAACGGTTCTTGTTTATATTGCACAAAACAAGTAAGAACATTATTAATTCTAACAGAGAGCTGGAGAGGCCAGTTTTAAAGAGGAACTAGTTTGGAGACAGTATTTGCTTTTAAATAATATTTTCCTTCACTACCCTTCCTTGATCGGAGCACAACACACTTTCATCAAAGGCTCCAGGCTGTGCTTAAACCATCAAAAGGTGTAGACTTTTTAATTATCATCTGGTTTGTGCGATACAGCATAACATGGCTTTGTAAATGTGCGAAGCATGATTGGCACAAATTAACTGATTTTAAAAGCGGTAATATTAAAAGCAATAACCAGTTCTCAAGTCTCTCAAGAAGCAATCTCAGTAACAGTTCAAGAACTATTCAGCCCAATCAGTGGCTCAATTAGGGCGCAATCAGTACCACGTCCAGATAATTGCTCGTCGTAGTGCGAAACCTGACGGGTTCCTGCAACCGCAAGTTACGTAACTTGTGTCTATGCGGTTTCATACTGCTGCAAGTTTTGACGACCTGGTTTTCTAGCCTGGATTTCTAGACCATACAACTTCCCAGCCAAACAAATAACATGCTCACGATTTAAAATTTTCACGAGGAAGCCAAGAACAGGAGACATAAATCTCCACAATATCCAATAAAAATTACTTCATTTGTCATTAAAAAATTAGCTAACTGACGGACTGTAATCCCAATTATGGACATACTCAGATCAATACTCAGTACATCAATCTGTGAGGGGTACGTCTTAACATTATAATATTTGGCACATGCCCATGTTTTACATAGTAGTTAGCATTCCGCGTGACACTCGATGGTGTGGAGTGGACAAAAAATCGTAAGCCTAAAAGGCCTATTAGGCTCCGCTTATTGGAACACTAACCGATGCCGGTTTCCTGACGATATTTTCTTTCACTATTTTAGAACGCACATTTATTTTTCGATTAGTAAAGTACGTTGTTATACGACCGGGTTCAACTCTAACAACCAAAGAATGGTTATAATTCAATAGATCAAATCTATCTAACTAGAAAGACGTATTAGAACTCGTATAAGATATGATTGGGAAAAAAACAGCTACAAAAAAGAAGATAGACAGACATACGCTTTTAAAGAAGTCACAGACAGTATTTACAGAACGAATAATTTTGTATGAACACAACTAAACATTGTAGTATGTATTAAAGTACGTTTAATCACAAGTCATCATCTTGGATACAAAAACTCAACTGCCGGCCAAAAGGAAGGTAGAACGAGAGCTGGCGTCGTTCTAGTGACGTTCCTTTTCCGTTCACAGATAATATATACAAAACTTTATAATAGTGCGGGCGTACTCCCTAAAACATCCATTTTGCACGCTCATACAATGGTGCCGACATTATGTCAATTTGAAGTTCATTACGTTTAAAACTAAACAAACACAGCAAACAATGAATGACCCAATGACGCAACAGCTATTACCACTGCACTATTGTTACCGTCTCCAGCAGCCAGCATACCTTGAACCATCATTCACAACTAATAATAAACTATTTTATAAAACTTGGAGGCTCTTATTACTTTGGGTATATTATGCACCTGCACCAGTTTAACCTGAGCTCTGACGCCTCCCACGATTGTATGGAAGTTAGGAGAGTATAGAAGTCTCCCAGGGTCCACCCATATCTGAACGTTAAGCATCGCTTCGTACTTGGCCCGTACCGCAGAAGCAAGGGGTTGCTATCAAGATCGAACTGATTCTGGCCTATTGTGACGGTAATGAACTTACCCACGGTTTAATAGTTTATTTTGATGTTATTACCACCATGTTTAAAATTACAAATAAGGTATTTCGCTAGATAGCTAATTTAGCAACTCAGTTCCTTGAGAGGGCGCACAAAGTAAGCTTATCAGCAGATAAAGCTTTATTTAATAGTTGAAGACTTTGGAGTGCTAACAGTGGGCACGTTTCAGCTTCTTAAAGAGTTCTGAGAAGATTATTTCAGTTTAGTGTGGACTTTGTTTGACCCAGTGGCCGACTCTTAATGAAGTAATTTACGCTTAGTCAAATTTTTGGCTTAATTTGACACGTAATTTACTAATTATCCTGGGGTGCTAGACAAATACCACTTTCTGTTGACGTTAACGCCTGCGGAAAGATAAAGTTGTATGGAAATGTCACGTGATATTTCCGCAGCAAATGTCATTTCCATACAATTTTATCTTTCCGCAGGCGTTAACGTCAACAGAAAGTGGTATTTGTCTAGCACCCCTGCTGACATTCGTTTAGAGGTCTTTCCTCATGAGCACCGTCCGCGACCACGTTCGACGGCCATGAAACTGGTGATGGCATAGTCGTAAAATTATACCAAGCCACAATTCTTTCGATGATCCAATTGACAATAGATCTCTATCTAAAAGCAAAATATAAAAATAAAAGTTTTCATAAATTCAACCGACCGCCCATTGTACCTTTAGTAACAATAAGTTTTTGTTTATTTTGTTATCTTGTAGTGAACAATAAGGTATTTTCATTCATTCATTTATTCAATTCTATTAGGTATTTGCAATTACTAATTAGATAAAAGTCTACTTAGGGAAGGATGCACATACGTCGATGCCCACTGAGTTTGATTATTTTCGATTAGGCATTTTTAGCATTTTTTTCGAGTTCATTGACCTGTTAACCGTTTAATTTCCAGTCCATTGGTTAAGTAGAAGAGTCGGGCTGAATATGGTCGAGTAAAATACGTGATAAAACGTTTATATCGTAAAAGGATATACACCTACCTACCTATAAGACCTACTAGGTACATGTTGTTTAAAAGTTAGTATGTATTTTGTGATTGTACACTCTCAGCTCTTTAATTGAGCGTAGAATTTTTACCACAAAAAAAAACCTCATACGACTTCACCGGCATCGTCCGATTCGTGTTCGCCATTCGAGAACCTTTATTCCAGCGGTTGTCAGTTCTACGGGTTACGTGTCCTGCCCATTGCTGATTCAACTTGCTTATTCTAAGAGGGACGGTGACGCGAGTAATGAGATGTCAAAATGTTTTCAGTATTTGTCCATCAGATTGGACAAACAAGTTCCGAGGTCTGCTGGAATGCTGGAACTCAATATACCTACTAGTAGAGTAAAATGTAAAAATTTTATAGATTGTATATTACCAGGGAACTTAAAAATCATTCACCTGGGACTATCACCATCAACGGTTGCAACTATCTAGGGTTAGATGTTCTTATTCTCTACCGTACCGCATTCACACTCTCACACAAAGTTTCAATGAAAAGCTGGTTTTCTGATGTGAGGTAATAAACGGTCATTTCTTATTCGATATTGAGTTTAGTCCCGAAAACATTTTCCAAAAGCACGTCCCAACCTTTCCCCACCACGATCTAGTTATCATTCATCACATCATTCCATTTGTCAGCAAAAGAAATCTCACGTCACTTTCTAACCCAAAACGGGTATGTCGTAACAAGCGACACAAACAAATCGAGTTGTCATCACTTGAACCGTTGTAGATACGAGTACATTCATGGGTCCGACCCAGACAGTAAAAGGACAATTTGACGTGCTCCGACCCGAAATGATGGGAATGCTTATTTGAAACTGAAATATGTGAGCAATTTATGTATGAACCAGGTTTCAGACCGACCCGGCAGAGATCGCAATATGATGATACTAGCCATTAACCTATTCATCTCGTAAGCACGGGAATTATCACATACCGTAGTATCGGTGGCAAACGCTGGAGATTAAATGTTCTCGAACGGCGATGAAGAATGTCGGAAGACAATGTACCGATGACATCTTAAAGGTTGCAGGGCCGTTGCTCAAAACTGTTCGTCATGAGTATGACACACCGGGACCTTAATACTATGTGGACCTGCAGACCTTTGATGATGCAGTGGGTGATGTTTCGAATCATTCCAAGAGTCTTCATTAGAGGAAAGCCACAATCGCGGCTCAGTAATGAAGACTCTCAGAAGAAGTCGAAACAAGTTGCGGTCGTTGTGTATAACAACGGTCATTTGTTTCGGACGGTTCGTCTTTCTTCATTTCTATAAGACGTCTGACAGTAAAAACAATTACTTGATCCAAATGGCTGGGCAAATGGAACGTAAAACTGTAGGATGTCAGTGGAGTCATTGCGATACGATGAAACGTAACGAGCTGTTGAGTGGAACAGCTGAAACTTTTTCATCTGACGAGTTGCGAGTGGTTTTATTTTTAAAACCATGGGGGTTTTCTGTCATTGATCTAATCTGAAACCGTTTTGAAATAGATTTCGCAAATTCGAGTTAACCCATAAATTTAGTTTTCTATGCGTAGAAGTCAACTTAGGGAAACTGTCTTCTCCATCATTATTTGGTGAGCAGTAAAAAGGGTTTTACTTAAGTAGAATTACCTTAATTGTCGTTTGGAGCGCGCAATATATATAAATTTAGGTATGTTATGAATCTACCCTTTCTATACACCAGGTGCATCTAACTATGCTGTGTTTTCTAAGATGGGCTTCTTTTCACCAAAGGCCAAGCAGACGCACAGCTCAATACCATCCGTATCTTGTCAGTATATCAACCATTTGCAATAAACTTTTCAGTTCCAACTTTATAATGAGAACGGCGGTAGGAAATACAGTGCAATCGTCTGTCTTTTTCTGAAAAATACAATTTGCGTCTTTTCAAAACTGAATAGGTATCTTCTAGACCTTCATACTCCATTATCGGCCATATCATCACTTATCATCAGGTGAAATTATGGCCGAATGAAGGTATATTCATGATAAAAAAAGACGCGCCCTTCCACACATACAGATGTAGACTTGTAGCCATGAGTCTTCAACTTCTAAAACTTGAAAAGGGACCACATTTCTCTTTGACTTTGCAACGACATAATATTATTGTCATTGATGTGATGAAGCGCATCTTCGTGGCATGCACGAACTATATTTGTATACTTTGCTATTCACAGATAGGTACCTAATTAACTTCGGCTTTTACCTTCCTGTTTCCAGAGCAAGCAAAGCCGGACAAGATCGATATAAAAACTTTTATTGGACTTTCATTCTGCTGACCCACATAAAATCATATGCACTGCACACATCATTTCCTTACATTGTATGCTAAAGTTTTGTAACTGATATTTATTTTACCACTAACTGTGATATAATCTGTGAAGACTGACCGATTTATTAGAAAGTTTTTTTACGATGTAACGAGAAATTACAAGTCTGAATGCGTTCTAGATTACTTTAATGCGATTTTCTGTTCGCAGACGCGAACGGAAACTCGCAAGACTTTTGTCATTTTGAACATGGTTAAGATCGTGGTCTTGCCATTTTTCGTGATTGTGTCTCATATTCATAGTTCTCGGGATTCACTTCACTAAATGAACCCGATTTGAGTATTTTCAATGCAGTAGCATGCTCCATGTAATGTTCCATCTCTGATACGAGTTCGTCCGTCGTGTTTACTTTTTTCCTACTCACCCTGCCGTATTTAGTTTAGTGACAATAAAAGTGCTCTGTGGGGGTAAAACTACTTTGAGTAAGAGATGATATCACAAAAAGTATTGTAGATAATATATATCGTCTGATGTATGGTATCGTTATCATCAGCGTGTGTCCAATGCTGGACGAATACCTCCCAGAGTGCCATGACGAACAAACACTGTATCACTTGTAGATTAAGTAATCAATTTCATTATGAACCTCTTCAGAACCAGTTTCCCAACAAACCTAGACTGGACGTAAAAAAGTTCCTGAAACTGAACGCTATTACAGAAGACAATAAAATAAGTCTGTTCAGCATCATTTGGAGGTCGCCGTAAACCCTTCCTTATTCTAACCCGCTCAGGGCAACGCCCTGCCTTTTTCACATTTATTTCTTCTCTACGAGCCAGTTTAAGATTCAGCTAGGTCAATCCAATCGCTGTGGGAAAAATATTAATTTGTAAATATTTGTTCCGGTTCTGGGTGATGTGACACTAATTGTCACATCACCTAGAACTCTCTACTCGTTGTTTTTTGATACCCACGGGGAATCTTATGTCCCCACAACTACTTATTATGCTTCTGTTGGAATAATTTATTTGTTAGGTCTTAATTAAGTGTCTTAACTGTCTTAATTAAGTGTAGTTAGACGTGTTTGGCATGAGAGGTTTTTTGTTAATATGTTTGTCTGTTATAATTTTTCTACGAAACGGCATACTAAGATACCCAATTGCGATGCGGTTTTTTGCAATCGGTTTGGAATTAGGTATGTGTATTATTGCGTAACGACTTAAGGTGATGCTGCAAAAGGAAATGGAATACACGATTCGAAGAGAGTAAACAATTCTGTAAGTAAATGTTAATAAGAGTAATTTTCTTACAGAATTGAAACTATAGTGGCTGAATATCAGCAAAACATACAAAAACCGGTTTTAGACGTATTTTTTTATAAAATAAATAATTTTATTCAAGTATGGATTCCATGGTGACCAGTGTACTAGCTGCCTCGAAAACTCTCAGTGTGGCGTTAGACTCAGAGCACATGCGGCGAAACAGACTCGTTAAATCGCGCCCAAACAATGATATCTTCACATCTGCGCGTGACGTAGTTTCATGTCTCAGTTGTATGGGAGACTTTATTGGAAGGCATCAAAATAATGCGACATAGAACAGGCAAGTTGAAGTGGCAATGGGCAGATTATTTAGTCAACAACTGTGGAAGAAAAACGTTCTCAAATGGCGACCACGAACCGGGTGAAAAGTCTCATGTGCTAGTAATTTAACCGGCACCCATAGCCCATTCATAGCCCATCGATAGCCATTTCGTTATCAGATCGAGGGCCTATCGTGGGCACTGAAATAGATATCAAAAGCTCCCTAGACGATCAAACAGTGGTTCGAACTTCAGTTACCCACTAACTAAATATTCCTCTGATCCTTTTGGATCTAGTATCCCTCTCACACACGTTGGTTCGTAGTACGTTATCCCTCTATCAATACCTACGGCCGGTCTGATTCTTAGGTGCACTTAAGGCGGTATTAAACGACCTGTAGAATTTCAGAAACAGAGATTCAATATCACTCGAATTAAGGATAGCACAAATGGTAGCGAAACTGATGATACGTTAAAGAAAGCAACACTAAACGTGCCGTAAACCCGTTTTGTGAATTTCTTCATCATTATATTATTTTATGTATTTTATAGGTATCTATTATATAGGCCCTGTATTTGTACGTGTACTTTACTATGTTGCCTGAAATAAATGAATTATTATTATTTGTATGACAGTAGAGCTGACCTGAAGACAGCATTGGCCCAGTTGATTGATTTTCATTGATTAGTTACATAGAAATTAAAACATTGGAGGCGGAACAGGGTCGCCGGCTATGTTCATGTTGCGGAGCTTGTAAAATAGTCAAAAAACGTCAGTCAAGTGAACAAAATCAGTGGTGAATGGCTGGTCCACAAACATTTTTTGCCACGACTAAGCACGATTTTTTTTTATCGTCCGCTGGGGGTAACTGAGAATGAACTTTCCCATTTGTCCGGAAAACTATGAACGGCATTCGAATTTGTTCTCACTTGTTTATTTTCCTACTGGGACAAGATAATGCCGGCAAAAAGGACTGTGTTATTTGGTTTGATGCCTTATCGTTATGAAGATAAGAATGCAACTGTATGGAATGATTAGGTATAGGTAAATGTGTCATTTCTTATCTGTAACCTTCGTGGTACTTTAAATTATACTATAGGTGGCTATTTTGCTAGTGTCCTAACTGACTGATAAACAAATAACTTTCCAATGGCCTTTGTGGGTGTAGGTTCGGCACCTGAGAGACACATCACTTCAAATAATTAACATTAAATAAATAAAATTAATAGGTAAATAAACACCCAACCAGTCTCATACATAGTCCTGACCCCATTCTAGGATTCCCTGTATCATGGGTAACAGGAACGACGAATATCTTGATACTACAAAACCCAGTCTCGGAACAAATATTCACGGAATACAATGAATTAAACATTTGTCCCGTGTAATCGAACCCGCACCTCTTACGTCTCATCTGGTTACTCGCCCACCGCGCCACCGAGGTCGTCAATAAAGTAAAAGGATTTACACATATTAATGTAGGTAAATTGAAAATCCAAAAAACCTGCATTACCCAATGCTGCTGTTAATCTAGAATAATCAAATGGCGTAATTCCACAAACTGGCATGAAACACCAATAAAATGACGTCAAAAGCACTAAAACAAAATGGCTCATGGTTCTAGGTGTAAAGTTACAAGGCTAATAGGCGATTTTGTCACATAATGCTCCAAGCTTAAGTGCTATTTCATGGTACATAAGTGTGTGTACATAAGTACTTCCATGTCCATCTGCACTGCAAGCTCAAGCAAAGATTCAGACATGATTTTATTGAGATATTCAAAACGGTGAAGGAAAACGTCATCAGGGAACAGGCATGCTCTGGAAACTAAAATTCTAAGCCATGTGTCATCAGTAAGTGTTCCAATAAGCTACGATGGGCTTGCAACCTGTCAAGTGGAATGTTAACTACTTGCAAAACGCGAGCATATGTCTAATGTAATGTTTTTGATTGCCTTTACTCCCCCGACTTGGTATCTTCAAAAATCTATGTACTGAGTATGTAACTGCGGATGTCCAAAATGGAAAATACAGTCTTGAGTGTGTTTATTTGTGTTTTTGTTACGAAGATATTTTCATTCAAATCTGTTACAGACATGCCTAAATCTTTGCCTTTGCATTCATGTTACAGAACAATCCTTGTGTCCTTAATTATATTACTTTTAATGCAGATGGACACCCCATATTGTAAAGGTCAAATTGATTTGTCTCCAAATTCGGTGTGGGCTATACAATGAAATATAAATAAAACATAATTAAATAAAACAGATATCAATCTCTCTTAATTATTTAATGGGCCATTTAGATTATTAGTTCATACATATGGGTTCCCATAGCCACATCCCATGGTGTAAGAAATAGGGTATAAAGTACTTTTAAACAAGTTAGCTATGTAATGGATAAAAAAAACATAAACCTCATTAGTTGCAAAGGAAAGGAATTATCCTTACCTGACTGTAGTGCTTTACAGTTTGCACTTCAAAGTACTAATTAGTTTAGATAATTATGAAAAAATGTTGCACCTTGAATAAGCCTCTTTTCATGACCAACAAAACTCCTTCAATAAAATTCCTGTCTGAAGCACCATAATAATTTGATAGAGTGGATTTTGGTTTGATTGTGCAGGTCTATTGAAGCCTTATCTATGGACTCTTTGGCTCTGGATTTTTTAAGACAGGCAGGGATTTATTTACCTAGGTAGGAATGTATTTGCCTCTCCTACTTGTAGTTAAGGGGTTTCATACCTCCTACATATGTACGAGTATATTTAATAAATAAAAATAGCCATGACCCCGTAAATGCATGTTAGTAAAGCAGTAAAAATATGGTGTTTCCAAAAGTAAATACAACAAATGAGTTAAGTATGTACACCATATACCTGCTACTGTAATAAATAATTCTCTGTTAATTTATTTAACATTACTCTATTCATGAGCAAATTCATCTAACGTAGAAAGCGTGTCGAATGTTTTTCAATACAATTATACAGCTTCATAATTTTATCATAGGTCTTGAGATCCAGCTTCATCGAAAAACAAATTATTTTTTGTAGATAATATGCTTATTAATATTATAATCAAATGGAATTGGGTCCATGCGAGTGTAAGCAGCCGGAAATTAATATGAATGCAATTGGTTAAAATTACAGTTACATACATTGTTTGTGGCAACAAACTGTTGTTTGTTTGGCGTTTGAACTGCACTAAACACCCAGCAAATTAAAAGAAGATGCGAATAAAACAGGTATAACAACAAAAAGACAACTAAAAGGGGGTAAAAATCGATCACACGCTCACCATAATAAGATAAACCGGCGAACTCCAGTAGCATCTATGTCACAATTTTACGGCACGATTTAGCTTTGAAACGTTCACTTTTCACCACAAACTAACACTACACTATTGTCTCTTCTTTTTGTAGATTACATTTCCAAGATTTCAGTCACAAAACATGTAAAAATCACAATCACACAGTATGCTCACGACGAACCCGTTACTTAATTAGCTTACACAACACTCCGCTACAAAAGCGGCAAAAGACTGACTGACTGACTGATCAAACAAAATTGATCATGATCAACTAAATTCACTCGCTCCCTTCAAATCAAGACAGTCACATTTTCATTCGGTCATTTACTATGACTCGGCTGAATTGAAATTGCCACTAGAACCAGCAATTGAATGAAAAAGATGTACCATTTTTACGTGGTTGGGTTATAACCGACATTGTGTGCTGTGTTGCTTGTTGCTTTAGCTGCCATCTAGCGAATTTAGGTTTAAAAATACGTGGATGGAGTGAAAGGTGCGTGGGTATTTTGTTTGGGTTTTATAATTTTACGTATTTTTGAAGAACGTGTTTTCAAATAGGTACCTACCTATATGGATACCTACCTAATCTGCGTTGTGAGTGAGGCTGTTGGTTAAATATTTTTAGATGTAGGAAAAGGAAGCTAAGTATGTATTCCTAATTTACATAGCAATGTAATAACGTTATCAAAAAACATCTGGACCGAAAAATATTTTTTTACGGTACCTATCCAATTACTTTTTACATTGAAGCAAAAGAAACAAACTGAAATAGATACATATATTGCAATAGTAATATGGTGATAATGTGCCATCTATTGGAAAAGGTAGAACTACAATGTCAGTGGCACATGGTAGTAAAAAATAATGTTAGAAGTCGGCACCGTTTCCGTTGCATGTAGATGTTAGATGAATTAGTTCTGAGGGAACACCACAGATGACGCTTTCTGAAACCTTTTCTTGACCATAAGTCATGTTGTAAGTAGGTTACTGAGTACACAACAAAGATGGCGAAAATGAGAACTATGCAAGAAAATAAAAAATAAATAAGATTAATTTTGCTAGGTATGACCGTTAATATTTGCCTAATATTTTGATAACCTCACTACCAGACAGTAATGTAAGTAAATACTGTCCGAAATAAAACCACTCATATCACACATATCAAAAAACTGTTGATTTGATTTGACTACCCAACAACATGAACCTATTATGTAGGTAGCGTAGGTACCTACCTACACCTACATACCTGCTATACCTATTATTATAGTGTGTTCCTATATAGGAAACCATGAATTCCGGGCTCTCTGCAGCCATTTTTAGGATTCCATTGGTGCTCCTATATAGGAAACTCAGGCACCATCCAAATGGAGTAGGGCCATGGACCCCCGTAATATGGTAGGTAGGTAGGTATAATATGTATGCCGTTGCCGTCTTATCAATCGAATGTAGGTAACTAGATACCTACCTATGTTCTACGATTTTTCAGGTGCTTGAGCTATTTTTGTGTCACAATTTCTATAATTTTCAAAGGAAAAAAGAATCACAATTAGAAGATGGAGGCGTTGGAATAACTTGATGGAAATATGTAGCTTATTTCCAAACACTTTCAAAAAAATCTGAAGCTTTATTTTCTACAGGGAAATGATTCGGGTATGCCGTGGGGTCCCCCATCGCCCTGTTTCTTTTGGACCATGGTCATAGTAATATAAGTATTTTGTGCAATAGTGTCTGAATCCCCTGTAGGTAGGTAGCCTACTACCTAGGTAGGTAAAATACCAGCTTTTATGTTTTGAACGATCGATAGGAATGCACGTAGGTACCTACTTACATAGGTTGTCAGGTAAGGTAGGTACCTACAAACTTAGTACCTACTCACTAGGTAAGTAGGTACCTATATCAAGGTTGTAAGTAGGTAGGTTCGCATAATATCAAACAGTCACACAAGAAGCGTTCCCAAGCAAAAGTACCTACCAACCTAAGATGAATAATTTTCGGGCAATAAATTTTCCGAGAAGAGAGAGGTGTAAGTAGATAGGTAGTTCCATATCCACCAGAGTGAGAAAAAACTCAGAGTCGGTTCAAAAACTCCCAAAATGAACGGTTTTAGTTAACTTCCGCCCGATGACCGCTGCAACCTAGTGTGGCATTAAGGACCAAAGAAAACTGTAGAGACGATTTAAAGATAACCTATAATAAATATACCTATTTATTTTATACTAGTCAATACTATGGCAGTATTTTTTTAAACCAAGGTTAGTAACACAACATGACAATATAATAAAATAGGTAGTGATCCCTGGAATAGACAGACAGGTTTACAAGAAAGAGGCGTCATTCCATACGAAGTGAAAGAAAGCCCAATGCCATGAATTCCGGGCTCTTTGCAGCCATCTTTAGGATTCCATTGGTGCTCCCAATGGAAGCCTGTCGGTAGTAAGGAACAGGAACAGATAGAGGCAAATCAAGAAGTACCCAAATTTTAATCGCGAAGACGGCTCTTCTCTTGGAGTCCTGTGAGCAACACGTGTTCACGTCGCGATCCGATTTTACAGTGCGGTAATACGGTAGTGTGTCGTAATGGGAACATGGATATTTGGACGAATTCTGTGGCGCAGTGGACGAAGGCCTGCCTGGGACGCAGAAAGTTGCGGGTTCGATTCCAGCCGCGGGGCAAATGTTTGTATGATATATAATTAATATATCAGTCATGTAGTACCCATAATACAAGCTCTGCTTAGTTTGGGGCTAAATGATGCTGTGTTGAAAACGTCCAGCATTATTTATTTATTATTTCTGAATCTAAAGAGGATTAAATGAGGGGTAGTTGCGGCTATTGCCTTTGTTTCTCGACAATAGCTCCATATACTCCAGTCAACCCTCACGGCTGTTGCGACACAGTCAAAACGTCGATTAGGTATCGACAGTAGTAGAGCTCCATGTGAAAAAGAAAAAAAAAAAAAAAAGCTCGTCCTGGGAAGTACTACCACCATACCTATTTCTGCCGCAAAGCAGTAGGTAATACTCGCATTGCTTTGTTCCGGTTTGAACAATTTATAATATGGGCCCCAGAGCATCACTTCGCCAAAAGTTTAAAGGAATAAATATAATGACATTCCCTTGTCAATACATCTATGAAAATCTGATGTATGTTCACAACCTCTGTGGCGCAGTGGGCGAAGGTCCGCCTGAGACGCAGAAGGTTGCGGGTTCAATTCCCGCCACGGGACAAATGTTTGTATCTGCAAATATTTGTCTCAGGTCTGGGTGTTTTCTATGTATATTATGTATGTATTTACAAAAAATATATATGTATATAAGTAGTATATCAGTCATGTAGTTCCCATAATACAAACTCTGCTTAGTTTGGGGCTAGATGATGCTGTGTGAAAATGTCCAGCATTATTTATTTATTATTTATTTACAAAAATATTAATTTGTTTAAGAAAAAATCGATAATAATAATGTTAATACTAGAAATTAAGATAAACTCGCTGTTGCCACTTGTAGACTCCATAAAGTTAGTAAATCGTTTAAAGGGCACGGTGTACGCTTTTATAACAAACTCCCAAGAGATATAAAAATTATCAATTAATAAATTTATAAACGCAATTAAACAAAAACTATAAAAAGGCATACTATAGAATATTTGATTATTTAGATGACAAAAACTCTTGGGATTGAAAATGCTCCAACTCGAACCTATTGTTTTGTAAAAGGATCATTAAAAAGAATAACCAGCCTTGTTTTCTTGCCTTTCTTTCCTGGCTTGGTCGCGGAGGAACAGGCAGCACATAAAAATCGACGTTTCAAAGTGATCCTTGTGATCACTTGTGTCCTTGTGTTATTGATATTGAATAAATGAATTTTGACTTTGACTTGACTTTGACTTTGAAGGGTATATGTGCCGGTGGCAATTACAGCCACATGAGCGTCCATGGCACATTACTTGTATAAAAAAGAATGTTAACGCGATAAAGACCCGTATATAACTCTTTATTAGGTACCTACCTACCTTTTATTAGGTAAAGGTAGGTCGACGACAGCTATGACACAGTGGGCGGAAGCCCGCTTGAGACGCAGAAGGTTGCGGGTTCGATTCCCACCATGGGACAAAAAAAAAATCTATGATCTACAAATATTTGTCTCGGGTCTGGGTGTTTTCTATGTATAATATGTATGTATTTACAGAAAAAAACTACATACATATATAATTAATATAATTATCAATCATTATAGTTCCCATAATACAAGCTCTGCTTAGTTTGGGATGCTTTAATAATCTTTCTCAAGATTATTAAAGCATTGTTTTAATAATCTTGAGAAACTCCACATCATTTCTGTTCCACAGCGTGAAGAATGCTATTAAGTGGGTAGGCAGAAAAAACAAAATATCTCTATCGTCCAAGACGTGATAATTAGTACCTAGATAGAGTCTGTTCTCTCGTCAAACACGTATCTCTACTCTAATCCTATATGGAAGATAACCTTTATTTATGTGAAAACCTATTCTTATTATTAATAGAGATGTTTTAAAATGTGACTTTTACTTGAGCACTCAAATGACTGACGTTGGCTTTCGTACTACTGCTTATAATATCTGTGGCTTTCGATACGAAGGTAGTGGGTACGAATGCCGTAGTGCAATTTTAGTTTTTTCCACTTAGGAAAGATCCGAATACCTATAAGAAAACCGTAATTTTCTTCCTATCTTAAATTTTTTCAGATCGATGACCTAACGGAGGGTAACCAAGAAAAAAATGGTATCACGAAGAACTCTCCCTTGATTTAGGTAGACATAATCGAATAAATGAATGAATGAAAATACTTGATTGTACACCACAGATTTAAAAAAAAAACTTAATATCAACGTGGTCTTATCGTTTAAAAGCGATCTCTTCTAGACAATCTTGGGATAATTTATATGCGTTTTTTTTTATAAAAATAAAGTTGCAAACAAGCATACGGACCACCTATTGGTAATCGGTTATCGTAACCTATGGACGCTTGTAAAATGCTATCAGTCGCGCATTGCGCGCTAAGAGAAATACTAAATGGTTAAAGTCTCGTAAGATCGATAATAGTTTAATCCACAAGAGCAAGTTTAATCTTCCTTCTTCAATGGTAGTTGATCCAGAAGTTTGTTCTTATATGACAGTACCTCTAGATCAAACCATTGATTGATTTTTTTTCATAGATTTACGAAACCCAAAGTTTAAACTACTATTGATCTTATGTCCCTTAATGCGTCTGTAATTTTGTCGGTATGCATTTTCCTTCGATCAGCTAGGAATCATTAGTTTCAATCTCCAGAACCGGACTCGTTGTATAGAATGCCCTCCCCACTTGTCTGAGTTACTCTATAAGTTTGACGACAGTCAGTTATACAGCTATACCTACTCACACCACGAAGCTCTTACAACGAAACATAGCAAATGTTCTAATCATTATTTCTAAGTATCCAGTTATCTGATACACCACAGGTGCGGATGCGATCTCATTACGTAATAATTCCATTAAACTTCAATTTATTTTAACATGGTAGTACCGGTTGCATTAATTCACTTTATGTAAACCAGTTGAATCTGATGCTCAGATGGTTAAATAAGTACCTACATTTTCCTTAAGAAGAGAAGTTTAAGAAATTACCTTCGTACCCCTGACACAAAAAGGGGGGTTTAACCTTTGTCTGTTTATTCATATAGTAAAAACGGGAATTTTCACGTACTGCACTATCGGTGAAGGCACCGACTAAGTTTGGACTCATTCCGAGAGTCTTCATCAGGGTGAGTAGTTGCGACTTTCTCCTTCCGCGTCGCGCCGTGCTTTGTCTGTTTGTCTGTATATGTCTTATTTTAATCCATTGGACTTTAAAACGGTGTAGCCGATTTTGATGCAGTTGCATGCATGACTTCAAAGAAGGGTCTTCTCCACACGCCAAAAACATAGACTACATAGACAACGCATACTTACAACTAAGCAAAGTCCTAAGACTTCTTTTAAAAATCTCTACTAGGTGTACCACGTCGTGTCTCTCACTGTAGTGAGAGACACAACGTGGGGATCACGATCTCATGAATGTTATGGACTCTCGGAATAAGTCGAAACCTATACAAGAAAAGTCCAGTTTCACAAAATTACGATGCATGAAATGACTCTACTAGCCTCGAAAATTATAAAATTTCCCTGGAATATCTTTGACCATAACATTATGAGTTTTTGTAAAAAATATTTAAAGCCTTACGTGTTTATTCGTCGTCGATAGCTTCGCCATCTAGTTACTTGTATCGATAAAAGATATAAAACTAACCTTCAAGCCGTTTCGGAGATTATATGGTAACAGACAAACAACCTCTTACGGCAAACAAATATAAGGGGCTCCTTACTGCGCTGGTAAAACAACGTCAGATGCCTCAGGGCGTGGGAATCTGACTCGCACTTTTCCGTATATAGGCGTTTGATGTTTTTCTTGCTTGACCAAATCCCGATATCAGGTTAGCTAGGCATTATAAGCTGTGTGTGCATACATAGGTACTAGATGTTTGCATTATTTTCTCAATATTAATTAACCATCCTTTGCAATCCCCATTACTTTTCCACAGTGTGCTACTATGCTAAATATACAAGTCTTATTTACAAACTTACAAGTTATCGTAAATGAGAACATGGTCTTACTTAGTTCTTATGAAAATATGGAGTATCTAACTAGTAAAACGCCCGCGATTTTGTGTTCGTATATAATTCTTAATTACCAGTTTCAACCTTCGTATCATTATCATCATCATCAAAAACAGGTACTAGAAGTACTCTGATGGACATTATGCCTTCCCTAAAGAGTGCCTTGATGAACGATCGTGGGCCACCTCCATTGACCGACTTCCCGCAACCTCTAGGCGGCCTTCCTGCACTGCGTTGTCCGGTTTGTGGTAGCTTTTATTCTTTATTATACACAAAGATCTTCTTCCAACAAACTTTTAAGGATAGAGGCAGCTGAGCTTTTGAACAAAAGCTGACAACTTTTTTTCAAAAGCAGTGGAAGATGGTTCCCTAGTTGTGTGTTAGTGACTAGTTGTTAGTGAATCGAATATTGGAAACATTCTCACTGCACTATCCCATCAGACTATTCTATAAATGGGTAGGCAAATATATTTGACGACTGATGTGGCGCGGTGGGCGAAGGTCCGCCTGCGACACAGGAGGTTGCGGGTTCGATTCCCGCCCTGGGACAAATGTTTGTACGATCTGCAAATATTTGTTCCGGGTGTTCTGGGTATTTTCTATGTATAATAAAAAAATATCTATCTATGTAATGTATTGTATTAAGTATATCAGTCATCTAGTACCCATAACACAAGCTCTGCTTAGCTTGGGGCTAGATGATGCTGTGTGGATTGTCCACCTTTTTTTTTTTTTTTTTTAAACTATTGATTAATATCCGTACTTATTTAATTTGTAATACAGTTAACTAATCTAAAAGAGGAGAAAGCTTTAAATTAACCTAACAATATAAGTAAATTTTGTACAATGCGACAAGATGTCAAGAGCACTGGTGGAATTTCCTCGCTGACTGGTCAAAGAAATGCTTTGAATGAGGAACGAGCCAGACATCTTGTTACCAGAGGCGTGGACATTTTTCACACAGCATCATCTAGCCCCAGCAAAGCATAGCTTGTATTATGGGAACTACATTACTGATATACTACTTATATACTTATTTTTTTGTAAATACATACATATTATGTATTGAAATACCCAGACCCGAGACAAATATTTGCATATTATACAAACATTTGTCACGCGGCGGGAATGGAATCCGCAACCTTCTGAGTCTCAGGCGGGCCTTTGCCCACTGCGCCGCAGAGGTCGTCAAAGGGGTGATGACTTTTTTAACAAACTTATGGCGCTAGGTACTTTTGTTTGATTAGCTGTCTGTACGTACAGAGAAAAAGTCCAATAAATTTGATTACAGGATAAAGTGTTTTGGTGACGAAAAAACGGCATAGTTATGAAAAACCCTATGGCAGGGAAACCTCCCGATTTTGTGTAGTTACGACATGTAGACGTGTAGCCACCAGCTCGGCATAATGTCGCCGCCAGTTAGACGACAACACGTAGTATAGTGGATATTCATGGCACGTACGTGAACTTACATTTCATTGTATCATACAATACCTCGGACTACCTCGGTAGGTGGTGTGGCGGGAGTAGCTGGCTGAGATGCTTGCGAACACCTCTTGAGGTGCGGGTTCGAATCCCGCTGCGGCACAAATATTTACTTACACATATTTGTTCCGGGACTGGGTGTTGTGGTAAAATGGTACTTGCAGTGCCGTTGAATGTCACGGCACGTGGAGATATAAACTGGCCCATAAATTGGCGTGGTGGCGGTGGTGTGCGGTGGCGGTAACAAAAAAATCATCGTCATAATCAGTTGATAGACGCCCACTGCTGTACACTGCCTCGATAATTGGAAACCGTTATATGGCAGGTGTCTTAAATATCACTATTCAGCCAGCCCCATTAACAAAACTTTATTGAATCGTCTTTGGGTTCGATATTGAACCCTGAAGGTGACGTCTCTGGACATACCAGCGTCTATATCACTTCAAAAACACTTCTAAATTAAAACTAGCTTCTCTCGACGCACGGCTTCGCCCAAGTGGAACTAGGATAAATGGTATGCTGATTTTGTTTTGTATTTCTTAAAATATTATTTTCACATAATACCAATCCATTTTAATGCCTATCCGTTTGACACTTCTTCTTAATTCGTGTTTCTTGGTTATTCTGAGTGAGTTCGAAAACCATGTTGAAGCATAGTTTTAATAAAAAGGCCAACGTGACCAACCGGTTGAGGGACCCAGTGTGGCCAAAGGAAACTCGTGTTGGCAGAGTGAAACTTCTGTGTGACAGTACTATTATTCCTTCCGAGTCAGCGGGTAACCTGAACAGAGACAAAAAATAGACTCAAGCTAAGAGTGAAAAAGAGGTCGGATAAGGTCATAAATAGCACAGCTGGACTCTCAAATACTCTTTTTTTCTCGAAAACGAATGTCTATGTCGTTTACGGGTACAGGCGCGCGCGCAAGTGTTTCTGCGAAGGGCTTTATTTTGAGAAAGTTATTAACACAGTTGGCAGTCTTTGAAATAAACACAAAAAAATGGTCAGTGATGGCTCCCGTTGATTTTCTAAAGAATGGTTTTTAAGCCGTATAATGAATGCGCAACTCAAGAGTGTCTTGATGAAATAGGGATGAAGATACTCATTGTTGTAATTATGTTCCTAGCTTATTGTAGATACATATATTAGTCCTAACTCATTTCGAGAGTCTTCATCATTTGAAGACCCGGGTTTTATGGAAGGCGGGTTTGACCCTGGAAATTTCTAATAAGCGTTCTGCCGGTGGATCAGACTTGCACAAGAACGGGACAAGTGGCATAAACATAGAAAGCAATTATTATTATTTTTTGTTTTATTTTATAATACTTTGTTTTATATTTATATTTCGTAACGTGTGCTTTGATATGAAATAAATAAATCAATTGAAATTGAACAGAGATGCCTATGCCCAGCAGTGGGTTGACACAGGCTGATAGGTAAATATAATAAAATAAATAGTTATGTTAAAGTATTCATGTTAAAGTATTGATTTAATAAGTAATTAATGATGATAATGTAACTCGTTGTTTTCACACACTGCAACAGTTCGCATGTAGATACAAGTGAAATTATTTGATCGATTTTGTGACAGCGAGCGATCGGTCAGATCTGAGACCTCGTGTTTATAAACAAAGGTTTATAAGGTAGTGGCATTTCCTTATAAAATCTGTCAAATAATGTCACGTTTGACGTTCGCACGTTCGCACGAGAGCACGAGAGCACGAGAACGGGAAAATGGGGCTGACCATCTCCTCTGAGCTTTTATGGATACTGGGCCACAACGAAAATTCCCTATGATGGGAGATGGACAAACGATATTGGCAACGTCGCGTCGCGGGCTGTGAGAATGGTGAGATTAGCGCAAGATCGTGGTGATTGGATGCTTATATCCAGCAATGGAAGTCGGGATGTGGATGATGTTTATGAGATTAATTGACATCATCAGATCTATATTCCGTTAAGAGGTCCGACAAAAGTTTTATTCCTGAGTTCTTTTCCCGTAAAACTCAAGAAACTTCATCATCTTATGGAATCACGACTAGCCGAAACATATTTTGTGGGCTATATTTTACTTTTGTTTTTTAAAGATATCAAATATGGTGTAGTGAAAGCCAGTTCAAACATATTAACTAGGCAACGTCACTTTTCTTCTTTTATATTTTCAAGAAAGCTTTGTCTCTACCTGTACTACGTATAAGTACAAGCTATAGGCTTTATAAGAAACCCTGTTGCGGGCCTGACACTAGTGTGTTTTATTAATTATATTCGGGAACCTTTCGATTAGTCATAGCATTATCGGGTTAAGAAGTTATTTATCATTTTTATTCTAGTGCCGTCACAGATGAAGTAGTAGTTAAATAACGTAGATTATGTAATAGTTTATGACAGACCGTAATGTAGGTACGAGTAAGCATTATGACTTCACTAAGGGTACGTTCTAATAGTCAATAACGGATGACGTCTCGTTTCTCTGTGACATACATTTCTTTGAGTATTTTCCTCCAGTGGCAGTTTTAAATAATTTAAATGAAATTAACTTATGTGTCTGATGGGTGCTATAATAATAATCTAAGATTAGAAGTTACTTACCTACCAATATTTATTGTGTACCTACTAACAAATTGTATGGATTTATTGAATTAAATTTTACAGTTTGTGGTTAGTCGTCAGTAAACAACTGTAATTGGAATCTGGTGCTAGGGCTGTACAACATAAAATATTTCCCTAACATCATCGCCCATTTAAATAAATAAATAAATAATGCTGGACATTTTCACACAGCATCATTTAACTTTATTTAAAGTAAATTTTCGATTTATAGATGCTATTCCTTCTTGAACCGTCAAATTATTCTTTGCGTTTCAGCGATATTACGACCGTTTAATGAATATCGGTGCTTAGGCTTAAATAGGTAGTAGGTAGGTACTTACCTCATCTCATTTCTTGATATCAAAAATCAAACTTACAAAATATGAATACGCATTCTCTTCCAGAATAAAATTGCTTCAAAATCTCGATGCTCAATACATTTAATCCAAAAACCTGAGTACCTACCTCTTCCATGTTTTTTAATCTTTTTTCTCCACACGATTAACATAAATTCCATTCCTCGTGACACTTTACTCTAATCAAAATGTTTATTTTTTCTTTTAGTTTTATGTTATCTTTTAATAAAAGTGATCACTTATTTTTAAAGGCCGGTTAAGGAAAGCTTGGCGTAAATGGTCTTGTATTAAAATTCTCGCATATTAGATTAGCCCATCTTTACTGAGCTAACCCGCGTATTCTAACCCTCCGTTTTATAATCACTCGCTAACTTTTCTCACTTGCAGCGTGCTAAACGTAGTCTGACGCTATCCTTTAATCATTGTTAGAATAGGACAGGACTAGATTTAGCGACTTGCTAAGTTAGCGAGTGATTATGAAACAGAGGGTAAGACAATACCTCGAGATTTATTCGACTCGACTCAACCGCACTTTGGTGTTTAGTTTTTTTATTCTACAAAATGTCCTCCACCCGAATTCTCCTTTCAGATTTCCTCGATTGAGTGAAACATTTCAACTGACAACTCAAGCACCTCAAAGTTAAGCATACCTCAAAAAAGCATCGCTTCTACATTTTGCTTTGATGAATATTGCTTTTGTTAACAGTTTTGAAGTTTTTTACATATTTATGATGATAGATCGTTCAATATTACGGAAGTAGGGGATTGGGGATGCAGATAACCATTTTGCTTTAGAATTCAATACTCAATACATGTTTTTCTTTCACATAGTAGGTATCTCACATGAACCCTGTCTAAGGTTATAACAACAGATAGATACAGGTAGGCCGGTCAATGTTTTGCGTAAACAATATTTCTAAAATGATACCGCTTCCGTAATGACACGTTGTGCATATTTTGCTTTCATTTCTTGTCGATAACCATAGGTTCAACTCGAATCATATTAATTTAAATTGTATAAAGATCCTCGAAAAGTTCAAATAAAAATATAAGGAAGTTGTTGAGGAAACCTCAAAGCGCCTTGAGTCCAGTTGGAGTGGAGAAACATTAGGAAAGATGTGTGATGCTTGACTTTTTTTTTGATAAATAACATTAAGTAATACACCTTAGTCTATACTTAAGCCGGAAGACATTAGTTTGGTATTTTTTTAGTTTGTTTTTGTATCTTTTCAACTTTAATACAAAGTTTCCATACATTTCCTTACTAGACTAGACTACACACGTCAGCTACACGCTCCGTAAAGCGTACAATGGAATACCATGTATATTATGTTCTAGTCCCTTTTCAGTATGTGTATTGCATTTTTTTGTCATTTCACTGGATTTTGCTTGATCACCTCTGCTAGATGCCATGTAGTAAGCCTTTTAAACAAATATAACTAGGTTTCGAAGATTTAAAGAACCAGTCATCTAAGCTCCCCTGCGCTAATCTAAGACAAAACTTATTTTTTCATAGAAATCTGTCATTCAAACATGCCTAAGTCTTTGCCTATATAGTGCAGAAGGACATTAAACTCGTTGCATCGTATAGCGAGTATAAAAATTTAAATCATAAACAAGAATTAATCATTTATAAACAATCCCACGATTCTCATTTCGTTATTATTACGATCAGCGAATTCACAGGTGCTTAATAAAAACATACATTTTATAATCATAACTACAGAGTGTGCTAGGAAAAAGTGCCATATAGGTTTATGTAGTTTATACTTGTTATTAAGTTAAATTTTTTGAAATAAAAATATTTGATATGAAAAAAAAGTTTGCTTGAGGCATCATCTAGGGAAAGCAAAATTCCTCCTGGTCACCTTTTGGATGGGTGACTGATAGTGACATTTAGAACAGAGCACTTCCGTGATTTTATTGTAAGTAGGTATGTTATAATGTTAGTCTAAATTAAGGTTTCGAAATAATATAATGAGTTTTTTATAGCTTCTAGGGACAACGAGAGCTGCCACAAGGATTGTCCTACCTATCCTAGGACACCCTGACATCAATTGATTACAAAATAATACAACACGAGAGTTTTAACTCCGCCCAAGCATTAAAATAACCAACCGCGCTTACATCTAACTATTCAGAACTAAGTGACAGTTCAATAACTATATTTCAAACGTACACCGCAAAGAGCCAAGAAAAACATTTTTATAAGAAAACTTATACGCACCCATATTACTCAGCGCAGGTCAAATACTTCACACTGCTAATTTTAAGAGGTGTCGGTAACGTTGACTCATATTGTTATTTCATTATAAATACAGAAAATGTCTTAATTAAATGATCGAAACCGGCATAATAACTCAGAAAAAATACACAGACTCGAACTCCGGTTCAGAATCCCCCTTCTCTTTCTAACGCAGCGATTTTCATCCTCCGTCTCATTTTGTTCCAGACGAACTTGTAAATTGTTCTTTTTACATAACGCCCGGAACGAAACGGCGCAAGTGTTTCCATTCCACCTGAGTTGAATGTTAAAAGCATTCAAATAAGGTTGGCATTCTAAATTTGAAATAACTTAGCGTCGTTCAGCACATTCAATGGACGATCAAGTTATCTCGCTCAGACAAAACAAAATACAGCTCAAGTCCTTTGAGCTTTCGAGTTGCTTTACCGCGATGCTTTTTGTAGCCCTGTCCCTTTCGAAGTATTTCATCCGTAAAACGGGTTTGATCTTCGAATCGTTTTAATACATTTTTTTGAATAAAAATAGACTTTATTTTATTGTTTTTAAGGGGTTGTTTTGTGTGGAAATGACAATGTTTTATGTCACCGTGAAGATGTTACTGTCACTTTGCGCTGATGAGATATTCCGCTTTTTTTTTCAAAGTCGGCATTAAGACTTGCATTGCGAGTTCAATCAACTAATAAATGATTCATGAGGAGCACATAGGGAGCCTATTGCGAGTGACTTGATTTCACGCATGCTGTCAACAATACGAACATTCTTTTGTAGTAACTGTTAGCTATTCTGTGGTGATAGTACGTTGTGCCTTATGACTTATGAGCATTTCTTCTTGAAGTACCAACCAGTTTACCCTTAGCTGAGTGTTAAGTGGACAAACAATGTTGCTGATTTCTTGAAACTCTATTTTCACTATTTATCTTCTGAGAAGTAAGTTTATGCTTTCTAAATGAGTTCAACGTAAGTTTAAGTGTATGCTTTGCTCGTTCAGCATTATAGCTAGCATCTTGCTTTTATTAAGATGAGTACAACTCATGGCGTGGCACAAAATAATGAAAAGGATCTATAAAATAGTGGGTGTATGTGTAATATTGTTTATATACCTAAATGATGACTATGGATTTAGAACAATGATAAGAGAAGCAAAACAAATTTCACGGATTGTTAAAACCTTTTTATCAACAAAGCTGTGTATGTATACCCAATAAATGAGATGAAATAATTGGTTAAAAAAATAAGGAAAAACCAAGAAGTAATCTATCCATTTTCAGATCATGAAAAACTCTAAATACGTAATACAAAAAAATCTTCTGAAGTTTTTATTTAATTGTTTTTGTATTTGAATCTAAGGATTCTAAACTAGGAAAGCTAAGGTTTTCTTTAAATCATTTAAAGCAATCGTAACGAAACGGACTTAATAATTATCTATTTGTGAAGTGGTCAGCAAACACTTGACGTCTGTCTGTTTGCGCTGGTGACCACTGAGCAAATGTTTGCCAGCCGATGACAGAACTGACGACTCAAGCAATGCGTGCACCCTTCTGGGAATCTACAAAAATTCCTTAAGTCATACAGAAGCTAGAGCTTCGAGGCTTTTAAGAGCAAATAGAGAAAATTGGGTCTGTGTTGCGACTGCGTCCTGTTTAGGAATTAAGCTGACTGAGCCTAAATACCAACAAAGTTCTCAATTTTAACACAGTATTAGTTACATAAAAAAAAACATAAGACTACGATCACTTAAACAAAAAAACAAATACGCATACGACTGCATTCCTCCTCTGATGAGCATCCTCTGAAACAACTCTGTGAGTTGGTGTTTGTGGATAACAGATTAGTCAGAGATACGTCCAAAAATTACATCTGAAACACACCCGCGTTTTGCAATTAGTTAGCATTCCAAGTGACAGATTGCAAGACCATCGCTGCTTATTGAAACACTAGGTAACTGATGGCACATGCCTTCGATTTTTTGGCACGGCCACTTATCAATTTAACGACTGTAATGAATTTGTAGTTACAATTCAAATGTCACGTTTAAGTGATATTATCGAGAGAACGTAACAAAAAGTAAGTACCTACAATAAGCTTAAATATTTTGAGATTTTTTTTGAACAACCTTTTTTTGTCATGAATCTATTTTCCGAATTTTTAGTTGAAATTAATAAACCGAAGACAAATGACTTTATTATTTGTAACAAGATACAACTTTGACGTCTTTGTTTATCAGCTGATTAAGATTTTTATTTAAATTATTACTGAAACAACACTTATACCTATCTCTAGCTTTATATTTTTTTATTTGTATTGTACAAGTTTACCAAGTAAATCCTTTCTGACTGTAGACTGCATAGTTTTAACTTTTCTACCTAATTTATCTACTGTTTATTGTTATTTTAGAGATAGTAGGATATTTGCTTACCTCATGTATAAATCTGACTGTTGGATAACAAAATATGTTTATTATAGATAAGTCAGGTATCTAGCAACGACTTCATAAAAAACGCTTATTTAACCTTCACTTAATGCTCGTTAGCTTTTAGAAAATGTAAGTGTTTTTTTAACGAAGTAACCTGAATCCAACGATTTTTTAGCAATCTAAATAAATTTCAGCTACTTATAGCAAAAGTACCTAGGTATAATTTTTGCCTGCTCGCAGTTTTATTCCTTCAGCATATTGGCATTGTCAATGACACAGCATTCTCACTTAAAAAAGATACCTTGTTAATATAGTTTCTAACAGTTTATGTATTAAATTAAATATAGCAGTATGTAGTTACTTGTTATCTACTTAAGGTAAAAAATTAATAGCAATAGAGACAGGTGGAAGAAAAACTCATGTCTATAAGGGAAAATACATAATAAAGACCTCCCACAACCATATTTACAAACTTGTCGATGCTCACTCGATTAAAACACTTTATCGACGATGCAAATCCGTGAATTATCATTGTTTATGCTAGTGCATCAGTCAGCATAGCACAGAAAATGCGATTGAGACATTATCTGGTTAGCACTATCCGCGGCAGAACAGGACAGAGCACAAATACACCCGCATATAATTTGTACGGAAATAACTTTCCGTGGGAGTGGGATGGCGCGATTGAAATGTCAGCCTCGACGCGTGCATAATGAGAAAACTGTTGTCTCTTTCGCTCTAGACGTCTTACAACCGTTTATTGTCATGTTACTGTCTCGTTTCGACGGGCGAGATTGAGATGAAATTACCTTCGGCGCGCTCCGAATCCTCCCGCTACTGCTCGCTAAGCTATATCGGTTTGCACCGCGTCGGTGGTAGACGTTAGCTCGTCACGTCTGTAAACTTATAACGATTATCGCTGTACATTTTAAATAAAAACATTGACTTTTCAAAACAACTCTTTGACAGTGCAAGTGCAGTGACTCGACCGGATTTTTGTAAAGTGTTAAAAAAGTTTTTGAGGCAATTGACAAGTGAGCATGTGTTATGTGCCTTATTTATAATTATGCCAATGGATTGCCTATACTTCGCCGATATAGTTTGACACAAGATGACCTGACTAATGAAGATATCATCTGTAAGTACTCAGGACGCTTTTCATTGAGCATTTTTAATCATACTTTAGAACGATATTAAACTTTTATATTCTTATTTATAAATAGTGTAATCATGTCGAAAGGACTGATTTCGCTCATGCACCGCAACGTTTTTTGGAATACCTTCAATATTTATTTTGGAATTTGTCGTTTTGACAATGTGACAAGTCCGATTTAAGCGAAGATTTGAACATGTGGCCGAAAGCAGAATAATTTGGTACCTGCTTCGGCTTGTACCCTTCGGAGCCCAGTTTTTGTTAGTTTAAAAACAAAGAAAATGTCCTGATCTGCGGGGAGCCCATGTTGCAGTTCAGTCACGTTTTTAGTCAGTACCAGGAATAGATAGAATTTTTTTCTTACACCCGTAAGAGTTGAATGGATAACTTTTATTGAAACCTCTTAACTAAAAAGCGCACATTAACATGCTATGCGTTGTTAACTCAGTTTTAATAACTATTGCATGGTTTTAATGTAAACTAAGCAAAAAATATTTACAAATTATTCAAGCTCCTAATTTGTAACTGTCTTTAGGTACCTACCTATACACTCACAATCATTGTACGTATAAACAATTTCAATTGTAATAAAATTCAAGGGAATAACTTCATAACTGACGGTTACGACATACCTACCTTAGTATGTAGGTACTATACCTCTAATATCCACAACACTTTTAGATATACCTAAGAGAACATCAAATAGGTAGGTACCTAGCTATTTATTTGAAAAAACCGCTGCTGGCAGTTACACTTAACTCTAACAAAAATTAGCACTTTTAAATTAGCTTAATATTTCGCAAAAATTAGTATTTTTCGATTCAGGGCTTAATATCTCTGAATCGAAAAATGGTTTTCACACACCCGCAATATTTTGAAGGTCGTTCAACTCCCACATCATGGGATATACCAGAAAAAAAATATCCTCATTTTACGTATAGGGGAGGTACCTACCTACTCTAAAATTTTATTTTCCACTTTGTTGGTGTGAGTCTCTGAGCTAAGCCGCGGACAGGCAGACGAACGGACGGACATGGCGAAACTAGAAAGGTCCCTTGTTGACTACAGAACCCTAAAAGTAAAGGAAGGTATATACCTTACATTATAAATCATTTTAATTAGCGATGACTATTAATGACTAGGTAGGTAGGTATAAAGTTAGTTTTCCAATAGTGTTTCACAGTGCTGTCCGGTTAAAATTACGAAGGTAGGTACCTATTAAAAAATAAACAGACTGTAGGTATTCCTATATTGTCTGCTTTTCTAATAATGATTTTATAATAAAATGTGTACATTAAAGCCCACAATTTTGCGTTTAAGCCAGCATGGAGTCAATAATTTGCGGGTTTCACGGACGATCTATTTCAGATTTATGCCTGGGAGCCATTGGGTCGTGATTTTACTCGGTTATATCTTTTTCAAAGCAGTATTCAATGTTACCATACATACGTGTACATTAAACAATATTTATGTATGTTGTACCTAACGAACAGGTGTACCTATTCAGTGGAGAACCCAGCATTCGAAAGCGGTTGAACCTAGGAACAACGTCAGCAAGTTATTTTCTTACTTATTTATCTTACATTATATAATACTAGCTTCTGCCCACGGCTTCGCCCGCGTAGTAACCGGAGCCTATGTGTTATTCTGATGTATAAGCTATAATTACTGTAAAGTTTCATTAAAATCCGTTCAGTAGTTTTTGCGTGAAAGAGGAACAAACATCCTCAAAACTTTCACGTTTATAATATTAGTAGGATTAACTATACTAACTATTTACTAACTAAGTAAAAGTTTGAAAAAAATGTTCAGTGTTGTAGTAACCTAGAAGATCACAAAAGTTTGATTTAATTATATTTCAATAGTCTGCAATTTATACCTAACATAGTGCTTAATTTATAGAAGTAAACTTAATTAATTATCAACATCAGTAAATTAAGTAGGTCAATACCTATAATAAGTCTTAGTAAAAGGTTATATTTAATTTTATATTTAAGCTTAAAAGTTAAACTACGTAACATTTTTAAACTAGACAAATAACAGAGGAGCCCCCCCCCCTTAAAATCACATAGATACCCGCCTACCAAGCCAGGGCTGGAAATTGAAGGGGTGACCAAAGAAATTTGCCCCCCCCCCCCATCCCTGCTAATTTATTTCCTAAAAGTTGTTAAGTACGTAAGTATGATGATCAAAAATAAAGGTAGATACCTATTCAAAAAACTAGCATTGGAAATGTTGGAAATGCCAGAACAGACCCAAACGGGCCACGACTGGACCTCGAGTAGAAAGGTTCTACTTTCGACCTAACATCATGATCACGAGCACATCGATAAATAGGGATTGTGGGTAGGTAACAATTATTATTCATGAGAGATATCTATAAATCACATCGAGTACCTATATTAGTAGTATATCAGTCATTTAGTTCCCATGATACAAGCTCTGCTTAGTTTGGGGCGAAATGATGCGGTGTGAAAAATGTCCAGCATTATTTATTTATTTATTATTGGATAAAACGAATACTCAAGGAAATAATAATAATACTGGGCATTTTTACTGTTACTGTATCAACATATTCTAGCTCCAAAGTAGTAGAGCTTGTGATATGGGAATAAAATGACTGATATAACTTAATATACTTATTTTTGTAAATACAAACATATAAAACAAGAAGACGCCCAGACCCGAGACCTATATTTGCAGGTTATACAAACATTTGTCCCGCGGCGGCAATCGAACCCGCAACCTTCTGCGTCTCCGATGGGCCTTCGCCCTCGCAGAGTCGCCTCTGAGAGGAATTATTCACATAATACTAATATAGTGCTTTTACTAAGTAAATTTTAATACCAATTGGTCAATATAATTTAAATTTCAATAGCACGATTTAAAAACTTTCTGGACTTGAAGTAAGTAGATAGATACGTTTATATGAAAGACTAACCTTTGCTTACAGCTTCGCCCGCGAGGTACCTAGATGAAAAAGGAGCTTCATGTGTTATTCTAGGTCACGAAACATATCTGTTCCTAATTTCATCTAAATCACTTTAGCCCTTACGGAGAGTATAGGCAAAAAAAAACAAAGATCTAAACTTTGACATAATAAGCTAGTAGCTCATACATCAGAAAAATACATAGGTTACTTTTTGTCCGGGTACCACGCGGGTGAAACCGTGGGCAGAAGCTAGTAATAAATAATTATGATGTTTTACCACAAATGAAATGGACACCAGACACAAGTATGCTTATCAGCACGGTTTATCTTTTAACGGTCAGGGGTTACGCTTATCGCAAAGAAAGTCATTTGTCACTTTTACACGTCATTCTCTTTAAAAGCCTCTTTATTTAATTCAGAAATAAAGCATATCCTTCTTCAGAGTTACATTCGATAAAAAAGAGATGCAATTCAAAAGTATTAAAAACAACTCAAACATTCCACTCTTCGAATAGGAGTTGTTTCCTGTAACTACTCACAATAGTCTTAATTCGCTGAAACTAACTCTATGGTACACAAGGGATAAAAAAGATAAACCGAGGTACAATTCTTGTTGATTAGGAATCTTTCTTAATTTTGTAGTGCTCAATAATATGTGTGAACTATGTAAATATTTTTGTGTCTTATAAATAAATGTTATAAATGTTATTATTATAATAATATATGGTACAAATCCTGCGGTCAGTGATGATTACTCCAAAACATGCATCCAAACCTACACTCAATTCATGATATCAGACTCTCAAATCACCCCACTCAGCGTATCGTACCAAAATCACCCGGCAATCAGCATCAACCAATCACTATCGATTCCCGCGGTCGTTCACTCGATAGATCTATCGACTCGATTAAGCAATTATCGAAACTATACGTCTCTAGCGCAGCTAAGAAAGATAACGGCTAGACCACTCAACAATAAAAAAAATGGCTTAGATTAGCTTTAAGACTAAGTTTCGATTTGCATAGATAGTAGGTATGACTAGATCTCTATAAGCCAGATAACGTAATGACTATATTGCCGTTTGTTTCCTTAAGTAAAGTTATCTAGCTAAATATAACATTTTGCCTTTTTTCCTTAGTAGGTACTTATGTTGAAATAAAATGAAAGCAGTCACTTGTGAATGTGTTGAAATTAAATAAATATAACATTTATTTAATTTCAACATATTTTAAAATATTTTATCAGATTGAGTTAAGGCTTTTGAATGTGAGCAATTTTAATGATTGCGAAACTTTATGATGATAATGACCTCAGACTAAACTAGTGTATTACAAGATTTCAGTCATCGGCACGTTGGTGTCATGATTACCTATCTACTTTAGTATTTGTACTAAATTATTGTTTTTGGTAATGCAATTTGTAAAAAGATCAAGAAAAACGAATTGCTTTATTCAATACGTCAAACGGTTTCTCAATATTTTTGTTAGCCTAAAGGCCGACCTAATGCAGCAAGCACAGAAAATCTAAAAATCGTTCAGTTGAGTCGTAATAAGTTACTAAATTCTCGAGAAACTAAATGGACACGGACTAACCGTTATGATAGTCTAGCATAAAGACCTAAGCTGTTCTTCTGTTCTCTGTATAAAAATTCAAAGATTATTGCCAGTTCTGCCGTCGGCGTTGCTCGCGGTTTTTCAAAACTTCGGCTGTTGAAATGTCTAACCAATTATTAGGCGCGGATATGTTTTGTGATTTATATCATTTGGAACGTGACCGTGGAGGAAGTATAAAGTCGTTGAACTGACGAACTCGACCCTCGTTTTGTTAGTATCGAATGAAAGTTCTAGGCAAGAAAGTTATCAATCACAGAAGTTTTTAATCCCTCCCCCCATCTATCCCCTGATTCGTTACTTATTTCTTGGTTATATAAGGGCTTTGTGATTCATTCTGTAAGAACTAGTAATGTTAAAAGTTTCAGTAGCTTCTTTCAAGCACTTATTGTATTAAGACATGGTTTCCACAAAAAAGTTAGAGGTTGCAATTTTTTTCATGAAATACCTGAAAATATATTTACTTCAGAAATTCAGCTTAAATTCTGAGATAAAAACAACTTTTTCTATTTACTGTATCCGTTATCTCTGACTGTTTACTGTATCTGTGTACTCACATTTATTTTAAATGTTACTGTTTAAACCATAAAATAAAAACAGCAGGGTGATTTTAGACAACACAAATAACCAACTGTTTCAGTTCAAAAATAATGTAGGTACACTTTGCTAGAAATATTTACGCTCACAGTTCAATAAAATATGAATATTCCATCCAATACGAACATTAAATTTATTTTCGATGTTGTTAATAAAATGAAGTGGTCGAACCGCCACTGCGTCTTACGTTTTTATTAGTTCGCGTTTTAGTTTTCTTCAATTCTTTTGCTATAAAATAACATAAGTTATTAACTTATTCAATAAATAAGTTAAGAAGGTAGTAGTTAGGTTGTCTGGAAGATTGCTTTAAGCTGTAAGATCGCTCATTATGTTTATGAATTTCTGTGTGTTTGTATTTTCATGTTTGTTTGATGACCTCCGTGGCGCAGTGGGCGAAGGCCCGTCTGAGACGCAGAAGGTTGCGTGTTAGATTCCCGTCGCGGGAAAAATGTTTGTATGATCTGCAAATATTTGGCTAGGGTCTGGGTGTTTTCTATGTATAATATGTACATATTAAAAAAAAATAAGTAGTATATTTATTAGTCATGTAGTTCCCATAACACAAGCTCTGCTTACTTTGGGGTTAGATGATGCTGTGTGAAAGTGTCAAAAGAAAGGTTTAATCTATGTATCGATATATAAGTACCAACGAAATATTTTTTTAAATATTGTCATTAATTGTAAACAAAATAATATGCATCAGTATGTACGCGTACTGTACTCCTCTAATCTATATTAACGTGCGTTGCCGCACGAAAAAAAAAATATCTTTTATCTTCGTAAAAAAATTATTTCTTTCATAAAGTCTGGACAGATATTTTTTTCTAATCGAGAATTCGTTATAATTAAAACCTTAAACGAAGTCATTGCACATTCTTTAGTAAAAAGGTACTCCAATAACTTCATTCTTTTATGCATTGCATAAAAGAACAAAAATAATGTAATTTCACCGATATCGTTAAGTCATTTAGTTATTTGGCCGAGCTATCTCAGAACTGGTCGGCGGGGTCAACAGCGGTCACGCCCTTAGATGAAGACATTCGTTGCGGGATATGAAGCTGTGCCTTCCTTAATATTTTTAGCCGACTGTAGGGCGGTGTAATGTTCTGTTTATTCAATAGATTGCGTTTTTACACGGCAAAAACAAGTTTTTTCGTCATCCACGTTTTTTTCACGTGATATTCAAGGAAGTTATTCCTTGAATATTCCGTGAAAAAAACGTTATTTATACGTTTTGATTTTATAGTTACAACGTTAATGTTTTATTTTATTTTACTAATAAATAATAAATTATTAGGATAATTATCCTTATTTTCCGACCATAACCGCTGTTATGGTCTAGTTTTTTAAAGTAAAGTATAAATTTGAGATTACAAAACCAATATGCAATCGATATAAAAAACAAAACGTGTAGATTATTAACGGAATTCATCTATTTTTGTACCAACATTTCACCCAAGGTCCAATGAATCCATTTATTTACAGAAACTGAAGTACCAAGTGAATATACTGGTATTTGTTTATGGTTGACTAATAAACTATAAAGGTGATAAAGAGGAAGTGAGATTTATTTGAATGGACAGAGAATTGGTCGTAAACTTTTAATTAATATTCCCATCTAATTATCGAGTGAGCGTTTTTATTTACTATAGACTTGTCCAAATTAACACGGTTTAAAAAAACAAATATAAATGTTTCCAGTGACACTTTCACCAAAGTTATACCAAAGAGTTTTTTTTTCTCATTCGTGATTGTACACATAATGAGGTACGAGTGTTTTGTTGTTTCATTATCATGATAATATTATTATAATGTAAGCAATAACTATCATATAACATAATATGATATATCATCAAGTAATCAAATACTTTTTTCACGTGGTACCGTCAATTGACGTTCCCGGGACCGTGACACGACCAGAAAATACGAACACAAAATATTTGTACAGTCAGCATCGTAATAAACACACAGGAGCATATCGAATCCCGGCCTTCTCTAAATAAAAATTCCCAAACAAAAAACTTTGGAAATAAGCGACGCAAGAGCCATCTTTTCGGGGTAGAACTAATTGGTGTAGAACCTTCAATAGAAAATGACTCTATCACTTGATGTTTAGGGTTCAGATTCGTCAAACGTGCTGTGACGTTGGTTTAAAGTTAAAAAAGTTATTTGTTATACTCGCACTATTTCGTTGTCCGGTTTGGAAGCGTGAGGTTCGACAAAAAATTCTGGCCGCACCGGTAATCTGTAATCTCCAGATTGAATAAGCTTGTATATGCTTTCTAAGCAAGATGAAGTACCAATTACCTACAAGTTACTGATAAAATTATTGAAATTCTCAAAATATGTCTAATAGAATATAATTTTCTATAGTTATAGAAGATTATGCTTAAGACTTATTGTACTTATTAAACCAGCATGTATTCTATCAATTCAACTAAGATTCTAAATAAATAAAATAAATAAATGCTGGACATTTTTCACACAGCATCATCTAGCCCCAAACTAAGCAGAGCTTGTATTATGGGAACTACATGACTGATATACTACTTAAATACTTTTTTTTTTGTAAATACATACATATTATACGTAGGAAAACACCCAGACCCGAGACAAATATTTGCAGGACTTACAAACATTTGTCCCGTGACAGGAATCGAACCCGCAACCTTCTGCGTCTCAGGCGGACCTTCGCCCACTGCGCCACAGAGGTCGTCTGAGAGGTAAATTGAAATAGGTATTACTTAATTGTATGATGAAAAAGTTAAATTACGGTTTTGCAGGAACGGAGTCAGTATCATCAAAAAATATGTTATGGAAACCAATAAACGTGTACATATAGAACTATTAAATAGATGTTCCTTTCCGTAATTATTTCCATGTAAAAAAAATACATAAAACATACCTAAGATTATTTAATGAAATGTTATGCGATTATGAATAAGACTATAGCGTAGAACTGGATATAAAACAACTCAGGTGGCTTTTGGTATATCAAAATCATCTCTAAATAAAGTGATCACTTACAAAATCGATGGTACGATACGATATCGAAAAACCGTTCCAGACAAACACCTGTATCTCCGCCTACCTACCCACTTATAAATATGTAACCCTATTGTCCTGCAAAGATCTATTCGAAGACTTGCTAACAAGAAGGACTCGAAAAAAACAACTGGTCGGAACAATAGTCTTTGGGAAGACGGCCAGGTAAAATAAATTCCCTATTGTTGAATACCATTAGGATGTAATTCTGAAGATTTCGACGTAATAAAATTCGGTGGACGCTAAATTTTTTCGGTGAAACTTTAAGCTCTATCCTCTTTTTTCCATTGCTTTGTATCCTATCGTTTCGTCCATAGATTTCGTCCACATCCTACGAAAAACGTACTTTTTGGATTCGGTGGTTCTAACTAATAAAAACTCTAGCCTTTAATCGATTGGATACGAATGGAAATCCAATATCAAGAAATATCGATACTGTAAAAAAGTTTCCAATAAAAAAGCATCCACACTACAAAAAGTTTATACTACAAATCTTGATAAAATTCCGAATAATCAGCTATCAAGTTATTAAAAAATAAATTTCTTTATCCCGTACAAATCACCGACGGACGGGCCGACCGTTAAAATTAATGACAATTCTTTCACCGAAGCCCAGAACTGTGCCGGTTACCCTACACCTCAACCAACTACCTGAGCGCTGACGTGTCTATTTAGACATCAAAATACACTTTTTTGTGTGAATATATCTGTGAAACTAGTTCCTTACAACACAAAACAATCTTTTGTCAGGTAAGTTTAATGATTTTCGGCACATTTAGTGGTTCCGCGAAGGGTCCACACGTGGCCCGTTTAGGCGTATTATAGGTATAGGTTATACCTCTATAACTTATAAATGGCGGTGTGTAGGGTTGTTAGACATCCGGCTATTACCTCTATGTTGAAGGCTTTCGGGAAAACTATTAACCCCGACACCAGCTGGCTACTAAACTCATACGAACCTATTTAGGACCTGTCAGATTTAAGTATCTAATCTGCCTGATTAGATTTTTTGCTTATAGAAAAGCGAGCAATAATAGAGTTACGAGCAATTTTTGGACTTTTTGGACTTTGTAAGTTTGACATTGTGGCAACCCTACCTTGCACATTACTAAGTATTGAAATAGCCATGCAAGGTGTTACTCAATAGGGTGTATTTACGCAAAACGTGACAAATCCCGTGTAAGTGATACTTTGCTACTTTGGTAACTTGCAACTTAAGATTTATAGAACGACATTTTTGCGTTTTTGTTGCATTGCCCATGTTAAAGCATCGATGGCTGTTGAATTTAGAGCACATCAATATGGTTGCAAAGCCAAGCTTAGGCAACACTTCAACGAGTTACTGTGACTTTTTCAATTAAGCGCTTTCGAACTTCAAGGAGCAATTTAACTTTGCTGGGCATCCGTAGCAAAACGAATAAACAGCATGTTTCCACATCAAATTAAAGCCAATTTCTTAGTTAGTACACAGATTTAAACTATCTCAAGTTACAGCGGAAATCACATAGCCCTCGTATTAAACAATCAAGTGCATGTTTAAGTATTATCTTATCGTACAGACGGACAGACAGGATGTGAGCTTCAGCCCCTTAGTATGAGTGACAGACGAATCTTGGTGTAAATATTAGTAACAAGTGTGATTGCTTAACGTCAGGTTGAAGTTTTGATACGGAATAGAGAAATGCTGTTAAGAAGAAAAGAAGTATCTCAAAATGTCGTCATATTAGACAAAATCTATAATTTCTAAACAATTTTGAAAATAATTTATTAAATCAACTCTGAATGAAACATATTCAAAAACATGTCTTTAACCGAGATCAATATCGCAATAAAATATTAAGATACAATCCACACAACCATCTAGTCCATTCGTACACGAAAAATTTACACAAAATGAAGATATTTTATCTATTTTACGCTAATCCATATTCTATGTCACAATGGCGCCCAACCATAGTTGGACGCCCACTAGAATTCTTACCGAAACTGGTTTACACTTATTAGAGCACAAGACATCGAAAGTTATCTAGATTTAGTACTATAGGATGTGCTTGCCTGATTGTGGAGGCGAGGAGGGTTATCTAGTTTCTGACACCTAGGTATAGGACGGGATAGTATTTTCATCCTTGATCTAGATACACTTACATCCAATTCCCTTTGCTTCATTTATCCTCATGAAGTTCTTATAAAATAAGATGTCGGTTTTTACTCTTGTCTTGTTCTGGCCTTGTTTTTTGAACGCCGTTCTTTCAGAATACGTGCCTCGAGTTGATTCCATTTCAGCTCCCCATTCTCTTCAGTAGGCTCTAAATCAGTGAAATGAATTTCCGTTATTTGCGCTCTTTGTTTAAACTTGCTTTATTCCGGTTAACTTATTAAAGGACACTATAGGATACTTACAACATTCTACTCAGTTCTTATCACTACGAGTGATAGGTATCAGATTAAAAGTATAATGTCTGAAGTAATGACAGTGGTTCAGCCAAATCAAGCTTACATTATACTCAAAAACGTTCTTAACTGTTTCTTTCTGCATTCGTACCTACGTGTTTTTTTTTTAAAATTTGGGCTTACATATAGATGCTATCCAAACAGCTATGAGCCATTATTGTAACCTGTGATGGTATATGGTAGACGGTAGCTCGCGCGCCCTCGCTAACTCGTTCGGCAAACTGACATTATCACCCTGCATCCAGTAAGTTGTTTGCTGTAATGTTGCCAGTTTTAGATACGAGTATTTTGAATTGAAGAAGACCTTTTACATTTGTTGATGAGCTTTTATTTCATAATTTCATTGTAGATTTAAAAAATAATAAATACGATATTTCCATCTGCAAAAACATATGAAACTAATTCGTGTAGCCGACGCTGAGTCTAACTAAAAAACGTTTTCCAAGCAATAATTAAAAGCAATACTGCTGTTATTGATATTTTGTATCGAATAAGATATGTTTCCTCTTTCAATTACCTATTGAAAAATTGCAATTAAAGCAATCGCACGCACGTCAGTTGTAAATACTGTTTATGCGGTTCGAGTGTATGTTTTACGGTTTAATATATTAACTCATAAATACATGGTAATTAATGTTTTGCCCTCGGCTTGGGATAACGAGCAAGCTTTTATTGTGGCTGATTCTGATTGCGGCTTGAACTACCCTATAATGTCCTGTATTATAGGATAGTTAGTAAAGTGTACAAAACATTACGATATAATCTTCTTAAGCTATATCATTGAATTCTCAAAATGAATAGGTTAACATTTCTAAATTATTTTTATAAATCTTAGTTAGAAATGTAAAAATGGTCAGTTCTGCGTATTTTTGTTTTATCCTAACTTCAAAGTATTTGTATTAGTAAATATTTTATTCACCAAAAATCTAATCGGCTCGGCGTGCACTAGAAGATGCAATTACTCGTATATTTAAAGAAATATTTTTTTACAAATAAATTTTCAATGCTTACAAGGACTTAAAATACAAAGCTTAAATACCCGTAATATAAAAGATTATTTGAACAAGTGGCCAATAGCCATATTCGAGCGTCTAAATACTGTCACATTGTCACAAAGAAAGGTCTTATGAACACAATATGACTACTTGACAGAGTAAATACCGAGGATAAGTAAGGATTTGTAGAAATTATAACTTTGAAAGAAATATTAGAATACGGGGCAAAATTTGACAGGTAGATATTATTTTCAGGTTTTTTGTGTATATGTTTATTATGCTTATTCTTGAGTAGCTAAGTACTTGAGGATAATCTTGAGTGACGTAAAAATTATTGAGGAAGCATTTATGTCTATACTAGCTTCTACCAACGGCTACGCCCGCGTTATACCTGGATAAAAAGTAGCCTATGTGTTATTTTTGATGTATAATCTATATTACTGTAAAGTTTCATCAAAATCCGTTCAGTAGTTTTTGCGTAAAAGAGTCACAAAAATCCATCCTCACTAAGATATACTAAGAAATACGAAATTTTTGGGATATTTGAAGAATAAAAACGGTTTATCAAGTAAAAGTAATACTAAAGACTGAGTAACATTGAGTTATGAGAGGTTCGCTGTATCAGATTGTTTTCAATAAATAGTACCCACAGGAAAGAATAAAAAAAACATAATAAATAAATAATGCTGGACATTTTTCACACAGCATCATCTAGCCCCAAACTTTTTTTGTAAATACATAAATATTATACATAGAAAAACACCCAGACCCGGAACAAATATTTGCAGATCTTACAAACATTTGTCCCGTGACAGGAATCGAACCCACAACCTTCTGCGTCTCAGGCGGACCTTCGCCCACTGCGCCACAGAGGTCGTCAAATATTTTTTTATGACCTCAAATGTTTGCATGTTCTGCAGATATTTGTTCTTAGTCTGGGTGATGTGGTACCACGATACTCGTAGTACAGAACACAGGGAATCCTAGTGTTGGGTATTTATTAGTATTATTATGTTTGGATAATTTTATTAAATGTAAATTATTAGTCCTACATCGGTTTTAGTATAAGAACGAACTTGTTTCTCTTTTCTCTAAATTTACTAATATTTCTGTCATTGAAATTTCCTAAGCCATATCTCCACCCACACTTCAATTAGTACAGCCTTCACACTTCTCTACATCTTTTCATCTTAATAACGACATGTTAAGGTTTAGAATAGGCTAGTTTTCTTTACTTTATCCAAAGACTAGTTTGCTCAGTATATCTCATGGTAACTCTAAAACTGTTTCTTGGAAAGTGTTTTAACTTTAGCTAATATTGACCATAAGTTACAGTAGCTTATTGGTATTTTGGATTTTGGTCCCGTCAATATTAGTTTTCTACTTTTGACGTTTTGGTCAAATAGTAAAATCGTGCGATGTAATTTTGGATACGAATAACTATCGGCTTGGGTTCGAGCCTATTAATACAGGTTGCAGTCTAGAGGTATTTTTGGTCAAGTTTGATTAAATTTATTTTATTCGTTTTGTTTAATTTTACTGAAGGCTCAGTCTATCGTCTTTGTTATTTAAAGGGAAAATGATCAACAAACAGACACGAAACAAGAACAAATATTAATTTTGAACACAAATTTTATGCACCTACGCAAATAGAGTGATAGAAGCTCCCAAATTAATATCAACTCACAAAATGATATACAAACATGATATCTTCTACAGCTTTGTGTATATAACTTGCTCTTTATTAAACTATGTTGAATAGTTTTATACAAAAAATATTTTAATCTTTTGAGACGCAAATAATATATAAATATTTATCTGTATTAACCTGTAATACTGCTCAGTACCAATGACCACATCTCTATCATCATATTCTACTTGTGTCTGTCTACGTGACGGTCTGTCTGTTCGTTTATATAATGACAAAAACCTAACCCGAAGCTAAGCTATACTAAGGCAACGCATATTTTTATTAAGGTAATAATGAGACAGGCAGCCTGATAAATATAAAAACAACGAAACTCAGTATATTTACTTATTAAAGTATATAAAAGTAAGTAAGTATGTTAAGTATATACTTAATCAACTTACTACCTATGTTACCTACATGAATGCATACATTGCTGGCTGCCGAAATAAATGAAAATCTTGAAAGGTTGTTTTATACGGCTATAATTTTTTTTTTCAGACCATTTTTTTTTGGTTGGATTTTTGGCTCCTGTACCACCCTCTTTCGTTTTCGATAGACGTCTTTTTACACCCTGTATAAACTGAGCTTCATTTTTTATTGCCAAAGCCGCTAGATTAACATTATTTTTAATCTGGGCACAGAGACCCTTCCACATATAGGTTCACAATCCTATTGAGATTCACCTTGAGTCAACAGCATATTTTAAGATAGCCCCTCATCATGAGGTTTGCTCTAGAAATGCTCCTAGTCACACAGTTTCCGATAGGGCTGTCAAGTTGTAATAAAAATTTACTGGTTGCTCTTCTAGATAATATTCACCCTTTGATTTTACTTTTCTTTTGATTGAGGACAACAGAGGTGTGAACTCCTTTATTGAAACGAAGAATCCTAATGTGACTTCAAAAATGTAATTTACCCTGCATAAGTTTTACCTATTGGATGAAAGTGGATTACGGAAGTCAATAAGCATATTCTGAATATAATGCTTTACGTCTTCTTTTTATCTTGCAAACATGGTTTGAGTAGTAGTAAGCTCCCCAGGGTAGTAACGCTGTAATGTTTGCATCACTGTTATATCAGCCGGGAGAGTTCTATTCCCGGTGAAACTTTTAAACAGTCTCTAGAGCAGACAACGCTTCAGCAATGCCCCTAGCAATAGCAGTATTAGAAGTGAAAATAATGTGAAAAAAGACAATCGCACTACGGCCTACGACTTCACTGTACACAAATAAACGTAATCATAAGAGTAGACAAAATTTAACGGAGAAGAAGGATACAATGGGTTGTGTAGAACTTTGAAGAGGACTTTTTGAACGTGAAGGTCACGGTGACGAAGAATTGTCTTTCCAATTGAAACACACGCTTCTTTCTACTGAAATAACTTAATCATAACCATGATTACACAATTTTGTCCGAAGTGTCAGCCCTGCCTGCGCTCGCGCACGACCGCGTCAATATTGACACACGCAGTAAGCTGCACCGATGCGTCGCACAAACTTGCCCGAGAGTCAATATTTACCTATTTGCTCCGAGGAATCGAAGCAATAATGCACTTCTATGATACTTTTTATGAAACTTGAAATTCTTGTTCAGAGAATCAATAGACCTTAGGTTGTCACAGAAAATGTTTTATACAATACCGTACCCGAACATCCCCTGTGTTTCTGCCCGTGGCAGTAAAATCGTTTTCCTTACAAAAAAGTCGATATAAAAAAAAACATAATTTGAGTAAAATTTTTCGGTTCACGCTTAGTCCGATTTTGAACGAGCAAGATTTTGACATCGGGTTACGTACCTTAAGTGGAATTGTACAACCATTTTCTTTGATCAAACTAGCCAAATTTTGAAAAGTCTTAAAACTGATGTTGGAAACCTACTAGGTGTAAACTAATCAACCTTTCGGAATCATCATCATCATTATCATTGGCAGCTCGTAGTAACCCACTGCTGAGCATAAAAATCCCTCAAACGCCACTTCTGCCTGGCCTGTTCTGGGCCTTGTTAGGATCTTTATATTCTGGGACATCTGTAATAGGAATCTAACAGTTAAATACTTTACACTAGATTATACTAACTTTCCTAACTAACTTACTAGATTATACTAACTGGTAGATAGTAAATCAGTTACATAAAATCAAATAGGTAGGCACTTACTTGCCTTGATAAGGCTTTGAGTTTTATTCAATGGTCTTAGTGCATCAAGAGAGAACAAGCTAGACCGTTCTGCTGGTACTAAAATCGTGCCCACTTTGCTACTTTAGCGATTTGGCACGTTCATTGCTTACGTGATAAGGAATAAACTAGGAACTTAAAAAAACATTTTGGTATGTTATTAGGCAATGCAGCTACATTCTCCTAAATGGACAGTGATTATTACATGGACTTTTTTGTTATATCTTACTTCTTGCCGTAAAGTATCAATTTCGTTTTGGAGAAATAAAAATCAAAAACAGCTCTTTTTTCATTTAAATAATTCAGTAATCTCAATACCCGACGTATGAATATGCTTGATATATGCTTTGTGGTATGTTCCGTCCCATGGCGAGTGATAAAGACGCTGCATGGGATCTCGGAATCGGTAGAGATGTTCTTGGTAATATCGATGTCGGTGAAATTATCGATAAAATTTAAATTTAAATTAAGAATTTGTTTTGTGACGTAAGCATTATCCAAAAGTTGCTTTGAATAATGATTTGGGCTCCCTCTATCCACCGAATTTCCGCAAAGAAGGCATCAGTCCTTCAGGTTAAAGCCAATACTTTCAGGAAAATAAATAAAAAAATAACCTACATTGAAACTAGAATTTTATTTCAATATCAATAGCGATCCTATTACTAAAACCGCAACTATAAGCGGCTACACCAAGAAATGAAAACATCTTAATAACCACAAATAGAGCGGGCAACGAATCGATGATAGTATAAACTTACAATGGATCAAAAAGCTCGATCAGCGTATCGATAGTACTATAACTAGAAGCGAGCATCAAAACAAAGCCACATTGAGCAATAGAGGCGGGACAAGAATATAATGCTATCGATAAAAACACCGGCCTCACCACTGTCGATAATCTCGAGCTTTCCTCTCACAATAATGGCATGGGCGTGTAGCCAACAAAACAACGAACGTAACAGAACGTAATTGTTATTACAAAGTGACGAATATGTGTAATATAGCACGCACGATTTGCGCGCAAATTGGTAGGCGCGAGTTAACGTAAGACGAGCCTTAAGTGTCCGCTCCTTGTGTTGATTGAAAGCTACGAGTGTGGCCCTTAACGAACTTTCAAAATCTTTTCTCTTAAATATTGTTCACCCGTGAATTGTAAATTGTAAAAGTAGGGTTATGATTTTAGCAGTCTATGTAAGTCATATCTCAATCAGCCGGTAGGCGTCGCTCGCTTGCTGCATTATGTTGTCCATTTATCCTCAAAATTACACAACAAACAAATTGTATTTAATGTGTTGTTATACAAAAGCACTCACGATTCTATTCCCCAAGATAATAATAATAATAATAATAATAAATAATGCTGGACATTTTTCACACAGCATCATCTAGCCCCAAACTAAGCAGAGCTTGTATTATGGAAACTACATGACTAATATTCTACTTTTATACACACCATGATGGACATACTCAGTAGGTAGATCTTTGAGAATACCAAGTAAGGGGTAGTAAGCGGCACGTCCAAATACTTGGCACATACCCGTGTTGAATTGCAAGCCGATCGCCGTTTATTGGAACACTAACCGATGCCTTCGAATTTTTGGTTCAGGTCATGACGGTTTCCGCATGATCTTTCCTTGACCGTTTTGGGCACGTGTTAATCTGCACTGGGGAAAATCCATTGGTGCATGTCCAGGTCCGAACCCACTACTTCCGGATCGGAAGTCAGGGTTCCTGCGCACTAACTTTGGCCAACACGGCTAGGTTGTGTTATATAACTGGAAAAATAATCGAACTGTCAAATTAGATATGTATAATCGTAATATGATGGAAAATATTATGTCGTTATAATGCAAATAGGAAAGTCCCAATAAAAGATGATAAGATTGCATAGCCATTTGTATATACCTTTCATGATACCTTGTATAATATCTAATATTCTATATGAATTTGGAGTGATGTAATAAAATTACATATTCTGGATGGGTTCGATTCCTGCAGCGGGACAAATGTTTGCATATTCTGTAGATATTTGTTTCGGATCTGGGTGTTGTGTTACCATGGTACTCGTACTTCCTGATACCCAAGACACAGGGAATCCTAGTATGGAGTCAGGATAACGAATATCAATTTTGGCTTTAAATAAATAATTCAGGCCACTTATTTTATTATTAGTAAACGACATTTCCTTATTTGAAAAGCCCGATTAACTACTACGATCATGAAAATTTTAATACAGAACGAAAAAGGTATTTCTGAAAATTTCTAGTTTTCTTCACTTGCAATACCAAAAAGCAATTGCGTTCAATAGAAGGTTTATTACAAAAATATATAAATTGAACGTTTTGAGTTTACCTTATTTATAAAGCCCAATTACTGCGTCCGTGACTTACATCGCACTGTTTCAAATCGAATGCGCCCGCCGTAATGATAGCGATGGCCCTCTATATAATTTAGTAAGGATTGAGTTATTAGTACCTACGAACCTCAGAGTCAAGAGAAACAGCTCGCTCATACTCCATAGAGTGTAACTGTTTTAGAGGCGGGTTTATCAATTGATAAACAAGCTTCAGCATTATGAACATTAGGCGGAATAAACCAGCATACCTAAGCCTAACCCAATTTATACCACTGTTCCTCCAAACTTCCTGCACCAGAAGACTGTTTATATCCCCTCTTGTTTCTGTTGTAAAAGAGAAACAGAAAAAAAACTACGATTAGGTCAAAGGAACTTTTATTATTAGGCTTTCCTAAACTTCCTTCTTCAAGATTTTTTTTTCTTTTTTATACAATCAAAATGGAAAACAAACATCGTTGGTAAGCGGTTATCGATACCTATGGATGCTTGCAATAACAGAGGTATCTCGCACGTTGCCGACCCTGAGATATAGCGGGTGAAAAGTCTCATTTTCACCCGCCTGTAATTTCACCGGCACTCATACCATTCAAACAGCAATGCGAGAATTACTGCTTGGTGGCAAAAATAAGTATGGTGGTAGTATTGCCCCGTCGAGCTCTATTACTTCTTAACTTAATTCTGTCTTGCTCTTTTGTCTGTCGAAAGAAACGGTGTTTGTCTACTCTTCTGTAGACAAAATCATTGTTTTAGAGCTGCCTGCTGCAACCGATACACTGTCATCGATCACCGATTGGGGTTCATTTAAAGCTGCGTCTCTGGGTTCTATTTCAAAGCTGTGTTGCGCGCTCTATATTATTCTTATCTCTATGATTGTTGAGCCTTGAGTCAAGATACCAGTTAAAACGAGTACCTTAATGTTTTGGACATCTTAATGTGATTTTGATAATGTTGTGTCGGAGAGAGCCGAGCATTAGACGATTAAGGGCGATCAAAATAGTAGTGACGAAATTTACATTATCTTAGCTAGTTTGATTGATATAAGACTCACTTCAAAACATTAAGTTATCTATCAATAAAAGCTGGTTTCTGTTAGTGATTTATTCATGACATACAAACTTTACGCCATTTTACGCTCTTGCCTTCAGGACCAAACATCAGAAAGATACCTTGGTTTCATGGTTCAGTTTGTGCTTTGGTAGTGTCAGTAATTACACGGCAGATTAATAAGTAAAGATAGTAAAGTTGTGAATAAGAGTGCAAATTAACTGTAAGGGCCAAAAAGTCTCCGCTAAGTGACTAAGCGCACGAAAGGGATCAAAGTATGCATAACATGTATTATAATCTAAAGTGAAAATTTATCGAAAATTAAATAAATCCTATTTTTAATCTAATCCAAAATGACACTAGAAACCTCATAAACTATCTGGCGAGAGATAATCAAATTAAGTGTCAGCCCAGTTTTTTTTCTTTTACAAATTACCTTATTATTCTCATCCTTCGAGCCGGATTGTGGCCGTGGGTGTAAGTTCGTCGCTTTCTTGCGTTCCTTTTGAATTGATTATATTTTAAAGGGTTCCGTAACTCTTAATAGAACCCCTTTCGACATCGTCATAATCTAGTTCCTTGATCTTTTTGCAGTTTCATATTCTTGTTACGTATCAGGCTTGTTTAAAATGAACAATAAATGAATATACTTTAGTGGACGCAAAAAGAAAGACTCTTGAGAAGACCGCTGGAAGACTCTTGCTACGGTTAAGCTCACATTTGCACATTTCCGATGTATGTATACGAGTATTTTTGTCTATATTCTCTCTGTATAGAATACAAATCTCTTCCAGAAAATCCATCTTAATGTTATAAAAAAACATACCTACGCAGTATGTGATCTTACTTGATCATACTTAACGTTGGTCATCTATTAAGGCATGACATAATATGACATCATGATTCCGTTAAGTATGGAACCCTCGGGCGCAGGTCCTACTCACATTTATCCCTCTTTTTTGTCTCATATTGTAGGGTAATCACTGCATGTCTTTATCGTAGCTAATGATCTCAGATTAACATGTTGGGCTGTGATGGTGATGGAACCTTGATGACCAGACGAAATGTGATTGTCTCTGTGTTGTGGTGCTGCGTTTTTTTTCGGAAAATGTAATAAAATATGTGAAGACTTGCCGACGGTGCTGATACACTTTATATCTGACTGCCGAAGAGAGGCTATGTTTAATGTGCAGTGTCGATAAAACACTAATAAAAACTTAAGAGATAAAGCTAGCTTTATTAGTCTAACCTTTTAAGAAAATATAACAAAAGCCAAAACAAACATGCTCACGACTATAATTCCTATAGTGATTCTTAAATCTATACTCCAGATAGGGCTCTAGTCAGTAGACTGAAGCACGTTCAAACACTTTCCCGCGTTTTGCAAGTCCATCGCAGCTTATTGGAACACTAACTGAAGGCACGTGTCTTCGAATTTTAGTTTCTGCTATATGGTTTCGTCATGAGTTTTCCTTCTCCGTTTTGAACATGTTGATGCGCACATAAATATAATATATTTCACATAACACATAATATATTTCAATATTTTGAGAAGCATAATAGAGATCTCTAACGGATATATAAATCCCGTATACATTAAAATATTATTGTAAAGAACTGACAGTCATCTTCAGTGGGTTGCCTTCCTTAGCATTAATGATGGTGACTTGCCCTTATTGGAAAGTAATTAATATATGTTTTAGTAGCTTTTGCCCCGGCTTCTCTTGTGTGTTCTATCTAAATATATTCTAAGTTTCATCTGAATCGGCCGTGTCTGGAGGGCAGTTTGCCTGATATTTTAATTTTAAGCTATCTAAACTCCTACGCCGGCCACTAGCCGATCGTGAAAAAGCCTTAAGATTGCTCCCAAAATCTCCAGCATCAATTAAAATATCATTAAAATTCCTCTGAAGTCTCACTCAACTCAAACCCGCTAGTTACATTTGACAAGCCGGTTAGCCCTCCAGATCGAAAATAAAGAATTTAGGAGGCACCGCGAAACGAGTCCTAACGAACTTATATGTATTTTTTATTTTCTACGCTGGCAAGACAGCATGTCGGCGAGAGTTCGGCTGAATTTACACAGAAAGCAGGATTCATAGGCTACAATATGAGAGAGAAGTTTTGCAAGTGAGTGGGGCCATGTTACTGACGGGTCAACGACTACATAGTTGATTCTGCTCTGATCATCAGATAAATTAACGTATACTCGTCTCTCATTGTACTCCAAAACTTGCACTGTGAGAGACACTGATGCAACCATGCATAATGCAACAGAAGTAGGTAGCTAAGTATTGGGGATAGATAAATATATGAATAAATAGATAAGCATTCAACAGTAACCTACATAGTCCTGTACTGTACTGTCCTAGGGTGGGGGCCTAGGATTTCCTATGTTGTGCGTATGGGGGATATCAGGAATTGGTACCACAGCACCCAAACCTAGAAATAAAAATAAACATAAATATGAAAAAGAATAATGTATTTATTTCTTTCTGTGGGTTGGTGGAAAAACGCATGTACGAGGACCTACATCTAAAACGGTGGTCAAAAAAGCGAAACTTATGAGATCATTCACGATCACTGTCCGTCCTTGTTTTGACAGCTGTGGGATGGTCCGTCTGACACTCTAAGGGTCCGGTCAAGTTACGTGGTGGCGGTAGCGATATATAGAGGTATATGAACGTGAACTTCGACAACCATTTCATAGAGCCAGGAACTGCAGACGCTGGTACAACAATCGGCAGCCTGGTTTTTTCATAAAAGTGGTATTCCTTCGGGCGATTTTGGTATTTTTTTTATTGTATACGAGTTTCTCCAGAGCTTGTTCTTGCTGTAATGGCTTCATTATACTGCTCGGAATCTCAGAGCTCAGAGCTCGGGGGCGATGCAAAAACTGGCTGTAAACCAGGAACGCAGCCTCGATTAGGTACCTGTGGGGAGGGAGTAATGGTCCTTGAGCTTTAAGGTCGAAGATTTCGGGATAGTTTAGAAAATTTGGATTTTAAAACTTCGTTATCTAAAAGATTATAAGATGAACAACTAAGTAAAAAAATCTCGAATAAAATAGGTACGTTGAAATTACCTAGAAATATACGCTTAAACTTCTAAGCAACACATTTTTAACTCCTTCGTTTAGTTATTTATTTTTTGTGAGCAGTATTTATTTCCGAGATTTTTTTAGTTCGAAATAAAAAAAAACTTTTGTATCTCGTCCCCGTTATTTTTAGACCTAGCTACGAGCCTGTGATAAAGCGCACACGAATTTACGTGTTTTCGGAATAATAATGATGCTCAATCAGGAATGCAACAGCAAACTGTTTTTGAGTTATTACGTAATTATCTGTTTTTTAGGAGTTGGAGCTTCCGCTGGGCTTTCTTGTTTGGGAGAAGCTGTTATGTTATAACGCGATGTCGGAATCAGGTAATCTGATGCCCGTTTTCATATATCGAAACTCATGCAAACCTCGCCAGAATCGAGCTTGACCGATTCAAATCGAGAATTTGAGAAAAGTAAGTTTGAGTACTTTGAATCGATCTGGATTGATCGATTAAATCGATTGCTTGCTTCATTGGTTGCTAATAAAGCAAATACCTGTTGTATTTAATTACAAACGTCAAAGAAAGAGTTATACGCAGTAGTGAGTAGTATCTCAATTCAACTTTAATCCAATCCAGTTTAGTTTTTTTTATAAATGTTTCTAGCCTGTAACATTTCAATCGTAAACTCTACTCCAATCTCGAATTTCAAAGTCAAATCCCGTCAAAAATACCTAATTATAAATAACATAGTTGATTTTATTTAGTTCTATAAAATTAAACCAAATACAAAATCCAATCGTGTACTAGTAGGTATTGCATTCAAAAAGTACCAAATTGCACCATTTCGAAACTGATCCCAAAATGCGATTACAATCGAGTATCCAGGATATTTCAGCAGATCGCAATATTTTTTTTGGTATGGAACACGATTCCCTTGCTAACCGTACCTTTTGCCCAATTTATTAACTTTTTGGGTTAGTAAATTTTCTAGTACCTACATTTTCAGAATCATAGTCTGAATTCAACAAAAACACAAAATAATTAAAATATTAATGACTTTTATGTACAGAAATGCATGGTCTCGGGAGCATTCAGATTTTTTCGGTTAGGTTAGGTTATAGGCATGTATATAGACGCTATAGTTAGGCAATGTTTGATTTGAGAGTAATTTAGTATTTAATATCTACAATTTGATCGAGTGAAGTCTATAAATAATTAAATTAATATCTCGATTCTGTAATGTAACCAGTTTTATAATTAATCGATAAGCATGTCCCTTCACTGAGTGCCAATTTACCTCTTGGGGGTCCTCAATCGAGGACATAATGACAGCTCCTCTCGTAAACTTGAGGAATTATCTCGAATTTCTCATTTACAATGTTTTTTGATAAAAAGATGTAGTAAAACTGATAATTCGCACTTAATTATAATATTTTTTTATGAAGACACTGTAACACAATTATGAAATTGCTGACGTATCACAACTTTTTTACCGACAGCAAAATCAAATTCATTGAATTGAAAACCGATCGATGATATAATAGTGCCGTGATTAAAAGAAAGATTAACAATCAAGCCTAATCAACCTATTCGTTAGAGCTGTCAATATAATAGTGATGGGAAATGTAAAAAAAATATTGATCTTGCTTGATCTGGCACTGAAGTCAAAAATAAAGGTGAAGTAGTTTTTAAAGTACCTACAATTAAAGGATGCCTTTATTTATAAGTAAAATAGTACAAAATATGGAAAAGTGCTACAAATTATTATAATAATTTAAGGATTAAAAATAAAGACAGACAACTAAATTATTGAGTATGTACTCACTAATAATTACGTAATTTTACATTTCAAAATTTTGCGCCATTCTTTTTTCAGAAATAGGAAAATTAAAATCTATCGATATCGATGAAATAGCTCTCGGGCCACACGTAGCGTTATCAAACCGCGCGCATGCCCGCGATTATTAAGTAGTGTACGTTTCAATTGCAGACGTGTGCTCACTATATTTATTGCACCTCTACAATGGTTGAATAGAGATAAACTGCTGTGCTCGGATTGGCTTATTCCCAATTGCACTGAACATTTTTTTTTTACAAAACGGATAAAATTACAAAGACTTTTCCCATAATATCCATCCTCAGATACTCAGTGCGTAGATCTTTGGTACCAAGAAGGGGTTAGTCAGTCAGCCCACGGTAAAACCGTGGGGAGAGTCTAGTTGTATAAAGTGCCTGCAGTGTTTAACATTATATAGTTCTATTACGTTAAAATTATGCAAATTATTTGTATTTTTTAATATACATTTAATTCTGATATCAAAATAAAAAAATAACAAAATTAAAAAGTTTTTTATTTAAATTACAGTATAAATACATGATATGGGTTGGGAGCTCTTCTTTTAAGTTGCAATAACCTGTGTTAGAATAGTCCCCTCTTTTCTGTGGTCATAGGTACTGTAGATAGATAAAAATAAATACTAATAAGTAGATAATATTTTAAAGTGGAGTGTAGGTAAGTATACATTTATATATTTTATATGATAATGTAGTAATAGATTAATATAGTATAGTATATCTATGTATTAGTAGGTACCAATAAACAATAGCTCATAAATTTTATATTTTCTGCAATTGTCTCTAGTACTTTTTCTTCTGTCTTCGATGACTGGACTAATAGATTAAGAGGCCTGCGTTGAATGAATTGCCCATACAAACATAATACCATAGTCATTTGTAATTAGAGCTTATTTCCACCATATTATGTTATTATTTGCATTCGAATAGTATTTATCTACGTACCTTGCTATATACTTTTTCAAAATACTTATCTAAAATGAAATGTAAACGAATCGCATTTTGAATATTTTTACTTCATACATGACATGTTTTCTTCTTATTTGTTTCGTATTAAAAACAACAATACCTTACGTATAGTATGGTTAGGTACATAGATTATAATGTCTAGTTACAGAATAACACCACAATGTGTAAAATACAACAAGTTTTCATTCATCTTTTTTGGTATTACGGAACACCACCAAATTTATAACAAATTCTGAACGGCTAATATTGCTATAGCACAAGGACAGGCGGGCCTGCATCAGTCAAAAAGGACGCGCTTCGAATTTAAGTTATGAGCGCTGTACGCCGGATTCTTAGGAGCACTGCAGAACACACCCTCAGATTAATGTTGTTTTTGTTCGCAAAGGCATAGCTCGTATGTATTGTTGGTCTCATTGTTATCTTTTCGAGAAATCGCCTTTTAATGTGTGCAGTGTTCGCTAATTTTTCTTTGGTAATATGATATTGTGGGATACTTCTTTTGAGCTATTAATTCTATTTATTTTTACTTGTGCTTCTATTGAATAAATAAAGCCAAAAGGAACTCGATTTATATTATTAATTTTACTTTTGGCAGATACGTTAAGTGAAAATAATGTACGATTCAGTGGAATTCATTGGTTATTTTGAGAACTATGTGATATTTTTTTCACAGAGCTTACCCTTACTTTGTGGGCTTGTTAAGCTCTTAGTTCAAGTTATAATATTTTCTGACTCATGTCGAAGGCCTGAGGGCAGCCTATGTACATTAAACTCCAACACAGACACAGAGGTTTAGCCACCACGTCATATGAAGTTACTTGGTTTTGCGTGCAATGCGTACAAGGATTTACGAGTATATATAAAAAAACACTCAACACACACATACACACACATAAATAGTCATGACCCCCACAGTCACATTAGCTGTATCTGAGGTATCAAAAACTATGAGTATCATTGAACCACACCACCCAGACCCGGAAAAAATATCCACAGAAATTTAAATTCAATTCCCGCCACGGGACAAATGTTTGTATCTGCAAATATTTGTCTCGGGTCTTGGTGTTTTCTATGTATAATATGTATGTATTTACAAAAAAAAAAGTATATAAGTAGTATATCAGTCATAATACAAGCTCTGCTTAGTTTGGGGCTAGATGATGCTGTGTGAAAATGTCCAGCAATATTATTATTATTTATATTAAATATTTTTATTTGCGAAATAATATTGAAATTTAATTTTGTGTCTGGAAGACCTAACCTAACCTATTTTTTAGCTTGCTAAATTGGATCTAGGCACTTACTTAAGATATAAGTTAAAACATTAATAGGTACGCGCAGAACGTGCAAACATTTGATACGCAGCGGGAATCGAGCCTGCATCGCTTGCGTTTAGCCGACCACTCGCCCGCCGCGGAACCGAGGTCGTATACTTTCGTATTATTATATATTTCTCCCAAAGTAAGCTATTAACCCAATGAAGTAATTGCAAACGTTGTTTTGGGACGAATTATCGATTTCACGAAACGCACGCCGTGCGTGGAACGGAACGTACCTAATTACAAGGCACAGCGAAAACGAATCGCGTTCCGGACCTCAAACTGACGGAAACGTGTAGTAATATTCAATAGTGTCCAAATATATATATATATGTTTACAACTATTATATTCGATCTTACAAAAAAAAAGTAAATTGTGTTACTTAACACTACATATTATAATTTTTGCGTTCACCATTTTGTGCACTACCAACACATCTTTTTCCACAATACACAAAGGTTATCTGGAAGAAAATGCTTTTTAACATTAAGTTCGAAGTAATAAATACATTTCTATCTATCTATAAATTAATAAACACACAACAGACATAGTCTAGATCCCACACTAAGATTCCCTATGTCTTAGGTATCAGGAACTATGAGTATCGTGGTACCACAACAAATATCTGCATATATTGCTCACAGAACTTTATGTCGTCCTTGTGTCTTATCTTGTGCCAGACAACAGACCGTTTGGTGTACCAAACAGTTATAAAATTCAAAATCAGCACGCATAGCTACTCCGTATTCAGTCTCCAACAGTGTGTCACTGTCACCACAACACAGAATCAACAAGATCTATTACGGACATTATCGATTATCGCAACGTCACGTCCCTATCGATTATAGCAAAATGTGTGGTCGAGATGTGTCGATAACTCGCGTGAACGGTTACAGACAACGCCAGAGCTAGTTGCTTACCGCTGTATTTACCACGTCACAAGATTTATCCGTTCTATCCTACTTCCTATTACTATTATAAACGCGAAAGTTTGTGAGGATGGATGTTTGTTATTCTTTTACGCAAAAATTACTGAACGAATTTGATAAAACTTTACAATAATATAGCTTATTAGCTTCTGCCTACGGCTTCGCGCGCATGGTTTCTTGGATTAAAAGTAGCCTATGTGTTATATTGATGTATAAGCTATATTACTGTAAAGTTTCATAAAAATCCGTTCAGTCGTTTTTGCGTGAAAGAGGAACAAACATCCTCACAAACTTTCACGTTTATAATATTAGTAGGAAGGATAGGATATATCAGAATAACACATAGGCTACTTTTTGTCCGGGTACAACGCGGGCGAAGCCATGGGCAGTGGCTAGTATAGAATAAAAAATTAGAGAACTATTAAAAATAAAATGTTTTTCATGAGTCATTTTAGAAAAATAAATAAATAAACGCCCAACAGACACATACATAGTCTTGACCTCACATTAAGATTCCCTGTGTCGTGGGTATCAGGAACGTAAGTTTTAAACCACCTTGGGCGCTTTGGGCCCACGGTAGGTATATTCCCTTATAGACTTGAAGCCAGTAATTAGCTTATAAAAGGGTCTCGCTAGGCTACATTTTCTCACTGCAGGCGCTATGTCGAGATAGTTAGATTACGTAGCTAGATCCCGATATCAGGTTCATGTTAGATCTTAATCGATAGGTATGTAAAGGACTAGCTTGTAGTGCAAGTGAGAAGATTCGAATAGCGTTAAATTTACAGCATTTTTTTATGTTTTTTGGTAAAAAAACAGCATTATATATAATAGTAAGTAGTTACCGTACTTATGACATCTGCAACATCAGAAGAATTGCTGTTGCCTAGCATAGACAAAGTTGAAAAGTCCCATGTGCCTGTACTTACATCGGTTACAAGCAATTTCAAATCATTTCCATCAAATAAAATTTAGAAATACGATTTTCAAAGCATTTTATGCTCTGTGTTTCTGAGGATATATATAATTGGGAATAGAGTCGTGTTGTTTTTTTTTATAAATTTGAGTATTTTACGCCAAACATATTTAGAGTACAGCTGAAATATTACGTCATCTAAGGATTGCGTAGCGTAATAGGTTTTAGGTTTAGGTTTAAAGATATTTAACAGAAAAGACACAGTCACTTCTATGAGAATAGTTATTTAGCTTAATGTATACAATTTATAAAAGTAAAATATGTTGTCGTTCTATTTGTCGGTATTGATTACAGTTTTGCACAAATGAAAAGATTGGTAGGTAAATATTAATACAAATTAATTACTAGAAATGAGCAATCTTATAAAATTGGCCAATTTTCTATAACAAAACTAGCAAGTTCAGTTTTAAATGTATGAACATTTTTCAAAATTTCGGGTAGTTTATTGTAAAAGTTGTTCTTCTTCAAAAGTAAACTACTTACTCCATTAAACATTAGCAATTGTGTAAAATAACACACTTATACGCATCAATCGCACTATGTTTCAGCGCAAAGGGGTACCTAATAAGACTTGAGAAATCTTAACCTAGGGTTAAGATTTGTTTTGGTTGTGACCAGTCGGTCTCATGTACCCCATTCTCTGTCGCATACATCCTTAAACACTTATAAAGCTTTGTGGTGGCATTTAATTAACCCTACAAGATTTATCGCGTTCACTGCTCGTGTGTCAGTTATAGGGCTGTCCACTTTTGTGTTAAAGTATTTTTAAGCTCAAAAAAGGTAGTCAAAAACAGTGATAAGTCTTTAGATTTTGCAGGCAGGTGCAATCATCCACTAGCATTTTTTTTAAATAAATAATATTAATTTTAACGATACTTTAATAAACAGTTTTGAACTGCATTGATTCATTACAAAAAGAATGCCAAGAGTATGTTGGCTAAAATTAGGATTGGTTTTAAAGTAAAACTTTCTTTGGGCGACAACCCTGGTCAATTTTTGATATAGTGAGCCCAAACGACCCAAATCAACTGTTTCTCAAAATCGATTTCTTATTCAGGTTAATTGAAATATAGAGATTAAAAACATTTTTTTAAATTGCAGTATTTCAATAGTGACGGGCAATATCGATATTCGTAGTCGTATGTACTTACTTATCGATATGTCAGTTTTATATGAGTAATTGGTCGTTAATTTTGAATAATAAATTAATTTATCATCGTATTTTTATCGATAGTAAGCCCGCAATAAATATAAATGACTTATCTTCGGATAGATTTCATACTTAGCTGCTTATGTATCTTCTTTCTTCTCGTTTGAAATCAACCATGCTTTTTTATAGCCATTTTGTTTATAATGAAATCATCAATTGATCAAAATATTGAAAATGATGGTAAAATAATATAAAAATGACTACAATAATTTTGTTTTAAGAGAATCTTTAAAGAAAGCAACTATATTTTGAACTTCTTGATTAATCACATAAAATTACACACACCCTCATAGCCAACGCCATAAAAAACAACAAATTGGAACTGTCAAAAACACCCGCTCATAAGGCAAAACGGCTTTATAAAGGCGCTTCCACACAGCCCGATAATTAAAGAGGCCAGATGATAAATAACCGACTGTCCGTGTTTTTACCACAGATGTCATTATCTCGACCGACTCTATCGGTCGTCAGTTGATTACGACGTAAGAGCACAGAGCTGTTAATACCACTTAAAAAATAAAGGTCAAGACGATTGGTTTATTTTTGTGCAAGTGCAGGCTTAAAAGGATTAAGCGTATTCCCAGTAATTGAATGTTGATTAAAGTAGTGATAAATATTCAATTAGTAGTTTAATTTATTTTATTTAAAAGGGATGAAATATCACTTTTTTTCATTAATCGATTATCCTCATTTGTTTTGTTGTTTCAATAAAAATTCTTTGAAAGCAAGCTTCAAGCGAAAAATTTTAAGTCTAAAACTTTTTAATCATGCTGTAATCGCTTATTGAGCACATTGCACGCTTATGCCAGATACAAAAAAATATTCGTGTATGTATACTTTCTTTGTTGATGTTTCGAATCCGTTCAGATTTGTATTCTACATTTGCAATGGTGGCAAGTCTCAGTTTATATGTCGTCGAACCATCGTACCTGCTTTATAATGCTTAGTTAGATATCCAACTCTAAAAAGATTATTAAGAGCTGACTGATGATGATAATAAGGACTAATTGTTAGCTTAGTATTATATTTTTGCACAATTAGTATGAACTTCTCAAAGTGGTGTCAACATCTCTGTTGACATACCAACTCCTGCGACAGCGTAGCGCATGAATAATCGAAAGGTCCCAAGTTGATGAGAGCGCGTGAGAGCCTTTTTGTCGTGACCACGAGCAGTGCGTGTACTCTAGCTCTCCACGATCAGTGAAGTGATCACATCGATATCGATGATTGACACATTTTATGTGTAAATCGCCCCAATATGAATCTTCTAATTTATTATTATCGACAATAACCAAAATATATGTTTTTAACTCTTAATGAAACTCTTGAGGCGTAGAATGTCTAGTCATTCTTAACAGATCAGCTATGGTAGGCATCTCTCCGCAAGGTCACCATTTGGTAGGATAACCGGTAGTGACATTTAGAACAAAGCGCTTCCGTGCTTTGAAAAATACGCAAAGATGTCAGTCCCAGCTATTAAAGAAATAAAGCTATATCAAAGGCCTTCGGGCGACCTGAAAACTCCGAATTTTACTGATGACTTTTTGTCCCTCTTGTATTAAAAAGGAGTGACATTAATTAACTTAATAATATATTTAAAAAATATTATTTGTTAATCTTATTACAAATCACGTTTTACAGACTTCATGTTTATCAGTAATATACGAAAAAACAACATATGTAAATAAAATCATCGATGTCGATACATTTTATATCGAACTATCCCCACTCTAGTACATTCCTTAAGGACCATCGGGAAAAATGTGAGGAAACAAATAATTATAATTGGGCGTAAAAAATGACTAAATTATCTGTTCGCTGCTGGTCCTTCGACCCTCGTTAATATAATAAACAACTTAGGTGTTTGAAACGCCGCTGACATAATTATGACTTTCTTGCACAAAATAATAGAGCTCATAATATAAGTAAGAAGTCACCATCATTATTATAAAAACTGATGACATTGGAACGGGGGATGCACCATGTTCGTGGTGCAAGATCGTTCGCCGTAACATTCTTTGGGAAATAGTTATCCGGCAGTAGAACTCTTGCAACTTTCAAGACCACTGCTGGGCATGAACTGTCTTTTCAAATAACCTAGACTGTTTTTTTGCATCCCCCAAAGAGTGCAATGACGAACGGTCATAAGCTGCCTCCGTCCATCGACTTACCGCAATCTTTAAGATGCCATCCATCAATCGGGTGGATTCCTTCCTAACAGTGCATCATCAGGGTAGAACTATAGAGCCCTGATCCACTATTTCTCCAGCGCGGTAATAAAATTAGTTAGCGATATTTTGTATTTTAACTGTTTTTTTAGTGTGTATAAATTGCCAGGTTAAAGGTTAACACGATTTGTATCATCATAACACGAGTTATTTAAGACTTATGTGCAATGAGATACATAAACCACTCATGTTTCAAGATGCAATCCGTGATAAATACACCAATCAGCGCTGCACCGTAAAAAAACATTATTTACATTCCGAAAATGCATTAAAAATACACCTTTTGGTGCAGAATTACTGCAATTTATTTCAAAAACACTGTACAAGGTGACAATCTCATTTTCGTAATTAAGACAGCTGTATGTACTTACGGCTTTTCGGAAATAAGGAATAAAAACTGTATTTTTGTTGGGTTTATTTATTTTTGCAATTGAAAGAATCAATTAAAAAGGCATTATCTTTGTTTACAGATGCAGAAGGGGCGAGGTTAATGTGGTAAGCATATTCTTAAAAAAAATACAACTAATGTATGTTTAATATGAAGTTGTTTTCGATGAAATATTACGGGGTTTTTTTTATGAACTTTAAAGGTTTTTAATTCTTCGCCTGTCCGAAGGACACTTTCATGCAAGGATGAAGCTTTTTAATATTCGGGTCAGATGGAAAATCTCCTGAAAGTACTGGTTAAACTGACGCGGTGGCGGTGGCGGTGGCGATAAAACTAAAATGATTGTCAAGTGGTGGTTGTCGAAGTTCGCGTGAATGTATTGATATATTAAAAAAAAACATACGTATTATACATAGATACGTATTATACATAGAAAACACCCAGACATCGAACCCGCAACTTTCTACGTCACATGCGGGGCTATAATATGATCCTTGTGTATGAATTTGACCAGGAATCAACCGCTCACAACAGTATTAATGACAACATAAGCAAAAAAATAAGCAAATAATTCTATTAAACTGATTAGTTCACAAAGTAGAACCGAACACCGCTGAGTAAGGTTTTTGGAGGGCGCTTACGAACCCGCCGGTCGTGAGTTCGTGTGGCTTAAAACTCTGACACCAGTGTTGGCCCCTAGCTTATACAAACTTATTTAACCCTTATAAATAGTGACTTTTCAAAGTCATGTTCTATGCATAAAATATCCCAAAACTCTAATCCTTTAAAATATGTCCATATTAATGTAAACCAACACCGAAAATGTTGCATTCGAACGACAATAAATTGAGTGCCGCTTCGTTTTATCTCAATTCTTGGAAGAGATCCTAGAGGCGAGCGCGCATACCAATCCGGTCTACCTGATTCAGTGCAACAGAATAAAAATGTAGGCAGTACGTACCTACTTTCCGTTATTAAATTAAATTATTCTTATAATTCTTTATAGTACACAGAAATATAAAACAAAATAGGAGGTAAGGCGACAAAGGGGAGCTTAATCCTAAAAATAATTTTCTTAAATTAAATTAATTTTATAATTCTTTATGATACACAGAAATATCAAACAAAATAGGAGGTGAGGCGACAAAGGCGAGCTTAATCATAAAAAGAGTTTTCTTCCTTTAAAATAAGGAAAAGTATCTATGATTTATTCAAACAACATTTTATGTAACTAAACTATGTTAGTTGCAACACTATCAATTTTTTTAAACCATCTTCATATAGCCAGTTTGTCACTTGTGTCGAAAATTGGTGTGAACTGTGAACAAAACTTTATCGTTGCACAATTGATACTCGAATAAACCATAATTATTAAAAAAATGCTGAATGCTTACAAAAAAATGCATACAAATGTACACACATCCGTTGTTGATTAACAAGGTTCTTATTAAAAGGGAGACAGAGCTCAAAATTCCGGTTTGATATATTTTTGTTTACTGGCTGAGTTTCCACGTGGTATTTTGAAAGATGAGACGTGATTTGAGCATAGTCACTTCTGCAACTGGAGACAAAATGTATGTTTATAGTTGATTCTTTTTATTTTTTAGACTTTGTTCATTCATAGAATTGAAACTACAAGTATAACATAATTATATATTCTGATATGTTGAAATTGAATTAAAAATGATGTAAAGAATTGTTTCCCTGTTTAAAATTCAATTTTTAGAAAAACAAATAATTTTATTTCTATTGTTTTCTGGAAAGCGATTATTATTTTATTATTTTAAATGTAAAGGAAAATCTTTTTTTATCAATTTTTTTTTGATATCTGTTTATTTATCCGAGATTATTTAAATTACCACTGTTTTTTTTGAAGGTTTGTTGACATTTTTCACATGACCATGCACCGCCGAACCCGTAGCCGTATTTTAATGTCATTTTTTCTGACTCAAACGAAATTAATCCTGTGGTTGTTTTATAATGTATTTACAAAAACAAAACTACTATTTGCTCAGGTAGTTATTGTACAGTATAGACGATTGTAAACGATCTTTCAATAGCTCTACTTATCCAGATAGAAGAGTCCCAAAAATTCTAGATGCATTTTTGATGCGTGTTATTTATTTAAAATTTTCATTCAAATAAATTATCTTAATTCAATTATACCTAATACAAAGGATAAATAGCGATGATAGTTTCTCAGCCATTAAGAACATATTTTTTTTTTAATAATGTTTGTGCATTTTCTTTATTAACAAGAATATTGCCCAAAAGTAGTTCCCTGTTTATGCAGAAATAAAATAAAAAAGAATAAAAGCTAATTTAAACGCCACTAAAGGACCAGCGCGTGACTTATTCATCGTTACTTACAAAGTAACTGACTTAAAAATAACTTCAACTTAATTTTAGCTTGCATTGTTACGAACTGTTAAAACATTGTATTTTTGATTTATTTAAGTTAAACGAAAGTTCAATGATTCAAAATATGAATTGTTTTCGCAGTTGAAGTTGATTTTCAGAAACAATATGTTTCAGCACTGTTCTTTATTACGGCTTTATTTAATACTTCTTACTTCTTCATATATATTCCATTCAGCTTGCGTTGTTATGTTTGAGAAACAAATAAAACAAGAGTCAAAACAATATTTCCAAAATGTTAAATCCTCCAACGCGACGTTATGTAGCACCTCCTAGTGATTTGAAGTGACTATAAAACTGACATAACTAAAAGTTACATAAAAAACAACCTCTTATTAATATTATTCATTTATTTCAGATTATAAAAATCTTATACAGAAACTTAATACTATACATAGCAGGATAAAAATATAATCATTAAAAATCATTAACTAAAATGTCACAGTAAGTTTAAAATTGGATGAGATAAAATGTTACACAAAATTAATATGTGACTAAATACACAAAAAAAAATGGCAAAGTATATACGAGCTCCTTACGTCACAGCTAATAGCTAATCCTACTAATATTATAAACGTGAAAGTTTGTGAGGAGGATGTTTGTTACTCTTTCACACAAAAACTACTGAACGGATTTTGATGCAACTTTGCAGTAATATAGCTTATACATCAAAATAACACATAGACTACTTTTTATTCAGATACCATGCACACAATGTTGCCTAAGATTGTGGTAAGGTACACGCTTAGTTTGAGTCTAAACAAAAAGTGGAATACAAGCTCTAACCGCAGACTAAACAGCCGCACGAGTTCGCATTTGTAAGTCGTGGTTTTGTTGATTATAAAAGGATACAAACTTGATTCTACTTACAGAACTTTTTTTTATACCACTTTGCTGGCAAACATACGTCCTACCAGTTGGTAAACGGTTAACGTAGCCTATGGACGTTTGCAGCATCAGAGGCATCACCAAAGGTGAACTGGTCGCACGCTCATTGACGTGCAACCCTTTGAAATGTTAAAAAAAAACCTTTTTTAAGAACCTTACACTGTAGTCGCTTGGGAAAACGTCAGCAGGGAGATTCCAGAAATCTAGAGACCAGAAATTCACATCAGTTTCCTTGTGAATGAATGATGTGGTATAATGACAGGTTCAAATGCTTTATGAAGTCTGATTACGATGCAAGCAATGCCGCACCTCGATTTATATAACCTGCCAAAAAATATCTGTGATTTGAATCTACAATTAATTTATTCTAATTTGTATCATTTATCAAACCTATCCTCCAATAATTGTTTCTAAGAAACTTTTAACAGTTGAACCAATGTAAAAGAAATTTTGAATAAATTATATTATTGTTTGGTATTATGGTGCTTTTTACCCGGGTATCGTGGGCAGCTGATTGTGTCTTGAAATTTCCAGTTGTGTTAAATATGGCAACAAAAGGAATTATTCCCGTCGGTCACCCTGCTCTGCCCCCTTAGGGTGTCAAAAAAAAGTTCGATCTGTCACTTTTTTGCAACGGGGGGACAGACAGAACTTTTATAAATTGAAAAAATTCTATCTGTCTCCTCGTCAGTAACAGGGGGACAGACAGAACGATTTATTCCTACCTGTCCTCCAATAGCTGTTCACAAAAAAGAACTTAATTTCATGTACCTTATACTTTCGGTTTAGGCCATACGTTGTTCTCTTAATCAATCAGGACTTGGTTTTTCTGTTATATACGCAAGTTTACTAGCTTGTGTCTAAGTATTCGCTCACGTAGTACCAAAAAAAGTAGCTTTTGTGTTATTCTAGGTCTCGAACCCTCGTAGCCTACGTTTTATACAAATTCCAAACTTTCGGGTTAATAAAACGAGTATTAGTACGATACATTACGTCTGCGTTATTTAAATATCCATCAAACATGCAGTTGCATAGAGGAAGCTATGGATTAGTAAAATCGTCAAATTTTGTCTATGCTCTCTTCTATATAAGAGAAAATACGTAACACAAATTGATTCTATAGCTACAACCGAGTCCTTGGTAGAATTACCCAAGTGTTGAATACGAATAAGCTATTTGGAAACATGTCTCGTGACGTTGTTTTATGCATTGGCCGTGCTATTTACCTTGGGAAAGTCCTTGTTCGTTGAGTCCTACTTCATCTCCAGGTGTATTTTCAAATCGAACCAAAATTTTGAACAGAACCTTTGCAACGTATCAAGGGCACAAAGTAAAGTTCCAAAGAAGTAATTTAGTACATTTTGACAAGTTATTGATAGACGCTGTTACATACGGGTAACACTGTTCAAAATAATCGAATAGAATTACAATATATTAAGCAAATTTTCAATTAAAACTGGAAATTTACGATTTTATGAGTTTGAATATATCCCGATATACGTCCTGTAATAAACGCTAGTTGCATTACATTTATTACAGGACGAATATGCCGATATGTCGGGAAGCATTAAATTTCAAGAATCATGGCAAAACTCCCGGTTTTATTGAAATGTATGTCAAAATCATGATAATTCAATAGTTATTTGTATTAGTTCAATCATGTTAACTGTACCTACTCGATCTATCTTATTAAATTTACTAAGTAGATAACCAATCTATTCCTATTTGGTAAATTTTGCAGCCCAAAACATTAGTTTAAAATTTGTGCCACGAACTAAAGACATACTCATTTTACTCTTTTGTAATGGCATTTAGTGATGGTGAACAAGTGACCATGCCTAACTGATTGTACATAATCCAAATATTTAGTGTGATATATTTAGATATATATCATGACTATTATACATAAGCTACTTACTATTCGGATACCAGACGGGCAAATCTGTGGGCAGAAGCTATCGAATCGAATTAGACAATCTACATATTTCTTGCAAATTATGCATAACTATATTTATAGACTTTATTAATAAGTATAGTTGAAAATAAATGATTTATCTATATATATTTATTTATTTATCTATATAGTACTTAATTGAAATGCCTCATTTACCTACCTACTATGTAACAGTATTATTTTACGTTTCCGGTATGTAGTGGGTCGTGTTTTTATTTAAAATTGCCATTAGATTAAAATAAAAACAGTTTCAAGAACAAAAAATAAATTAAAGTAGCAAATACTCCAACACTTGAGTATATCGGTATCAGAGAACGTACACTATTTTGGCAAGCCTCCACATTTTTACACTCACTCATTTAGTACTTTTGAGCTGTCCATTCTCACTTTACAAATCATTGCTTTGAAAATGTTGAGTTTTTAAAAAGTGTTTATTTGGAACTTGTGAACAAAAGGGCATAATGACTATAGGAATGTTGAAACTGCGAAAGAATACTGCGTAGAAATATCATGTCCCTGATGTAAACTCATTTAGTTATAAAAGAAACAAACTATTTTTGTAATTCAAAATTAATTTAGCAAAATTAATTTTTGAACTTCTATTTTGAAAATTCCTAGGAATCAATGTGTCACTGAAATATTCCCCAGCTATGTGGGTTATGTGATTGTTAACAAATCTCAGAAACACCGTTTTATGTTTCTACATTTTTACTGTAAAATTAAGTAGCATAGCGACAGCATGTGGATCAACAGAAGATAAAATAATAAAAGGCAGGTCTAGTACAAGATGGAGAGACGAGTTTGATGCTTATGAAGACGTGCTGTGAGCTCAAACAGAAAAAAAATACGAAAAAAGGAAACAAGGGGAGGCTTTTGCCCAGCAGTGAGGCACATGAGATCTTTCATCTTGATATCTCAGGGAGACAATGCGTGAGTGATAATGCGTGGTGGGCCGTTAGTTTATTTACCTCTTTAGTAGAATAAAAAAAAAGACAGTAGGATGAACTACATATTGTGTTGATTATAAGTTAAAATCAAATTGAAAATCAAATTATTTTAATGCTTATGTAAAGAAAAAAATCTTTCGAGATTTTTTGTATGTAGATGCATCAACACAGACAAAATTGGTACATACTTGAAGTATAATAGTCTGATAAGATTGATACAGTTGTTTTAATAGGTATAGGTGTCATGGCTGGCTACCTATACCCAATCTAATTTGTTATTCAACGGCTGTTTCTTACAAAGTAATAATTTATAGTTCCCAAAAAAGAAGTCGTAAAAATTACTCGTAAAACTGTTGGGAGTTAGTCTATAAATTCAGAAAATGGCTACCAATCAGCGTAATAAAATAAATTTTATGTTAATAAGGTTTCACCTAGCAATCTTTATTGTTCTCTTGAATTTGTAAGTACCTCCTAGTTTTATATTTTACTTCCTTCAACCGTGTTAGGAATACTGTGGCTAATCAGCAAACAAACTTTACCAAAGTTGAACAACACTTTCGACTTTAAAGTTGAAGTTTAAGGTACTTTTTAAGTTACAACTTTAGTTGGCATGGACAAGTTTTAAAAACAGAGGCGTCAATTCATTAACATGTCAACGCCGAAAAAGCAATAAAAAGTGGAAAACATAAAAAAGGTTTTAAGCCGTGTCTACAATACAGTCCGACTGTCCTATTTATAATGCTGGGGGTACACTCGCGAATACGCTGCCAGACTTTAGTAGTCGGCGTAACTTGTGACGCGCCGCTAGTGCCAACAAAGCCTTAGTGCAGCTATAGTCAATCTAAAACGGGCCGCAATAAAAAATTTTTTTGCATCCTGGATTTCCTTGTAAAAGTAGGTACTTATTTACTTTAAAAAGTAAACAAAAATGACTGATAGGATTCGGTTTTCACCATTTGGAAAAAATTTACAACCGTGTCTACAATAAATACTTTTTTATCCATAAAACAAGACATACATAGTTTACTGAATGTGGACTAGTCTGAAGATGATGATGATGGTTAATCCAAAAGTGATGTTCTTTTACGATTAAAAGCACATCACTTTAAAAGCTAAATGGCCTGCATATTGCCACATCAAAGTGTACATAGAACGATTTCTATGGATACTTTGATGTGACAATATGCAGGCCATTTAGCTTGCATAACCAACAACTGGGAAATAATGATACTCAAATGAAGACCACAAACAGAAGGTTTGATTGACCCTATTCGATGAACCGATGACATTGGTTAGGGGTCAGTGGAAGGAGGTAGCCCACTCTTTAGGGAATGCCTACGTCTAGCAGTGACTTCTACAATTGTTGATGATGATTTTTGCTTTGAGAATACTGGGCTGTGTTGTTTGCGGGTCTCTAGTTGAACACACCTGCCTAGTGTGTTCTGAATCAGTTCATTATCTTGGTAATTTACCCACGGTAGAAAGTATGGCTCGTTTGGAATTCAGGAATGAGGTGCCATGGTACCAGCGCGGATTCCATTTTAAATGTTTCTTAAGATAATGCGTTTCCGTTTTAATTGCAATAATAACTACGAGATTTATAAAAAAAAACATCTATTGACACCTAGCTTGTTTAAAATCGTACGGATGTCTTAATTATATTGTTCAGATAATTATTTGTTTGAAAAAAAAAACTTTTCTGAAATGTTTCTTTGAACAATAACTGCCTATAATTTGACAATAAAAAATACTAAACAAGTCAGAAAATACCAAAATTTACTGGAAGTAAGAAGTGAAGTGAAGTGGTAAAAATTTTAGTTACGTTTTTCTTTATTTTTGATCTCCGTAACTTTAATCCTCAAATTACAGTTCCTTTCCTTTTAAAGACATAAATATTAATTTTATAAAATTAATCCCGAAAACTACGCGAAAGTGGAATCAACCCGGCCAAAAATAGGCTGTCTGGTTTCAGTCAAGGCTTATAGCGTAGTCGAGTTCAAGCTCAGAAAAAAGCTGACCATGTCAATCTCAATCTCTGGACGGTGCTCATGAGGAAGGATTTCTAAACAGTTAACCAAACCTCAGCTGGAGAAGAGTAAAGTCCGTGGTATAAGTCGCAATAATATCCTTAAATTTCAATCCTACCATCTTAATCTTCCTATGAATATCATAGGCCACTTCGAAAGCTTCCAAGACCGGCTGCCGGCTGATCCTTTCATCGCGGACTTAGCATTCCCCGTGCACAGGTCGGCTACATCCATAAATTACAATGAGGAGCCACACTATGCCTCTTTGAGCGGCTGGTGTTGCTACGTGCGCGTCCGGCTAGCTAAATATCTATACAACTATCCGTGTCCGGGCCGAGGACGGGCCGGGATGTGGAAACTTAACGGTCCGTACAATTTAAAAAGGTTATAAAGGCTGACGGCGACGCGACGTTTGTGCGTCGATTACCTCTTTGTGATAGCTAGTCCTAAGTATTTTATTAGTTACTAGCTTCTGCCCATGGCTTCGCCCGCGTGGTACCCGGAAAAAAAGGAGCCTATGTTCTATTCTGATGTATCCTACTAATATTATAAATGCGAAAGTTTGTGAGGATGGATGTTTGTTACTCTTTCGCGCAATAATTATAAAACGGATTTTGATGAAATTTTATAGTAATATAGCTTATACATTGTAGAAGCTAGTAAGCTATATTACTGTAAATTTTCATCAAAATCCGTTCAGTAGTATTTGCGTGAAAGAGTAACAAACATCCATCCTCACAAACTTTCGTAGTGGGATTCATTGCAGAGTGATCTCATGAGTGCTTCCCCGTTCGACCCAAGATTTTTCTACATTAAAGTAGGTATTGTTGACAAATTGTTGAGTATTTTCTTAGCGACCTCGGTATTGCGGCGCGAATATCAGGCTGATATGTAAGAAGGTTATATTTCAGCTGTAACATTTTTTTTTATGTTTTGCAGATATTTGTGCCTGGTCTGGTGGTACCATGGTACTCGTAGTTTCTGATATCTACTACATAAGGAATTTTAGTATGGGGTTAGGACCACCTGTACCAGCTAGAGTAGATTTCCGATGAAAGCTTGGTATCCAATAATAAAGTTCATTTAAACTTCACTAATAGATAACGTAATACTAAATAGGTAAACATTTTGTTCTACTATTTAATTTAAAGGTTCTAAGACATCTATTTGGAGAATTTCCCCTTCGAACACAAAAAGGAAGTGTTTTGCAACATTTCGAATAAATTAAATCGTTGAAACTTATAAGAAGTATTTTTAAAGTAATTTAATGAAGGAAAGTAAGCCATTAAAATGCAGGTGGAAAAAGGTTAAGCATTTTTCAATGGTTTTGTTAAAATTCATATGAAAGTTCTACTAATAAGTATAATAGCTTTCATATAAGTATATAAGTATTTGGATACGCTGTTTTTTAAACATACTCAACCGTGCAATTATAGAGAATTAATATCATTATCATCATACTTATGTTATTATCTACTCAGTAAAACTTGACGAAAATATGTGTAGGGACAAAGATGCCCCTAGAATTGAAATATATGGTACTAATGAAACAGGCTTCTAAGACCAAAATCAACCAGTTCAAGTCGATTGTGGAACAAACGCAAACCACAGACTCGTTAATATGTTAAGGTCTTGAACTGCCCCTATTCACTGCTTCACTGTGACCTTCACAATGTACAACGTATAACTATCATGGCAGTGAAAATAAAAAGTAGTATTTTTCAAACAAACATAATTAAAAGTTTTATGCGGGTCTTTATCGCGTTTACCTTCTTTATAATTAATAAAATTTAGATTGAACTACTTGTTGCCCGCGGCTTCGCCCGCGTGCTATGTTAATAAAAGTAGCATATGACCGTCTCCAGGCTACAAACTATGTCCACCAACTTTTGAATGAATCGAACCAAGGATTACAATTTATACAAAGTTTAGAACTCAATTGCACACCCCCAAAGGGCAGTTGAGAAAAAATAAAAAATACGTGTTTCATTATTTACTTTGTTTTGAGAGTTTTGAGCGAATCAAACAATATTTTTTTTCATAGAAACTTAACCGCCCTGTTTAACCTTAGGGGTTGATTTTCGAAAATAAGATTAGCCTATGTATTATTCCAGAACCTTAACTATCTACATTCCAAATTTCATCAAAACCGGTTTAGTAGTTACGGAGATACGTGGTAACAAACATTCATACACACACAGACTTTCGCATTTATTATATTAGTAGGATGGAGTACCTACTCCATTATATACCTATATAATAATAATGATATTAATGCTGGACATTTTAACACAGCATAATCTAGCGCCAAAGTAAGCAAAGATTGTGTTATGGGAACTAAATGACTGATATGTACTACTTATATACATTTTTTTATATATACTATCGTCAAGAAATAAATGCAGTAGCCGCAACTACCCCTATTTAATCTTCAGAGTCTATGTTCATATCGCGACAGTTCACAGCACAATCCTTGACTGTGCCCCACTCATTTTGATAAAAATTACCTTTCAGATGAAGGTAATTTTGTATAGTTATGTATTAACTAGCTTCTGCCCACGGCTTCGCCCGCGTGGTACCCAGGATAAAAAGTAGCCTTATGTGTTATTCTGGAGTATAAGCTATATTAGTGTAAACTTTCATAAAATCCGTTCAGTAGTTTTTTGCGGAAAGAGTAACAAACATCCACCCTCACAAACTTTCGCGTTTATAATATTAGGAGGATCTAGGGTGAAAGGGGTCGAGTCAAGTCTAAGATCAGTGAAAAGAGGTCTTAGATCTTATAAATATTACGAAACGAGCGGCCTTAGACGACCGATGTGGCGCGGTGGGCGAAGGTCCGCCTGCGACACAGCAGGTTGTGGGTTCGATTCCCGCCCTGCGACAAATGTTTGTACGATCTGCAAATATTTGTTCCAGGTGTTCTGGGTATTTTCTATGTATAATAAAAAAATATCTATCTATGTAATGTATTGTATTAAGTATATTAGTCATCTAGTACCCATAACACAAGCTCTGCTTAGCTTGGGGCTAGATGATGCTGTGTGGATTGTCCAGCATTATTTATTTATTTATAATAACTCATATTCTACCCGACTTCGGCTAAACCAAAGAAAAGTTTTACAAAGAAGTAGGTAACTAAGCACAGACTGTACAAGCAAAATAGCATTGCAATATTTTTACGCCGTAGAACTAATTATGCGTGTGCGCAGCTAAACGCTCTCTAATTAGATAATTCGCGTTCAAACCGCGCAAGCGACGCTGGAGGACGCACAAGTATAATGATGTGTTTCTATTGTCCCATCTGACTTATATGATGATGGTACAGTGTAAACAACAATCAACGAGTAAGAAGGTAAACTGCATAAATGGCTCTTAAAAAGTTCCTTTCCCGCTGCTCTACTAAATAAGCTGTGAAAAGTTTAGTGTCATGCTTGTTTTTCAAACATTTTCGAGTTGTTTTACTTAATCTTCTCATGTATTTAATTATCTTTAATAGGCGCAGGTGGGGCTTACTGATTAATGTCACAGTAAAAAAACGTTATAACCTGCAGTCGCCAATGCAAAATACGAGTTTTTGAACAACTGCCATTGTTCTATTGCCGTATTCCTGTTGCTACGTATTTTATGGCAAGCGAAATCGTGCAATCCCACCATACCCGAATCGAAAGCGTTGTCGAACGCAGTCTGACTATACCTGTGTTTATAAACTTCTCCTACTATTTATACAACTGTGGCTCGTGGCTTAAAGGATAGGTAATGCGCGCGAATGACTTCGTGCCTAGACATTCAAATGCTCGAATCAGCGAACTTTGGAGCACTGACTTCACTTCACGTAATTGGCATGGCTGATTTGTTGCTGCATATTAATTTGTTTTATAAGTAACTTAATTTGTTTTATAAGAGGGCCTGTTTCACCATCTGATTTGTTGGATCCAACGTGATTTCAAGTTGGAAAATGTTAAACCTAAGGCTTTAAGGCTTTAAGGCTTCGGTCGGTAAGCCTTTTTTCTGAGTTACATACCTCAAACAGTGGCATGCTGAACGGATGAAAGTTACTTTACTTTAGAATTATATTAAAAGGGCTAGTTGTTTGTGTTCGTAGGTAAATTACTTTTTTATAACTTTATGGCCTTCGAGCCTGGTCACTTGAAAGAAAATTAAATTAAAATTATTTGAATATTTTTTTAAGCAGTTCACCCATCATTCAAAAAGTTCACTCTTTTCATACAAAATTCATTGAATGGATTTTGGGTCCGCGTTGGTAGTCTGATAGCAAAATTGGCCACACATTTGTGCAATGTGACTAAAAACTTCTTTACAAAGTTGGATCCGACAAGTTGGTCGGTTTAGCATGCCTCTGACATTTGAGTCCCAAGGAGGAAGTTTATTGGTCTGTAGTCTGACATGTACCAAGGACTTATCGGTCAAGGAGAGATTTTATTGCTAACGGTTTGCACGTTTTAGTTTTAGTGTTTATATTAAACCACAATGATATTTATCTAATTAAAAGGCGTTTTAAATTTAATTAAGTTTTTTGAAGGGGTTTTATAGTACAATATTTATTCTTGACCTCCATTTTGATGATCATTCATGAAAATGAGTTATCAAAGAACCACGAACCAGACGAATGTCAGTGTAGGAGGGCCCTCACCCGTTGGACCGAATGATATCTCAAAGGTTGCGGAAAGTAGTTGAATGGAGGTAGTCCAAAATATTTGCCATGATGCTGATTAATAATCATCAACATCGAAATTAGTCACAAGGCTGTTTTCGGCATCAGTCGGCAAGGGTCACGCTTTACGAGACGTAGAAGGTTGCGGGTTCGATACCCGCCGCGGGAAAAATGTTTGTATCATCTTTAAATATTTGTCTCGGGTCTGGGTGTTTCTATCCTACTATCCTACTAATATAATAAATGCGAAAGTCTGTGTGTGTATGTGAATGTTTGTTACCACGTATCTCCGTAACTACTAAACCGGTTTTGATGAAATTTGGAATGTAGATAGTTTAGGTTCTGGAATAACACATAGGCTAATCTTATTTTCGAAAATCAACCCCTAAGGGGGTTAAACAGGGTGGTAAAGTTTCTATGGAAAAAATATTCCTTGGTTTTATTCACTCAAAACTCGGTACACATAAACTTTAAAATAAATAATGAAACACGTATTTTTTTGTTTTTTTTTAATCACCTTTTGGGGGTGTGTAATTGAGTTCTAAACTTTGTATAAATTGTAAACCTTGGTTCGATACATTCAAAAGTTGGTCATAGTTTGAAGCCTGGAGACGGTCATATTCTACTTTTATTAAAATACCACGCGGGCGAAGCCGCGGGCAATACCTAGTGTATTATATGTATTTACAAATAAAACGTATATAAGTAGTATATCAGTCATGTAGTTCCCACAATACAAGCTCTAAGCAGAGCTTTTGGGGCTAGATGATGATTTGTGAAAAAGGTTCAGCATTCTCTTTACCTGTATTAACGCGGATGACTTAAAAGAATAAGATACACGATAAAAGAAAAAAACTCTCACTGGTTCTACCCAAGATGTTGCAGTGAGAATTGTATTATGCTGTAGTTCTAAATGTCTGTTTATCTAGGTTTTAAATAGTAAAGTGTCTAAATGCTTGTTAAGACGACCCATAGAGAATGTTAAAAGCGGCAAATAGCTGCGTATAGCTGCAAACATGGTTTATTACAACTTAATTTCATACGCGAGATGCTGCCGGTAACAACTTAACAAGAATAACCCATTAAATTAATTAATATTTATTATTATTGTCTTTGATGCTTTATTACCACTTTTTCTTACATAATTAGCAATTTAGATGCAACTTTGTATGAAAATTTATAAAAGCTATAGTGTTGTCCATCAAGTTTTACAGATATCGATAAAAACTTTATAAGAATGTGACATCGAAATCGCGTTGTAAGAGCATTTCTCTTATTTTAAACAAGTTTGCAATTATTTTAACGGGTTCACTGATAAACGTGAAGCCCTTACTCTGCTAATGGGTTCATCTGGCACCACACTAAAACTGAATAAAGATCATAAAAAATAACGAAACCGTTATGTTACCTGATTTTTGTAGGCTTGGTCGTGAGTAGTGGTGGGTCCTTAGCACGTGTGGCACCACAATTGTAGCTACACACTTTCTCGAAACGAGGCCTCACTCTTTTCGTCTGGACGAGCTAGCACACCTGCACACCAACACAGTTCCACAATCGTGCTAGGCCGAGGCGCGAGTCGCGAGCCGAACCTCGAGGAAAGATCATGTTGGCTCGCACAATGCGCCTTATACATTGCACTCCACTCCATTACCACACCACACCACACAACACAACACGCACACTGTATTCCCAAGACTGCCTCACTCAACTGCGTTCAGAAACTGCCTCGCTGCCTCGCCTCAATTGTGGTACCACAGTGTGCTGGCTCAGTTGTAAAACTGAGCCCCTTGCACGATCCGTTTTAAAACAGTGTGCTATACATGACTAGTCGTGAGGAATCAGCGTAAATGCACTTAGTTTATCATAAGAATAGGTATTTAAAAATATCTTGTCAGTTCAAAGAATAAAGTCAAATCCAATTGACTTTACTGTTTAAAATTGAACAGTAAAATAAGTTACATTTCGATACTTTATTTACACTCACTGCACACCCATATGTAGGTACAGCATAGCTCGACTTTTATCGTTGATCGCTACATTCCACCAAATCTCATTACCGTGCTAGTTCGTCACATTATAATCATTAACATTTCCGTAATCGAAAGAGAATACAGTCAATCTTGTCGATCTCAATTCCGAGAAGACCTCGAAACAATTCGTTGACCAAAAACAATTAAATCGTAATTAAGGACCGTATTAAGAGAGCCGGTATGCGCGGGCTCATTTCTTTTTTCCTAAGAGAAGTGCTGTGGTAGTCAAAAATATCGATAATAGACGATTTTTTTTTGCTTCTAACTGACGTCAGTTTTATTCTCTCACGCAAAGCCACTTTTAAACTTTAGCAAGAGTGATCAGCGACTCTACAGGACTTGCTGGTATTATAAGATCAAAATAAAAAATAAAACACTATTAGTATAGATATGCGGTTTAACCTTATAAAGCCATAAGTTTCTGGAAAAATCATACCTACAATCACCTGACGCCTACAAAAACTAACAAAACAAATCCAGCCATTAATCCGACGCATTCAAAATTCACGATTTGATTTTTGAATGGCCGATAAAACTCGACACTCGAAACGCCCGCCAATTTCGCATGCATAAACATCGTAAATCTCATTCAATGAAAATGAGTATCGATAATCGATATTGCGTTTTACGATCGATTCATTACGGCACTACGTCGGTCATTGGGACAATGTAGCCTCGCGTCCAAATAAACACGTCTTTATTAATTAGAGCTTTGGTAACTACTGAACAATGGCCGTGGGTTTGAATTCGGTAGCAGGCAAGTAACGTAATTAAACTGGGGTAGTATTATATACTGTAATCAAATACCTGGTTCCACTATACACATTGTACCACGCGGGGCAGGAATAAGACTGACTGACTAGTCGAGAAAAAGCTTGCTTCAACAATGAAAATCAAATCGATATCGATATAGTGTTTTTCTATTGAATGACATCACTAGTGGTCAATATGGCTGTTGGTACAATGTCGTCTCACGTCCAAAACAATCACATCTTCATTAATTACCGCAAGAATTTTTCTGATGACTACCCCAAATAAGGCGTGGTGCAAGTGATAATCAGATAAGAATTGTAGTTATGATATAATGAGTTCTGATGAAGAGTTATAAAAAGTTGTTTGCGTATGTTTTAATTATGCACTCGCTTGTTTGTTGGCATTGTTTTGTGTAGTGTCGTTTAAATTACGTTTCATGAGTGCAGTAAGAAATCGGCGGTCGATGACTTTTCATATAAGTAGGTACTTAAAATGAATATGTAATGCTTATTTTTGTATATGATATCTGTTTTGTGTCTAATATTATTTTTACAACTTGTTTGTATGGGGATCAAATAAAAAAATCCTTTTTTTTCTTTCTTTTTTAACAAATGTCTATAGTTTACATTTCTCTATATGTGCATGCATTCATTGTTGTCATATCAACAATAATAATATTACTTGGCCGATAACTATTGGTCTCATAAATAAGCTTAAGGTCGCGCAACGGACTATGAAGAGAGCTATGCCCGAAGTTTAATCACTTGAAAACCTAAAGTAACTGAGACAACTCTTAGAATTGGCAAGTGAAAATGTTCATAAAAGGTCTATAATCATGACCACGACTAGCCCGATGGATCGATGAAATCTTAAGGTTTCGTGAAGTCATTGGTCGGTAGTTGACCAAGATCTTTCGTCTTGGTATTCTTTAGGATTAGCCAAATAGCTTTTGATGTCCACCTGTAATGGTAACCACATATATGATAAAGTGTGACTTTATTCATGAAACCTTATCTTTTTTTTTATTAAAGCAGACTTATTTTACTTTTCCTTATATTAACTATATCCCATTTCACCCTACTTTCGTTAACGACGCTAACAGTCAGACTCCACCTCATTTCCTTGTATGTGCCAATGACAAAAGCGGCCTCAATTCAATTTGTCGCTCCATTTTTTGCAAAGTGATTTTTATCGTCATTTTTTATCACCGTTTCCCATCCCTAATAGTATGCTGATGCAACACTTGCCTTCGACCTTTTTGATAACTTACCTACCACTTTCCTAACCTCTCCAATATTATAAAACCCAGGTAGTATATGTTAGTGAATGATTGCCCATTTATTGATATGAAAATTAGAAAGTAGTATTGTAATAAATTATCGAGCAGTTTTCAACTCTAAATTCCGTCCGTCCACTTATAAAGAAAACCAAATAATTACTCGTAAATTCGGGCAGAAGTAATTTACAGTTGCTTCTGCCCGAACTGATGAAAAATACGTAACTATTCCAAGTTTAAAAATAACGAGTAGAATACGCTACATTCTCAAGTCAGTTAAACTGTTCCACAAACCCATAGATCTCAGACAAAGCATACAATAACGTAAAACCGGTAGATCTCACACACTCGTAAAATGAAGACATAATGGTAGCAATTTGAGCGGTTACGCAAACTACACAGGTGTATTAATTAAAATAATATATACGGTATGAACATGTGTAGAAGAAATTGTATGGAAAGTATGCATAGATTTATCATTTATGCTGGAAAAAAACGCATAATCTCAGATTATGATTAGCTACTAACTAATATTTATTAAATAGAACTTCGCGACGAACTAAGATTTCGCGACGACTCTTGGATCCCATACTTTTATCAATCAAGCTCATATTAAAACTTAAAAAGTTTATAACTTTAGCCTACAGTTATCGTCAAACAAATAAACATCCATATAAACATACAATCGTGGGATTGCCTAAGTAGACTTGGAGATCTCAGCTCACTTCAGGCGGGCCTTCACCCACTGCGCCAAAGACGTCGTCAAATAATAATCAATAAATAATGCTGGACAGTTTCACACACCATCATCTAGCCCCAAACTAAGTAGAGCTTGTGTTATAACGTAACACTTCTAGACTTTATTGATAAAGTAATGATTACTTACTTTATCATAAGTTACCATTGTATCACCACTACCTAGTTTATAAGATTTTAAGTAAAGTGTTAGTTTAATTCTGTATGCAATAAAGAATTATCTATATATCTAATGTACTGTTTGATGATTGTCTGACTAACAATAAAATTTTCATTGTTTCAGATATAACAAAAATGACAGCACAATCCACAACCAACACAAGAACTCTTAAATCATGACCCAAACTATATAACCATGGAAGTTTTAAGAGTAGAATTGACTTGATACAGTGGTAGATATAGATAGAACTTAAAGTGGACTAGATGATGTGGTTTTGAGGATGCCAGATCGGGAGACGGTAGGCCCAGGGGGTGGTTTCCTTCCGCTGCAGTTTCCCTCGGCTTTCGCTGCGTTCCATGCCACCACTCCGCAGGGGCAGCAGTCTGCGATGCATCACGCGACGCACTATCATCATCATGCTCAGTAAGTGTTTTCTTTACCTTCTTCGTTATATCACCATATTTAGCTTCTTCGTTATTTCACTGGTCATTCTGAGTTAGTTCAGTGATCTGACTAGGATGAAGTGCGACATCCCTGAAAAGGGCCTTGTGACCAATGATGAAGAAATCAGTTTGATTTAGGATATCTTTATTGGATCAATCATGATTTAACAACGTGTAAAACAATAGGAATTAATTTCTGTTTAATCGCTTCTGTTCACTTACTTCTCTGTGCCCGTTTTAATAATAATAGTTTTGTTTACATCTAAAGATTTTCTACTTTGCATGTTACTCCCTAATACCCCCTATTACTTTAATGGTTCACTGCCTATTGCTTATTCTCAATTATAACAATCTTCACTAATAACTCCCTCATTACTGTTTTCTTGGCATAGTTTTACTTTACCTGCCATTTTACTGCATTTAAACCTATCGGATGTTGTAAAATCTTCGAATCCATCTACATATGTAATTTTATTATGATTCGCTTGCGAGGCAAGTGTCCTTTTGCATTATGTGTATGCGCATTCATGTCCACTCCTAAACGTCAGCGCATTTATTGGACTAGTCCATAAAATAGAGTGGTTCATTTAGCATCGAACACGGACGAATAAACCCTTTATTACATAATTGCTGTTACCTGACTATGTTTCAAAATGCCAACATTGTAATATTCATTTTCAATTATAAATGTACCAGTCATAAAATTCATATTTATATCTTATAATTTTTATAATACACCTGGCTTATGCATTTCCATTAGTGCAGCCGTTTTTATTTTCACTCCGCTAACAGCTTTTTTACGTTCTAGAGTTTATATCAGGAGCAGGTAGAAATTTTTTGATAAGATTAGAGCCGGCGTATTAACCCAGGGTTTACGGCGGACCGTAAAGCCGTCCCGGAGACAAGGTGTTACTTAATGATAATTTATTGCGAAACATCGGACACGAAAGCCGGCCGAATTGACGACAGCATCAATCTTCTGTAACTGGACACAATAAAAATCTCTCGTAAAAATCCGAAACGTTCGATCGAGTGAATCAATGAACAGACAGACATACAGGAAGTCATCAGACGGATTGAGACGTTAGGACGTTAATAAAAGGACGCCGGCCGGGCGACTGACGTTGGATTTCAACAAATGAGTTACTTGCTTCTCCCTTTGAGAGGTGATGTATAGCGAGGCCGGCTGGGATGATTAATGCCCAACACAGAGCCTTGAGGCACGCCAAGACATCGAGAAGAAATTAAACATTTCAAGACTTTCTCGTACTCATTAAAAGGATTTACCTCAATACTAGTAAATCAAAACTTTATGAGAGGATTATGAAATGCTTTTGTGCATGGTCCATTGTCGACAAAGCTACGGAGACGTGTGAAATCAAATAAAAGAATCTCATGAAAATAATGGCGGAATATTATTTTCACATGATACGACACGCTATTGGTATACTTTGCACATCTATTCAAAGAAGAATATATCGATAAAAAATTTTTTTTTTGTAAAATCATAAAACCTCCGACGTATCTTGTCGTTTATTGCAGTACCCCCTTGTGACTTGTTGCAATAAAATCTATTTAAAAACAATTCTTGAAGCCATATAAATCTGTTGCAAAAACCGCATTTCAATCGGTTAAGCTTTTGCGAAGATATATGTTAGTTAAAGTTTTAACCTGAAACGCAAATTTTAACAAAATGTTTATTTATCTTACGTACGCCTGTTTTGACAAAAACTCACATCGTTAAACAAAACACTGAGCTTTATATGATTCACGAAATAGTGAAAAGGGTAGTTCGAGATATTTACCTAAAATCAATCGTTTCTAATATTTTTCGCCTCCAATTACGTCCATAAGAGGACGGAATCCGCTATCATTGGAAACCCGGGCTTAAAATTCCACGAATCTCTCAGAGAGATCGATGTAGTACCAGCCGTAAATTTATTTAAGCACTTCATTCGTGCTATAAAACTGTACGTACAGCCTATACAGTATTATTTATATTGATTTCTTAAGTTATAAAATATGAAGGTACAGTAAAGATGTCGCCTCAGGCTTTGCTTCACCAACTGAAAGCCTGTGAACCAACATCAAAGAAGAAGAATATGGCAAAAGCGTCATTATGAGTTTTTCAATAGAAAATCATTTTAATTTGTTCAAGTACTCTTTGAGGTAAGTTTAAAAAAAAACAGCTAAGAGGTATATCCTGACCCCACACTAGGATTCCCTGTGTCGTAGGTATCAGGAACCACGAGCACCGTATTAGCACAGCACCCAGACCCCGAACATAAATATATCCGCAAAAATTTGTCCCGCAGTGGGAATCAACCCGCACCTCTTGAGTCGCAGCTGACTCCTCACCCACCATACCCACGAACTCTCCAATGCCATGTCCAGCTGCGGATCTCTACAGGCTGTTAATAATAATTAACATCTTTGCTATGTCTCTCGCATCGCACGTAAGCTGCTGGTCGATTCAAGTACTTTTTGGAAACTGAAGCCTAATAAAGCCATAAGCAAAGCTTTCTCCGAAACCCCTTTGTAGATTCAGATTTAGTCGCTCCGGATTCATTAACGACAGTTCCACTGTGGCTCATTTAACCCGCCAGTGATAATTGCCACCACGTGTATATTTCCAGCCTCGCTATTTATAAGCTACAATGGGTTGGACTTCGGTATTTCAACGACAACGTTCACATTGCGATGCGTTTTTGTTGTACTGCGCTTTTAAAAAAAAGAGAAAGCAGAACGAAAGTAGATAGATAGGTAATACTTTATTTTACACATATTAGATTGTTTACAAATTCAAACAGTCCGAATTACAAGCTAATTGTAAAAAGTACAATGGGCGTTAATTTATTTTAAAAGAATATTTATTTGACACACATTCTTGTAGTTTGGTTATTGCCCCATTTTAGGGCCCTGTTTAAGAGCTCCGTTGGAAGAAGCTCTCTTAGTTTCATCGTATCTGTTACTCTCTGTATGTCATATTAATTTTATTTAAAAACTGTTGATATTACAGGAAGTTTTAAATTTAACATTTATTTATGAATATGTCTGAAAAAAATTCTACGCTAGGTAGGAAGTAAACATGTATTAAAACCAGACCTGAATGGACGCCCTAGAACAGGGTCTCGTAGAATACGTATTTTAAAATGAAAAGGGGTTGCTTTAAAATAATATTGTGTAAGAAGAGCAACGTTATACCACCTGCTACTTTTAGCCCTACCAGTGGTCGCTCAAAAATCAGAGAAATCATACAAACACGTGCGTATGTGTATTAAATTAGTTCTTTTCGCTTTGTATGGAGTGTCACATCTATGACAAATTTACCGCACAACCGTGTGAACTCAGTCTTACGTCGCTCCGTCAAAGTCGATTCTGTCCGGCCACAAAATAGGTGTTGCGAGTCACTTGTTGTTTGATTCATTTAGAACCCCTTTGAACTGATGAATAGGCACGTGCTGTCGCCTGCAGCGCCGAATGATCCCAATTCTAATCCTAGTAATCTTCTTTAACAATACGCAGTGTATCTCAGGAACTACCCAAGTGATCGTTCGCTGATGAAGGCGATGTTGTGTTTTAGCTGTGTCCACAAATAGAGACGTTTGTTTTGCGTCGTTTGCTGTCGACACTTATTTATTGCCTACTAAATGTATTTCATTGTTATAAATTTGTCATTCACTAGTTCATAGCTATCTTGATTTTATCTGAAGAGAATAGCCACAGGCTGAGAGGATTCTTTTGGATTTGTCTTTGCTGTTTGAAGACTTAGTTTGGTCGTTGTATAGAAAAATATAATCATATGTTTTTTCTGGATCTAGTTGTTGTGTTACCATGAGAATCATAGTGCCAGGACTACGTATGGTATTTTTTAAACTTTCGTGATCAGTAAACATAATTATGAATTTTATATGCATTTACCTTTTTTATTTGCGTAGGTATAAGTGACTCTGTAAAAAAAACGCATGGACAGCATAATAAAAAAACTGGCCATGCGAAGTTAGGGTAATTTTACCGTTAGGGACTGCGAAGAAAATGGACTGGGGGGCCATAGAGAGACTTTCAAAATTAATATTATTTTCATTCCTAGAAGGGACCGTCCACTTCTTGTTTTTTTTTACAAACTTATCTTAATCAGTACTGTCGTAAACAATTTTCCTATGGAAAATAAGTGACAGAATAACAAAATGATAGAATTTCCTCACATTATTATTGAAACATAAATTAATAAAAATCACAAGTATAAAACCAGTCTTATTTTAAGGAACTAGATCTAAGTAATCAGATTACATAAATTCCCAAACAAAATAATAGGGACTTTTCAGGGAATTTCACTAACTCCACATTTAAGCATAAAATCTATCTCGCAAAATATAGCTAACCTACGAATTTTTGTACGTACCTATAGTAGAATGACTTCTAAATCCAAACCAACCTTTTACATGATCAACGATCTGTGTACCATTGTGTTGGGTGAACCACTGAACTTCACTTCGGGAATGCATCTAATACATGTCACCACAAAAGCAATAGCGTATGGAGTAATAAAGCACTATTCACGCGCCCGCATCCCACTAGCTTCTTTGTGATCGCGTCCTGTCTTCACAAATCATCGGAAAAAATGATGAGCAAAGACAAAAGCCTCATCGATGATTGGTCTACGTGTGTGGTGGGCCATTGTTCGTTTGTCCACGGCAATTACAACCTTCATCACCATTCACGACGAGAATGTGCTCAAACGGACGATTAAAGTTGAGCAACGAGGCGGTTATGACGTGACAAAAACGTGATGTTAAAAATTGTAACAGTTGCTCCAAAGTATCTGAAAATGTATCCAGCAAACTAGATAAACTTTTACAACTCAGTCACGAATACGTGATGTAAATGGCAACAGTTGTTTCAAAGTTTCTTGATCTTTATTCAGCAAACTAGAGATACTTTTCTACACAAAAGTACTCAACTTTGGCTACACAAAAGGCATTATCAAAATGGCTATCGCAATTCACACATTATTTTTAATTACCAATACAATTTTATTGATTCAACCAGAAACAACGGCATAGAGTTGGATACTATAATTAGCTGCAATTCTAAAAAATCTTTTAGATTTCAATAAATAAAATTCGAATCTCCAATGCTCATCACATGCTGGGCGATAAATTGTTTTAAAAGTTGCCCGTGTACTCATCAACATTTACGATGTTGTTATAAAAATATGTTATCATGTCATCCGATACCATCTGATTTCTTCGTGTAAAAGCTTTATTTTGGTAAAACTTAATACGTTTGTAATTCAATTAGGGCGTTGACGGTGATCGTAATTCGTGTTATTTATGGGCATCGATTAGTTGTAGATGCACCGTTCTTTTCTTGTACTATGTCGTATTTAAAAACAAAGTGGCCTCAAGTGTAAAATCTAGCAAAATTTACGTTTTGAATGATTTGGTGACATGATTCTAATCTCTTGTGAGCTCTCAAGTTTTGATAGTCGATCCGGGCCAAAATAAATCGAAGGCGTGGCTGAGATAACTTAAGATACGGAAACTTTCATATTATGACTGTTTCTTATCATCGACGTATCTGCGAAGAGCTAAATCTTACTAATATTATAAACGCGAAAGTTTGTGAGGATGGATATTTCTTACTCTTTCACGCAAAAACTACTGAACGGATTTTAATGAAACTTTACAGTAATAATTATAGCTACTACTTTTTAGCTGGGTACCACGCGGGCGAAGCCATGGGCAGAAGCTAGTATGTCCATATTGGAGGATAGTCATCATAATTTTTGTTTATTTCTATCATCTAATGTTTTAGGCTTTAAGCTCCTATGTCTGATGATTTCTTTGCATTAAAACAAAGCCAATTTTCATTCTTTCCAAATTCCCAAAAACTGCCGCAGCCTGTCAAGTTATTTTTGATTGATTTATTCACTCGCACCGACTTTCGAGGTTTCAGAAACAGTAATAAATAACATGATTCGGTACATAATTACTAGGTTTTTGAATAACTCTAAAATGGAAAACTGATTTATGTGTTGAACTGGCAGCAAACCAAATAAAAAAAGAAAAAACCATGTTACGAACAACTTGAACGTGAAGTTTTTATATGATCACTAGCCTCTGCCCACGGCTTCGACCGATTGGTAATAAGTTGCTTTATGTGACATTCTAGGTCACAAATTATACTTTTTCCAAATTAACTCCAAATTGGTCTACCCGTTACGGAGGTTATTAGCAAAACCACATCTAAACATGCGGCATTTCATATTAGTAGGAATTTGAAAAAAAGCTCTAAGAAATATTCTCAGATTTTTTTTACATTTCAAAAGAACCGGCGTGAGTTTTCTTTGGTACGCGCTGTCTAACTTTACCTTTTCCTTGATAGCAGACAATTTTTTATGTAAATTCATTGTCAGACAGCGCTGACTAGTATTTCAGCAAGTTTGATCAAGTCAAAATGATACTTGTGATAAAATAATATCAATTACTACTATTGTTTTATTTGCCGACAAAGTGATATCTGTTTAATACTTTTAGTGATTATCTAATGGGCTTTTTCACCTTTTTCTACTTGGAAGTAGATGTTTTACTAGCGTCCGATTTTTCTTTCCAAAAAGCGATTCCCGAACGTATCGGTCAATCGTACCCCAATACTTTAGTAATCATCTAATGTACTTTAGATTCACCTTTTTCTGTTTGAAATTAGATTTTTTACTAGCGTCCGATTTTTCTTTCCAAAAAGCGATTCCCGAACGTATCGGTCAATCGTACCCCAATACTTTAGTAATCATCTAATGTACTTTATTGAACTTTTTCTGTTTGGAAGTAGATTTTTTACTAGCGTCCGATTTTTCTTTCCAAAAAGCGATTCGCGAACGTATCGGTCAATCGTACCCCAATACTTTAGTAATCATCTAATATACTTTAGATTGAACTTTTTCTGTTTGAAAGTAGATTTTTTACTAGCGTCCGATTTTTCTTTCCAAAAAGCGATTCCCGAACGTATCGGTCAATCGTACCATTAAGTGTGTTCCGGTCGTAAATTGGTCTATCCCGGCATTCCTGGCATCCTGTTCGACAGTCATTATTGTCGTGACCACGCCTCGGGCACAAATAGACCAAATGAATTATCCTGGGAAGTAGGGATAGGTCTCTGAATAGTTAGAAGAATTTGCGGATTGTGTTTTGATGGATTTGCATATTGCTGTGAACGAATTGGTCATGAATAAACTCAGTTGCATCAACATTACAATATCACATTTGAATTGTATTAAGTACCTACTTCTGTTTCTCGCATAACTCCTATATCAATGTAGTCTTTTTATAATGTCAAATAATTATATTATAAATTACTATACTCACATAATATGCGAGCGTGAATGGGATAGTTGGTAGAGGAAGGCCTCGGCGAACGTACTCTGACCAAATTGGAGACATTTTAGAGAAAGGTCAGGTCAGAAGTACACTAAACCGCCGAGCCTGTATGAAGAATGTGATGAGGATGAATGAAGCGAAAGAGGTATGCCAGGATCGTAGCAAGTGGAAATTCTTGGTCTCTACCTACCCCTCCGGGAAACAGGCGTGAATATATGTATGTGTGTATGTATACTCACATAAAGAAATACTTCACAATAGTAGCTTCTTGTGCTTACTCAAATAACTTCTTATACCTCTATAACTAAACGTAATCATATATGTAGTTTAAGTCAGATTTTTAAAATGTTATAAATATTCAATAAAATTTACCTACTTCATATTGTAAAACCGTCGCGACCACTCACCCTGATCAGAAAGAGTCGAAACTTAGTCGGTGCCTTCACCGATAGTGCAGTACGCGAAAATTCCCTTTTTTACAATATTAAATTTTATTAAATTTAAATTTACCTACTTCTGCATTTTAGGACAACGCAGGATTATCTTTAACCCTGCGTCAACCCTCAAAAGTCTTCACATCAGATGGCCGTATGACACCCATGTCATAGAGCCACCAGCACCCCGGATATTGGTGTATATTGCCAAAAACCACTCGTTCACTCTTTGGGAGATGCCTATGTCTAGCTGTGGACTGCTGGCTAATGATAATAATGTTGATCTCTGCAGAATAAGGTTAATCGTAACCACTTGCAGCCCATCTTTAACCCCCCACTGAGGAACGAAAATAAACTTTATAGTAATACATCAATTTGACTCAACAACTTCGATGATATTATTCATTATTGTAAAAAACTTTCACGTACCGCATTATTAGTGAAGGCACCGATTATGTTTCGACTCATTCCGAGAGTCTTAATCAGGGTGAGTGATCGCGACGCTGACGCAGAGGTGAAAAGGCGCACCGATAGTGCGTGAAAATTCTTTTTTTATATACGAATAATCAAATTCACAATAGTTTTGGAATAAAATTCGATGATTTTGTTTGTAAAACTGTATAGATCAAAATCAAGCATACATTAATTTTAGAACCCTGGCAATTTTTTTAATATGTTAGGATTTTCGATGTTGATTTTTGAAAGTCCATAAATTAATTACTAATGCTGAACCTATATTTATGTTGTTAATAAGTCAGTAGTTATTGTAAGCAAATTCCGTTTGTCACTAAATGAATATTTATAACGTTTAAGAGACAGCTGATTTTAAAATGGCCGCCGATGAATTATTTAAGCGTTGACAGAAGAGGTAATTTAAGAGGACAGACTGACTGAAATATGGGGAATTCAGTTATTCAGGTCTCTGAGTAAGGTCAAATTTACCTACCTAATTTAAGAACCTGCATTAATTCTTCATGATACTTTTATATCAAGAGTTCGTAGCGTTTTGATGTTCATGATAGACGTTTTTGAAATTTACAAGTTCAATGGAAAATCAATTCGCTTCGGAAGCCACTTTAAGCTATCGTTCCTAGCTATAAAAGTCGTCCAACCAAGTTGAAGGCTTACGATGTTAACTCGGTGTCTCGTAAGAAGAAAGTGCCGTACACCCATCCAAACGGTGACCTGGCAGAAGATTTATTAAACTAGAAAATCGAAGCAAGCTACAAGTGCTTCATATTTTAGATAGTGAAACTTTTTGGGCTATGTTACTTAAATCCTATGTATAGGCTTTTTCAACATCATCAACCTTTTGAAGTGCACTGCAGGACGGACATAGTCCTTCTCTTATGAGGGCCACCTCTATCTACCGACTTCCCGCAACCTTTGATGTATCATCAAGGTCCCCTTTCTTATACTACGTACTTATTTCTACGTTATCCGCTTTGGGAACCTATCTTTCCCAGCGGTTATTGATTCTGCTATAATATCAATTGCCCATTGCCATCTAAACTTGTGAATTCTAAGAGACCTTAGTTCTTTTCTTGTTTTGGACTTTATCACATAGTAAAACTTCGAGCATAGCTCATTCTATAGCCCGCAGTGCGGCCTTAAGCTTAAATATGAGGATAATAAATAAAGATCAAGTCTCATAGAATTTGTACGATCTATTCAATATTTTATGTATCTATAAAGAATAACGTTATAAGATAATATCGCACACCATACATGGATTTTGCTGGCAAGTCATGATTAAGACATAAAATGTTACAACTCGCTAAATCTAGAGAAAACCATTCTATCTAAAATTATATTGTAATCCTTAGCATAATCAAATTACCACCTACCTTTTAAGCTTCCATATAAAATACCATAAAAAGTGCTTTTGATTAAAACAATGCGTGGGTTATTCCCGAGAGCTCCAAAAATGTTAGTTGATTTTTTATTGGTTTAGTAAGTAGTATACTTAATACTTAACATCTCGCCAAATACTGAAACTTATTCAAAGATTAATCACGACGTAGAAAAATTTAAAAAAAAACAGCTTCATACATTGTATGTAGCGCATTGAAAAAGAGCAATTTTTCTAGCATCTTACATCTCTAGTTGTGTTTAGAATTTGGCTCTTTTTCGTCAGTGTCTAAGAAAAAGGTCCAAAAGCGACGGTTAAATAAACAGTGTGGTGATGGGCTCATAGGAGCATACTGTCTTAATTCTAACCACGCCATTTTACAGTACAACATATAACTTAAAACAAAAAATAGAAATGTGTATGTAATGTGGTATATAATTTGATTGAACAGTCTACCTGTAATCGGTGCCTTGGTTTTGGTTTCGACGTGTAGCAAAATTATGTATATCTAGTTTTTTTTATTTATTTTATAGCAAATTCAAATCGTTTACTAAAGTTTATTCAGTTAGAAAAATCTTAGTTTTCTGACCTTATGGTCAAATACTGAAACTTTACTCAAGATTCAAGTGTAGAGTATATAGAGTTGGAAAGAGATGGCGCTATATGCAATGTATAAAGCTGTCATTTTCTAATTGTCTCTAAGTCGTGATTAATTGTTTTCAGTATTCGGCGTTTAATCTTTCAGAATTGATAAGCTTGAGAATGCCCCTTTAAAAATAAAAAAAAACTGCGTAGTCATGCAACGTCGCGTGCGCGGGCGCACAGTAGCCGAAACAATCGCGAATGCCCGTTCTGCGTTTAAAGTTGCCCTCATTAAAATATTATTGTGCGTGCACTCCCTTAGATTTATTCGGCTCATGATGGTAGGATATGGTAAATGGTTTGCGAAATTGGCTACATCCTTAGGACTTACAGCTTCGGCTTCCTAAAAAGCTGATAAGGAAGCATACTATATATATATTATGCTTTCTTATCAGGTTTGAAGCATGGGTAATAATGACGTTCATAATAGATAGATAGATAACTGTTTATTGCATACACCAGGATAAATAAATACTTTACAGAGGATCTTAAAACTAGGTTGTGTATCGCACATAATGTATCGCACGCGCGATAATCATCAATTGAAACAATTGACAAGTGAGTTTTAAATACAAATAAAACACCCCAATATACCTACTAACCTTATACCTTATATTGTTGACAGCTTATGTGTTCCTTACAAATTAAAGTGTATCAAACTATCTGTTAGTACCTACTTACCTTCCTACCTTCGATACAATATTTTTTTTCCATACCCGTTTTTGGTGTAATAAAGATTGATTATCATAAAATAATCCTAAACAATAAATACTAAAACAGTGTTAAATAAAGACGAAACAAATTTGGTTAATTTCAGTGCATTTTTTTTCACTGAATTAATGTGATGAAAATTTCACACTGGAATATTATCTTCATGACTCCATTTTTTTTTAAGATTTGGTAGTCAGTCATACCCTTGTTTATTTAAGCCTTTAATAATAATAATTTTATCATACAAAATATATTTTAAAGTTCATCCCACTGCTGGGTAAAGGCCTCCCCCTTCTTTTTCCTTATTCTTTGCTGTTTGAGACCACAGTACTCCTTTATAATCATCAATCTCATCTATCCACCTTGTATTAGGTCTGCCTCTTCTTTTAGTATATTTTGGGCACGACGCTGTCACTATGCTACTCAATTTCTCATTGCTGGCTCTTGCCATGTGACCTGCCTAATTCCACTTTCCTGTTTTAGCTACTCTTTCTAAGTACATCTTTAAACTTGCTTTTCTGCCTCATATCTTTTATCGAAATTGTATCTAGTTATTACTCTTATTACTTAGAACGAATACCTAAGAGTACAACTTTACGTTCCATCACTATTATGAACCTTACATTTTCATCGAAATATCTGTATTTTTTATAAATTGTTATCAAAATAAATAACTTCTGCTTCGTAAATACATAGTAGGTAATCTGGTATCGTAGCAGCAACAATAATGGTTCCCAGTCTCAGAAACCATATTCCTGTTTCCATAAAAACAAAAAGCATTCCAATAAACATCCATTCGATACAAAAAAACAATAAAAAAACACATTTATCAAGGTAGCGCGATACGGTACGCTGCAGACAATCGCACGTAAAACGGTCGCGCGATTTTATGTCGCTCGTTCGTATAGTTTATAATGAATTAGTGTTTTAATGGTTTGCTTGACGTGTTATGGTTTTAAGGATTTAAGAATGCAATTGAAGTTTATTGATGGGAATTTGCCAGTTATGAGTTTGATCTTTATACAAATTAAAAGTAGCCTTATTTTTTAAACTTTATTAAGCCACAGATTAAATATGGCTCACATGGGTTGATTGGAATGGACAGTAAAGTATTCTATCACTCGGTAGTTTTTTATCATGGTACTTGAATCACCCGATACATACTTTCGAATGAAATCAAATCAGATATTTTTATTTTCAAAACACTTATGAATAACATCAGTAACTAAAAACTATAGGTAGGTACCCAGAACTTAACCAACCTACTGGAATTGGAAGTTAAGGTATCTATGCTAGTAAGTGTACACATAACATATTACAATAATATGAAAATTCTAATACACGATAAAATCAAAGTTTTGTAGTAGGCGCATTATCAGTTGAGAAAGGTATGTTGAGATAGCTTGGTCATGTAGAAAGAATGGATGAAAGAAGATTAACAAAACAAGTATACGAGGCCAGCGTGAATGGGATAGTTGGAAGGAGAAGGCCTCGGCGAACGTACTCTAATCAAATTGGAGACATTCTAGAGAAAGGCCAGGTCACCGAGCTGGTATGAAGAATTTGATGAATGAAGCGAAAGAGTTATACCAGGATCGTAGCAAGTGAAAATCTACCGGGGTAGGTAGAGTCCAGGCGTGACTATATGTATGTATGTACATTATCATCTATCGTTGGTAAGAAAGTTAACCACAAAGCCTTACTCAAGAACTGAGATTAACAGTTAGGACTCGCATTTCGTGCTTAAAATACTACTAATGGTTCTCAGCAGAGCTTGCTGCTTGTTCGACTAGCCGTCGTGGAACGTAAACAAGTTTAAGTTTTTTTCCACCATGGAAGCTTTTCACGCTATTGACTCTAGATAAATAGTTTTTTTCGTTCCAATTACCCCCAAAATGTTTATTAAAATCGTTGTAGTTGTTTTGCACCTTAACTTTTTAACTTAGATTCATTTTGTTGAGTAGGGATTAAAATCTGGATTAAAATTTTCTGAAATACCGTCCCTGAATACATGAAGTATGTATGGAAAAATCTCGACGCGGACAAAGTCGCGGGACGTTCTCCTAGTAATCGTATTACAAAATAAAAAATATTGACTGCCATCTACCATGTTGGCTGCATCTTACAAATCATAGACTTTAGTCAGTGTAACACAATACGGTATCAAAGCGCGTTGCGTAGGAAACGAGCCACCTGTTATTGTTTGCATAGAGAACAACTTTATTCTGTGGCCCATGTTACTAGCTGAAGAGAATGAACATGAATTTTCATTCTTAATTTGAAGTATGCAACTTCCAAACTAAGTATGAAATAATAATATTAAATATTATATAACCTAACAGACATATAGAGAGGCTTGACTCTACTAGGATTCCGCTAGGATTTCCTGTGAGGTAGGTATCAGGAACTACGAGGAGTTTTTAATGTTAGAACCCGACCCGGAAAATATATTTGCAGAACATGCAAATATTTGTCCCGCTTCCGGAATCAAACCCGCAACTCTTGCGTCACACCTGGCTACTCACCCTACGAGCCATGAAGGCCAATATTTAAATAAAATTGAATCAATATTTAGATTTGTCTATTTATTGAGGAAAATACAAAAATATCGCAAATGTAGCACAAATTCAGTAACAGTACAATAAACTTACATCTTATTTCACATGTTATTGTATTTTATGTGTGTTACATAATTTGTTAAATATTCATACTTAACAATATCTTATTGGAATATAGAGAGATGGGACTTGAAATAGGTACATCGTACTTATCTTTAATCGCTGTCTTCTCACAGTCTATACTCTACATGCATTCTTGAATAAATATAAAATTTTGAAGGGTTAGATTTATCCACGATTCTGGTATGTGATTGTTATTTCCAGAACGAACTGTCAGTTAAAGAGCCTTAAGTTATAAACTCTTACAATATTAAATTAATACACGTTTTTAAATTTACGAACGAACGTAGTTTGAGAACGTATCTCAAATTGACAGTTTTAAATCTATTTAAAACAGAAACATTTCTAAATATTTCTGAAAAATCTTTGAGCTTAGATTCGATTGAGATTTATTTTTTTAACAATCTGAGTACGTACAAAAGTAAATTATTAGTATCTTAAAACTTATGTTAGGTTTGTAAGGACACTAGGTTTTTAAGGTTTTATTTTAGCCGATATTGTTATCATAAGTGTTATTGTTTGATATAATCATCGAATTTTTCTTTAGATGGAGTGATTTGGATAATTATTTGACGTGTTACATTACATTTAGTAGAATGAAAGATTTTCATTTGTTTCTTGCTTAATTTAGAATTTAAAATTCAATTCTACTAAATGGCACCGATAATGTAGTACACCAACTAAACTTTATTTAAACTGTCGCTCTCTTCTACTGATAGTGCACACAAGAAACAGATGACAAGAATTTTACTCCTGTCAAATCAGTTTACGTGCTGCTTTTCTTTGTGTTTATAGTCAGCATGTTTTGAAATCACGACTAAATTTGTATGGAAAATTTTAATCTGAATAATTTGACAGTACTAAAGTTGTAGCTATCTCTTTCTTGCTTGCACTATCAGTAAAAGAGATCTTTAGTTTAAATTAAGTTTAGTTGGTGTACTAGAGAATCGAGGCCAATGTCTACTTTATAACCGAATTTAAGATATAAATAAACATAAAACCTTAATTGGCTCAAAGTTGGACGACGAACTGCTAACTGCCACTTACCAAATAAACCAAAGAGGTTACGATGCACTTTTCACGGCTGACACTCATGTCTATATTTTTATCGAAATATAAAAGTAACGCGTTTATTTCCGAGAAACCATAAAACATGCCTTATATTTTAAGGAAAGGTTTTGAAATGCAAGCGGTAGCGGGTACATTAACTGCATACAGCTAAGTGGACTTTCTAAAATCGTAAGCACATATAGAAAACTCAGTACATATACCTATGCTATCTATAAGTCATCACGTGACATTTCGACAGCTTGTGTAAATCCTATAATTACTTACGATGCTACTAGCGATGTCGCTATTCACTATTTACCAAACAAATTAATTTTACTTTGTCTAACTCTGCTATGTTGATGATTAAAATATACCTACATATTGGAGTAAATTTCTAAATAAGTTTTTGTAGTTTTAATTTCTCTTATAATTGTATTTTTTATGTGTGTTTTTTGTACACCGCTTCAACACTGAGTTGCAGAATAGTGTCATTCTCTAATGTAGATGCCACCGATACTAGTGTCGAGTGTCAAGTGTCTTCGAGTAGGTGTCCTCAGCATTACGACCGAGGTTAAGCTTATGAATTGCACCACACCAACTCCATTCAAATTTAACATCACACTTTGCATGTTTTTTGCAAATTGGTACAAAATTTTGGAAAAACATGTAATCAAATTCATTTTTACAGTTTCATTATGATATTGCAGGTACTTTGGTTTTATGGTTTGACGTGGGTATATCCAATTGTTACTATAATAATGTAGTTCTGACTCACTTTTCCTTGTTAAGAAGAGAAACTTGTATAAGGCAGCCTTATCACTTTCGACAAGGTCCGTGACAAAAATAAGTCACAAAAATGTGTTTTTCTCCTAAGCTTGAAAAAAATCCTTTAATTTCGGTTCTCATAGCCATTTCGTAAAAGTATTCTCATAATGCAGTAGCTGGCTTATCTGATGATGGATTTCTGGTAACACCCGAAGAAGTGTAGTTGTGTTTTTGTAAGTCACTTTTTAAACGTTTTAAGCTAATGGCAAATTATTTTAATTATATTTCATAGTGAATCACAGCCAAAGAAGAGTTACTTTGCATCATGTAGGTATATGATCGGATTCAAAGTTGCTGGCGCCCTAACGGGTGCATGTACCGACCTATCTGCCTATGTATTATTTTAACATACAAAACTATGTACATGAAAGCGGTATAAATGAATAAGAGTATGAATATAGACATAGGTTGAGGATTGGTAGCCATAAAAAATGCCAAAGCATCCTACCAAGTACATCCTAGACCAAAATACTCATTATCCAAAAAAAAATCTTTTCAAGCTGTTGACACAGGACCGTCTTGTTATAGATAAAGGTCAAACACCCAGCATTGGCTCGTAAAAGCCCTATAAAAACCCTAGGCTTTTACGACTCATTCCAGCTTTATAACACCTACTACATCCACCTATATAGTAGGTATATAAATAATTATAGTAGGTAATTAAAGTGCAGATGCATAGATGCGGTCACAAAACGTGTCAGTTTTATAAATAGATTTATGTTGAGATTGTAAGATGATAATATTTCATGATGAGATTTTACTATGGGGCTAGATGATGCTGAAAATGTCCGACATTATTATTGTTATGATGATGGTCATATAGTCCAATCTCATAGTATATTATTATTTTATGAGATTATCCGTAATTCCGGGTCGAGGTTCTTTGCTTTATATTCAGAGCTATGTTGCATCATAGCAATAAATACCGCAAGAAACCAGTTCAATAAATAGGTACCGCAAGAGACCAGTTCAATAAATAGGTACCGCAAGAGACCAGTTCAATAAATAGGCACCAAAAGAGACCAGTTCAATAAATAGGTACCGAAAGAGACCAGTTCAATAAATAGGCACCAAAAGAGACCAGTTCAATTAATAGGTACCGCAAGAGACCAGTTCAATAAATAGGCACCAAAAGAGACCAGTTCAATAAATAGGTACCGAAATAGACCAGTTCAATAAATAGGCACCAAAAGAGACCAGTTCAATAAATAGGTACCGCAAGAGACCAGTTCAATAAATAGGTACCGAAATAGACCAGTTCAATAAATAGGTACCGAAAGAGACACATACATAGTCCGGACCGACACTCAGATTCCTTGTGTCTTGGGTATCAGGAACCACACCACCCAGAGCAGTATCAATTATCTTCAGAACATGTTAACATTTGACGACCTCTGTGGCACAGTGGGTGAAGGCCCCCCTGAGACGCAGAAGGTTGCGGATCTGATTCCCGCCGCGGGACAAATGTTTGTATGTTCTGCATTTTGTCTTGGATCTGGGTGGTTTCTATGTATATTATGTATGTATTTACAAAAAAAAATGCTGGACCTTTTTTCACACAGCATCATCTAGCCTCAAAGTAAGCAGAGCTTGTGTTATGGGGACTACATGACTGATATAGTACTTATATACGTTTTTTTTTGTAAATACATACATATTATACATAGAAAACACCCAGACCCGAGACAAATAAATGCAGATCATACAAACATTTGTCCCGCAGCGGGAATTGAACCAGCAACCTTCTGTGTGTCAGGCGGACCTTCGCCCACTGCGCCCCAGAGATTGCCAAAAAAGTATATAAGTAGTATATCAGTCATGTAGTTCCCATAATACAAGCACTGCTTAGTTTGGGGCTAGATGATGCTGTGTGCAAAATGTCCAGCATTATATAGCATTATTATTTAACCCGTCGTGGAAACCTATACATGCGCGGATAGCATCGGAAAAGAATCTGCATGGAAAATTTAGTTAAATTATTATTTTTGTGTGTTACAAGTTATTACACACAAAAACAAGACAGCATGACTAGATTGCAACACGCATTATCACAAAGGCTATCGGTATGCGACTCCTGACCTAAGATAACTAACTATTGAATAAATTCAATTGCTAAATGGAATACTTTGCATAGTGGATTCGATTCATTTATTTGTCAATGAAGATAAACCAAGATGGTTCTAAAGTAGGTTTATCGTAGAAACGAAGTCTTAGAACATGGACATTTTCTTTTGGTAGTCTTTAAATTTTGTTGTGTAGGAACAAGATTTCAAAGACTTACATTATTATGGGGCCAGGCTATTCACGCAGGGTAACTTAAAATCATAGAGTGAAGTTAAAAAATATTTTTAACTTATTTATTTAAAGTATTTTTTTTTATTTTAATTCTTTTTGCATAGCTGTGCGTCTTTTGATGATGCCGATTCGTTATTTTTCTATCAAAAGCCAGAAAGTTTATTTACTGATAGTAGGCACATTTTTTTCCCCCATCAGCTTGATTAATGAGACTAAAGACCAATGGAATCAGAAAATGAACTTCTGATCGATCTGAATTGGGCAAAAGATACACCATTGGATCTAATAACCAGGCCCAGCTCTTCATGATCTCATAAAGTGACGAACAGAAGCGTATTTCTCAAAGATCACTCCTTACGTTGAAGATGTCATTGACCCTGCACCAATAAAACCAATTGCATGCAAAGTCCACGTCCAATAAATGGTGACGTCATAGGAAAGCCTGTTGGTCTAAAATTAAATAACAGTGCGCCGTTGTGGGGTCAATAAGCACGTTGACAGTACAAGGGCAGGACACAGGGCAATAAATGTCCAAGACTATCTTCGTTGGAACTCTTGAATTGATACTGAGGAGTGGCAGTCTTTGTATGACGAGTAGATTGAGAGACGAGAGGCGCTAGATCGATTTCCGCTGCGGGATAAATGTTTGCAGGATCTGAAAATATTTGTTGCAGGTCTAGGCTTATGTTATGGAAACTACATGACAGATATACTACTTTTATACATTTTTAAATATATACATATCATACATAGAAAACACTCACAAACATTTTGTGGTAGATTGTTTTGTGGAGTTTTTGATACGTTGGTATCAAAAACACAGGAGATTATTTTCATGTTTTTGTGATATTTTTAATACACTATAAAAAAGAAAAAGGTTTCATAGCAGTCTTTGAAAACCATATTTGTTATTTGTAGGTATTAACTACGTACGTCAATTAGGTACTCTGCAATGATTGGTTCTACTTGGCGTTTATCTTTGCTGTGCAGGAGATGATCCCGGTAAATATTATCATAAATTGTTCAGTTATTTCTCCAATAATCTTAAACAACTCGTGAATTCGTTGATATGTTCATATAAGTAGATGGTTGGTCTTAGTGCTTAAAAAATAATAACTTTTTCAGTCTGTCTTTAAGCAGACTTAGCATAAGCACACAACCGTTTTGACTGCAGCAGGTATAAGAAAATTACTTCTGGATTGCTTTACGCCAGAAAAAAAGAACTCTTAGGTCAACAAAACTATTGCCTCGGGTGCTCATGCTGAAAGAAGATATACAATTTAGCTGTAGTTTAGGTAGACCTTATTGAAAACAAGGATTATTGCTTATTCCATAAATACCGACTGATTAAACAGTCCCAAGGTCTACCATCAGGAGGAAGTCTTCCGATCACATCCGCACACCAGAATAGCCGTACATCATAATTCATCGAGTCCGATGACCTGCAGCGGAAGTGGCCGTTCTAGGCACTAGGGATGAGGTGTATACGACAATCGATAACGAGTAAGTTCGGAATTGGTCGGCGTAAATTTCGGCGATTTTGCCTAATTTTGATGGCTAAAACACTTTTGTAATCTCATGCATAAAAAGCTGATGAACGCAGTAGCATTCATGCAAGATTTTTGGAGAACTTCAAACAGGCGTGACTCAGGTTACTTGTCAGTCGATTACATATCTTGATGGTGAGGCGGACGCAATGACAACACCTGATATTGATTCAAAATAAACTCCACGCATCCATTCCTTGTATTTTGACGCATCCATTCCTCGTATATGAACAGTAATACGTGCAATCGCCGGTAGCAGAAAAAATATTTCACAGGAAATTACCTCCACACTTTTCCCATCACTAAAGTGTGCACCGCTGGCAATACTGACGCGAGGCAATAAAATAACGCCAGATGATTTATTTGTAAACAGACGGCGCGTTGTGTATATGTCAGTCAGCGACTGCCCGTAATATTGCGTGTACAAAAGCTGGAGAAAGGTGTTGGGTTGTTCGAAGATGCGAATGATAGTTTAGGTATCGAAAGAATATTTTTCTATTCTCTGTAAATTTAACTGAACTTGTTTATAGCTAAAAGTAAGGCAGACACAGACTTGAGCTAACAAGTAACAAAGCGGCATGGCATTAAAATCATCATCTTTGGTGAACAAATCTAGCTTCCCGAACTGGAAACCGATACAAAATCCAAAGATGTGTCCAAAAGTTACATATTTGCGTAAGAGTCTATGGAGAAGATATAAGATAGCCTTACTTAACTGAAATCTCTATCTTGGATTACAGAAGATTGTGCAAACATCAGTATGCCCTGTACCCGTACATGCGCATGCGCAGCCGGGCGCTTGTTTACAATAGACGATTTGTTTATAATTTGTTTATTTTCACTGCATATGGATTAAAAAGCTCCCAAACTCCATTTTGGGAGTTTATAGCGTTTTTTATTTAGACGTTTAGAACTCATTTTATTAGTTGGAAACGCCCAGACAATAACAAAGCCTCGTGTTTCGAGCTTGAGCAATACAATTTATTTGACAAAATGTTTTGCTTTAAGTTTACACACTTTCTTTTTATTTTTGTGGTATTGTCTTGAATATTATTATTTTTTTCTTTAAATTATATTTCAGAAACTCTTAAAATTATCAGCCGTTAAAATATGTTTAATCCATATAAAACTTCTTATAAAAAGATTTGCAAATCGATAAACAATAAAACACCGAATTGTAAATTGCCGCAGTAAAAGTTTAAACTTGTAAATCAATCAGAAACCAAATGCCACCAATGTTTCAACACCCAAAATTTGAGCAATAAAGCTATTATTTTTACTGTTTTCTAACGAGACTACATTTTTATGACATCTCAATCCGTAGACGTCGTAAAAGAGAATAATAAAATTGTGCAACCCGTTATAACTCAAGATAATTTTGTCAAAACTAAACTAGAACAAGTTGTAGGTATATGATTTAAATAACAAAAGATTTTAAAACATTAACGGAATTCGTTTAAGTATACTTAATGTAAACAATTACTATACACATTTCATTTATATAACTTATATAGGATTACAAAAATAATTTATTGGCAAATTTTGACCCACAATCTGAGCGACATAAATACGACTTAAGTAATTAAACTAATAAATACATAAAAATGAGCCATATATAAGAACTTTATGTTTCATATAAGAAATACTTGATCTTAAACTGAATAAAAACCCATACGACCCAAAACAAAATTAAGACCATAGTACCTAACTAACATTTTTTTTAATAAAATATGTATTACATGGTCACAGGAAGCCAATTAATAAAGTCTCAACTCCAAAAACGGTTCGATAAAAAACAGTAACACTTATAATTGTAATAGCATAATTCAAAGATAGTTTACGATGCTTGCTTTATGGGGTTAAGCTATAAGGGCCCAATTGAAAGGTCAGCGGTTTAGAGTTTTGGTCAATTGTTTGTTTATTAGTCAATTTGAGGGGGAATAAATTAGTGGCTTTACTTTTCATCATTCGCTTGTTCCGTTTTGATTATTTCGGTAGTAATACAATTTTTATAAAGCTTGATAGCCACGATTATCTATGAAGCTTAAAACCTTACAGATGAAAGCGGCTTGTTCAAGAATTTCGCGGAAGACTAAAGTAAGTTAGCAATTTACACCCAGTAAATTATCATTCTCGAAACAGAATCAACTCAACTGAAGCAAACTAAAAGAATTGTAACTGCTATGTATTCCGTGACAAGACCATTAGTAGGAAACAACTGTAATATTCTGTAAACAGCTAGATAGTCTATTGATCTTTGACTCTAATCTTACACCTAAAATAGGACAATTAAAATGATAACATGTAAATACTACAAGGAAGCGACCATATTACCAAATAATGTGGCAATATCGTACTTCTAGTGCAGATAAGAAACTCAAATGATTGACTGCCAATAGATTTGTAATTAATTTATTTTCGTACATATTTAGGACAGTAGATTTGACTACGGCTTTTAATCAAGTTAACAAGCAACAAACAGTCATGTAGAGAATTCGGTAGATAATTCTTGGTACCAGCATGATACATTGTAGTTAAGATTAATAATTCATAGTACCACTGCATCAATTTATTACCAAGCCATTCAAATAACAAAATGTCACCTTTATCTTGGAGTGTCACAAGGTGTCATTCCCGTGCTCCTTCTTTACACTGTACATAATAAGCTAAGTACATACTAAGGTAATTCAATATTCTAATGTTAATTCAAAGTCAATTACAGCATTTGCATTCAAACAATTGAGTGTAATAAAAATATTTATTTATAGAAGTGAGTGAGAAACGGCTAAAGCTCACTATCCACGGAAGCATAGATATATGTACATACATTGATGCAGCGATATTTTACTTCTGGTTGATGCTTGAATGAAAATCCAGCATGCTGAATAATCAAGCTTACCATATCTTGAAGCGAACGCAACGTAGGCCAGATAGCTTGTACCAAGAGATGCTTCTGTGGACTATAGCTCTTAAAATAAATAATGTTCAATTAAACACGTATCAATTATATCGTGGTTATCTTGAAGGCCGCACAGCTTCGCTAATTGCGTGTAGCGATTCAGCTCGCCTCTGCCGGCCATGTTTGATTTGAAAGAGCAATGAGCGAAGACCGCACCATAGTATCTTTTGTACTACTTGTATCTTTTTTTACTTTTTTTGAGACAAACAAATTACCGGCCCACCTGGTGGTAAGCAGTTACCGTAGCCTATTGGCGCTTGCAATACCTGAAGTATCACTCACGCGTTACCTCCCTGTGATATCAAGATGATAAAATCTCATGTACCTGTAATTTCATCGGCAACCAAACCTTTCAAATCGGAACACAGCAATGAGAGCATTACTGCTTAGCGACAGGAATAGACATGGTAAAGTAGCACCTCCCCGGACGAGCCCTTTCACAGAAGCTATACTACTCTTATAAACTAGGTTCGCATAATATGTTTATAAATCTATACTAATATTATAAAGAGGAAAGATTTTTTTGTTTGTTTGTTTGTACCGAATAGGCTCCGAAACTACTGGACCGATATTAACCATTTCTTCACTAATAGAAAGCTAAATTATCAGGAAGTAACATAGGCAATAATTTATTTAAAAAAAATAGAGATCCTTAAGAAATTTGCAAAAATGTAACCCAATGTAGCAAAATTTTGCCTATAAAATGCATTATTTGGCGTGCGCTGAGAAAACTATTGATGATACATAAAAATGATGTACTACATGATTAAAGTACTCATTATTTGGCCTGGAGGAAATATTTCTAACTATCATATTAAGTCACAATAGCAGCTTTTGTGTTCTAAAACTTAATTAGATCGCCGGTGGAAATAAAAGTTGGTTACATTTGTATCGTAGTATTAATTCTTATTCAAATAAATAGTTTTATCATTAATGTGAAGCAGTCATATACTTTTTAATTCATTCGAATCAGACATTAAATTTCGAAATCATCACGAGTATAAAATCGAAACTTACGCGGGTGAAACCGCGTGGCGCAGCTAGTAAATAAATAATGCTGGACATTTTTCACACAGCATCATCTAGCCCCAAACTAAGCAGAGGTGTATTATGGGAACTTCATGACCGATTACTACTTATATACTTTTTTTTTGTAAATACATACATATTATACATAGAAAAACACCCGTCCCTCTGCGCCACAGAGGTCGTCAAAAAATGTTTAATCCATTGGAATAAAACAATGATAACGCAAACCACATTATCATTTATATATCGTTCTATTGTTTCTTGCACTGTTGATAAAAGGTACCAGAAATCATTTGTAAAGATAATGTTATAACAGGTGCATAATGTAATGTCATCTACAGTGAACAGGTATAGAGCCGTGTTGGCCTCGTAGGCGGTACCCCGTCTTCTGATTCTGAGGTCGTGGGGTTCGAACCCGGTCTTTACAAATGGATTTCCACTGACCGTGAAAGAAAACATCGTGAGAAAATGACTTAAAATTAAATGCGTGTATCATCAATTAGTGTTCTAATAATAGGCAACAATAATAATAATAAATAAATAATCAATATTTTTATTTTACCATTAAGTATGTTACAATTTTTGGTCCCCGCACGAGGGCTAGCCTGTGTCGCGGGAGGCCGGTTACATAGGGTGCATTACCAAATTTACTAAGTCACTATACCAGGGCAAACAACAGGATAAAACAAAGTATACCTACCGAAAACTTTACATAGATTGGAACCTTTCACGTGAAATGCTACTTGCAAAATAAGGGCATGAGCCAAATGTTATGGTTAGACGTGCCCCTGACTACCCCTATATGGTATCCTCAAAGATCTACGCACTGAGTATATCTATCATGTAAAATACAGTCCTGAGCGTACGTTTCTTTTTGTTTTGTTTATTTACACTGTTCACTGTATTCACTGTTTTTTTTTTGTATAAACTTTTAGCGACAACAGTTCTTGCATAAGGCAGTATATTTTAAATTTTATTTGATCAGCAAACAGACACATACGTAATCCTGACTCCACACTAGGATTCCCTGTGTCTTGGGTATCAGGAACTACCAGTACCGTGGTAACACAACACCCAGATCCGAAAGAAATATTTGCAAAACATGCAAACATTTGTCCCGCAGCGGGAATTGGACCCGCTTTTTTATTCGACTCGATTTTTGTGTTGTGGTTAGGACTAACATAACTGATTATTAGTATAATATATATATATAATGATAATCTTCGTCTCAAATCTAGGAACTTATTCCAACGATAGCTACAATACTAAACATATCGTAAATATAGTTAGCTCTGAATAAGTAACACCTAGCATTTCCTTACATAGCCTTGACTCCCAACTTGGAGTCTGTATATACGGGAGCCGGATACTGAATCCACGCTCCCAACACTTCTTTTCATACAGGGTGTACTTATATCAAAACAAGAATATAATGACCCTGCGAAGCTCGTTTAGGTGTGGTTCAAAGTAATTATTATCAAATAGATCTAGTGTCTCAAAAGTGTTGGCCGTCAAAATTAGAGCATAGATGTCTAGAGGACCTAGTACTCAATTATCTCTAAATTATTTATAAATCCTGATCACAAACCTACATTTATGAGGACTGCATCTGCAATAAAGTTAGCTATCTACAATCATTAACGCTAATAGAAAACTTAAAATTGACTCAAACAAACGAAATGTGATCATGTGACATTTTGATTTCGTGAGTTTGAATCCGATATTTTTTTTAATTGTTGTGCGCTAAGTACGTGCTCAAAGCGGTATTGTTTAGACGTGTCTTTGACTACCCCCCACATATCAAGTATCGATATGATATTCATCATGAGAATTTCAGTCGTGAGCACTTTTTTAAAAATATTTTGGTAGCTTAATTTATGTCATGATTATAGATATTGGGAATTGAGTTTTGTAGATTGAATACAAACGAATATAATAAAGGATTTAACAAATAAAATTATATTATCCTTTTATAATCACTAGGAAGTTTTATACGTCTAACACCTAGCACACAATTGACAAGAAGAAAAATTATAGATGGCGCTTCTATCATGTGTTTTAAATAAAACCTCTTTATTTGAATAAAGATTACTTTTTGCTAATAAAATAAAATAAAACAACAATAGATAGATAAAAAATGCTTTGTTACATAAACTAAAACACGTACATTTCGCCCTAATCAATGCTAATTTGCATTTTCTTCCAGCTAATCTTTGTGTTATGAAGAGTAGGACGTAGACTACTAGCAACGAAAATAGGATAAGATGTACCCATTTGCGCAATAAACAATCGAAATCCTCTTTTCTGCATTACGTACAAAGTCCGTGGACACCCGGTATATTGGCAAACCAGTTCCAATAGTTGCATTATTCAATAGGATTGACATGTCAGCGTGTAGATTGCGGGCGATTGGAGCCCGTCTGTAACTTGGCTCTTCTTGAATAGTTTGTTTCGCTATTGTTTACGAAGCTTTGTTTTTGTTCAAGATCTTAATGATTTTGTTATCTATTTACGCTTAAGGCTCGCGCAAACTGGCGCAGTCGCGGCGATGCGATGGTGGCGATGGTGTTCAGTACACTGACGCGAATTATAATGTTTTTTTAAGTAGATTCTTGTGGGCAGATGGGACATGACCGCTTAATGGTCGTGTACATTCTGATACCTGTGACACAGGGAATCCATTACCTGTAGAGTTCCATAACTACAAGTAGCGTGGTACCACAACATCCTGACCCGTAGTTATAATGCAAATAAACCATTATTTTATTCTAAATAGTTCATTTCTATTTTCAGTCTTTACCGGTTTTTCAGGTTCACCATGTCACAAAAAAAACAAAAGCTAATAAAGGAAGGTGTCCGTTGTACATTTAGGGTCTGGCGTGGTGTGACCATAAAATATCGGTGTCAAACAATACTCCTACCATGGACTCCTGTGGTGACCACTTCTCGGAAGGATGGTCTCAATTCACGGACATACGGTACACTTTTAAGAACTGCTAACAAACAGTTATGATCCTTACAGCCTTCTCATAAAGTTTAAAATTGATTAAAGTATTAGATTACATACAGGTTGACTCATATTGCCGAATAATAAAGAAACCGCTTTGACGTTGACAAGAGCTTAATCATTTTAGCTGTCAAATTTTGAAATGATTTAATTTTGTGTGTGCAATTTTAAAGCGTTAATCGTTTAGGTGTTTGTTTTTATTGATGATCCGAGAATTATGACGCTAAGCAGTCACTTATGAAGAATACCGAGAATTTCTGTAATCGTGGCACAAATTAAAATATATTTTTCTGATAATGATCTATCTGAGTCTCAACTACATCCGCATCTCTTAAATTATCTACAAGATCAATAACCATATTAAATTTTGTTTTGACTTTACTTCCCTCGCCTCAATATTTTCCTCACACAATTATTATCCCATTATTTTAAATCCGATCCTTTCCGTTGAGCTTTTATTTTCCATATTTCCTCGTCGAGCTTATTTCTCAACAATCTGCTTATTCAAATTTCGTTTAAAATATCATAAAATAAATCATCCTATATATAAGCTGGTCATTCAGTGTTTCGTCGAGCTAATTCCCACAGAAGACTCCAAAAGGAGCTTAGTGTTGTTTTTTATTCGTTGGCTCCAATTCCTTAGACCCTTATAAATCTGTCATTTCGACACTGAGGTCTCGAATGGGTATTTTCGCGTCATTTGTCTGCACTCTGGTGTTTTTTTTACAATAAGCCTAAATTATTATTACAAAAAGGTGCCAGTTAAAGCTTCGTTCACATAACTATATATGTGATCGCGTTCATAAAACTAGCATGAGGTGCGGGAGAGTACCATGATGTCTCTTGCTTCATCGTACCCGAATTGTATGAGTATTCAAAATATTATAAGATCGAACATCCTCCTAATATAATATTATAAACGCGAAAGTTTGTGAGGATGGATGTTTTTTACTCTTTCACGCAAAAACTACTGAATGGATTTTGATGAAACTTTACAGTAATATAGCTTATACATTAGAATAACACATAGGCTACTTTTTATCCGGGTACCAAGCGGGCGAAGTCGTGGGCAGAAGCTAGTAATATTATAAACGCGAAAGTTTGTGAGGATGGATGTCTGTTACTCTTTCACGCAAAACTACTGAATGGATTTTGATGAAACTATATAGTAATATAGCATAAACATCAGAATAATACATAAGCTACTTTTTATACGGGTACCACGCGGGTAAGGCCGTGGGCAGAAGCTAGTATTTTATATGAGGGTTAAGCTAGAACTCCGTTCTTATTTTATTTTAATGCATACTAGCATCTGCTCACGGGTTCGCTCGCGTATAACCCAGATAAAAATAGGTTATGTGGTACTCTAGGTCACGAACTATACTATGCCAAATTTTATCCAAATCGGTCCAGCCGTAACGAAGATTATTAGTGCACAGCTATTTGTTATTTGTAGTTTCTGGTTCCCTTGACACAGGGAATCCGAATGTGGTGTGATGATTAACATGTATGTTACTATTGGGTATTTAATGGTAATAGGCAAGTTCAAACATTACATTTATAGATATTATGTACCATATAATGTGCGCCTATTTATTACTGTTATGTGCAAAAAATATTTTTTTATCTACGAGAAATATCAATAATGTTTGGAAGTACTTCTCATTCCTCACTTGAAATCCTTCCGGATCTACGCACATAGTATTTCCGTTATAAGAATTACAGTCGTGCTCGTGTTTATTATTTTATAAAGGCGTTTACAAGAATGCGTAAGGTAATTAAAGCAAGCATGAAACCATGAAATGTCTCCAACGCCGTCTGATAAATAACTTTAAAACTATACAATCTGATTGGGAAGAACCATCAATACACGTCGATACAGATCAAGTGTACACCCCGCCTTATCTTCAAGCGCGGTGGTGCGTACGCGCAGCCTTTCGTGTAAAGAATTGACATGAAATATTGACGAACATTACTGTAATGAATTTTAACCATAGGTGATGAATGAGGAAGGCTGTGTTGCAAATGATTTAATTATAGCTTGAGAAGGCTTTATTTTAAGGTGTGAGTGGTCTTGAAGTTAAGTTAACCTGTTTATACCTTAAGAGAGTACCTACCAAAACCTTTTTATGGTGATATTTATAATATTCTTATAAGGTAGGAGAGGTTGTCTTGGTTTAATTTGTTCTGTACTAGTTATAAATGTTTTTTTGTTGTATTGTATCTATGGGGCAATAGATGTGTTTTCTTTCTTTAGGTTCTTAGTACGGAGGTACATAACCGCTATGCCACCGAGCCTAGCATCAACCTGGTGTTTTTTATATTTGAAGCCAGATATTTTCCACTGTACGGCAAAGGCCTACATTTCTTTATTTTCTTGAATAATGAAGCTCAAGTCAAGAATAAGTATAACAGATATATCTTTATATTAATATACACACATAAAAAAAGTTTGCGGTCAGTTTTAAAACTTAACATATTTGATAGGTATGTTAAAATATTATTAAAAGTTATATAAAATTTTTTTGGCTTGTTAAAAAATACAATATTAAAGTAAAAACAAACCATTTTATATAAATCGTTGTATGTGCAGAATGAATTTAAATTAATTCATATAGAAAAATATATCTACTTCTTAAAATAAATTATTTAATTTTAGAAATAAAAAATACCCCACAGGCATACATTATCCTGACCGACTAGGAGTCCCTGTATCATAGGTATCAAAAACTACGAGTACCTTGGTACCACAACAACAAGCCCCGAAACATATGTAGAACATGCAAACATTTGTCCCGCAGCGGGAATCGAACTCGAACATATTCTATCACAGCTGGCTATTCACCTGCCGCGCCACTTAGGTCTATATGATCTCATTTTCATATCAACCTCTCAAGCAACATTGAATAAAATGTAGATAAACGTAGCTATGTCGCAGACAATAACGACTAATTGGACATTCGGCAAAAAGCCCAGCAACTGTAAATAGCGCGGTCCGTACAAGAAGCAAGGTAATTGCAAAAGAGTCATGAAACATTCATGTTGCTACGATTGAGTTGCAACTTAAGAAGCGTATTGAAGCAGAGAAGTTTCACTCCAAAAACTTAGTGAATTATTTGACAACCCATAGGTCGTAGTAGGCATAGGCAAAGGGCGCAGTGGGTGAAGGCCCGCCTGAGGCGCAGATGGTCGAGGGTTCTCAGGTGGGCCTTCGCCCACTGCGCTATCAATAACCAAATTATTTCCTTAGCCTCATATCATATAAATCATAGAGTTTCACAAATATAGTTAACGCCCTGTCTCCCAGAGAAGCGTGAGCTGTGATCAATTCACACAAAGTCCCTTAAGTAGATAGCACACGGCTTCATTCACATTATAGATATATAAAAAGTAGCCTATGTGTTATTCTAAATCACGAAATCGGCCCAGCCGTTCGGCATCTTGACATCCAAATATTGAAATTTATATTATTCGTTGGATAGGATAGGATGTCGATAGTCGAGTTTTTACACTAGTGTCTAGGAGTGACATATTTTCATTTGGCAATAATATACGAAGCGTACCAACTATTGGCATACGAATTTTAAGCCAGTACAAACATATACTGTAAAAATTAATTAATCTATAGTATAAAACTCTGTCAAAAAAATAACAATGCTATAGCGAATTCTTCTCACAGAATATGACAAACAGATAAACTCGTGCAGTCTGTTTTTTTTATAACGAAAGCCGACTTGAAGTGACACAGGCCTACGTCTGACGCTGACGTCCTATTAGACTTTCAAAATGGCTACTATCTGATTCTGTCAATTGCTGTGATTTACAAAAGTCATTATAAAAATAAATTTTACAGCAATAATTGCGTTTTCTGGCGTATAATTTCAATTAAAAGTTATTTGCGGTTATTAAAATCGTAAACTTTATGTTAGACAGTAGCAATACAAATCTCCAAGATATAGACAGGGCTGCGTCTAAACTGCAATTGTATCAATAAAACTGAAAAATGTTGTAAACAAACACTTAAATCCGAAGAACAAGTCCGCGCGAAATCTGTGAAACTTGTTTCTCATCCACATTTCAAAACTTTCTTCCTATTCGACGGCTATGAACTGTTTATACATCCGTCCTTGTCACGCTTACGGCACTGCAACGGTAACTCGCGTGCGCGAAAAAGACAGGAAACATGAAGACGTCACGCGGGGCGATGGCGCGTGTTTTTGCACTTGTTTTATTTGTTAAGTGTTTTTTGTACATTTTTCAAAAGCTACGTCTTTGTTCGGAGGGCGCAATCGGCCCGGTGCCTGGTAAGTTGGATAATTTCTTTATTCTACGGCCCACCCGACAATTTTGTGGAGCTACGTTATTATGAGCTTGATTTGTTTAATAATTTTATTACAGCATTGCGCGTGCGCTTTTGTTTTTGTTTATGGTTTGAACGTTTAGCGGCCGCATTCGTTTTGTACTGTGGGAGAGTTTGTACTCGTAACTTTGCCTAAGATGCTTGGAATTATCTTTTTTTGATGAATGTAATTGCTACGAATATTGACTATGACATTGTTATTCTCAAAAAAAAATCAGCTATGGTGGGCATCGAACCCACCATCTCCCACTTGGCACTTTGCTGTTGTAACCACTCAGACATAAGTTCCAGTCACAGCATTTGATATGAATATCTTTTTAGTGTAGATAAACATTTTATGAACTAAATTAGCTTTATACAATACTAGCTTCCGCCCACGGTTTCGTCCGCGTAGTACCTGATAGTTATTCTGATGTATAAGCAATATTACTGTAAAGTTTCATCAAAATCCGTTCAGTAGTTTTTGCGTAAAAGAGTAACAAACATCCATTAATAGTAGTAGGATAAAAACGATTGGCTTAGATGTATGTATGCATTCTATTATTTAAATATATTTAGATATACCAACACATTTATAAAATTGTTCTACGTAAAGAGTTTAAACAAGCTTGATCATCAAAAACCAAGTAATGCTTTTATTTTACCATGACAAAACATTTTGTGTCCTGATGCAATTTACACATAAACGCATTTCGCCCAATCTCCAGCTGCTTGCGGTCTGTTTTTGTCCATAAGCATCCAGACATATTACGTCACGGATGCCTCGATACCACAGATTAAACAACACGAAGTACCGCTTGGTATCAAGGCTTCGTCCTCTTTTTATCGCCTACGGAACCCCACTGTTAGTCCTTGGGCTACGCACCAAATACCGCGCCGAAGTTTTGAATGCCTTCTGTAGTGGCCAAAAAAGCAATGTATTATTCTGTTCAGGCTTTTTGTACCTGGATGAGCTTAGTAATTAGCTAATTACTGCGACGTTTTTAAATATCTCTGAAGGCATCTGAAAAAAAAAATACTTGCATTATCTGGCGATTGTCTTAGCCATATCCGAGTTTGGTTGAACCTTTTTAGTGGTTGCAGGAGTTTAAGGTTATAGGCAGCTTTTCAAGAGTTACTAAATTTGTTGTTTACTTAGTTTTAGCTATTGCAGTTTCATTGATACAGTCTCGTTGTTTCTGCGCGTTGGATGTGCGCACCTCTTTTCCCGATAATACGCGATGTTCACGCGCATTTGTATCGATTAAACCACACGGGCAAAAGTAATCAAAAAAACGCCATGTAAAATGCGATACGAACGCTTTATCCTAATTTTGTTGTTTACTTAGTTTTAGCTACTTGTAGTACGTCGCAATAGTGACGCCATTTCAAATCAAAAATATAAGTCCCATAACGTTTGTCCTTTGGCGTATACACTTCATGTAATCCATAAATTTTGGTTTATGCTATTTCATGAACTCCTTATCAGAACAGTCGCGATTTAAAGTCCTAAGATAAAGTCCTAGAAAATCGCATTTTACATGGCGTTTTTTTGATTACTTTTATCAGTGTGGTTTCATCGATATAAATGCGCGTGAACATCGCGTATTATCGGGAAAAGAAGTGCGCGTACCCAACGCGCAGAAACGAGTTTGTAGCAATAAAAATGCGTTGCTAGATTTATAGAACCTGTGCAAAGGTACACGAGTTAGGGCCACGAGTTACGCGGCGTCATTGTCAGTTTGACCGATCCCTTACGAGTGTATTGCGTTTGAAGCGCGTTCTACTTGCGTTAAAAATACGCAGTGTGCATACTTTTTTATGCACACAGCGTATTTTAAAGAAAAAACTTATCTCGTGGTAAGCGTTTTCTAACATATAGTTTCTTGTTCAACAGGCTAGCAGCAGCGGCGGCCGCAGCGGCCGGCGCCACCAGCGAGCTGAGTTACTTGGCTGCTCTCCATCCGGCATACCGACCCGTTCCATACGACCATCCTCTCTACAACGCCAATACTCTGCGAGGTAAGTGTTAAGGTGCTGACAGATGCCTAATTACGACGTCAAAAAGTAGCCATTCCAGTTTCGAACGTAGCATTATTGAGTTACAGCTTATATCAGCACACGCAATACTATTGACTTTTTTACTCTTAAACGATTACTTTTCAAAAATATATAGATAACAGCTAGTTTTATTATTTAAGTATAATGAGTAAGTCTTCTAATTTTTTTCAATATCGAATAATAAAAAAGAAATATCGTCACAATGCGTGTCCTCAGCCTACCCCTAATTACTCGAAAAACTCTAAAAAAACGTTAAAAAGGCATCACAGGTGGTATATATTATACAACACGTTTTTGAAGTGGAAGATCAAAGCACGAACCTTATTTTATATACATTTGGATAACATTGACAAGTTCTATTGTTATGATATTTTCACATCTATTTATTGATCCTTTTAAACTGTCTTAAGTGTCATTATAGCAAATAATAATGTCGTTTAACGAGCTCCTAGAAACATTGAGACGGAGGGTAATAATTTTATTATTTGCTGTCCGGTATGCACATTACTTGCAATAACAGTACTGAACTGTCCGTATATCATAAGCGCTCCAGTGTAGAATTACCTCGTTCGCACACCTTAGGGTTGTCGCACAAAACGTAGTCAGTTAAATAATTATCTGTACCCCACAATTTTACGGAGTATGAACTCAAAGTTTGGCAGTTTGCTTACTGAGATTTAGATCCGAGTAAGCGCTCCTACGCGATGGTCAGACCTTATCAAGTCCGTCCGATACAATTCACAATGAAAAAGAAGCTCTTTAGCTTTTGCCCACACACAAGCCAGTAAGCAACGAAAGCTCCGTTTTCTAACTATTTAACTTGCTTACATTGACCACTCCTCCACTGTTTGTTAGTGAGTTCTCCTTACTTTAGTGTTGGATTTGAATAGTTTTCAAAATGAGTTTGAATAAATACCTCATTTTAGATTTGAGGTGAGACAATGGCATGCTTAAATTTTATTGAGGTGGAACAAGTAATGCCTCAAATTTATTTGGGACAAAATCATGCCCTTAACATGATGTAGAAGAAAGGTATGCCTTAAAAAAAAGAGGGATGCACTTTAGAAGTGACACAAGTGATGCCTTTAAAAATGACGTGTGTTCACCAATCAGAATTTTCTCGATCTCTAAGTACCTATTTTAAAGTTATTTGAGCGATTGAAGAGAAAATACAGTTTTATTTTATCATGTTCACAGCAGGCTTTCTTTTTTATAGCCAGTAGGTAATGTAAAATAAAAAGCGATGCATTACGCTCCCTTGCATAATGCAGGCGAGCAACAGGTGGTAATCTAAAGCCTTCTAGCAGCCCTACCTGCGGAGTGCAGTCGATAATTCTCAAGTTCAATCGCTGTGCTTATCGGATTGTTTTCATTGTTTTGCAAGTTTATAGGGGCTGGCCAGACAGAGGTATTTTTATAGACTTTATTGCGATTGCGAGGAATAGAGTTGCACTGTTTTAGATTTGAGTTCATTCATTGCATTGAGATTATAGTTTTCATTGAAGTAAAATAAATAAAAAATCTTAAATGACCCTTTTTTAGCAGAGAGGCTAACATACTTCAATTAACAGATGGGGAGCTTAACCTACTAGCTCTGCAAGATCAATTATTTCAAAGCTATTAAAACTCGCGTTCCTAGATATCTATACACTAGCTTCTGCCCATGACTTCGCCCGCGTGGTACCCAGTATAAAAAGTAGCCTACGTGTTATTCTGATGTATAAGTTATATTGCTGTAAAGTATCATCAAAATCCGTGCAGTCGTTTTTTGAAAAAGTAACATCCTTACAAACTTTCAGGTTTATAATATTAAGTAGGATTTAGTGTTAGATTGTATTTTGAAACTCAAGCACGAAGTTAAGCTAAATGTAAGCAGGTGTAAGTTTCAGAGGACTTTTTTCATTTTTTCGTGGCAGATTTCTATAAAAAAAGTCAAATTCAAAAAGTTTCAAATTCTTTGTGGCGTGCATTTTTTTATGCAACTAAAGTGCGAAACAAGAATACAACACACCTCTTGGTAAGAGTTACCATTACCTATTGACGCTTGGAACACCTTGAGATAACGGATGAAAAGTCTAATATGCCTGTAATTTCCCCAACACCCAAATCATTCAAACCGGAACACAGCAATATGAACCTTACTGCTTGACAAAAGAAGTATGGTATTTGTATGTTGCATCTGTCAATCTGACCATAAACTTAACATTGAAATCAGAGACCATTTCAAACTCAATTGAATAAATCCCCCGGTCACAATGACCATACTCACTCTAACATATCTCACCAGCCGTCCACGACGCAACACTATCGCCTCAATTTATCTATAAACAAAGGTGTTAATTAGGAATTGAACTCACGACTGGTACGATTCCTTCCCAGAAAATAATCCAGTCTAATACCACCTTTATGTCTGAAGGCGTAAACACCAATTTACGCCTGGGAGTAAAAGATGACAGATACGCAAAAGTGGCTATTAAAGGACGGTGTAAGTCACGGGTTGAAATTGGCATGCAGTAACGAGGAGTGGTGGATTCGTTTCGTTGTAGCGGGTTTGAAGCGCAGGTGCTTGCCCATTTTGATTATTAAGATTAATACTCGTCTGTTAGTTTTTTATAAAATCTGTTATATAAAAAATACTAGGTCTTCGCTTAAAGTTGGTTTAGACAGGCATAAGTGTTAAATCATGGTCGATATAAAAAAAAAAGAGACCAGATAAATAGACGACTTCATGACATAACTCACCCAAACCCTTATTTCATAGGACAAATTATATTTCTTTTTAGATAAATCGATCAAAATTGCTTCGAATTCAACAAATATGTATATTTCATAATGCTAATAACCTGTAAAAAATACAAAATTCACTACAAACGATCATCAATTGTACTCAATAATATTTGTTACTTGTGCTAATTTCTACATTCAAACCAATGTGAAAGTTCCATCAAAGAAACTAACCATTTAATTAACACTCGATTCAAGTTAGCTTTGATCTTTAGTGAGTACTTAACTATGTGTATTATTTTCTTATTTAACATGACTACACTAATATCGACCATTGTTGAGATGCTTGCAAAGTGGCGCAAGTCACAACAGAAATTTAAACGGGCGTATGTCACAAGTTCATAAAACGTAAATAGACTATAATTGAGTACTGGCATAACTCTTAAATTTAGCAATAAAAGACCACATATCTCACAGAACCGACAACCTCTGGGGAATAAATGTTCTCAAATGGCAAACGCAAACCGTCTAGGAAGGCCCGATGGACCGATGACATCTAAGGTCAGAGATGTCGGGGGATGGAGGTAGCCCAAGATCGTTCGTCATAACACTCTTTGGGGTAGGCTTATGTCCAACGGTGGACTTCTCAGGCTATTGATGGTAATGGTCAAAAAGGTTTAGGATTTTCTAAAAGAGTTATTTAATTTTCTGTCCCACAAATTACCATTGAACCATAAAGGAACATTCAAATAGGTTTCATCCATGTCTAAAGTTTATGTCTGCTAATGCTAAGATGCATGGTACATTCGCCTTGCAGTGTTTATTAGCGATTCGACACAGTAAAGGCAACTTGATAGTCCCTTTCTACGAATTCCTCCTTCTATTAACGACTTTTCTGGCCGAGAAGCGGATCCGAATCCCCATTCAGTGCTAATTTCACTTTCAAGGCGACATTTTACCGGAAGAGTCCAAAGTATTATTTATGTATAAAACATGACAAACATAGATAAAAAAACAGTTAAGATGTATGTATGTATTATTCGCCATGATAACCACTCGCTTAAAAATATCAAGCAGGCTAGGTGACTCGAATGCATTCAGAACGTCGGGCAATGTCATCCTAGTAGATACTAAATATCTATGGCACCTCAGTAGAGCAAGAAGGAAATTATAAGACTACCTGAATGCATTCGAATCCAACTAGCCAGAGGTGGCAATAGACCGCGAGAGATAAAGAGCAAAAAGAAAGACCTTTCCCAAACAATGGACAAAAAAGTACTTCAAAACAATATCAAACTCATATTTTAACACTCGCATTTGCAAAACACCATAACTTATTTTAAAAAAAACAGAAATTTTCGCACGCAAGTAACTTAACCCTTTCACGGCCTTGCGTTATTCCCGAAACGAAAATGTTTATAGTAAAAATGGTACGTGGTGTCTGGTTACATCGGCAGCCGGCTCGCCTTACAGTCCATCGCATCTTTGTAAAACGCTCAATTAGGTGCGATTTTTCCATTCATTCTGGGGCGGGTTTATGCAAGATTGGGGCATGCATAAATGGCAACATAGATTTTTTCCACATAGATAGATGGAAAATTATTTATTGCACAATTTAAAAATACTGTATTTAGACGAACTTAATGCTAGATAGCATTCTCTTCCAACTAACCATTGTATGATATAAAAAACAGTTTTTCATGTCAGAGTTAGTGCATGAATAATAAGAAAAGTTATAATTATATGCTATAGCCATACTATATAGAGCGACGTACTTATTTACCTATTTTGAATAAATAAATAAAACACGAAAACTCTTCCCAATTACATATACCTTCCTACAAAGATATGCCTATCTTTGAGCCCGGTCAAACTGACGCGGTGGCGGTGGCGGTGGCGGTAGCGGTAGCGGTGGCGGTGGCGTCAATACATTCACTCTAATTTTGACAACCACTTGACAACCTATTCCCTTCGAAAAACGGAATTGTATTGGAGAATAAAAGCATTGGTACTGCTGCTTGTAATAAAAAAACATACTCGAACTTGAAACTGTCATTAAAAGTAAGCCAATAAAGAAAAAGGTTTTTAATTGCTGTCAGAATGTAACCCTTTACTGAGATCTTAATGAAGGATTTTATGCCTTATTTAACAAACTTGAAAAACCGCTCCAAAATACGTCAGTAAAATATTGAAAATACACAAAAACTGTCAATTAACGGCAACACAGTCGCAGAACTGAAGTAAATTAATTCAGCTCGTCAATTGTGATCAGGTATCGAATAACTCGCTAAATGACTTAATTGTGAGACGATTTCAGTTTTTTAAAAGTTCCAAGGATTTTGTGCTTATAGAATTGCGTGATCTAGATACAAAGTGTCCAGTTGTTTTTATGATTCAACTGGTCCAATCGAAGCAAAATTCAATGAGGCTTTAAAACAAAGTTTTAGTTGTGTTAGTGGCACTTGCGCGAGCAAGAGTCAAATTAGCTTATAGGTTACTATTAAGGTTTTGCACAAGTCGTGAAATCGACAAGTCGTGCGTTACGCAAGTTGGCTCAAGTCCCAAGCCAAATTGACCCAAAAGTTGGTATGTTTTATAAATGTTTTGATTAGTAAATTTTATATTTGGAATTACACTTTCCCCCCTAACGTGGATTTTAAGGGGAAAAGTGGAGTTACCTTTTTAGATTCCAGTTTTTCCCTCTAATAGGGATTTACAGGAGGATTTATGGAATAACCCACGTCTAGGAATCGTCTAGGTATGCGTTTGACGTAAGAGGTTGTTTCTTTATTTATCCGTTACCATTTATCTCCAAAACGGCATATCCGATTGAAATGTTCTTCTTTGCAATCGATTTGTATTAGTTGAAGGCTGGTTCTTGTTTAATAAATAAATAAAATAAATAAATAATGCCGAACATTTTTCACACAGCATCATCTAACCCCAAACTAAGCAGTGCTTCTATTATGGGAACTATATGACTGATATACTACTTATATATATACTTTTTTTTGTAAATTCATATTGTACATAGAAAACACCCAACTCGAGACAAATATTTGCAGATTATACAAACATTGTCCCGCGGCGGGAATCGAACCCGAAAACTTCAGTGTCTCAGGCGGGCCTTTTTCAACTGCGCCACAGAGGTCGTTAAATAAATTTTGTCATGCAAACATGTAAACAAAATTGAATTAAATTGCATTACACATTTGGGCATAAAGCAATCCTAACGAACACTCGCTACGAACGAACACTCTCGGATTACTTCCACCGGATCCAGTTTTATGGTACACAGACCTACTTGGCCATACTGACCTTCAGACGGTACGTCTATATAAACCTATAGGCAAGCAAGACACTATCAATTGAAGGAAGCTTATATGAGGTCTTAATAAGCCTATTTGTAAACTGTCAATTTACAATCAATTTGTCAAAAGTAGTAAAATTTGCTATTTAAAAACATCTGGTAAAGACTCCAGGCAAAGTTTTGTGTATTAGCACTCTCAGTGCTAGTTAGCATTTTCTTCCAGCTAACCTTTGTGTAATGAAGAGTGGAACGATACCTCATGCATTTGACAACAATTACATAAAGTATAGAGTTATTAAATACAGTTAAAATACCTAAAAAAAAACAATAGGCGTGTGCTTAGGTACATACATTATGGAAATAGCATGAAACAATAATTCATACCTATACAAGTATATCTACATGCAAAAAATATATATACATTTAATATAATATTAATACTCAATTTTGTATTTTACAGAGAAATAAGTAGGTAACATACTGGAGTTGTCTTTGATAGCTTATAATAACTTTCTTTAAAAAAGCACTCAACAGTCGTCTTTACTAGCTCTGCAGAAGGTATTGTAAATATTGGTAACCTAACAATCAATTTACAACTTCACTGATTAATTCCATCTTTTGAAATACTTATTAATGATAGGGATACGAAATAGCAAGACATCAATCATACTGTCATACAAATCGCCTAAAAAAACCTAGATGCAGCCGGGCGGCCATCGACATGCAATCGTCAGCCAACTGCAAAATTTCGCAACTGAAGTGACAAGCCGAAACTTAATAACTTAACTCAGAAATGCACCAGCAAATTGGGAGCCGTCGGAAAACCGGCTCCGTAATCCTACACCGCTTTACCGAACTCTCCGACACATATAAATTGTATTTTTATTCAAATCGAGCCTACATGCGATAAAGCCTTTTAGAACAAATAACCACTCATTCAAATTGAAAAAATCACGCAAATACCCACCCTAACTCAACATTGTAGAATTCGAAATGCCTTGGTTTCAAAACTTGATGAAGACACGGAATATCGAACTTTACAGATGCAGTAACAAAATTGTTAGAGACGAGAATCATGTTGAGATGCTTATTCCTGACCGCGACAATGCTCTAAGAAACTACAAGCATTATGTAAACAAGCTAAATTATAATCTGATTACAGGGACGAAGGAATCAGATTCGAATGATTTGAATGCATCAAATGTGATAAAGAATGATGATGTGAAACACGATGCTATTTCTGAAACGCATAAAGAATACAATTTAGATGCTCTTTAAGACGCTTGTTCGCTTTATTGTACTTATTTCTATACGCAAGAGCAGGAAGGAAGACGCCACATATCTTTGCGGCTGGAATTATAATAAAAGGCGGGTTTGGGAGGTTAGACAGGTTAAGGAAATTGCTAGGGAAGAGAAATTACACAACTGCAAAGATTTGTGTACAGCACAAGATTTTGTCTATAAGGCTCAAGGATAACAAGACAAAATTATTGACTACTTGTGTTCGCCTTTTTAATAAAGTTGTTCGCACCAATACCCTTCATTATTCACCGTTTTTTGTGGCCAAAATGTTAATCACCACATTTACTTGCCCGGTGGTTTTTGCTAAGGAATTTTATGAAACATTTTAATATAGCTGCTAATGATACAGCTGCCGGCTCGTTCTCATCAGAAAACTGTAGTTTAAAGTTAAACAAATCGCAATTTTAATAAACATAATATTTAATAATGATAATAAAACGGACACTTATATTCCTGGAAGGGTGGAATTCGCAAAAGTTTTAAACGTAGGCAGTAAACATTTTATCTTTATAAAATCCTGCTATAAAACTGGATCGAAACAAGAACAGTGATGAGGTTTGCTGAGCAATGAAAATTGATATTTGGATATGTCTTCATTCCGATAATCGTAAATTGAGTCCTGTTTGGGTTTAACTGGGCGTAAAAACTGAAGGTCTGGAGGTCATGTTACTCCCGAAATAAAATAAAAAGGAACTGTCGGGTGTGAAAGAGAAAGCAGATGAGAATAAAGTTATATTGTACGGTCATCAATTTCGACCTCGGTGGCGCAGTGGGAAAGTAGCTGGCTGAGACGAAAGGCGCGGGTTAGATTCCTGCTGCAGTACAAATGTTTGCATGACCTACAGATATTTGTCCCAAGTTCAGACTTGGGACAAATATCTGTAGGTATTATGGTGCTCATAGTTTCTGATACCCACAACACAGGGAATCCTGTTGTGGGGCAGGACTATTTATCTGACCGTTGAGTGTTTATTTATTATTTAATTGTTTTGTACTTGTAGATGCTTTCATATAGTATTAGTTATAAAAATAATGTATATTATTTACAATATCATTATTGTTTACGAGTACATAAAGTTATGAAGTGAAGAAATTATCACTGTTTGCCGAGATCATTACTCAAAGAAATGATGTTACGCTGCGCTCAGCAGGGGGTCATCTATAAAATGTGCTGTATCAATCACGGTGATTCTCTGTTTCAACAAGCCGAGCCAATATAAGAATCGATTAAAAAGAATTGCCTTTCTAGATATCTTCTAACATAGAGTACATTCCGATTATTTTTAAACCCTTATTTCGAACAGTTACAAAAAGTGTAGTTAAAAAGACCGCGTCTGTGATATTTTTTTATTTTAACACTTGCCTCTGTTTACAGCTCTTTGACGTGGTACTTGGATAAAAAGTAGCATATGTGTTCTTCTAGGTCACAAACTCTAATTCATCCAAATGGGTTCAGTCTTTATGGAGTTAGTTAACACCAAATCTCCAGACATCTATCAGTGCATATTTGCACTGGTCTGTGCATATTTACCAAAATAACTGTTTCGTCAATAACATAAGAATCTACAAAAACACGACAAAAGTGTATTATCTCAATAACATCATCTATTGCAACTTACAATTACTTCGCATCGAAAAAACACTTTCCACCCAAAACCATAGCACATTCAATTAAGAAACCCGAGATCAAAATTAAGCCCTCTTCATTTAAAATACATTTAGCCGGTCACTTGTCATGCGCGGGCGCATTCGTTTCATCTCTTTCTAAAACCCGTTCCGGTTCATCCCTCTCTTTCCTGTTGACAAAGATTAAGGCTCTGGACACATACATCTGGCAATGCAACTAAAAACAGATATTGAACATGTCAACCTCACTCATGACATTTTGTGTATTGGAATTTGCGGCAATTTATTGGGGAGTAAAAAACATAATCAATTCTGGTAGATTGATTAATCCCTTAACGAGTTCAATGACATTTTGTTAACCGACTTAAAAAGGAAGTGGCATTCTAATCCTCGGCGATGTATTTGTTTTTAGAAGAACTAGTCTTCGACATATATCTTAGAATTAGCAAGTTGAAGTGGCAATGAGCAAGCCATATAGCCCGCATAACCAACAACCGCTGGGAAAGTGTAGGAAGGCCCCCCACCATAGGGTGGTCCCTACCATAGGATCAATGTTATCAAACGTTGCAGGAAGTCGAGGGATGGAAGTAGACCAAGGTTATTCGTCATGACACTCTTTGAGGAAGACCTAGTATGTCCAACAATTAACTTTACAGCTTGTTAATCCTAGTAATATAATAAATGCGAAAATCTGTGTGTGTGTGTGTGTGTGTGTAAATGTTTGTTACCACGTATCTCCGTAACTACTAAATCGGTTTTGATGAAATTTGGAATGTAGATAATTTAGGTTCTGGAATAACACATAGGCATATTTTATTTTCGAAAATCAACCCCTAACGGGGTTAAACAGGGTGGTAAAGTTTCTATTAAAAAAAGTTTGATTCGCTCAAAACTCTGTACAAATAAACTTTAAAGTAAATAATGAAATATGTATTTTTTTTTTCAAAACCACCCTTTGGGGTTGTGCAATTGAGTTCTAAACTTTGTATAAATTGTAATACTTGGTTTGATTCATTCAAAAGTTGGTGGACATAGTTTGAAGCCTGGAGACGGTCAAATGCTACTTTTATTAACATACCACGCGGGCGAAGCCGCGTGCAACAACTAGTGATGATATATTTTGTTGCAATTATATCAATCAATGTTTTCAGAGTTTGAAAAAAATAAGTTATTTTTGGTACCAGCCAAGTTCCATTCGTCAGCGCGATTGCATAAATCTATGAAATAATAAAATTCTAACGCCCATATTTTTATTGCCTATCAACCAATGTCTACTTTTTCTATGATCAAAATCGAAGCTCTGTCTTCATCAACTAATTTCCATTAGATGATCCGAAGGCGTATCGGAGTTTTTTTTAAACCAGTTCAATCATGATCGATTTTAGAACTGGTGGGTCGGTAACGATTGATCCACTATCGGAATTGAGACATCTCGTAACCAGTTTTCTGGTGGGTTGATTGGTTTGTGGTATAAGAGAAAGCGTGGCGAGCATACACGGGTGTAAAGTTTGATTGATGGAGCTCAAAGAGCAACCATTTCTGATTCTAAATAGTTACAAATTGTGCGATTCGGCGATACAAATGATATCAACGCGCTCATTTTTCTACAAGTTTATGTTAAATATTTTCGATTACGTTACAAAACGGTCCGATGTTTTTTTATATAACATTGAATCATTAAATTAACGAATACGATGTTTTTTTATATAACTTTTGTGTACAATGTTGCTACCTCTTGTATAACAGCACTCATCTTTGTTAAGAATGAGCCTTGTCTCAAAGGATTTGATTAAGAACGCCTGGCATTGAATTTAATAGCTTTCGCTCAAGCTTTTGACTTGTACCGACCACCAAACACCCACGCCACACATTATTTGTTCCCAGAAAAGTTAGAGGCTTTTTTAATCGCGCTTCGATAGGAGTAATTACGTACTTTCGTGTTTTCGTAGTGTTCTATGTTATGATTGGTGTAGTTATACGGATATAGGCGTATTGAATGATAAAAAGGCGTAGTAATACGATGAAATGGGTTTTTGAATAGATTGTTATTGGCTGATTTCGTTCGTCGACTGTACACTAGTTATTTCGTTCTCTTTGATTGATTTTCACGGTTTTTTAATTGTATTATTAGTAGGATTATAATAATACTAGCTTCTGCCCACGACTTCGCCCGTGTGGTACCCGGATAAAAATAGCCTATGTGTTATTCTGATGTGTAAGCTATATTACTGTAAAGTTTAATCAAAATCCGTTCAGTAGTTTTTGTGTGAAAGAGTAACGAACATCCATCCTCACAAACTTTCGCGTTTAAATTAGTAGTAGGAAGGATAGTAAGATCATAGACATTGGTTGTGTTTGCTTATGATATTTTGATTTCATATTTTTAAAGTCGATTCTATTTTGTGTTGTCATAATTGAGTGACTTTTACGTACCATAATGTTGGCACTAATTAAAATTAACAGTTATATTCCTACTACGGCATGTCAACAAGAATTGTGCGGCGCGGAAGACATAAATCACTTACGGCCTAATGTTTCGAAATAGGGATGCCATTATGAAAGTCGAAAGTTTTGGACTAAATTTTAGTTCATTTTTAATAAACTCACCCATATTTTAATACTATGTTTCAATTAAGTTCTGTGTAACTTGATTTAAAATATAAGGGTACCAACATAAAAGTCTTTATGTAAAACAATATAAACCGTTATAAGCTTAAAATTGGTGGCAATGATGATTTTATTTCGTAATACTTTTTATTTATTATATGCGTAATTTTCTGTTACGCTACCGCTGTGACATTATTAGTAGTAAAAGTGTATTTTGCCTTTTATGACTTAAAAGTGCGACCCATCCCTAACTCAAATTTCGACCCATCCTCCAAATGTCTCGTTCCAAGAAAGTCAATTATCGCGTTGACACGTGTTTTTGTGCACCAATGCGAATTTTCAGTCCGCGCATGTGGCGACATCTCTGTTTTGGTGTTTGGTGTCGGATGGTTTGATATTTGAGACTGTTGTTCCTAAATAATGTTAGTTTAAACATCTGTTGACGTGACATTGTTTATGTGAATTCTTTTGTAATTCTACTATCCTTCCTTCTAATCTACACGGGCCAAGCCGTGGACAGAAGCTAGTTTTAAATATAAAGATATTTTTGCAAAGTCAGCCGCCGAATACCTACACTTAATCATATATTATGGTAGATTTGTACTTTGCAAAAGTGCGTCATCTCTGTCCAATCATACCTGATCTAGAAAAGCATTTTCGAAAAGTAATTGTAACTTGCTTCTCCATAGCAGGAAGTATTTAAATTGCCTTAAAGGTAGAATTGTGTCAAGCTGTAGAATTGGTCAAACAAACAGAAAATCTAACTACTATATTATCTACTCATATTTACTTGATGAATCCTATACGCCGTAGAAAACTTTTTACAAGAACAAACCCTTGTGTTTTGTTTATTAGCTAATGTTTCATAGTTGATTTAGAAGCATTTCATCATTAACTTTAGTTTCAATTCTGCAAAATATCAGCTCACAAAAAACCTCACTTACTAAAATAGAATTGAACATGAATCTTATTATAGACTGCAATTAAATCTTTAAATACCAAGTGATACCGGAAACATGTGGGCGCGACTTGGTGTGGAGTTCCGATCCTCTATCCCCTCTACAAACACTTTTCTTTCTAAATAGTCAAAAAAGTAGTCAAATTTTACTCTAATGAGGTGTCAAATTATGGTAGCTTGTGTTAGACTCAATTATCAGACACGAACAAGAAAAAAACGATGGGTCGGCGTCATCTAATTGCAAAGTGAAGCATCGTTCAGGCTACGTGTGTGTGAGAATTTTAGCTTACGCCTTGCAAAGGCAGTCGATCGGCATACTATTTTTGAGACTAGCACGTATATATCGTAGGTACTTAAAAACCTAAACATATTTTTTTCTCTTCCTTTTAGTCAGATATTTGAGAACATTTTTGATAATCATGTCATCAAAGTTTTTAACATACATTCTCTACCGACACAAACAAAGTATCCCGCGGGGATAAACATAATATAATTATGAAAAAGTTTAGAATCTATAATATCTACTCGTTAGTTTCGGAGGACTGCGTTTTTTTCACTGCCTAGTTTCATGTAAGCAAAATCGCGGGCAAAACCTGATGAAATTAGTTTATGTACATGAGAATATTTAAGCAACGTAATTTTTAACTATATTGGTAGTTAAAGTAAGTTAGTTCATTGTCTGTTTTTTGACATAATACCTTTAATGTTTTCTAACCTAAAATTTGTTTACAAAAGCCGTCAAGATCGTTTATACATTTTTAATTGAGAAAAATGGCTGCCAATTAAATATTAAACAAATAATACAACCTCCTAAAAGTTATTAATGAAACGTTGAGTGGTCTTTTAAATTCGGTAGTGCCTCAAATCACAGTTCAAAACCACTTCAAAATGAAGACTTAAAAATAAAAAACAGTTTATGAATAAATCATAAACGATCATCTCGCAAAAGAGAATATAATTTGCTGGAAGGAGATGGAAATACAGAAGGTTGTTAGAGTGAAAGAGATGGATTATAACTAGACCCATCAAAGTGCAATTATGCTGTTAAGAATATAATCTTGACTGTTAAAGCGATGTATGCGTCACATTAACTTTTTTATTTCAGATTGAGACATAATAACTTTGAAATGGAGACGAATTTAAGGAAACTTTAGATAAGTTAGGTAACAAGGGTTAATCTATATATTATTTATTTAAAAAAAACTCAATTGTTATCCCCATGGTAAACATCCTCAAATTTAAACTCAACCGAAATGCAGTTTTAATACGATTGATTTTGCTCTGTAGGACTTCAAAGACAGTTTTTAAGTAGGTTTTAATGACGCGCTGGAGTAGACGAATATAACATCAAATCAGGGTTTTTTTACTTTTTTTTATGAAAACGTGGCACCATTATGATTACATAATACTATATTTCTTTTAAGGTATGTTGTTATTATTAGGTATGCATGGTGAAGAGAATTTTACTTGTGTGACCTTGTGATTTTTTTTAAATGTTTTTGATCCTATTTTTTCTTATTTAAGTAATATTCTACAAACACATTACCGCTTCACGCTTCATTACACCAAAGTTGTCGGGAAGAAAATTTATGCTTATCAGCATTTAGTTCGCTGATGTACTTGATTTATCTTGTGCAGTAAAGCATTTTATGTCTATCTATATCAATCTATGTTGTTTATTACTTGTGCAGCCCAAGATTTGCTATTATCTATTTAAGTATCCGTCATATCAACGTGATAATTAATGCGATATAACAAAAGCGAGGTCAATCTTGAACCTTTCAATCAAGCCGAATCCCCATCAACTCAAATGACGTGTGTATATTTTGGACCTGTTCTCAGAAGCAGCTGCCCATTATGCATAGCTACCTGCACTGTATCACCTTTGATTGTAGTATAAAAACCTCGTTAGTGGCCGCAGAATAAATAATAATTATTATACCATAATCTGAGAATAATAATTATTATGTGTAAAAGTTTTTGTAGTAAATCGCTTTGGACAGTTGATTATCGGAAACTTGACGTTTTTGACTCCTCTGTGCGGCTGAGACAAAGGATTTGAATGTCAAACCGGACTATTTTTCGCAAAATTAATTTAGGATAGCGTATATAGTTTTATTGTTTTTCTGGTATATCTATGTGTAAACATTACGTACCTGTAAAGATTGATGAAGAAGTAATGGAGAACTTGCAGTGGGAATAGATACAGTAAGAATATACCCAGCTAGTCTCTCGGTAAAGCTGATACCTTCGGTTTAACTATATATATTTCTTATTTTTTTTGTCTTACGTGACAAACAGAGACAACGAAAATTGAAGCTTCGATCATGGTATAATATATACATTTAAAAATTTAAACTCGGTTCACTGTCTGAATCTACCTGAATCTTATTATTTATTTATTTGCACGGGCGATGTCCTTACACGAAAATGGCCTAACTGATGTTTAAAAATAAATGAGATAACATTTTAAATTCTAAAAAAATGTGAGGAAAATAAACTTAACCATCAAGTTTTTGTTTGTCACTTAACATACTATTTACATAACGTGATGCCGAAGAAAGCTGTTACCATGTAATTACAGACTTATATTCAAAGCACGTGGATGGGTCATTTTTCCTACGACCAAATAAGGCTTTATCTGACGACGAGATAAGATTTCCTCCGTTAGGCTGATAAAGTGGTTGGAAATATACTTGCCTTCTCCAATAAAAATGGGTTTATTTCTCTCTGAATAGCTATGAAATTAAACAACTGAGGCACATTGATTTCCTCACTGCACTAGTTCTTTACTCATGTTGTAATGTCTATTTTTCTTTCTCTATCTTTTATCAGCCGTCACCTCAGTACTAATTCGTTTTTAACCCATGTCATCTCTCACAGAATCCAACCGTGTTTTTAGACCTATCTCTTCTATTACTATTCATATTAATATTATACACTCTTCTCGTAATATGATTTTCTTCCCTCTTTATGGCATGACATGTTTGTGTGAACATCTAATAATTTTGAATAATAACATAAATGTGTAGAAATTTAGGAAATTTAGGTTGCCCGTTTTTGAGCTTGCAACATTTTATTCATAATCACTTATGTTGAATATTCTTCTCCGACACTTATTTATTTGTAGTCTGGTCTATAAATACTTATTTGTAACATTATGAATTCACCTCGCAACGCCTTCATCTCGCCGCTCCTCGGACAACCTTAGCACAGCGGGAGCAGCTAGGTCAATCCACCCAACAAATTATTCTGCTAGATCTAAATGTTGTCTGGAAGAGATCGCTTCGATGATTCGAGAAGCGATAAAACCGCGCATTGTACTTTAAGTGTCTAGTTATATTTTTATGGTGTATAATAAAGTATTTTCATTAATTTAGCTTGTCGAGTCTACACTCAGGAGATTTAAGAATATCATTTTGATCGCGATACACCTAGGCAAATAGATCACAGCACTAACCGTATATATATTTTGACACTAGGAACGGAAGAAATGTACTTACCGGCATGTTATTATGTATGTACTAATGCCGTAAAATACATAATAACATGCCGGTACATAATACCATAGCCTGTGGCCAAACTCATAACTTACAAGTATCTCATTAGTAAACCGTTACAAAGTCAGTACAGGCCGCCGTACCAGCCGGGCCGCCGCCCAAAGCCATTGACATTTATATCTCCACGCCGAACGTGACCACGAAACCACTAGACTTGAACCCAAGTAATTTCATGCCCAATCAGATCCGATAAAAATTAATACATCAATCGATGACAGATATGAGACAAACAAAAAACAACTCAATCGTATCACAGGCCAAAGTTTCAAGATTCATTCATTCGTAAAAAGGACGTAAAGTCAGTTTTAGAGTGTACTTTTTGCCCGCGGTTACACCAATGTCGTTAGGGTGACCATAGCGTAATGGAATTCGACTCTAAATCCGATCGATATTTATTCCCTTTTTAGAGGACGTTCGATTTCCGTCGGCTCTTACAATGAAGACATAAAAATTACGTGGTGTCCGCTGCGGCGCGTCAAAAGGAGACCGCATACGTTATTTACGTGGGATTTTGGGAGGCAACCTCATTTTGGATGTTTGCAAAATTGGTGGTCGATGACGCCTTTTCGACCTATTATTTCTGACTACGACCGCCTCGGAGCCGACTAAGGACCGTGATCGTTTTATCTTTTTTTGCTCATCTTTGTTTGGAGTGTTTGTTTTCGTAGGTATAGCTTTTGATGTAGTTATTGAGGAAATAACTACATATAAAGCTATCACGGCCGTAGATCACGCCTCTTCATGCAGCACCGTGTTGTTAAATGATTTAATGTCCTTAATTTTATTGCATTGCTTTGGTTAACCACCTAAAGTTATTGTAGGCATTTGATAACGAGCAATTCAAATAAGGCCGTAATTTTGTGGAAAAATCATAATATAAATTATTTTAATCTCGTCATTAAATTATTCAGTAGTCAGGACACGTCATGCTCATAAAATCGAAAACAAAATGGCGGCAACAATGTTAGCCATGAGTTAGGGTATCCAATTAGCAAGACATATCGGGACATCGCCTTATTTAGTGTCCGAAAATGCTTTCCGTGAAATAGCTCGTAAAGCGACGCTTATTAATCACAAGTCGTGTTAAGTGGGCCGTTTATATTCGAACTGGTCCCAACATGTTGACAACTCAATCTTATATTGCTAGGGTGACTAAGCTGAACTTGATTTGTGGGCGATAAAACGGACAGTCTCACCGCTTCTATGAAAGAGGCATAAAATATTGCGATTTACATTTAAATACAGTTTTTGATGGTTATATTAAAATTATTATGCTAATAGGATGTTTTTATTTTCGATATAATGAAAACGTTTACTATAAATAATTTCACAGAGAAATGGATTATAGGACATCGCCGATTATTTCCTCTCTTTTAAATTATTGTATTTTCACCATTGTGTCTAAAGACACTGCCTATAATTACCATTACGTCTTGAAATTTACACACGTCGCCATAAGCAAAAAGTCAATTCAAAGTATCGTCATATCGACGTTAGCATTTTAGATTTTCAGTACTTAGGATTTTTGATCTAGATTGGTCATACAAACTAATAACCGTAACCGAGGTACTCGTACCTCTAAAAGTAATAAGATAATTTTATAAATTTAGCTTTTTATTCATTTTGTGGATACAAAATTTTCCACGTACCTTATCATATCGGTGAAGTAAACATAAACGTTCTTTCTACTCTGATCTTATTTTGGTTTTATTTTATTACAGGTTTGGAGTACCTAAGTGCAGCAAGGAGTTTACACCCAGAGCTGCATGCTGGCAGTACCCTGGCTAGCCAAGACTTCCAGCTTAGTTTAGACGGTGAGTTCTGTGAGTTAAAACAATCATTTTTTTACAATTCAGTATTTTGAATAAACATAGATAATTGAAATTATCCTCATAATTGTCGTGTTATTTGGAAAAGTGGGTGGTTCCCGTACTCTGTGACATCTGCTACACTAATGGTTCTGTTGGTGCACTGCTTACCTTTGAATAAAAGTTGAAAATCCTCATGCGCGTGACATTTCTTTGGCAACCATGTTTTTTAAAGATCAATGGTTTGCGGTGGACCCAAATGACGTGTGGATATTTTAAAAAATCATCCTAAGCGTTACATAAAACGATTATTCTATTTTTTGGAAGCTTTCACATCACAGAGCCCTTCTGTATATGAGTATGTGTCAGATTTATATGACACATTGATAAACAATGAAACTGATAATGACTCTCTAATTGCAACGGGGGCTAAAAATACTCTTAAATGGGACAATAAAGCTTGAACCATCCATACTCTATACGACTTATGAAACGAAATCTGAGATCAATTACAAGGTAAATCTCAAAGTTTGTTCACTGAATAAGGGTAGTTATATATAATAACTGTTTATTATAATTTGAGGTGAGAAAACCTATTTTCATGAGACAAGCTTTTGTCCAGCAGTAGAAGTCTATCGACAAATACTATGAATAAAGTTGACGTGGTTTCAATACAGTCATATAAATTTTATATAAAATATAAGATAAGTCATAATACTCAGAAAAACTTAAAAATACTTTTAAAAATTCAGTGCTGAATTTTGTATATATTCCAGGGTCAAGAATAGCCTCCCCAACCCGGTTAAGATTATCAGGTGGTGCGATCGCAGCATCAGCGAACCGTAAACGAGCTGTCTCCTGGAGCCCCTACTCTGCTGAGTCTCTGGACCTGGCCGCGGTGATCAGGGCATCACCAGTCAGCTTGGCTGTTCGGGCACCTTCGGCCGCTTCTACTGGGAGCTATGGACATCTTAGTGCCGGTCAGTTTAGCTTATTTAAAGGTCATCGAAGTACCGAGTTTGAGAGACGACCGTGAACAGGATGATGCAATGTTAGGAAGGTCTCTCACTCGATGAACTGCTAACATGAAGATGAAGGTTACAGAAAGTTGGTGGTGGACCATTTGTCATGGCAAACTTTGGGAAGGCCAGCAGTGGATGCTAGACGCTGTTTATGATGATGGTGCTTATACGAACCTTAGTATACTGTTTTTTTTCTTTTTATCGTTAAAATTGCAATTCGCAAGTTATCGACAACTTTTCAATTTATCCAAATATTGAAAAGTTGTCGATAAATAGTTACACCGTTCTATGGCATCCACCTATTGGTTCATTGACTCTAAATAGCTGCAGTGGCATGCTTAACTTGTCAAATCGGTTTTTTAGGACCAGTAGCATGAGCATCCGTTTAGCTGGTTATGTCTGCAGTTTTGCCCCCAAAAACTAAAACGAATGTTTAATAATGTCTCTTCCAGGAGCAATATCTCCAGCCCTATCCCTATCCCACGCGTCTCTGGCTCAGCAACTCTTGGCGCGAGGAGGAGTGGTGGGCAGCAGTGGGGTCCTCGGCGGAGGAGTACTTCTGGACCCGGCTCATCAACAGGCGGCGGCGGCAGCGGCACACCATGCAGCGCATGCGCATTTAGTTGCAGGCATTCATAGGTGAGTCTACCGACCATGAACAAAAGTGTCACAGGTTATACTGAGCCAGGCTAAGAAAACATAATATCTACATATTTAAACAAAATCGGTGTTTTTTGCAAAGAACAGCCGAGTCTGTAGCTGTAACCAAAGATATAAATTCTTCATTCAGAAATATTAATTCTTCTTAAATTTTTACGATCAGAATCACCTACTATGTTGCTCAGAACTTCATCTTCTTTTTCATGTCAATTGGTTTACATTCAGACAATATTTGAAATTATTGTGCCACTTTCACCTTGTTTCCTGAGTGTAAAACAATTGATACAAAAGGAGAGGATCTCTTATCATTTTCACCAGCCTCTTATGCTTTCCACTACTAAAAAAATACTTGTTCCACAGATCTCATATATCCTCACCGACACAACTCCTCATGGGTGCTCCAGTAGACGTAAGACCAGGGTTGGGGCTGGACGGTACGCCACCTCAACATTTACAGCAGCCATCTCAGCAGCCGGAGATCACTAGTGTTATGGAGGCTGATAGGTGAGTGGAATATAAGTGCTTTCAAAGATATTTAAAGATAGTATTGCAGCTATCTGCCAGTTCCTACTATTTTTCCCAGATTTTTAATGTATTTTTATGAAAGCCTCAACTCAGTTTTCTAAACCCACAGCGCATCAGGAATGACCCAGCGCAAGTCACCACATATTATAATGAGAGACCACCATCACCACAGTAGCAAGCCGCTCTCAGCCGCCGCTGAAAGCACGGTCCATGACGGCCTGGACTCTAAGGACGAGCCTGGGGATTTTATTGAGACCAACTGTCACTGGGTAAGTTCCTACGCCACAGTGCGTTCTTGTCAGACTCGGGTACTAGTTAAACTCACACTAGGTGTTATGAGACATCAAGACAGATCACATTTTTGATGATAGTCCTTAATTGATCCCGTGATTCAGTCATGTCAAAGGACAGCTGCAGTTTGGTGTCAAAATTCTTCAGCTTTAACTTTGAAGAGCTTATTCTTCCATAATATCCGGCTTTTAAGTTCGCGAACCCCTATTTCAAAGTATTGAACCAGCTTACTATAGTTTGTGATCATTCCAGGTGGACTGCAAACTCGAGTTTCCAACTCAGGATGACCTAGTGAAGCACATAAACACTGACCACATTCACGCGTCTAAGAAAGCTTTCGTGTGCCGCTGGGTCGGCTGTTCCAGAGACGAAAAACCATTCAAAGCTCAGTATATGCTGGTTGTGCATATGAGAAGGCATACGGGAGAGAAGCCTCATAAGTGTACAGTGAGTCAATAATTCATCTATCTCATTATTCTTCTTCTTCGGCGTGTCACCGGTTCATCATTTTCACCCTGAGTTTTGTTAGTGATGTGACCAGGTTGAGAAAGGCATAGTGATAAGTGGTTAAAGAACCAGTGTGGTAAAAAGATTCAGTGCTAGAAGATAGAGGGTCCCCTAAGAGGTACATGTCACAAGTCTTCAAAATTTAGAATTCGGCTCACGATAATTACCGTTTACTTACGTAACACCCAACAGGCATTTACATAGTCCTGACCCCACACTAGGATTCCCTGTATCATGGGTATCAGGAACTACGAGTACCATGGTACTACAATAATCAGACCTGCAAAAAATATCTGCAGAACATAGAAACATTTGCCCCGCAACGGGGATCGAACCCGCACCTCTTGCGTCGCAGCAGGTACCGGCTACTAGCCCGCCACACCATCGAGGTCATCATCAATGAAGAGGTATTAAAAGGTACTCGTAGGTAGGATCTATAATCGATTGATGCCATAATTAAGGTTGCGGGAAGACAGTAGATGGAGGTGACTCATGCTTTTATTACTTGTGTTTCTAACCAATTTTTTTCTGTTCTAGTTCGAAGGCTGCTGCAAAGCATACTCCAGATTGGAGAACCTGAAGACCCATCTCCGGAGTCACACGGGGGAGAAACCCTACACCTGCGAATACCCTGGCTGTGCCAAGGCTTTCTCCAACGCGAGTGATCGCGCTAAGCATCAGAACAGGACGCATAGTAATGAGGTATGACCAAGCTAATAATACAAGCTCTGCTTAGTTTGGGGCTAGATGATGCTGTGTGAAAATGTCTAGAACTATTTATTTATTTATTTATTTATGACCGGATATGATCGATGTCTTTACAAATTTTGATATGTTTTCATTGCCATTTTGAAGAGAAACCCCACTACTAGAATTTTAAAAAATGTCATCTTTGGTTACTGGTGCTGCTTGATTTTTTAATACGACCTAATGAATAACTTCTTTGTTTTCTTCCAGAAACCCTATGTCTGCAAAGCGCCAGGTTGTACGAAACGGTACACGGACCCCTCATCACTCAGGAAACACGTAAAGACTGTGCATGGAGCTGAGTTTTATGCCAGTAAAAAACACAAGGGTAAGTTAATTTTCTTCCATCATCGATATTTGGAGCAAAATACCTCAACCTGTCCCCTATTTGTCCACATCGATGACGTGGCGGGCGAGAAGCCAGGAAAAATGGTTACATGTACTGCAGATATTTATTCCGGGTCCGGGTGTTGTGGTACCACGATACTCGTAGTTGCTGATACCCAAGACACAGGGAATTCTAGTGTGGGGTCAGGACTGTGTATGTGTCTATTGGGCTTTATGTTATGTATTAATTTTAAGAATATAATGGCAATGTGAAAATACTTATTTTGACATGCTTCGCAAAATTAAAAACTTCAAAACCTTGAAAAAGGTTGCAACTTTTATTAATGTTATTTAGTTATTCGTTTTCAAAGTCATTTTGTTAGTGTAGTTAGAGGGCTGGTCAGATCACTAGCCTACAACAGGATGACCAAGAAAGAAGTGGTGAAAGTGGTGACACGTCAAAAAATTTGAAGAATCTCATGAAAAATCTTTCTCCAGGTTGCAGCAGAGGTGATGACTCTGCGGAATCTGGCGGTGGCGGGGCTGGATCCTCGCCGCGGTCTGAGGAGGGCGGAATCCCGGGGCTCCGAGGACACACATCATCAGCCTCCGTCAAGAGCGAGAGCCCAGCATCTCCGCTACCTCACGGGCTGCACACACCTGCTCATCAGGTCAGGATGGTAATGTTGCTCATTGTCTTCTTTTTTATCCATGAAGTAAGGAGTCTTAGTATGTGCGTTTGCCATAAAAGGTTGTTTTGTATGTCGATTTGTATGTCGTCAAAGATGGTTCTTTGATAGGGTTTATTTTTGCTTCTTCAATAGTCAGTTTAGATTCTTACCAAAGGAATTGTGTCATTTGTAACCGTTTTATTTTTTTCAGTTGTCTGCTCAGTGCGGTGGAGATATTGACTTCGGCGGTTCAGGACTGGGCGGGTTCGGTGATGAGAACGGCGCTTCTGGCTACTTTAGGCTTGATGGAGACGTAAGTATTTATACATACTTTTCACATTCTATTAAAAAGTATGAAGTTTCTTCTAGGCCTGGAAGTTCAGGTCATCAGCCATCCAAATCTCAAGAACTTAAAGACATCCTGAAAGATATAATCGGTCTATGGGTGGAGGCCGGCCGAGACGCGAGAGATGCTGGTTGAAGACAAATGCTTTGCATGTTCTTCATTTGTTCCAGGTTGGGGTATTGTGATACCATGGTACTCGTAGTTTCTGATACCCAGAACACAAGGAATCCTAGTGTGGGATCAGGACAATGTGACTGATGGAAAAATATGACTTATCTAAAATCCTTTCGCAGGTGGAGCAAGAAGTAGTAGGCGAGGTTGGTCAGCTACCACTGATGCTGCGGGCGATGGTAGCCATCGGCGAGCCACGGGCGCATCACCACGCGCCCAGATTTAACAAGATGGGCCTAGGGCGGTTAATGCCGCCGCCTCATGCCGCCGATATCGGCGGAGGTAAGATAGCTTTTGTGTGTCATTACGGTGCGCTCTAATAATAATAATAATAAAAAACTTAGAAATAAAAATAGAAATAGGAATATCTCAACACAAAGAGTTCTTAATCTATAAGGTCCTTAAGTTTTTGTGTAAGACAAGATAGGTTTAAAAAAACTGTAATTCACCTATTAAAAAGTGCTCCTCCACGGCTTGTAACAAATGACTACATATCTGCAGATTTTTGTTGCAGTTATTTAGAGTTCCTGAGGCCATGTAGCAAAAACAGAACTCTTAAATTGTCTGTCCGTCCATACGTCATCTCTATACACGTATATCTTAGATGCTAGGGAACGTAATTAAGGATTAATTGCAAAGATGAAGTTAAATGTCTCCTAATGTTAGGTATTGTCTTTGTTCCAGTAGGTGGAATGCCAGGTCGAACGGAGCTGGGTAACACCAACGTGGCTGTGGAACTGAAAACCGGGATGCCTAATGCGAGGAGAGACTCCGGTATCTCTTCAGGAAGCAGTCTTTATAGTGCAAGGTACCTACGATTTTAGACTTCTAGACCAAAAGTTTCCGGGATTCTGCTTGACACATATGAGAATGGCAAAAAAAAAGCGCTTATCACGAAACAAAACCTCCGTTACATTAATAAAGTTGTCAAAAAAAAGTGTAAAAAATCATATTCAGCGGCGTCGAGGTAGCATTATTTTGCGCCCTCTTTCTTGTTTCGTTTTGATAATTAATAGGTTAACGACTGCGGCCACCCATTCTATATTTGCTTGCTTTGTCTTGTTTTTATTTATACAAAATCATGACATTTTCTCCCACAGGTCCTCTGATATATCTCGTAAGAGCAGTCAGGCGTCAGTTGTGGGGGGAACGGCGACGGGAGCGGCCGTGTCGCAGCGACTAGTCGCGCAACAAGTTGCCGGCTACGACCAGCTCTCGCCTGATAGCAGTCGAAGGTAAGCATCCTAATATTTAGCTCATATATTCAATCATGTTCTGATATGCCGTGAAGTTGCATTGTATCCGACACCCTGAGTTGTTTTTCCTGCAATTTTGTTTTAAGGCTTCAATAAGATGGATAAAGGGGGTTAACGAAACGCCCTCCTACTAGTTGCATTAATATCTAGTTCTTTGATGGTATGACATAGTTATTTTGTTTCAGATCTAGTCAAGTGTCCTGCCTGGGTTACGCCCCAGCACCATCGTCAGCATTGGCGGCGGTTCAAGCTGTCAGGACTTCCCAAGGCAATCAGGTTAGTTAAAGACTTGCTAAGCTCCAATGTTGTGAAATGGCTGTGAGCTGGTTTTCCATAGGACATTATCAGTAATCTTAAGTATAGATTGCTTGAAGACGCCGATCGGTCTTCTATTAATACGTGCACAGACGTCATCAAATCTGTCAGACTGTCTGCAAATAAATGCCAATAGGAGACGGTAACCATTTACCATGTGGTGGGACGTATACCTATTGGCCTCCATTGGTGCTTTTTACACAGGCCCCACGTTGTCTCAGGTTGTCTTACCCTGTCCCACACTTTGTCCCACTCTTTCCCAACCTCCCTCACTCTGTTCCACCCTATATCACCACTGTTACGCTGATCAATGATGGCTTGCATTAACAAAAATACTATTATAAAAAAAATATATAAGTAGTATATCAGTCATGTAGTTCCTATAACACAAGCTCTGCTTACTTTGGGGCTAAACGATGCTGTGTGAAAAATGTCCAGCATTATTATTATTTATTTCAAAGACCCAAAACTAGCTAGCTTACCTACCACAAACCCTCTAGCTAAACGATACATTTCCTTCCCCAGGCCGTTCTACTACGAGGCGTGACCTGCTCAGAAGTAAGGGCTGAGGAGTTGGCGCTGGAGCTAGACCCTAACGTGCAGGTGAAGGAGGAAGCCCGGAGGCTGTCGGAACAGTCCAACCTGAGCGACCAGACGCAGGCGTACCAGCCCTACCCTTGTCGGGCTGATGATGTGGTGAGTACTCTTGGTATCTTTTTTTAACCTAAGTAATCACCTTCTTAGGAACTCCAGACGATTGTCAGCGGTATTTTTAGACTTTTAGAACATTCCTCGCTGCGGGACTTTTGATGACTGTCTGCTGGAAAGTCAAATTTGAAAAAACCTGGCATCTCTTTAAAAATTACAGGCGCAAGAGACCTCAAATTTATGCCAGAAATCCCAAAATGCCTTAACATGGATGCAGGGATATAATAAAACCGGCCACTTTTCGCTCTCTTTTCGTTGCGGCCTTACGATTATTGTAATCTTTCGTACAGTCCTTTCCATGCAAAGGTTGTCTGGTAGGGATCGCTTATTAGCGATAAGACCGCCCATTGTACAACAATGTTAAAGTTTGTACTATTTATTTAAGCTGAAATATTTGGTGTGCAATAAAGTATTTTCTCTATCTATCTATCTATCTCTTTCTTCCATCAGGGTGACGCGCCATTCCCCTTTAAGACGGAGGCAGACCAGGAGTCAGTGACATACAAGGAATCTCGTTCCAACTCCACGGGGACGGTGGTCGTCACAACCGCGCAGGTGCACCATCCCAACCAAGAGGTCAATCTCGAACAGGTACGATATTCCGTGAATCTTCCAGTTACCTCGATAAATCACACCAAACATAGTTATTCGGACAATTCCCTAGATTCTCTTTCGTGGGTATTACAAACTACGATTAAATCATGCCATAAATAATACACATCGGGTGATTCCGTCTTACATAACACTACCATATGTTTGTAGATAGGTAAGGTCAAAGATATTATAATAAATATGTATTATAATTAATAGGTATTTAGTTTGTGTTTGTATATAATTAACTATTTCTATTCTATTTTATTACATGTCGCACAGAGTGACATAAACGACAACGCCAGACTTACCGATATGTGTAATATTTACGGCCTGACACTGTACTGTTCATTGCAGATTCCAAAACATGAATTTTGGAAGCCAAACAGTTTTTATTAACACTTGCACTTTTTATAAAAAGTGTCAATAGGTAGACATGATAAAGTATTTTCTACCAGCTAATCTAGGTTGATAACTTAATTTTCTATATTTTCTCAAGTATCTAAAATCCAACCTTATTATTCCAGGTCGCTGAAGGTGAAATGGTGGAAAATAAGCTGGTGATACCAGACGAAATGATGCAATATCTTAACCAATCAATATTGGGAACCGACACGGTAGCACCAGCAGACAACCCACCAGACCCCGACGACAAAGACGCCAAAGAACCCAAAAACACTAATAAGTCCAGTGAAAAAATAACCAACGTAACAACTAGTGACGATTCTTTACTCAAAAACTTAGGTGCCATAGGAAGTGATCTCAATATAAGTGATATTCCAGTTGATTTAAGGTCGTTAGACGTTAGTATGTCGGGTAACAGTGGTTCATTACTTAATTCTAAATCACCTGATGATAAAAACCCTCCGTTGCAAGAACAAACTATTCCAGAAGTTAATGAAAAAGCTGATAATGAATACTCGAAACCTGCTACAAGTCAATCGGTAACGAATCCACTTCAGTCTTTACAAACGATGGCTGCAAATCAGACAGAGCAATCCAACAGGATGAGAGCAAACCAAATGGCCCAAAAAAATCCTTTGAGTCCGAGAACAGTGGTCTTAAATCAGAACGCCCTTAGTCCACAAAGTTTAGCACATGCAATGCTGAGTCCTCAAAGTCTGCCACATAGTGCAATGAGTCCTCAAAGCGTCATGAGTCCTCAAAATAACCCTCAAAGTGTCATGAGCCCTCACGTTATCCCTCGCAGTGTCATGAGTCCGCCTAGCGTCTACAATGTCATGAGTCCCATGAGCGTCATGTCTCCACAACATAACGTCATGAGCCCTCAAAGTATGCAAAGCCTCATGAGCCCTCAAATGCCCAACCAAATGATGAGCCCGCGACACAACAACATCGGCAGCCCAATGTCACAAAACATGAACAGTCCGATGGTCAACATGACCAGCCCTATGACTCAAAACATGCCAAGTCCTGTCACCCAAAACATAGCTAGCCCAATGAGTCACGGCATGCCTAGCCCTATGCATCCTGGGTTGCAGAGCCCAATGGCTCCAGGTATGACTAGCCCTATGCATCAAAACATGCAAAATATGCAAATGAACGGGTCTAACCAAAACCAGATGATGCTAAATCAGAACCAAATCATGAACCAAGGCCCTCAAATGGCAGCACCTCCTTACGTGAACAGACAAAACACCAATAGTAAGATATCCAATAGAAACATGGCACAGCAGAATCAGTATAATAATATGCCGAATCAAAACTACCACCAGGCTCCACCATACCCTCAAAACCAACAAGTCATGAGGAGTCAAAACATGCAGCAGTACCAGATGATGCAATATAACCAGAACCAAATGCCCATGATGAACAACCAACCAAGCATGGCTTACAATCAACAAATGATGAACTACCCTCAAAACTACCAACAAAACCAGATGCAACAGCTTCAACTGTCCAGGTCTTCAGTCATGAGCGTGGACAACAGTGGTAACATGAGTCGAGGACAAATGAACCATTACTGCGAGCAGCAAAACCACCCACCGATGCAAGCACAGAACCATCCAATGCAACCCCAGTATAGCCAAAATGTCCAGTACACCCAACCACCTCCTTACAACTCTGTTGTTAACGCAGCCAATGTGATGGGCCCACCGCCTCCCAAAAACAACCACCAATACAACCAAGCAATGATGAACAATAACCAATATTACAATCACCAGCGTCCGTACAATCAATGGGACTACCCGGGCAACCAGTTCAACAAACACAACCAGAAGTCTATTCAGAACTCCGTCAATATGTCAACTGGGAGTCAAAATCAGAAACCAGGCGCTCCGAGACCTATAAACTGTCCAATGAAAGGTGAACAGCAGACGGACTGTAGTATGAACAGTTTGAAGAGTCAGAACAACCAAAACCAACATACAGAAGTCCAAGTTTGGGACATAAGCCAATCTCAAATAGAAGCATCCAATGGAAGGAAGAAGAATCAAAATCCACCTCAAGCTCAACAACAAAATAGCACCTCCAATAACATGCGTCAAGACACCTATCAAAGAACCTTAGAGTATGTGGAAAACTGTGAAAATTGGAAGAGTTCCGAAATGGTGTCGAGTTCTACTCATCCATTACAAGGGGGGGACAACATGGTTGTGAATGATCTCCAAACCTCACTGACTTCGTTTTATGAAGAGAACCAGTACCTTCAGTTGATTCAATAGTTTTAAATTATGTCACATATTCAAAAAATGTCGGCTCTACACTACCGACTGTGGAGCATGTCTCACCAGATATGATACAAGAAATAAACAAATAACACCCTACAGTCACATACACAGTCATAGCTAGGATTATTTTTGTCGTGGGTATCAAGAACCCGTAAATCTTTAATTTTCCACAACATGATTAGAAAACGTACTTCTTGTGTCTCAGCCGGCCACTCGCCCAGCGAGTCACAAATTATCCACACCTCATAATCCGCGAGCAAGATCCATTATGGTTTGCAAACTTTAAAACAGTTTTGTAAACAATATTAAAACATATCTGATTAAACTCATGGTGCATAGGAACGAAGGTTGTTAAATCTCTTTTGGAGACTGATTATTTTTAAAATATATGTTTAACAACATTTTAAAGTACATTTAGTGTTGCAGTTTTCTAAAAGACAAGACTATTTAGAGGGTTGTAATTATAGAAGTCTTCCACGTAATTTAGTAGGTACAATAATTTAATCCAATACTTAATTTTATGCATTTACATTATTTTAGGTAAAGATTCTTAAAGTGCCTTAAAATGTACATAACTTAAAAGTGTACATAACATGTGGCTTTAATATCACTTGAATGTAATTACGTGCCTTTTTGTACGTCATAACATTTTTAGTTTTATTTCATATAAATATTGAATTATGTAAAGTATGTAAAATTTTAGTTTTAAATCGTAATAGTTAACAAACATATTTTTGAGATTATTAGATAGAGAAAAAATCTGTACAAAACGTAGTTTTTCTAGAATTTTTACAGAGTTGTTAAAGTTTTACATTGTAAACATTACATAATTAATGTAAGTTTTAATTAAATAAGTTAGCATTATTTTAAATATTGAATCTCTTATAGTTTAGTTTTAATATGAGATTACTAGATGTAAGACTTTGTTATTTTTTTTATTTAAATACCTACAAATTTAAACGCACAAATAGAACAAAACGATTGTAATTTCTTAATAAATTATTGTTTAATTACTTTAGAAATATTTCAGCAACTGTGACGACTATAAACGAAATCATTAATTAAATCATTATTATAAAACATGAATTTTACTTCTACTTTTAAAACATTAGTTTGGACCATAAAGCTAATTTTATCTCTTACTACAAACAAATTGTAAAGCGCTTGGACTAAGGGTCAAAAAGTCATGCCCCAAGATGAGGAATAACACAATGCGTTTAAAGGGCCATTCATAATAGCTCTACAATTTATAGTATAAGAAATAGAAAATCAGTTTTATATAAATCGAGTTATTTTAAAAAGTATTTCACAACATCGAAAAAGACCACAGATATGTCTTATACATTCAAGCCCATGGTCCAAAAGGCAGGGCGACGGTGGACCTAATGGCCTTGCCGAACCATACCTTTAGAAACATCTGCACGGACAAACAATCGTACTTATAGATCTATCTACATAGGTATAAAATGAATGTATGTATGCGTTACTATACCATTCATCCGTTTACGATGAAACTTTAGTAACTTGTTCTTCGCACGCCCGAAAGTTTTCAGAGTTTTTAAAACCAAACGCTTTCTCTGAGTGGCATTCATTACAACGCATGCCGAATATTCGCTATTAACTTATAAATGCGAAAGTATGGATGTATTTTGTCAATAATCTTTATAACATATGTTCTATTCATAACGTATATCCAGGTAACAGGGAGAAGCCGTGGGCTCGTTAAAAGGTGGGATACGCAGTACAAATCCAGGTATAAAGTCTCGTTCCCTTACGAATATTCAAATTCAAGAAAGCCATTCTCACTCTAGAATAGAGAGACCGAAATAACTTCGTTTACATTCCACACGATGACGTAACTGGCCACAATCAAAATAGACGATTTATTTTAGCCTTCGTTGCCAGCAGACGCTCGTGAAATTAGTTTATGAAAAAACTGCTCCTTTATGAAGCTTGACATGATTCAATTACCGCGGGAGAGATGCTGATTTTTAAGTTTTTTTCAGTAGAAATTGTTAGATTTTATAGGAACCTTGGTGGCGCTAGGCAACAATCATTCTGGAATAATCTGTATCTGAAAAGAAATTTGAATGCATTTTCCAGCAGCTGTAAATATTTTTTTTTCCATACTAACCTAAGAAGCTTCTAAACGGGCATGACGATGATGATCGTTCGTTCATCAATTCACTGGGTAGTTCTTCGTCATCTGGTTCTGTGATATTTGAAGAGCCATGGAAGAACTAATGTGATTGATTCATCAACAGCCATTAGAAGTCTGGACATAGGCTTCCCCCATTGAATGTCATAACGAACAATTATGGGCCACCACCATCCACAGACTTCCCTCAAACTTTAAGATGACATCGATAAAAGAAAATTCAACAAAACAATCCTATCGATTTATAACGATAATAAGGAAGGCCGATAATCCTAACGGCCTTCCATTTTTAAACTCCTGTGCATCCGCACAGGAGTTTAAAAATCCAGACCTAACCTTAAAAACGTGGGCATTAACTGAATGATGCCCACAGAGCTACACAGAAGCATTTCTTAAAGGATCTGTGTGCATCCACCAACATCAAATGTTTGTCTGTTGTCATTTCTTAAGATTAACACACACAAAACTGTTATAATTATGTTTTCGTTATGAATACTCAAATTATTAACTAGCTTCTGCCCACGGCTTCATCGCGTGGAACCCGGATAAAAAGAAGTCTATGTGTTATTCTGATGTATAAGCTATATTACTTTAAAGTTTCATCAAAATACGTTCAGTAGTTTTTACGTGAAAGAGTAACAAACATCCATCCTCACAAACTTTCGCGTTTATAATATTAAAAGGATAATTCATATTTCTTACAATTATTTTATCACGCCAACTGCAAAACTTAACCAATTGTGTTGTCTGGTAAAGAATGCTTTAGTACTAAGTCTGTCTATTGTATTTTTTATAAATTGAGTACCAAAGTATTAATAAATAAATAAATAAAAACTGTTTAAAAATTCAAGATTTTCATAAAACTAAAATGTAATTATATGAGATAATAATGAGAGTGAAGTCTACACCTGTTTAACCTCTGTTTATATTTAAACAGACAGAAATATCCCGCCAATTAATAGTGAGCAGTAAGAACAACAAGATGTAGTTACTTGGCACTGTCTGGGTGGTGCAAATTTTCATGCTTTTCATGTAAGATTACAATAAAACAAATTTTCAAGCTTAGCTCGCAAATTTGGATTACTTTAAGGTTACACCGGGCTTGTATCGTTTCAGAGAATTTTGACAAGGTAATTTCGAATAGTCTTAAAAACTAAAAGAACATAGATAGATACGCCGATTTCTCAGAACTAAATCAACACTAACTCTAGATAACTCTCGATAGAGTTTGGGCGCCGCTCGTCCAGTTACAATTTAAGTAAGTAGGTATATCTGTTAGCAGAAAAAATATTATTACTCATTTTTTCAGTAAGCGATTGATCTTGTAAGTCTTATGAGAAATAATATGATCATAACCCATAAACCGTTTCTGCCTTTATTATACAAATGGGTTTTTTGCTTGAATAAATAAAAACATCCGTTTGATAATTTAAATTGATCATCCAATATCAAAGACAATCGACAAAACAAAGTTTTATCCCCCATACGGGATCCAAACCACAATAACTACGACCCAGGCATTCAGCTAATTGATATTTCCGTAGAGCCTTGAAGCATTACTATTTATTATAAAAATAAATAGCTCTCCAGTTGCACGTGTTATTTTAACGTGTTTCCGTATCATAAAGTTAAATATAGCGTGAAACTTATGCATTTTCTACACTTTATACAACACTAGCTGGGTGAAACCCGGGGTTTCATAAATTTCGATTCCATGGGAATATCGGTATAAAAATAACAGTAAAGTATTTTACTCCTACATAAAATACTCTTGATGGTAAAACTATTTTTTTGAAAAAGAATGAATACTAGGATTCGTATACCGGCGATAAAATTAAATTTTTCAAACTTTCGCGATTAGATAACATAATTATTATAAGTTTAACGGGTCTTTATCGCGTTTACCTTTTTTATTATTTTCCCGACGTTTCAACTGTATTGCAACAGCCGTGGTCACGGGATGACTGGAGTATACGGAGCTACCGTCGAGAAATAAAGGCAGTAGCCGCAACTACCCTCATTTCATCTTCAGAATCAGAAAAGTCCATGTTCACATTACGGCACACTACACTAACCGTATCACCGCACTGCGCAATTGGATCGCGACGCGAACACCTGTTTATCACGGGATTCCAGGACGCAGAGAGTCTATAGCCGTCTTCACGATTAAAATTTGGGTACTTCTTTATTTCAATCGCTTCACGAACCATTCTCTTATAATATTGGCGTTCACTGGATAGCACCTTAGGGTCATGAAGCTCGATTCAATGGTTTGGTCCTGAGTCCACAAGGTGCTCCGCTATGGCCGACTTGTTTATCTGGCGATTTTTGACAGCTGCAATATGCTCTTTGACCCTATACTCCAGTAGCTCCGTATACTCCAGTCATCCCGTGACCACGGCTGTTGCAATACAGTTGAAACGTCGGGAAAATAATAAAAAAGGTAAACGCGATAAAGTCCCGTTAAACTTATAATAATTAAAATTAAATTTGAGAACACAAAAGCTGCTATTGTGACTTAACTATGATAGTTAAATATAATAATGAGTACTTTGATCATGTAGTACATCTTTTTTTATGTATCATCAATAGTTTTCTCAGCGCAGAATGAATTTTATAGGCAAAATTTTGCTACTTTGGGTTATATTATTGAAGTTTTCTTAAGGATTTCTAATATTTTGAAAATAAATTTAGCTGTCTATTGGTGAAAAAATGGTTAAAATCGGTCTAGTAGTTTTGGAGTCTATTCGGTACAAACAAACAAACAAAATCTTTTTTTTCTTTATAATATTGGTATAGATTTAATTTTTTGATTCTTTCTAAAATGAATATAAATAAAAAACTAACCCTTTTATTCATAACCATCCACTAACATTAGCAGTATCCATATCCTTTAATTAGTTTAAGAAAAGGATAGGATTAGAGTTAGCGGTTAGCAAGTGATTATGAATAAGAGGCTAGAGAAATAACAAGATACCAAACACTTTCGTAGTTCCGTCACTTAGTTAAGTGACGGAACTGGGATGGTGGCCCAGTGACCCTTACCCATTATATCTGCAATGGGTTGTTAAATTCCATTAAAAACCATAGAAAAATATTCTGGCAACGGTTAAAAGCGAGTACAGCGTAATAAAAACACCCAAACCCGAGACAAATATTAGCAGATCATAAAAACGTTTGCCCCGCGACGGGAATCTAACCTGCAACCTTCTGCGTCTTAGGCTGGCTTTCGCACACTACACCTCAGAGATACAAATCAATAAGATATTATTGATATATATTCTTACGAGATACATTTATTTATACAACTATTTACAAGTAGGTATATACAAAAAATACAGATGAAACAGCTAGCCACCTAAAGACCGCTACAAACGATCTATAGATAGCTCAACTGATCCAGATCACTACCAGACGGAAGCTTTCCCTAAATACTGGCCGCATTGCCACGCTGAATGGCAATGCTAATGCGTTGACCCAGATAAGAGCCAGCTCTCTGGTCACGCGTCGCTTCGACCAGTCGCCCTGAAAGAATTTTGAAACGCAAAGAGCTCCGGTTCCCCACGGACTCAGAGTCTCAACCCCAAAAGGCTCAAATAGGTAGGCTCTGTCGAGACCTCTATATTTGCGCCTCTTGAGATTCTCGGCCGAATCAGCCGCCGCGCCGGCTCTAACTGATGTCCCCGACAGATGAGATGGTGCTAGGGTATCTACGCATGTGGCGTCCCATACCAAAGGCCTTCCCCTCTCCCAGGGGACAAGGGTCATGCCGTCAGGCCGCTTACCATCGTCACGTAGTAGACGTTCCAGCTGTTCTCGAACCGAATGGGTTCGAGAACAGCTGGAACGTTGACGCTGGTAAATGCCCGGCGTATGATATCATTAAGGCTAGCGTGGCGAGAGATCCTACCGGCGGCTCTGGTATTATTGATATAGATTTTTCCTACTTGTTAATGTAACTCTTACTGCAATTTGTAATACCGTTTTACCATACGTTTGAATAAATGAATACATTTTTCATTTCATTTATTTATTCACAAACAATATTAATTGTGTCGGAACATTATATATAATAATAAAATTACTATAAATGGCATGTGGGTCAAATGAGTCAAGATTTATCGGAGCAAAATTCGTCAATAGAATAGTAACATTTATTCGACATGAATTGTTTAAGTTTATTTTTGAACATGTATGTATTTTTGAATCGATTTGAAGATAATAAGGCAGATTATTAAATAACTTTATAGCCTGCTACCGAACACTATGTTCTGATATACATATTCTGGGTAAGAAATCATTTTTCAAATCTTTTCTTCTAGTCATCTCACGTACTGCCCTTTCTTCAATTGTTTCTAGCTTATGTAAGTGTTTAACTAAATTAGTAAAAATGACCAAAATGTATAGACAGGGAACAGTGAGTATACCAAGTCTTACAAAGTGTTCTCTACATGAGTCAGTTTGAGGGATACCTACCATGGTCCTAATAGCTCGTCCTAATTTTACTACTAGGCACTTCCTACAACACAAAAATTTTGTTTTTAAATCTTCTCAGTTACAGGGGGTTAGCTAAAAATAAGAAGCAAAGAATCTCAGTCAATGAGAGATTATAATTTCAATATGGAATAGAAAATAATGGCACTTGTGCCCTGATTTAAACCTCATAATCATGTCGACTTGAAAACATAACTCATACGAAAGGTTCTTTATGAGCCGTTATGCTTAGTACAGAATAATTTATTGTTTTGGCGAACCCATAATCGGTTCTCAGAAGCTTGTTACCTACAGACATTCTCGCTAACTGAGCTTGTGGTAGCAAATTATGTATTTTTATGATAAGTTGAATAATAAAATGTTATTTTGTTTTGATCGTTAGTCCTATTCCCCTTATTTTTCAAATTCTATTAGTGTTATCTATAATCGATTAAAATTTCATGAAGATCAGATTTAGGTAATATTCGAACATCGCGTGTTCTCAATTTGTGGAACAACTAGTTTATATAAACTAGCTTCTGTCCACGCCTCCGCCCGTGTGGTACCCGGATAGTAGCCTATGTGTATAAGCTATGTATATTAATGTAAAGTTTCATGAAAGAGTAACAAACATTCATCCTCACAAACTTTCACGTTTATAATATTAGTAGGATACGAAGAGGTAGGTAATTACGTACGAATATCACACAACAATTAGTGTAGTAACACGTAAGCCAGAGCGATGTAGTAATATTTCACTGTTATTAAAACATTATTTACCAAAACTTTAACAGAGTTACTTTGTGTGCTAAGTTTCATTTTCAGTCAGTCTGAAATAATTTTCTAACACTAAACAATGAATAGATGCAGACAACTTTTGTCAAACTGATAACGTTATGAAGAGATAATGAATAAGCTTGTTAAACTTAAAAAAACTCTGAACTCGTTAAAATCGTTCAAGTAAATCGTTTTAAATTTCCCTCGTAAGGACAATGCCGCAGGCCACTAACGTAATGCATTACAAAACGAACTAATAAAAACCTTACGGAATCTGTAACTGTAAACTTTATTCCAAAAAAAACTTGCACTTGATTTTCTTAACTTACGAATCAACCGACCAGAACAACTATTGGCACCAGAAGCCCCACCGCGACCGCTGCCAGAGACGCTATTTTGTATTTATGCTTCCTCGCATTAACGTTCATGAAGGCTTCCAGTCTTTGGAAGCCGCTAACGTCGTAGTTGAGGCGTTGGTATTCTCTCAGCTGGTTGACGAAGCCGGAGTTAGGGTTAATGAATCTTCGTCTCTGTCGAACGTAAGCGAATGCTTGCTCGAACGTGAGTCGGTACTTTTCCATTAGATAAGCGATGACCAGGGTCGCTGATCGCGAGACTCCGAAGTGGCAGTGAACAAGGACGTTTCCTAAAAGATAAATTAATACAATATAAATTAATTTATTAAAATTTTAGTGTATGTTGTTGTGAATTGATATGAACATTATTTATTTTACGTTATTTTAGTTTTAGTTCGTGATTATAGTTTGACAATTGCCTCGATTCTGTAGTACACTGACTAAACTAAATTGAACTAAAATAACTTGCACTTTGATAGTGCAAGCAAGAAAGAGATAGCTACAATTTTAAAGCTGTCAAATTAGTCAGATTTAAGTTTTCCACACAAATTTAGTCGTGATTTCAAAACATACTGATATAAACACGAAGAAAAGCGGCACGTAAACTGATTTATCAGCAGCACACAGCAGTAAAATTCTTGCCATCTCTTTCTTGCGTACACTATCAGTAAAAGAGAGCGACAGTTTAAATTTAGTTTAGTTAGTGTACTACAGAATTGAGGCCTCTTTACAGTAGCATAATAATTTGATATTATATTTTACTAGCTTCTGTCCACGGCTTCACCCGCGTGGTACCCGAATAAAGTAGCCTATGTGTTATCTGATGTATAAGCTACATTACTGTAAAGTTTTATCAACATCCGTTCAGTAGTTTTTGCGTGAAAGAGTAACAAACATCCATCCTCACAAACTTTCGCGTTTATAATATTAGTAGGATTGAATTGAATTGCATACATTCTATGTACCGACATAGAATTTATGATACTTTTATAAATGATATGAATTTAATTGGTCCCCAACACTTCCGAAATCACTGTGCTTGTATGTATTAGTGGCTTGTAACTGACCAGATTTATTATAATATAGACTTTTAAGCAATTTGACAAAAGCAAGTGCAGTATGTAGTTCCTACGATGAATAAATGAGTATGAGTATGTATGAGCTTTTATTTAACTTAGAAAGGCTAGTGGGCTGTAATTAGACTTTCTACCCGAAGGACCAGGGGTCTTGACAAATACCACTTTCTGTTGGCGTTAACGCCTGCGGAAAGATTTTATGGAAATTACATTTGCTGTGGAAATGTCACGTGACAGCTGCCAAATTTGCGTTAGCGTGGAAGAAAAAGTAAGCGTGACCCCCTGATTTCGAAAATGAATGTGAACCAATGAATTTTGAACGTTAATGATTACATTATTTATGTGATAATACGTGCCCAAAGAACGATGGAGCAGTCGATGGAGCATCGAGAAAAATCATGCGTCAGACTAGAACCAACAACATTGGAAGACATTTGCCATTGGTTAGTTTTCCAATTATTTTAAACAGTTTGCGTTCATCACAAAAAGCAAAAAACGTCATCAAACTGTAACTAAAGATGGCTTTTCATCATCCGTGGTTTCACGAATGAGATCACGCACGAATGACGACAACGTAATGTTGTGACGGACGAGCCTCTTTCTGTGTATGCAGGGTCGTGTGGGGTAATCCGTAAAATTGCGTATTGAGAGGCCAAATTAAGACATGACTAAAGTTAAGCTTAAGCTTTTTCAACTTTAGTTTCTGCGGGCTTGAATAACATTCAACAATGACATCATCATGACGCCGAGATCTTTTCGACACAAGGATTGTGAGACGAGGGCGAGCGATCAGTTGTATGAGTCATCTATCTTGTTGACCGTGTGCTAGTTATGAAGAGTGCATAGCACTTTGGAAGATAGAGATGATGAATAAAGCACAATACCTTTCTGGACTCCTTCGTCAATAAACGCGTTGGCCATTGGGAAGTAGGGCAGGAGATTGGTCTGAGGAGTGTCGTAGGCCCTAATGAAGAGTGTGCTAATATTGGAATCCTCGAAAGTTGACTTCGGTAGCCGGTGAGCCTCAATTGTGAGCACATGGGTGATGTTAAGGTGTCGTAGCACAGTTTTATCCGCAGCTGCTCGTGCATTGCTGAGGTAGAGACCTGGATAAATAGAATCTAAGTGACTCACTTACTAACAATAGACAATAATCGCAGCCTAAACCGTAGAACCGTAGAACTAAGAAATAGTAAAGCTCTTTATGACGAGCTCGTCCAGGGAAGTACTAGTATGCATGAGGCCTATTTTATGCCAGCAAACAGTAATGCTTACATTGCTGTGTTCCGGTTTGAAGGGGTACTGGTGAAATCACAGGCACATGAGACTTTTTACCCTTTATTTCTTAGAGTCGGCAACGAGCGAGTGATACCTCTGATGTCGCAAGCTTCCATAGGTTACATTAACCGCCTACCAACAGGTAGTACGTATGCTAGTTTGTCACTTAGTTGTATATAAAAAAAGTAAAAAGTTTTGGAGACCGGAAACGTTAGGTATTATGATTGTGGAGTTCCTCGGTAGTGAAAATGAACTTTAGATTCTTCAATACCAATCCACATAAGTTGACTGTATTGTTAATGGGTTATACAATACTTTAATATACTCAAGTACTCATACTGCGATTTTGAATCGTTTTTGCATTAAAATTGGCTCTATTGATGTATACTGAATTTGTGTTGCCTTAGACGCTAAGGTCGTTTTTACTGACTGAAAAATTAAAAAAAATTTTGTTGCTACGCAATTTGACTCGTTCCGCCTCGTCGTCCATCACAACGATAGTAATAAATAGTACTGACTCCACCGAGGAATCCTTGTGTCGTGTGTATCAGAAAACCTTGCTAAACCTGGAACAAATATATCCGCAGAACATGCAAACATTGGTCCCGCAGCGGAAATAGTAACCGCACCTCTTGCGTCTCAGTCAATTACTCGCCCGCCACGCCACCAAGGACATAGGTGTGTTCAATCCTAGTGATTGATTAAGAAATATTTTTTCGAAATTCTAAAAGGACACCATCATGCCATTTTTATTATGGGAATATTTTTTATGATCTACCATATAGTGTTCCAGATCTTTGTGTGTTTGCTATGTTGCCAACTTTCTGATGCTCACGACACTTTATGGGGTATAACACTAACTACACATAGATTATTTATTTGAACTAGTCCGAATACCTTGAAATTTAAACAATTTAAGAGCATTTACCGTTTGGAGTGTCGTTGAAGACAATTAATACTATGATAAGTTGACATGTATCAGTTTTTACCGTTTAAAGCGGCCGTAAAAACGAATTGTACGCACCACATAGAATATAAAAACACACCTGGTAGTATCTGGCTATAGCAGGCTTGTGTGCAGAGGTCGATCTTATTATATAGCGCTTTCCGAGACCAATTCTTGATGCCCGAAAAAGCCACAACTGGACTCGGGATGCTGAGGAAAGCGACTATAAAGGCGCTCCTCAACATCACCAGAAGGAAACCTCGCACATTTATCATAATCCTGTCTTACATTGTGTGTTTGATTTTGAACATTTTGTTTTTGGTGATTTTTTGAGTTGTTTTGTAGTTTTGACGTATGGCGTTGACGGCAGTTTTCTTCTTTTCTGTCAGGTTCTGGTGAGGCTTAAGGTTTTGGAACAACGTTGTAGAAAACGAGGTCATATTCTGTTTTCTACATAGTTCCGCGAAAAACTATAAACCATAGATGAAATAGCCACTACGCTATAAACTTGGCAGGCCTTTAATAATTTTACTTTAGCCTCATATTCAACAAGATCATAATCTCAATATCTGTTGAGCAGAGTGTCTCAACATGCGTGGAAGGAGATGGTCTGGCTCTGGGTGATGAAATTAAACTGACAGGTACACGTATCACAATAGATATATTATTGCGTAGCGAAGAAATACATTTTATATTGATATAGATTGCTGTTATGATTAGGGATTCGAGAAATATGCGCTTAACTTATGATGACAACATTGCAACAAGGGGATCTTGTAAAAAAACAACAGACAGAGACAATCAGTTATATTATAGAGAGCGGAAGCTGTCAGTCACAGGAAAACCAAAGACAATAGTCTACATTTTAACAATTAAATTCAGGCCTATTCACGTCCCGGATGTTGTATTGGTGTACTAAGGAATCACATTCACGGAAAAATTCGTTATTCCAACAATATCAACCATTCAGTTTAAATTTACCGTGGTATTTTTTTATACCACGGTTTTTTTAAGTATATTCAAATTCTTAGGATAAACTTTTATTAAATCACACAAATACAACTAAACATAAATCATTTCGTTATATTAAGATAGTAAGCTACACGCCACTTCACCTGTAACTATTTCAGAACGTGTGATTACTTTGACCTACTTCCTTGCTTTGTGATTAGTGTACCTACAAATACAGAAAGTTTTTGCCTAATTTTAAACTGAGGGTACATACTAAACTCTCAAAAAAGTTGATTTCGTCTAAGGTTTTGACAACCTCTGTGGCGCAGTGGGCGAAGGCTCGCCTGAGACGCGGAAGGTTGCGAGTTCGATTCCCGCCGCGGGACAAATGTTTTTATGATCTACAAATATTTGTCTCGGGTCTGGGTGTTTTCTATGTATAATATGTACAATGTATTTACAAAAAAAAGTATTTAAGTAGTATACAGTCATGTAGTTCTCATAACACAAGCTCTGCTTACTTTGGGACTAGATGATGCTGTGTGAAAATGTAAAAAAAATAATAATAGATAATAATTTTAGGAAACGATATAAATTAAGGAATATTAAAATAGGTCAATTCAAAGTCACCAGAGATGATGGCGACAGCTAGTGATTCCGAACTAATATTATAACGTGAAAGTTTGTGAGGATGGATGTTTGTTACTCCTTCACGCAAAAACGGATTTTGATGAAACATCACAGTAATATAGCTTATAAATCAAAATAACACATAGGCTACTTTTTATCCAGGTGCAACGCGAAGCCGTGGGCAGAAGCTAATGTATAATAAAAGCTTGTTTAAATGAATGAATGAAAATACTTTATTGTTTATCGTAAGAAAATAGACAAAATTTACCAAAACAAAAAAAAACTTAAAGTAAAATGGGTGGTTTATTCTTTAGAAGCAATCTCTTCCTTTTGGATGGAGAGGATTTAATGAGATTGTAATAATAGTTGGGGGTGTACAAATACTTTATCAATATATATAAAAATAGATTATAAATAAAATACATAAAGAACCTAGTGTAAATAAATAAAAATATATAATTACATAATTATGCATACATACATAAATAAATACTTTTATCAAATTAAAACCATAAATAATATTAATAAAAATAATAGTAAAGCGAATAGTTTAAGATATAAAGGATCTGGAAATAAATAGTTAATTATGTCTACTTTTCTTATATGTCTTGACACATACGAGGTACCTTTTATATGTTTTTGTGGTAAACATATTTTAAACTTATATCCGTTTTATTGTCATAAAATCCTAATAATAATTATAAATGTCAAAGTAGGATGTTTGCTGCTAATAATATCCGTAACAGCTAGATCCGTTAAGATGAAATTTGGAACAGGTATAGTTCATGACCGAGAATAACACATTGACTACATTTTATCGAGGGCAAAGCCTCCTAATTTTATACCTAGTGTATTAGGTACACATTTGAGAGACAAACTCATCGAATAATGTTGTGTGAAATTTATACTGTCCCTTCGTCTTAAAATACTTGTTTTTCGATCATCATCCTGTTACGTTTCCTCACAGTGTATTGGAGTGTCATCTTTTATATTCGTTCGATTACCACCTTCCGTCAAATTAATCTCCTTACTTACCTCAAAATTTGATAGATCTATGATCTTAGATCACGATCGATTGAGATCCAGCTTTTTCAATAGAATAATCCTTGAACCGCGAAATGATGAATGTATAGCTATCAATTCTTGAGAACATTGCACAACATTTTGCAAACATTGGTGACATATCCAATAATAACTTGGCTCAACTATCGGATCGATAACATTTTTATTGTGTATTCCAAGTAATGTTGTTTGTATTCTTTGAAGATTTTGTGGTGACAGGGGGTTATTTTAGACCAACACCGCTTTTCGATTGTTTTTAAGGACTTAGGTCCTTATAAATGCAATGAGCCAAGTGTATCTAAGGTAAAGATCAGAACTTTGTATAATAAAGAATACTGCTTTTTATATGATACCTTCTTACTTCACACTTATTTGTAATTTCTGTACGTACTTGTTAAAAAAAAGATGATATAAACATGCAAGTTTTTGTAAAAACATCGGTTTTTAGAATTATCTTTTTTTTATTCAACTTTACATCTGGCATTGAAAGCATTAATATTCAAGTATTATTTTATCAGCCAGCTTAAAATTCTATCCTATCCTACTAATATTATAAACGTGAAAATTTGTAAGGTTGTTTGTTCCTCTTTCACGCAAAAACTACTGAACGGATTTTGATGAAATTTTACAGTAATAAAACTTATACATCAGAATAACATAAGGCTACTTTTTATCCGGGTACAACGCGGCGGAGCCGTGGGCAGAAGCTGGTAATAAATATGACTTGTCATAATATAGCATTCTGTTGTTCCCATGCCAATAAAAATCAAGAATCTATAATATATTATTATATTATAGATTCTTCTATATATATTGTCTGTGTAAGTTTTCCTAAGTTCAAGACACTGTTTCTCAACCGTTCACATTCTCACACCTCAAGCATCACCTGCGGCAATCCAGGCCATATGATTTAGGTTAACGGCATCATGCATTTATACCATCCCGGTACACCTATTTATAAGTTCAGAGATTTATACCAAAGCCTAGGTATTATAAGTGTTGTGTACACAATGATGGGTATTTTTGGAGCGACGAGCCGCGAGTAGGGTCCGCAGAACCAGTTGTGTGGTAGCCAGCGTCGGGCGCGCTATCGACCACTGTCGTCGCGGTTGTGAAGTCAGTGAGCTGTGAGCAGTGAAATCGTAGTGAAACAATAAGTGGACGTAAGTGTAGTGCTTATCATCTCTGCGCTCGATGGGATAACAGAGCTAACACCGAAAAGCTGTGCTAACACACTAACGCATGGTGTATGTTGCGTGGGATGGATGTGGGTGGAGAAATTTGATAAGGCGATGCGGACAACTGGCCACTTTTGTATGCAGCGGCGAAGCGCGCGGGCGAGTACTATTTCTGTAACTGGCGTCTCACTCGTATTTCGGATGGTTGCCGGCCGCGCTCGGCTGCTGCGGACGTGTTAAAACCCGCCGAACCATTTCCACATCAATTTCTGATAACAACTGGATGAAATAGAATAAGTATAAAAGCTACTTTGAGTCGAATGAGTTGGTGACGTCGTAAATTTCACATTAAAACAAATAAATGATCATTTATTTATTGGTCGTTGCAAATATGATATCTTTGACCCAAAAACGAAATGTAAAATTAGTGGTTAGACGTAAAATATTAAGCTGTTCGTTTATAACATGGGCACATTAAACTTTCACGTTTCTTGTATAGTTTGTCGCACTACGAGCACCTTGGTATGCTTAGAGTCCTTTACAGAGGCCATGTTTGGTAGAGGTTAGGTACTATAACCGCACAAGATTCAATGACTGATGAATGAAAGAAAAAATGTGTGTCTAAAAAACCCCTTAACACTTCAGTCTCTTGTTTACTGACTGCATTATTGCTCTAGCAAACGATCATAAGTAGTTGTGTGGTATTATCCATAAACAAGTTAGCAACTCCATTGATGTTTTGAATAACAAGTAGATTTTAGCTGCAGCGAGTAAAATGGGATGAATATATACACGATTCTCTATGACTAGACAAATGAAGAACCCACACTTATTTTTTTTTGTACCACAAATTACTCTGTAATGACAGAACACAGTCCCAAATGTCAAATGAGACACCTGTCCCCGCATGTTGGTCATAATTTTATTACTGAAATAACCGGCACATCAGTTTTACTCACACGAAATATGATTTTAACAAATGTGTGGTTTGCCACTTATACTTTGCCAATATTCAGGGCCATTTCAATAGCTATGATGACTGTATCAAGGGAAATCCCTTTTGTATTGTTTACACATAATTTTTGTAAGTTTAAGCAAGTTAATATAATGTATACACATTTTGGTTTTTAGGGCATGCCGTTAACCTCACAATATTTTTCTTTACCGTTGGAAAGAAATATATAAAACGTAGTGTACAAACTAGCGAAACAAAACAAATAAGTAAATTGGTAGCTGCGTAGAGGTGCTACGCCGCTCGTAGGCCGTAGCAGGCACTACGCGTATTGGCCAAGCTACGGAGTGCTACAAAGGTCTACGCGATGTAAAACTATTGTGGAGGATAATATCAGTCTATCAATCAGTGACGTCAAACCAAAGACGCCATTGATTCAATCACGTAGACTCTCTTGTCTCGTGATTTCAGATCATCAAAAGTACTCGCACCTCACAAATCGCGACAGTGTGTAGAAGTGGGCATACATTATTAAAAATAACCTTGATTCCAATCTTACATCAGACATACTTTTCAAAATAATTAACTTGCATTAAAATTAAAAACTTTTTATTTTTATTTAACTACTATCGCTTTTAGCGATAAGACCGCCCATTGTAACTTATATTATTATGAATTCCTGTGTTTTTTTCTGTATTTTGCTTTGTTGTACAATAAAGAGTTTATCTATCTATCTACTAGCTTCTGTCCACGGCTTCGCCCGCATGGTACCCGCATAAAAAGTAGCCTATGTGTTATTCTGATGTATAAGCTATATTACTGTGAGTTTCATCAAAATCCGTTCAGTAGTTTTTGCGTGAAAGAGTAACAAACATCGATTCTCACAAACTTTTGCGTTTAATTTTTCGTATTTACTGTTCCACAGTAAACGGTTCATAAACATAATTTATTGAGTTGTATCAGTTATAACTTTGTCGTAAATAATAATTATATTGCTTGTTCACGTCTAGTAAATGGTTATATATTTTGGTTTAAGGATGTATGCATTTTTTGCCATCATGCAACTTCGTTTGAGAAGTGTGAAGTTTTGACTTCTCACCATATCATTTTCTTTTTACATACAGACAATACTTAATATTTTTATTTACACACGGGTGACTATAATGTGTTCGTTATGTCCATTATATTGTTTGCAGAAGTCTAGTCAATATAGGGTGTAATAATAAAATTATCATTTACATGGTAATGAAACTTTATTTTACTAGTTAGAAAGATGTTACGATGACCTCTAAAATAATCCCAAATATCTTAACTTTTATTCAGAAAGCCTTCTAATATTATGAAAGCGAAAGTTTGGATGGCGACCTAGAATAACATATATAGGCTACTTTTAATCTGGGTAGATACCTACCCACCTACGACAAAGCCGGGGTTAGTAATAAAATAAAACAAGAACAGAAGTGCTCAAATTTAATTTAGTTCATTACGGTGTCAATTAAATGAAAATCATGTTCGTTTAAGTTTTAGGCCGTCATTTTATTACACCCTGTATGTATTTTAGCAAGTGTGTTAGTATCACCAAGGTTATTACAACAAACAAAAATAAAAAATATTTAACACTTTATTTTTCAGTCCGTCTTACTAGTTTTATAATATTTTTATAATTTAACCTATTTTCACACATAGTGAGACACTGAATAACATTAAATAAATAATATATAATGCTGGACATTTTCCCATGGCATCATCTAGCCCCAAAGTAAGCAGAGCTTGTGTTATGGGAACTACATGACTGATATACTACTTATACACATTTTGTTTTGTAAATAAATACACAATATACATAGAAAACACCCAGACCCGAGACAAATTAATGCAGATCATACAAACATTTGTCCCGCAGCAGGAATCGAACCCGCAACCTTCTGCGTCTCAGGCGGACCTTCGCCCACTGCGCCACAGAGGTTGTCAACATTGTCAGATATTAATTTCATCTGTGTAACTACAATACTAACAGTAGCCTCTAGGCAAGCCAGATCTGATAGCACAAAGACATAAACCATTCCGGTCGAGGATAAATCACCTGATGATAATCACTTTGCTTCAGAAGCTAAGAGTTCGATACTTGAATACTAATTAGATAATGCATTATTTACATTTCGAAATCCTTGTAATACACGGTTTGTTAGGCTTATTTTGCACAAAGGCTATAAAACAAACTGAATTGTTTTATTACTATTTATTTTAACATTCAACAATCACAAATAATGTGTCATAGTATCCTAATCGCACACTTTCGGATTCCCTGTATTGTAGGTAGCAGAAACTACAAGGATCATGGTACCATAACACCCAGACTAACTCATGGCTATCGAGATGGCAATCATATTTGTCATGTATCATCCATCCAAAAAACGAAGCGTTCAGCAAACCAATTTTGTTCATTCGCATTGTCCATCTATGGCTCATCCAGCTTACAAATTAGAGTGATACGATTCATCCCATCCGATGATACCAGCCATGGGAAATTAGTGTGATCGCCCAGCTGGAACCGAACCGGACCCAAATATGTAACGTAAATTTATCGCATGAAAATTTCCCCTAAAAATAATAAAAACAAACAAATTAAACCGTTCAGATCAATAATAATAATATAAATTCAAACAAAAAATAATGATGGCAATGCAAATAAACCTTGTTTTCGATGGATGGTATAATTTTCCATTATTTTGTAAAACTGTAACCACGCATTCTCAGTAGGAATTCCACAAAATAATAAGTAAAATAAGTCATAAGTACATAGTTTATTTACTTAGGATACCCAACAGAGAAATCACAGAAATTGTTCAATGTAAAATATTATGTCTGAAATCTATGTGTTTACTAACTAGCACATAGCATAAAGGGTATCGTTGGTTTTTATATAATATGTACATGTGTATATATAAAAAATCAATAGTATATCAGTCATTTAGTTCCCTCCCATAACACAAGCTCTGCTCTGCTTACTTTGGGGCTAGCTAATGCTGTGTGAAAATGTTCAGCATTTTTTTTATGTGGTTAGTTTCTACTAAGTACATACTTGTCATCAGGTATGTACTATACTACTGTTAAGCTGTATTATATTCAAGAGTAATAAGACTAAATACTTGTCATCAGGTATGTACTATACTACTGTATTATATTCAAGAGTAATGAGACTACTCTTGAATATAAGTACAGCTTCGCCTACGTACGCTTTATGTGAAAACCAAATCGGTTATCCTCGGTAGAGCGGCCCGCGAGTAGCTGTGACATAAGAGCTGCAGGTTGGATTCCCGTTGCGGTACAAATGTTTTCATGTAATACATTTCCGGGCCTGGGAGTACCACGGTACTCTCGGTTCCTGAAAACCACTACACAGAGAATACAAGTGTGGAGTCAGGACTTTGTAGGTATGTGTCTGTCGGGTGTTTTACTTATTTATTATTAAGTTCCTGGTTTGTTAAGTTCCTGGAAACTGGTTTGAAAATGACTTCTGACAGTTGACGTCGACCTTAACTATCTACCTTGACCTTCATTCAAATCCAGATTTTGGATTTAGAAAGAAGGTCAAGGTAGATAGTATAGACAGAATTAAAAAGTCATAAAATCATTAAAAATATTTCCGGTGCCATACTAACGAGAATCACGGTCTGAAAGTCTTAGTTTTTTGAGTAGTCACACACACTGTATATACTAAACAGATACTCTCCGAACATAACACGTCGGCCACAAAACCCCAAATATTTGTTTAACCAGAAAATTCTTAAAAACAGTAAACGCTAACCTTCACTCCTCACTAAAATAGCTGCGAACTGAACCGTCTCTATTCCTGTCCAATTGCTAGCAACCTTAGCATAAATATTTTTCACACCATATCACCTGTCCCTTTTCTACTCAAGCGGAAACATATTGCTGTCGCAGCCACCATGGCGCTGTGCCAAACTACTCGTCATGTGAGTTACGAAATATTAACATTTTAAAGTTTTCGGTTGTGGTCGATTTATTTCGTGGTCTAGGGTTAATACTGTCCGCGAAGAATTCTACTTACTATATGCATTAACTTTGCCATTCAGTGTGGCAATGCAGTCAGAAGTTTATGGAAGCTTATATCTGATAGTGATCGGGATTAGTTAAGCCACCTTAACATAGTTTACAACGGTATTTAGTATATAGTAGATATCTATCTGTATAATTGTATATAGTAGATAACTACCTAATAGTTAATCTTTACGTTTAAAAATGTTGTTTTTTTGCTGAAAATGATTTGTACTATCTGCAAGCTATAATATTATATTACTAAGATTTTATAATATCCCAAAATATCAATCTCGTATTTGATATTTACAGGATTTAATCTCAATCTTATCAAAGTTATCCTTGATCAATAGGAACCTCTTCAAAGAAAGATATTTCCAGTTGGTAGGAGATACTGATATCGATACTAGAAAACTTTGCCAAGCATATCGCGTCACTGCATAATTCAAATCTGACTATTTTTTTAATAGAAGCACATTGACAAATGTGTATTTACAAATTGGAATTCTTAGTTTTCAGTAGAAAAGGAACGTTCGAGTCATTTCAATGTGAACTATGAATAAATGGAAAATTGATTTGCTTCTAAGGTTGAAAATTACCTTCGTAAGAGCACTACATTTTTTGCGTTACAAGCTTCTGCCCATGGTTTCGCTTACGTGATGCCGGATAAGAAGTAGCTTATGTGTTATTTTAGGTCACGAACTATATTTCAATTGGTTCAGCCATTACCATACAGCAACAAACATCCTAAACTTAAGTATCCATACTCTCGCATTTATAATATTATTTGGATAGGATTAGTAGGATAGCATTTTTTTCTTTTAGTATTTAATAGAGATTCAAATTCTCTAATAGAGGTTTGTTAGTGAATACTTTGGCTGGGTAACCGTGGACTTTCGTAAGTGCTATTACGAAAGTCCACCAATGACTATTACTGGTCACCATTTTGAGCATGTGTTAAGTGCACCTCTATACTATACTAATATTAAAGCTGAAGAGTTTGTTTGAACGCGCTAATCTCTGGAACTACCAATCGGATTTGAAAAAATATTTTTGCATTTGTTAGCCCAATGAGGAAGGTTATAGGCTATAGACATATATTTAAAATCACGCTACGGCCCTTAATAACCGAGGAAAAGAAGTAAAAGCGCGGGCAGGCGACGCGAGACGGTGGGCTGGGGGCCGAGATCGGCCGTTGCATAGCTAATACATTATAAGATTCATTAGTGTCTTCGCACCCGCAACGGATCGGAAGTCAGAGCACAACCCTAAAAGCCAACACGGCATTTCTTAATTAATGGGTCCTTAATCAAACCACAAAGTAAAAGTCTTGTACAACAGCCAATAGTATTATTGTCAATCGTGCTGTCATCCATTACGATAGGTAATAATTGATTGGCCAACAATTCAAAACAATTGTCCCGTTTGTACTGACTCACATTATTTAAATAATCAGTCGCAGTGATAGTAGATCTAAAGAGTTCAAGATTTTGGCATGGGTGCAATTGCTTTTGAGTGTCCGAGAATTAGTGAAGGACTTCTTTGATGCGATTGTTGATAGTGATACTGTTTCTACATGCTCATAGTGTATGTGGGTCACGCTTAGATGTATTTAAGAGATCGAGCTTGATTCTATGTATCTGTGAATACAAAGTTTGGGTGTTTTCTATGTATAATATGGATCTATTTAAAATAGTATATATCAGTCATGTAGTTTCCATAAAACAAGCTCTGCTTAGTTCGGGGCTAGGTGATGCTATGTGAAAAATTACCAGCATTATTTATTTATTTAATTTAAAATATTTTATTCATGTAGCAAAGTCTAAATTACAGATAATTTGATTTAATTCATTATTATACATAAATAAGGGTGTACCAAAGGTGAGTTTACTAAAAGCATTTTCTACTTACCAACATTAAAAGTATTCATAACTAGCCTCTGCCCACGGCTTCACCCCCGTGGTGCCCGGATATAAAGTAGCCTATGTGTTATTCTGATTTATAAGCTATATTACTGTAAAGTTTCATCAAAATCCGTTCATTAGTTTTTGCGTGAAATAGTAACAAACATCCATCCTCACAAACTTTTTCGGATTTTAGCAAAATGAGAATGTTTTGGCCGTTTTCAACGGTTTTTTGTATGAGTACAACAAATTACAAAATATATTTACCATTCATATTATAAAAACGGAAATTTTCACGTAGTGCACTATCGGTGAAGGCACCGACTAAGTTTCGACTCATTCCGAGGGTCATTAAAAAGAATAACCAGCCTTGTTTTCTTGCCTTTCTTTCCTGGCTTGGTCGCGGAGGAACAGGCACCTAGATAAAAACCGACGTTTCAATGTGGTCCTTGTGATTTTATTGAATAAATGAATTTTGATTTTGACTTTAAACAAATAAAATTAGCAAATTTTGAAACACGTGCTTTTTAGCGTCTATTACAGCGCCCCCTAATAACTTTGGCAAAATAAACTATCTAAGGACCATCCTTGAAATCATACAAATCGATTGCAAAAAACACGCATTTCAATCGGATAAGCTTTTTCGGAGATACGTAAATAATGCTGGTAATTTTCTCACAAAGCATCATCTAGCCCCAAACTAAGCAGAGCTTGTATTATGGGAACTACATGACTGATATACTACTTTTTTTTAAACACATACATATAATACAAAGAAAGCACAATCCCGAGACAAATATTTGCAAATCATACAAACATTTGTCCCGAGGCGGAAATCGAACCCGCCTGAGACGCAGAAGGTTTTCTGCGATTCAGGCGGGCCTTTGGCTGAGATAAATGGTAATAGACAAACATAAAACATACAAACAGCAACCTCTTTTGGTAAACACATACACGGGCTCCTTACGTAAGGGGTAAAAGCAGTTCAAATTTGATAAAAGCTACAGTCTTCAGTCCTATTTGCAATACTTCATTGTTTTCAGAGGATGATGCCACTGTAAAAACAATACATGAAAATTTGATTTTCTTAGGATGTTATTTTTCTCTCAACAGTAAACCAAAAATGTTTACCTGAAAAATATTTCATTGAAATCTGCCCACAAATCTATTCTTGATTAATGTTACAGTCTGAGATTTTATAGTTCGGAAATACGAGTGTCTGGTTTATTTTAAAGTCACTATGAAAAGTTAATGGTTTATGATGGCCAGTATAGGGTGTTGAATATACTTCTAAATACCTGGCGTGTGTAAAGGTGTATAAAGACCTGAGAGTGCTGCGCGCTTTAAGCCACTCAGCATTCTCAGTAGGTTCTATATAAAGCCGCATAACTTGTATTGCTTCTTCATCACTTTGACCAACTCAAGATGAGCAACTCAGAGCGCGTAGAGCTCGCCGGTCTATACACTGCTTACGATCATTTTTTACCACTGTTATAAACGCTGTTCTGAAAGTTTGTTAACTTAACAGTAATATAGTTTATACATCAGAATAACACAGGCAATTTTTTACCCGGGTACCACGCGAGCGAAGTCGTGGGTAGAAGCTAGTAATTTATATTTGCGTCATTAAACCGACTTCGAATAACGGGAAATTTTAAAAAGTCTAATATGCAATTTCATCACCCATTTTTTCACTCTCAGGAGTGTTTTTTTTATGTATATTTTGGGACCATCTTTTAAGTATACCCTATCTATTAAAAAAATAATCATTAAAATTGTTCACCATTGGTAACATCCACACAAAAAAAACATACGACCGAATTTAGAAACTCCTTTTTGAAGTTGGTTGATAGTAATTAAATTGCAATATTCCGGATACGATTGAAGTCCGAAGTTTACGGTTTCTATCTTGCAGATACTCTATCATCAGACCTCAGATGCCCACGTTATTTTGCTTACTCATTTGAATAATAAACAAAAGAAAAAAAGCCCACGAAAAAAATCGGCTTGTCGTGGTTCCATAAGATGTTTTTAAGTTTTACGGCAAAACTAGCAATTCCTGAAAAATTTAACAAAACTTTTATGGGATCACCTCGGGATCATTATCTTTACAACAACAAAAGAAATATCGAAATTGGTAACAAACACACGATAAAAAACACATACAGCCGAATTGAGTACCTCCTCTTTTTTGAAGTCGGTTAAAAACTGAAACCCACATGCACTCGTCTATGCGTGACGCATTGTTGATATAACTATTTCTATTTTGGAGCTGTTGCACAATATCTGATTCTAAACTATAAATACCCAGCTGATGTATGGACTCAGTTTCATTCGAGCTGAATGAATAATTTAAAAGTATCGTAATGTATCCACAAATAATCTGCAATAGACAAGATGCAAAAGTCATCATATACGACATTATAGCTCCATAAAACACATCATCGAAGGAATAATGGAAAGAAAACGAAGAAGAGGGATGCCGCGAATGGACTAAATAAGCCAGATAAACGTGAAAGTAGCTGTCTTATAGCATAATGAGGTAAAATATTACTTTCATCATCATCATCATCTAGCTTTTCTACACCCACTGTTGGGTATACGCCTCCTCTTTATTACGCCATTATTTCCGATCCCTTGCGATTTTCAGCCACTGATTTCCGGCCACGCTGACAATGTCATTCAACCATCGGGCGGGTGGTCTGCCTCTCGGTAATAAGATTACTTTACTAAGAAATAAATGAAGTATATTACATCAGTTGCACCGACAAGAGCATGAACAAAGATAAAGTATAGTGTTGCCTAGTTCACATTATAATAGGCTCTATTTTATCATAAATTGTTTATAAAGAGGTCATATTTTTGAAATGAACATAAAGTATTTTTGAGAAGTATTAAAATAACATCCGTAACACAAGCCAATGCAACTCTATAACTCTATTAATTCGTATTCAAACACGTTTCACATGACAGTTCCCAAAATGTCACCTTGTTCAGAATAGCTGGGCATGAGTCATGGCTTCAAGAGTCAGTGCTCCGGTTTCTTTTTGAGGAAAAGCGATCAAGTGACTTCCGGTTGCAATGAAACTAGTGTTACAGTGTTGCAGAATGGGGCTGGAAGCTGGCGTCTGTTGCAACATACTTGTTAAATGTCACTTCACTAAATGGAAAATGTTTTAACATAAGTTAATTTTAACAACATTTAAAAACCACCGAATCATGTTACCTTAATTACAGCCCCACGTAGTGCCGCACTGCAGTTGTTTTAGCCGTTTTGGAGTAAAATTGTAATAGACAATCACACTACCAAATGAATAACCCCTAAAAATGTTAGGGAGATGAGATTGTATTTTCTTAAAATAACGTTCGTGATTAATATCTAAAAGAACTTGAAATATCTGTCGCCATGGCGTAACAAACAAACACTAATTAGATATAAATAACTATGTTTAACTAATTAGATGAGATGTAAACTGAGAAAAGGAACGTCTATAAATGATCACGGCTTGAAATTTGCCTGATTCATCGTTTTTTAAGAGATCATGTGAAAGCTCTGATTATTCGGTTGACCCGTGATTATTCATCAACTACCCAAACTAATTTTGAGCGGTACGATCACTTATGTCACAGCTTTGGCACTGACTCGTTAAGTTATCATAAGTCTTCGAACAGCTTAAAATTAAATTTATCTACATAAAGGTTTTTAGCTGAGCAAAAATCAGCCACCTGTTATGGTAGGTTCATATGAGTATTTTGTCCATTCATAGGACGATACAACAGATATTGTAAACGATTTCACTTATGATTCACCAGTCAAAACACCTCGCTGACCAAATTGGCCAGTGATCTGTTTACTAGTACATCTGTTAACAAATCTTCGGACATGATTTGTTTACTTAGTGGAAATACTTCTGTATGTTGCCAGGTGTTTTTCAATTGGTATCTTGGTTGAGCCAGTTAGGAACTACAAGCAAAGGCATTAAATTTAAAAAGTGCAATTTAGAATTTACAATTAAATTGTTTTTTTTTTGCTAGCGCAAATGTAACCAAATACTATCGTAATTTTGATTATTCATATTGTACTATAAACGGGAATTTTCACGTACCGTACTATCGGTGAAGACACCAGTGAAGGTGCCTTCATTGATAGTACATCGGTGAAAATACCCGTGTTTACAATATGAATAGTGTAACCAAATAGTTTGTGATAAAATTCGAAAACTCGGATATATTAGACATCCAGTAGGTACTAAGCATAGGCCTTCCTGATAGAGTACCACGACGCTATAAAACTTCTAGTGACCGAGTCGTTGGAAATCATACCGTTTCACCAAAAAGTATAATAATATTTGTCAAAGAGAACAGGATGTTTAGTCAGACCACTCTAAGCGTTCTGTGTAGGTAGCCAATTATTTGTTTGTTCCCGCACACACACACCTGAAATAGATTTTCTGCAATCCATTGATGCATCAACTTATTTCTTATTATTCTAAATTACTAATCAGGTGTCACATGTTATTCTTGTGTTCATTGATTGAATTTATGAACTCTTGGAATAGAATTGGAGTAGTATTATTAAAATAAAAGAAAGAGAAACATGGTATTTAGGTATGTTACTTTGAAATGTAAATAATAATAAAAATATTGAGAACTAGCTTCTGCCCACAGCTTCACCCGCGTGGTATCCAGATAATAAGTAGCCTATGTGTTATTCTGATATATAAGCTATATTACTGTAAAGTTTCATTAAAATCCGTGCAGTGGTTTTTGCGTGAAGAAGTAACAAGCATCCATCCTCATAAACTTTCGCCTTTATAATATTAGTAGGATGAAAATCAGAGTTAAACTTTAAACTTACTTCGGACACAGATATTATAATACAACTTCGGATAATGAAGTATTTGGAGTAGCTGGCTAAGTGTCTAGATATAATCAAGTCTGAACCGTTCTTGATGATGAACAGTTCTTTTTCATAACTAGAGCACCTTCAACAGATGATCTAAAAGCATTCCAACCTCGAGCACTCCAAGCTGTCATAGAAGGCATCAATCATAACTCCAAAACTAAAATACATGTTGACAATCTAACAGAAGATTTATTGGTCACCTGACTCCGTATCCAGTTGCCAACGCGTTATATTCAGACTGCTTAAGAAAAATATACTGCTTCATCTGATTTACGAGCATATAAAACCAGGGCCACTTGTTTGTCAGTCTCGCGAAGTCGGTTACATATAAGTTTACATAAGTCCCTACGTTGCTAAATACTCATCGATGCTACATGTTGATCTTTCTAAAATTTATAAATAAAGAACGATATTTACCATTTTGATATAATTAACAATGATGTTATACTACTAATGAATTACATACATCATAAATAAAGGGAAACAATAAGTCTGATTATTAGAGTAATTTTAACGTTAACACCTATAGAAAAAAATTACAAGAATCTTTGCAGATAAATTAAGGCAAATAGTGGATTTGAAGTGACTTATCTGGTTATTGTGGAGTCCAAACCATCTCATAAACCAGATGCTGCTGCGAAAGCAACTATTCATTCAATAACCTCATTACATTTGGGTTGAGCCCCATCTCAATAGATACAACAGTATAGATCCTGAAAGGTGTTATATCAGCTACTATCTTCGGCGGAAAACACCTCTACAGTACTACGTCATCACAAATGACGAGTCCGTTATCCAACCGTCGCTGCCGTCGGCTGCAGCTTCCCACGCACGTTCCTGCTTGCTGGCCTCGGCTCTCGGCCAAAATTTTCATAGTTTAGTTACGATTTCGAAAACGACCCGACGCCTCCCGCCGCCGGCGACAACCGATTTCTCACGAAATTCACTTGCTATCGTCAAGTTCTCGAACGTCTTGCTAAGTGTTTGTGTTATTGACTTAAGTGCTAAGTGACACTATTGGATTTTTTTACCTGTGCAGCGGTATGTATTTTTTGTATGAGCTTTCAAGTTTAATGTCAGAACAGACACTATAGATAGTTCAGTGTCATTTATTAAAAAACAATACAATAGAGGCCTAAGCTAAGACCCTTGTAGTACTCCGAATATTGCATAATTTGTCGCTAGTCAAATCATTAATGACCCTGAAATATTCAAAAACTTTAATGAGAAAATTGGTTGGATAATCGTAGGAAATTAAAAAATTGCATGTTATAAACTCCGGAGCTGACTTTCCATGATTTCGGGGGCCTTCGGTAGCTACCGAAATAGATCAAGACGTTTCGTTCACACTCACGAATACTTTAACACTGGACACCCACTCGCTTACACTTCACCTTGCGATCAGAGATGGCGCTGACCGAACCAATCATTTTTCTTGATCCATTAGTGACTTAAATATTGCAGCCAGAATTTTCACTGTTCAGTTGTATGACTTAACTTAAGCCAAAGATGATTGATCGAGACCACAGCTGCAGTTGGGATTATTGCTCATTATCATTAAAAACAGAAACCCGTTGCCAAAAATTGGTTGTCGTTATATTGTAAGAATTGTAAGAAGAAACTAAAATAACAATATAATATAATATTATGTTTAAATATTATTTGTAGTGAAAATTTATAGTGGGGTTTTGCATTTGAAAACTAGAGTAAATTACAACTCAAATACTTTCAGAATTTGGGTCAATAACGAGTCGTAATTTAGGCACTTTGGATGCTTGTTATAATTTCCAGTTAATAATAACAAACATAAAGATCAAAGTTATATTTGTCTACTAACTGACATTAAATATTTAGTTTTCGGGGACACGGTGGGAAATATTATATAGATCACTATCTAGTGATTTTAAATGTTGTTTTCTACAGTATATTATTCCTTCTCATTTATTTCAATGACGGAAACTCATGATAAGGGTCACCAAGATACAGGCTATGCCTAGTTTGGGATCCATAGGGATGAAAATAATGTAACATTATGTACTTACCTACTGTATGTTAGAATAATTGTTTATTTTCACATATTCAAGTAGCTCAATTTACTTAAATAGTTAAGTTCCTTTATATGCAGCTAAGAGTGTCGCTTATTTCGAATACGACGGCTTTTATGTACTAACCAGCACTTCTTGATTTAATATGTTTTGATAAAATGATTTTGTTGTCAAATTTAGATGTATAAATGAAATTTTTAATTGCGTCACAAAATACTTGAATATTTGCTATCACAATGTTACTCATGTATGTACCTACATACATAGTTACTCTGCACTTTCTTTTAAATGATCACAAATATATAGGTATAGGCAGTGAGGGTATGATATTATATGATTTTCTAAAAGCCATGATAATACCTTTAGAAGTCTTTAAAGAAGTCCTTTAACGTTTAAAAAGTTTGTCTAAAAAAAGAAGAAAATCTTAACATTTTACCTCTATATTGTTCAAAATTACCTGCCTACTTCCAAAATAGTTAGGGCATTTATATTTTTCATTCGTTGATAAAATGTTAGGTAACATCGCCTTTTTTGTCCACAGTGAAAGCACAGGGTTCAACATTCTACCGTAATGATCAGTAGCTAGCAACATGGGGGTTTCCGACGACTTAGCCCCAAGTTTTACGCAGAAGCCAGCCCTGCGCCAGGAGGATGATGGCAACAGGCTGGTCTTCGAGTGCCAGCTGTTGGCGGCTCCGAAGCCGGAGATATGCTGGTACCGCAGCGATGAACTGCTCAAAGAAGATAACAGGACTAAGTTTAAGTGAGTATGCCTTGGTCTTTGAACATCCCTGTTTATAGCTTATAGTTCCTACTTTTAATATTATTTATTTATTTATCCCTGTTTATAGCATTGAAATTATTGTTATTTGACTTTACTATGCCCCTTTCGACGTTCCGTGGACCGTTTAGTTAGAGGTACATCATCATAAACACCGTTCGCGACCACGCTCGACGGTATGTGTCGTAATCAGAACTTTGCCATAGATCTTTGAAATCCTGTGACGTTTATTATTGATCGCTATATTCTTTATGTGTTTCATATTTAACACCCATGTAGTTCAGTCTTTATGTAGAACTCTATTTGTGTCATTTGGTTTCCATATTTTCAGCAGCTCTGTCATTTTCTGAAAACATGAGCATACATATTTTATGTGCACCTTTAGTATAAAGATTTATGTAGGTGTGAATTGTTTCTGTACCTATCTACTTAAACACCAAAACAATTATGTGTTGCATTGAATAAACATCACCACCGTTTAAAATCTGTTCACCACCGAAGGTGTAAAATATCTTAGAATATTTACGTTTTAGTTAAATATAACACCAGTTGTTTATCGATCAGCACATTGCAACTCACATATGCATTTATAGGAAATCTCCAGTGTTTCCACTCGCTCTTCATGACAAATATTTTCTTTCCTTTGCCAAAACGATTATTTCGCCGTTGAAACTGTCTCTTTCATCAGAGTTTCTTCGAGTGATTTCGGGTCAACGTCCGTTGTCACCTCGCTTTTATACGATCGGTTCCGATACTTCCTTTGATGCGTATTGGAGCCAAAGACATTTAATTTTGCGATAGGTTGGCACAGTTGGCACTAAACACTTTAATGGACGTCTGACATTCAATGAAAAGAAATTTCCGCTTCGCATCTAATAAAGGTGGTGATTTCATTAATCGTGTTGACATCATGTTGCTTACAAAGTTCATTATACAAACCTATTATAAGGATGGTTGCCCAAAAAGCCTCCAACGTAGCTTAGCAATTAATATGCTGCCGGGACTGACAGTAAAAATGTGCCCTAAGTAAAGACACCTAAGTGTAGGACGTGATTGTTCCAATCCAAATATAACTAATAGAACTTATAAGCTACCTCCTGTACCTGATTTGTTTTTGAGCATCGACACTAAAAAATTAAACCTTCTGAGTTCACTGCAACTCCCAAGATGTAGCGATAGTGATGACTCAAGTACTTCAAACTTCGCAAACGCATGTATCCATCTCTAGATCAAAGACGTTCTCATAACGACACTCATAATTTCAGTTTGTTTATTTTATCTGAAGATGTTATGTTATCTCTTCTTTTAATCGGTTAATGGTTTTCATAGTTGAGGCGTCCAACTGCGAGCTTTCCTGATGTTTTAAATCGTTAGTAGGAATCCAGCAAAACTTTGCTTTGAAATATTTTTTTGTTTTGTTCTTTCAGTTTTCATATCAATGCTACATTATGTAGAAGCGTATGTAGTACATTTTATTGTGAAGTAAAAAGAAAGTCGATTTTTTTAATAAAATATATGAAACTTTCAGGATTCACAAAACTTTTCGTCTTTTGTGGAATACTTCAGATTTTTATAATTATAATTTTTTAATATTTTTTTTTAATTTTGTTTTTGGACATTGTTCACACAGCATCATCTAGCCCCAAACTAAGCAGAGCTTGTATTATGGGAACTACATGACTGATATATTAATTATATACGTTTTTTTTGTAAATACATATATATTATACATATTTTAGAACACGGGTTGTAAATAAATAAATATATAATGCTGGGCATTTTGACACAGCATCATAATATAGCCCTAAACTAAGCAGAGCTTGTGTTATGGGAATTACATGACTGATATACTACTTATATACTTTTTTGTGTGAAATTCTTTATGTGAAAGTTTGTGAGGATGTTTGTTACTCTTTCACGCAAAAACTACTGAACGGATTTTGATGAAACTTTACAGTAGATAGATTATACATCAGAATAACATATAGGCTACTTTTTATCCGGGTACCACGCGGGCGAAGCCGTGTGCAGAAGCTAGTACTTACATATTATACATAGAAAACATCCAGAACCGAGACAAATAATTGCAGATCATACAAACATTTGTCCTGCGACAGGAATCGCAACCTTCTGCGTCAAAATATATTAGATTTTGGTGGGCATGTGGCTGTTATTTTACGAGTAATATTTTTATACTCCTTCTTAATCAAAACTACCGTCTACTACAGATTTCTTCTTTGAGTCTTTGAGTTACTGTCTTTTGAGTCTCCCTGTACTTGGAGAGCAAGTTTTAGATGGAAAAGTTTAACAAACCGACTGTACAAAAGTCTCAAGGTGTTTGAATCCACGTGTCCATTTATGTTAAATAATTTTTGAATGGTTTTTTCCTCAGGATCCAGAGCATTGCCAATAACAAGTTTCTGGTGGTGCTTGAACTAGACGACGTGATCGAGACGGATGCGGGGCTCTACAAGGTCAAAGCTAAGAATAAGATGGGCGAGGTGGCCGCCTCCATCAATCTTAACTTTAGCCGTGAGTATAACTTTCATAGCTTCTTAGAAAAGGGCGCCATCGCCCTTAAGTGCGCTTATATGACAGTGGCGCTGATTCGTACACTAACTAAACTTAATTTAAACTGTCGCTCTCTTTTACAGAAAGCGCACGCAAGAAAAAATTTACTGTTGTCAAATTACGCGTAATTTACGTGTCATTCTTCTTAGTGTTTATAATAGTCGGCATGTTTTGAAATCACGACTAAACTTGTATGGAAACTTAAATGAGAGTAATTTGTCAAAACTTAAATAATTTCTGTTTCTTTCTTTTGTCACTGTTAGTAAAAGATAGCGATATTTAGTGTGGTTGGTGTGCAAGAGAATCGCCAGGGACTGCTCGAGTGTAGTCTAGGTATTCGAGTGTAGTCTAGGTATTCGATAGTTCACATTCGGTTCCATTAATATGTCATCTCAACGTGAAAATGTAGGATTATATTAAAACTGCGTAAATTATTCAAATGGAATTATATTTTATACCAAGGGTATTTTAATCTAATAGGTTATGGGCCCAGCACGCGTCCACTACTTTGTAACCAGAATTGTACGAAGAATAACTTTTGCCCTTTCAGAAAAAGAGATAGATTCATAATGGAGATGTCAAAGCCATTACCTGCCACTGAGGTGGTTTTTATTTTGCATCATGGAAACTGTCATTTTATAGTTCTTCAAAGTTACATAGACCATGAACTACCAAGTTAAATTTAGATGTCAAAAATGCGACTTCATGATTGCCAGACATACATAATTATGTTCTTTATCGTAAAACGACCTCATTTCATCGAGTTAAAGTTTTAATACTAACTGAAAAACAAGCCAGAGATTTCAAGTGTGAGCTGCAGAATAACTATAAGATTACATTTAACGTTTAGTACACCTACTGTGATCTTCGAAACGATGGATCGATAATTTGTTATGCGTTTCATTTTGCGCTAACATCAAATGACTGTTTGTAATATCAAGCAGCTAAAATCTCTTGTAACCTGTCCGCAAATGCATGTTTTGATGTCGATGGACTTTTCTCACATTCTTAGATATTGAATTGAACCAAACAACTGTCAAACAAAAGCAAACATTTGTCAATAGAAACACAACACCTTGCCAAGTTTTCGCAAATAACAGCGTTAGTCATAGGCAAAAATTGTAGTAATACAACCCACGCCACGATTGAGCCAAGCTTGCTAGAAAACATGTCCGTTGGCAAAAATAATTTACTGAGCCATGTGACCGAAATCAAAAAAAATACGCTCACGACTGTATGCCCCATGTTGAACATACTCAGTGCTTAGATCTTTGAGGGTCAAGTAGTCAGAATTCAAACATATTTTTATTTAATTCTGTTTCAGTATGTAGGTGAAACAGAATTAAATAAACCTACGCTTGGTATATGTCTTTTAAATGTATTTTCTGCGTGGCGAAATCACTTCAATCGTAAATTCTTATTTCTTTTTGCTCTCATCTTTTTGTTTATCTACTATTTATTCTATAGAATTGTTTCCTGTCCAGCTCACACTCTCTATGTATCTTTACCCTATATCTACACGTGAAAACCTTTTATTGGTCTTCTGTGTTATATTATTATGTATTTCTGTTATAATAATATGTGCTGTTGGTTTTCTTTAAAATAAAAAAAAAAAATAATGTCCATGTTAGTAGAAATAATTTACTTTGATAATTATGACCCAAAATATGTGAGGAAATAGTGTTAATGAACATTTTGTGATGATCCAAATTACAAGTGCGCTAAAGAAACGATGGATAAGATTGATAGTCCATCATGGGGGAAACAGTCGTGAGAGTGTTTGTTCTGATTTGATAACTTTAAAAATAGAATCAATCCAACACACAATGTTGCTGGCAATAGCTGGTGAAGAAAAAGATGTTCGGAATTGTTAACTAAAAAGATACAAATTTCCAATAAAAACTAGGTACCTAGTCCTTTGCTTCCCCTTTGATAACTGGAAGATAATTTTTGGACAAAATGTCCAGAAACTCTCTTCGCAGGAGATTTATGAAATAAGCCATAAATATATGCTTGATTCAAAATCATAAAGCTTGCTACTTTATGATATTGAATCAATAAACTTATTTAATGCGGTTACAAATGAGTAGCTAATATAGTAATATATTATTATTACTTCATTAGCCACTCATTGCTATTACAGAGCACCTCATTAAATGCTACATGCAGATTCCACGAAAAAAACCAACACCGTCAAACCATGTGGTTCTGGAAACCTCGGTTATTTCTGAATTCACAGTGTGATTCCAATGTTTATGTCTGGAAGCTGTTGGTATAACAAGCTTCTGAATGATCTGATAGAAACTGGTATTAATATAAAGTAAAGTTTTAGTTCACAAGTTGTTTTTTAGAGTTGATTTTAGATTATTGCTCATAATAAGGTCAGCTTCATGCTCGCTATGCGCATTTTTGACAAATGCCTTCGATTTCTTTGCAACCGGTGTTGCTTTAACATTTTTAAGCACTTTTACGTATTTTCTTTAAATTAAACGTAAAGTATTTATTAGTAGATTTAATTTTACTTCTTTTTGTTTATGACACAAAATATTAAACAAATCATTCTTAATCATGTTACGGCCAATAATGAATTTTCTTTCTATACAACAAATAATATATCGAGAAATAATAAAAATGTTGACATTTTGCAAAGAAATGGTTTATAGAATGAAGTCTGTTTTCTAACTGTAGGTAGTAATAATTACTGCAGATTTCAAGTCGTTGAACCTTTCGGTCATTGGTTTCGTCAATACTATTGTTTGTTAGCTCTACCTATATTACAATGTTTTGTACATTCATTAATTTTACTTTTTCAGCCGCTGACGAAGAAAAACAAAAGTAAGTACCTATTTCCATCTACCTACCTACTAATACTTCAGATGTGTGTAAAGTGCTCAAGATATTCTGCAGTCTCAGTTTGTAACTCTATTTCTATTATAACCTTTCATTTTTTTTTGAGAGCCATTTCGACCTCTAACGAACTCTGTGCAGTGTGCGAAGACTCGCCAGAGAAGCAAAAGGTTTCGGGTTCGATTGCCGCCGCGGGATAAATGTTTGTATGATCTGCAAATATCACACAAACATTTGTCTCGGGTCTGGGTGTTTTCTATGTATAACATGAATGTATTTACAAACTATACAATTACATATATATATGTAGTATATCAGTCATGTAGTTCCCATAACACAAGCTCTGCTTACATTGGGGCTAGATGGGCTAGATGATGGAAATGTGTTGCATTATTTATTATTATTGTTTATTTCATCAATTCATAAACTGAATAATAAGGAAATAAACTAAATAATAAGGATCTTACACAGGGCCACCTCCATTCACAGAGGATGGGGGTAGTGATCGTCATATCACTCTTTAGGGGGCGCCTGTCCTATGTAGCAGTGTACTTCTACATACTGTTAATGATAATAATGATGAATAACAAACAAACAAAGACATGGCAAAAATTAAACGATGCTTAAATCTTAAAGCCCATAAAAAGTTACTTTTATCGACAAGTGGACGGTAAAGCGCCAACGTTCGCGCGGAAATCGTTAATCCGCCAAGAGGGTGTTGGCAAACGCCTCATCTCTGAGTGCCGGAGGCCCATAAAAAGTAACTTTTATTTTCTAGACAAGTGGACGGTAAAGCGCCAACGTTCGCGCGCAAACCGGCCATACGACAAGAGGATGATGGCAAACGTCTCATCTTCGAGTGCCGGATCGAAGCTGAGCCTGTACCCAGCGTCGTGTGGTTCCACAACACAGCGGAAGTCAAACCTGATGCGAGGCACAAGGTAATGAGGCAAAAGAACCACTACACCACAGGTCTATCTAACGAATAAGATGCGTAACGCACTCTAACGGATCAACGCACAACCTAAACCGTAAGTTATATTCCTAGAGGCTTGACATTTGGAGGATATTCTTCATTTAGGATAGAAAGTGTATTAATTCACTTAATTTAGGCGTTGGTTAAAAAACTTAACTTCGATGTTCTTCTTCATAAATGAGAAATCTGTAAAATAACTCTCATTATTTTAATAAATACTTACTTTTTTATGCCAAGTTTCACCTTTATAACTCCAACAAATAAGGTTTTTGGTACAAACTTCTTTCCTTTTTCTCCCTTTATAAAAATACAAGATAAGTGTCATAATTTATAGCATTAAAAATATAACATTAAAAAATATACAACTATGTACAAGTATCTACTTGTGCATAGTTGTTTTTTTATGTATATATCTGTATCAGCTTGCTAAAGACCATTGAAATCTATAGCTTATTCAACTTATCCAGGTCACTACCAAACGGAAGCATTTCCAACCCAAGCATTTCCCACGGCTGTGGGCAAAAGCTAGCTCTCTGTTCACGCATCGCTTCGACCAGACGCCTTAATTAATTTAATTAAGTCAAATGACAATGCATTAATTGGTATCCATGCCAAAACATGAATAGTATCTACCTCATAGGTGTGAAAGTATATAAATGCTATTAATGCAGGTATCTTATTTTAAAAGTGATTCAAGATGGCCTTGACCCCAATAGAGTTGGCCAGAGCAGATGCCAGCTAACACGATGACCTTTTGTCCTAATTCTGTCACATATGTTTTTATATCACGTGTGCGTTTACAAAATGTTTTATTTACTTAATCTTACGTTTTATTACATTCATCGTATTTATATCATTAAAATATAGGACATGTATTATGTTGTTACAAATTGAAAACTTTTTATTATCGTATATTTTCGTTTTTAAATTTAATTCCAAAATGTTCACATACCTTTTTTATTTCATTCAAACGTCTATTGTTCTGGTCAAATATTTATAGGTAGCGGTTACATCTGTATTTTCAAATTATTACTTGAATTTATTATTATTTAAACGACAATAAGAGATAACATAAAAAAAATCGCGATGGGGCTCGAACCCGTAACTTGATCAGCTACACCACTGTTTCTCAAAGTGGGCGATAACGCCCCCTTGTGGGCGCTGGAGGCCTTCTGGGAACGGTAGAAGGCTCTAGAAGATATTGGGGGCGCTAAGGCAGTCTAGAGGGGAAAGCATAGGTTGTTATGTTTAACACTATGGGGGCACTAGGATTTTTTTTATTTTCAAAGTGGGCGGTGGGAAAAAAGTTTGAGAACCTGTGAGCTACACATTCAGACAATTTCGGATGACGCTGATAACTACGCCACAGATAGTATAACACTACGCTAAGATTTACTTATCGATTTTAATATCGGTGCTTAGCCGGTAATAGTACCGAATAGAAGACTTGAATCCACTTGAATCTTCCCTTCGGTATGCATTGTCCGACTTTTATTTTTCCGTGATCGGACTGAGACTGTTAATTATCAGTTGTCTGTGTCCATAGTCCTAACATTTTTTTAGGTCCTTGTTTTTGCCGATCTAGCTGCTCGGGTCCTGCTATATTGGAAGTGTTGATGAACATTTATGAATTTTACTTATTTTGAACCTTTTCTATATTCCAGCTGACAGTCAGCAAGGATGGTAAATCATACCACGCCTCGCTGGAGATCAGTAATGTGACAGTGGAAGACGCCGGCAAGTACAGAGTGACGGCAAAGAACGAGCTCGGCGAAAGTAACGCCACGATCAGCTTAAACTTCGACAGTAAGTACTGTTCTTGTTATATAGACGTGGATAGAGACATTGGCTTTCTTTATAAATTAAAAATATTGGAGATTATAACATGAAAAAATAAATTAAAAATATTTCACACATCAAATATTCGTACGGCTACAAAAGTATTGGTAATTTTTTAAATACAAAAAGATGGTATAATGGTATTGTATGTTTATAAACATGCTTCAAATGTTTAACCTTAGCTGTTTTAATGTGTGATCCTAATGCACTTGATAATGTTTTGTAATGATCACGTCACATACGTAGATATTGCAGCAAAGCTTTTGTGATCATCGACTAATTCAGTTACTCTACATAATACACTGATATTTTATAATTTTAAGATGTTTTCTTAGTTTTGTATTTATTTTAGTTAGGTTAGCTTGACATCACACCTGCTATACTATACATACATATAATGACACAGACATAATATTACAACAAGTTACTCATCCATTTAAAGTTATTTATTTCGTTTCGCAGTTGCATGTTTCCTAAACAAACTCTATTGTACCATGTATATATCTATTTCACTATCACGGTTATTTGTATTAACCCCTGTATCTATTATGCTTCTTACTAATCTAACCCTCGCAATTTTGTAGTTAGACATAATTTGCAATTTCTGTGCTTTAGCGACTGCACAAGTAACACAATAATCAAAGCAACTGTCATGCGTACGGTTTGTTAGACTGAACGTAGATTGAGGAAAATTATACAAGCATAATCCAAAACTATATGTATTTATCTATTCGATATATAATCTGTTCTTTTGCATTCCTCAAATTATTAACTCTACTTGAATTTGGATGCGGATATTATTAATGCATAAAGCGAAAAGAAAACATCTTAAAATTGATAATCAAAATTATGTTGACGTAAAAATAATGAACGCTGCAAATCTTCGTGTAAGTGATGAAGTTTTTCAAGATAATAATGTTTGAATTGCTGAAATAGGCGACGAAGCGCCCGTGCCTGAGGACTTTATCAAACCGACATTTACGGAGAGACCCGTCATCAGGCAATCGGATGATGGTACCAAAATCACATTCGAATGTCGATGTGTTGGCAAACCGAAACCAACCATCACATGGTAAGAATAAAGAAAATATTTTAACTGCAGTGAACTCAAAAGAAGTAACAAAATTAACTCGCACGCTCGATGATACAGGTACCATGGAAAGAAATTGATAAAAGAAAGCAGTAGATACAAAATAACGTTAGAAGAGGACCAAACATTATATCACATGGCGCGGCTCGAAATCATAGGCGTTGAGAATTCGGACAAGGGAGAATACAGAGCTTTAGCAAAAAACAAACATGGTGAAGGAGTGGCAAAAATTAACCTAAATTTTGAAGGAAGTGGAAAACCTAAGTAAGCAAACGTACCGCATTTACTTATCAGCAATCATAACGATTGTAATTATGTTTAAACTTTTATCTTTTGAACAGAATACCAGACGGTAAAGCACCGAGGTTCCCAAAAAAACCGACGATTAGGCAAGAAGGAGATGTGTTGATTATGGAATGTGTACTAGAAGCGTATCCCGTTCCGGACATCAATTGGTTTCATGGCGATAAGGAGATAAAAGACGGAGCAAAAATGAAGATGTCCAGAAAGGCGATAGGAAAAGATACATTTAATCTGACACTAGAAATTTTAAGTCCAACTAGGGAAGATGGTGGAAATTATAGGTGTAATGCTTTCAACTTGTTTGGTGAGAGTAATGCAAACATTGCTCTCAATTTCCAAGGTAAAAAATCATAATTTCTAATACAAAATAAGTTAAATAAAGTTTTAAATAATGTACGCATACAGTAGCAAGAGCATGCAGAGCTTTCGGCTTTTGGGCAGCATGATAAGTTTATAAATAAACCTAAGATCAATTTGTAATGTTATACTTATTCATTTAGGTGGGGATGACGAGAATGGTTTCGCTCCGTCATTCATCGAGAAACCTCGAATCATTCCCAACGAAGACGGCACACTCATCACTATGCGTTGTGTCTGCAAAGCCAAGCCGGCGGCTGAAGTCACGTGGTACCGGGGCACGACGGTCATCAAGGCTAGCAGTAAAATTGAAATCAAATCGAAAGTAATCGAAGAAGATGTATATGAGTTGGTGTTGCTTTTGAGTAACCCATCGGCAGCGGATGGTGGCGCTTACCGCTGTCACGTAAAAAATGAGTTCGGAGAAAGCAACGCTAACCTCAACCTCAACATTGAGGCCGAGCCAGAACCGGAAGGTGAAGGCCCGACCTTTGTTGAAAAGCCAACGATCCAATCGAAGGACAATGGAAAATTAGTTATAATGGGTTGCAAGGTCAAAGCTAGCCCGAGACCGACGATCGTGTGGTACCACGAGGGTATAGAAATCAGAGAATCGACAAAAATCAAGACCAGAGTCGAAGTGAAGGAGGACATTTACACAATCATCTTGGAACTTGTCGACCCTGGCATTGAAGACTCCGGATTGTATAAATGCAACATTAAAAATGAACTTGGAGAGCTCAACGCGAATCTTACGCTCAATATTGAAAGTAAGTTGTGAGATTAAAAAGTATCAATGCAGTAATTTAGGCACTTGACTTTTTATTTTAATTAAAAACTTTGTGTTGTCTTACAGTCATTCCAGTAATCAAAGAGAAACCGAAGGTCATTAAGATAGTAAAAAAGAAGACTGTTATTGTTGAATGTAAAGTATTAAGTAAATTTGCACCAGCTTGCACTTGGTTCAAAGAAGCTAGTGCAGTCAAGGAGGATTCTAGACATACCGTGCTAATTGAGCCCGTGAGAGAAGTGAGTAACTATATCATTTTACTATATCATATAAAACAAAATGATTCATATATTTTTAATATTGAAAGTAAAACGGAAATTTATGAGGAACAATTTCGATTGCTAAATTTTATATTTAAAATTACAGGGTGAATTTACAGTAAAATTGGAAATTTCGAATGTGTCGCAACATGACAAGGGTTCATACAAGCTTGTCGCTAAGAACGAAAAGGGTGAGGCGACATCACAACAAGTGGAGATAACAGAAATACCCGAGGAAAAGGGTGATAAACCAACCATCATCAAGCACCTCAGGAGTCTAGTAAGTTCTCGATATAGTTTATTGTTGGATGGATATATTATAAAAGTTTGTTTGTTTGTTTCATAGAATTTAAAGTCGTTTCCATTGGTCAAGATAATAATATGAAGCTCAGCAGCAATATGTTTTAATTTCAGGCTAAGAAAGAAAACGAGGAAGCTGAATTCATAGCCGTTCTCAAGTCGTCTGACCAATCGTGCAGATGTACATGGTACAAGAACTCAACTGTCATCAGAGAGTCATCAGAAGTCAACACCTCATTTGATGGTACTAATGCCCGACTTATCATCAGGAAGGTTTCCTCAAAGTACATCGCTAACTACAGAGTGGTAATCAAGAACGAATTTGGTGAAGACGAATCAAGTGCTGACTTAACACTTGTTGAAGAAAAGAAAAAGAAAAAAGAGGAAGATGAAGAAGAAACAACAGTCATTGAAGAATCTGAGGAGGAAATGTCTCTTGTTGAAGAGAAGTCCATAATCGAAGAAAACCACGTCGAAGAAAAGAAAGCCGCGGCTAGAAAAGTATCAAAGAAAGAAGAAGTTCACATTGAACAAAAGAACGAAGAAATTTCAATGGAGGCTAAGAAAACAGAATCGAAAACAGAATCAAAAAAGACAGATTCAAAAATCGAGCAAACCAAAAAAGCAGAACAAGAAATCGAAGAAACCAAAAAAATTTTAGAAAAAAAGACGGCCAAGACTGAAGAAGAGAAGAAGGCTCTTCTGGAGAAACTTGAAACTAGGAAAAAGTCTATACCAGAACCTGAAGCCAAAGTAGAAGGCATTCCAAAACTTAAGCCGGTTAAGCCTAAAGAAGAACCAGCTGCAGAAAAAAAAGAAGACTCTACCAAGAAAACAGAAGTCAAGAAAAAGGTCATTAAAAAGAAGGTCGTTGCGAAGAAAGACGAGGTAAGTGAAATTAAACATTACTCAAACAGTGATTAAAACTAAATATAAAATGTAAATATACTAAAATTTGCAACTGTTGTTACGCCAAACATGTAGATTTAGCACAGTTTATTTCAGACTGTAAATGCCTTATTTCGTTCAGTTTAATTATAACCGGTTTTATTATTATCTTCAGACTCAATAGGGGTTTAAAAGATAAGTCAGTTAGATAGAACGTGGTAACTAGTATTTTATGTTGTGTGTTTTGTGTTAACGAAATGTGGCCGTTGTATAGGAGGAAATCGAGTTCGTCGATGATTACGAGAGACCTGTTTTGGAGAAATATGAGAAGATTACACCTACACCACTAGCAAAAAAACCAAAAGAGGATGACACACTTAAGGTAAACATACAATACTGCATTACACTCAACATTCGATTAAAAACTGAACGATAAAGTTTTAACATATGTATTGATTTAGGGTAAACGCGCTTCTATAACGGAAAGCGTAATAAGTGAACAAGATAGTGAAGAAGAACCCTCCATAGCGGGATCTATTCCAGAGAAAAAACCCAAAGCTGCAAAGGATAAGGTATGCAGCAGCAATATCATTATTGTTTCAAACAAAATTAATAATTCAGTTAAAACTTTATAAAATAATGTAACACAGGTTGAGGAAGAAAAGGTAGAATCTAGAAGACTGAGCATCAAAAAAGGCCTTTCTAAACTTGAGGAACCTGCTAATGAAATATCTGGGGTCAAATTAAATAAGACTCCAGTAAAACCAACTGAAGAAACTCTTGAACAACCACAGGTTGCGAAATCAAAGCAACCTGTCAAAAAGGTAAATAAAAAAATGCTTTAAATTATTAAATATCGCATTATAAATTGAAAACGATCAATAAGATTTTTTTTTGTAGCCGGAAGATCAGAAAGAGTTTATAGATGATTACGAAAGACCAGATCTCGAGAAATATGACAAATTTACACCAACCCCATCAGATAGAGTAAAAAAACAAAATGGAGTTGATCAGGTATATTTTCATTTTTTTTAAACCAAATAAAATACACTATTCCATATAAAACTTTAATGATAAAATTTATATTAAGGTTCAACCTGAATTTGTGGATGATTATGAAAAACCTGAACTTGAAAAGTATGAAAAGTACACACCTACTCCTAAAGACAAACGTCCCAGTGAATCACAGGTAAAATAAAACCTATTTTTAAAGCTGACGTATCTTTTATACAATACACAGTATATATAATTACTTGAATATAAATATTTTTGATAGGATGATGTTGATATGATAAAAGGCAAAATAAAGCCAAAGGAGAAGGAGCCAGAACCAGAAGTATCCACACTTCGCAAACGCTCTGTTGCAAAAGACAAGGTAAACATTGATAAAATAAAATCAACACAAATTTACTCAAATTCAAATGTAATTTTATGTAAAACTTATTTGTTAATTACGGTATAGGAAGATAAAAAACCTGATGAGAAACCAAAAACTAAAACCGCAAAGAAAGATGAACCAACCACCAAAAAAAGACCTTCACTCAAAGATAAAAAGGTACTGCACATTTTCATACAGTCTATACACGTTAATACATTTTAAAGTTAAGGGTAACACAGTTTGATTGATCTACTAGCACTCAATTTTAATTTGCACAAATCTTTCAAAATACACACTTGAATTTTCCTCTTTTAATAACGGTAAGTTTTCGCAGAATAATTTTCAGCAATGATTATAAAGGAGCTTGGGCTGTTTTGTTCGCATGGCGGAATATGTTTTGCGGCTTCGCTTCTCTATGTTTTTAGGGGTTTCAGGTTTTGCAGAGGAATCATATCAATTCGGTAAGGTTGATCAAGAAGATAATCGGAGATCTCGTTTACACAAAACTCTTAAATTGACACAATCACCACAGAAATATTAACTTCTTAGTAAAAGTTGAATGGATACAACTAATATCATTCCTTCTTATTTACTTGTATCGAGAAGACAAAACTTCTTTCGACTCAATCCTATCTTTATTGGATACTAATAATTTATTTAACGTACAGGTCGCTGAAGAAGAATTTATCGACGATTACGAGAGGCCCGTACTCGAGAAATACGAAAAAATTACACCAACACCTATTGAGAAAAAGAAAAAGGTATACATCCATCACATATTCGTATACACACATTTAAATTACTTAGAGACAATTATTTAAAAGTTCAACTATTTATTAGGATGACAAAAAGCCCGAGGATGATGTACCTTTGTCGACAGCGACCAGACGTCGTTCGTCAGTCAAAGCCAAAGACAAGCCTGAGGTAGGAAGCAATATTATTTACTCAAATCCAGTTACCTAACTAGTACAAACATTCAAACTACTGATTGACAATAATTTAACAATAATCGATTTATTTATTAGGATGATAAAAAACCCGAGGAGGATGCACCTTTATCTACAGCGACCAGACGTCGTTCGTCAGTCAAAGCCAAAGACAAGCCAGAGGTAGGAAACAATATTATTTACTAAAATGATACCTACCTACCCCGTACCAACATTCAAACTACTGAGTGACAATAATTTAACAATAATAAAAATGTTCATTTAGGATGATAAAAAACCTGAGGAGGATGCACCTTCATCAGCCACAGCGACTAGAGTCAAACCCAAAGATAAGCCAGAGGTAGGCAATAGAAAAATATATGACGATCAATTTAATACTTTGAGATGTGCACACAACTAACATTGTCACATTTTCCCAGCCAATGGATGTTGATGAAAGCGTCAGCTTATCTAAGCCTAAGGCTCCAGCAAAACCAGGACAAGAACCTGAAGACGTTTCGCTCACACACAAAACTCCTGCTGAAATAACGCCAACGGTCCGTATTGCACACACATGATACCTATTTCAATCTATAAACTTTTACATAGAAGCTAATAATAACATTTTGATATAGGACGATGAAGCAGAAGCGCAACTTAAGATACAGAAACTAGAGGTCGTTGAAGAGAAAACTCTTAAGAGACCTACACCTAAGGGCAAGGAAACTAAGGTACAAAACAATTTACTAAACACACGATGATATAAGGAAATAACACATTTTATTAAAGAACTGTAATTTATATATAATACCTACTTTAACTATAACATGACTTCGCAGATAGAAATGGAAGAAAGCGACGTTTTAAAAAAAAATAACGCATCAACTTATATTCTAAAGAGGTTGAATGTCCTAGTCAAGGTAAACTGGGCTAGTTAGGACACTGTAGATAATTTAATAATATGCTCTTGTGCATAGCTTTACGGCACCAATTTTTACTCAATTACAATAATAATTATAACAAACACGTTTGTTACGTAGTAACACTTAAAATCTTTATTTAATTTTTTTTATTTTCTTATTCCTACCTTCACATTAACTTAACTTTCTAAAAGTTTTAAAGCATTTTCTATAAAGTCTGTACTATTTATACACCCTACTGTACACAGTTATTGCAATTTTCAACACACTGTTTGTTTCTAAGTACACATTTTACTATCTCTCTCTTGTATGCTGTATATAACATTTGTGTTTCTTCACGGGGTCAGGGCGAGGATACGGAAGAATCCGTCAATATGACGAAGCCCCGTAAAAAGACAAGCACTACTGCCCCTGAAGAGGCATCACTCACACAAAAGACACCGGCCAAGAAAAAACTGACGGTACCTATCTATTTCCAACCTTTTTTAATTATCTCAGCAAATTAATTGTAAATACACATTAAAGTGTATTAATTTATCTAAAAATTGTCTAGGAGGGAGAAGATGGTGCTAAGCTCAAGATTAAAAAACCAGCTGTCGCCAAAAAAGATGATGACGAGGTAGAAATAAGTGTGACATCTAAATGTTTGAAATCAAATCATTAGTAGAATATGGCTGATATAATTAAAAAAGTAATACTAGCACTGACTTTGCGCACAAGTGGTTTTGAAAGCATGGTCTTTTCAAGCGATTCGATTTTATGCTCCACCTAACATCACACAACTGCACTAAACTATAGGCTTCGTAGATTCCCATTTTAAAGCTTTTGTTGATTCCTTAGGAGCCTCTGACAGTACAAGGAGGAAAGTTCGAAAAGCCGCAGCTCAAGAAAATTGTAAGGAGGACTACGGAGAAGCCTAAAAAGGCTAATATTAGTGAGAAAGATATCGACTGTGGGGTAAACATAAACACACAGTTTTATACTGAACTAGTTTTGTCCTGTATCTTCATAACACACAATTTCAAAGCACTGAGATAAACAAATTACTTGTATAGTAAAATTATACATGCAAAGCACATTATTTTCATTGATCTATAACACGCACCTACGTACAAATGTACGTACAATATACATACACATACAGCATTTTTTATTGATGACACAATTTATTTTTACACACCTACTATGTCTTATTTGTTCTAGCTGTAGCTATTACCTTTCTTATTTTGAGTTTTGTCAAAGCACTTTGGAATAATAATTGGGTTTAGTTCTGCGTCGGTGTTATTAGAAAATAGGTGGTTGATAGTTGCATGTTGCTTTTTCGTGTCTCGTATTTACAGGTTGTCAATTTTATTGTCATCGTTTGCACCGAATGTATTTGATCTTGCTTGATCACTTTATCAACACGTGGTTTTCGTTAAATGTATTTGCAGCTAGAGAAAATTTTAACGTTTCTATACCGAATTTTGGAATTAACGTCTGTCTTCGTAATTTCAGTTTGAATTGGACTTTGTTGATGACTACGAAAGGCCAGTTCTTGAGAAATATGAAAAGGTGACACCAACACCGACTGTAAAGGAGAAAAAACAGAAGGAAGAGCTAAAGGTGAGGAATGTTAAAATCATTTGCACTGAAAAAACTTGAACTGATTGATTGAGAGAAATAAGTTTAATTTTTGAGTAAAAGGTTACAAAGAACGTGGGTCGTATCTTATTTAAATATTATTTTGAATGCAACAGATGACGATGGTATCAGAACAGTCTCACCTAGCAGTAGAGAGAAAGGTAGAATTGAAATAGTTGGCAAAGCATGAACCCTAGACAAAAAAAATCATAAATTAGCAATACAATAATTCATATAAAAAGCAATCTTATTATTGTGTTGCTGATTTGCACACAGTGTGTAACAGATGTTATTCCAAAAGCACTTGTTATGTTAATTATTCCACCTTTATGTCTCCATTTTTATGGCCATTTTGGAACTGAATTCCATAAGTTTTACCTTGTCCATGTAAATATAATTCAACATGTTTTTTCCTTTGTTTTGATTAATTACTACATTCTTGTATATAAAATAAATTATCAACCTAGTATTGTTCTAATTTTATGTTCAATGTTTTATGCCTTTAGACCGAAAGCCGCAGGACATCTATTCAGACCGAGGTTCGTATACCAATCCAGTACTATTTCAGCTATGACAAAAGTGGTCCCAATGTTTTCGCTGCTTATAGTTTTTTAATTCACAATATATTTTTTTTACTAAATATATTATTTTACTTAATTCACTTATTTTACTCTCACAGGCAAAGGAAGAAACTACATCTGAGAGCAGACGAAGCTCTATCATGGACAGCAAGCAAGGTTTTAAGGTAAAGAAGATCATTAGATATATTACCCAGTAAAATAATCGAGATGTTTTTGATATATTGTTTTGTACAGATACACCTATTTTATAATATTTTGACTCCAAAAAACCGATTTGGTGTTCCGATTACTAGAAAAATCATCCAAATAGATAAACAAGTTAATTTTTGATAAATGTATTAGCCCCCAAAATTTTTCGTCGTCTTCTGCAGCGCCCCCAGTGGCGATAAAACCTATCTTAGAACCATCCAATACATCAAAATTGATTGAAAAAAACCGCATTGCAATTTGCAACCCGATAAGTCGTTTCGGAGATAAATGGTAACAGATAAACAAGTAACCTAAAATGGCAAACGCTATGGGCTCTACGACTCGAGTAAAAAATAAACAAACCAACTTATCCGATTTATATGCTCCACTCTTCATAACACAAAGGTTAGCTGGAAGAAAATGCTAACTAGCATAAAGTTCGCCATCCATACCGCAATGCTTGAAAACGAAAGTTTTCAATCAGTGCGTCCTACCCGTCATGACCTACGGAGCTGAGACTTGGACACTCACGATAGGGCTGGTCCACCAGTTCAAAGTCGCTTAGCGAGCTATGGAAAGAGCTATGCTCGGAGTCTCTCTGAAGGATAGGATTCGTAACGAATACATCCGTCAGAGAACCAAAGTTATGGACATAGCTCAACGAATTAGCAAGCTGAAGTGGCAGTGGGCCGGTCATATCTCGCGAAGAACCGATAACCGCTGGGGTAAACGTGTTCTTGAGTGGAGACCGCGACTCGGCAAACGTAGTGTAGGACGCCCTCCGGCCAGGTGGGATGACGATCTGCGAAAGACTGCAGGCAGATGCTGGATGCGGCAAGCTGAAGACAGGGCGCTATGGCGCTCATTAGGGGAGGCCTATGTCCAGCAGTGGACTAATATAGGCTGATGATGATGATGATGATGATAAAGTTCGCCTGTTTTATCTTGTGCATGTTTTATCGATGTATCTATTTATATGATACTAGTGTCTGCCCACGGCTTTGCCCGCGTGGTACCCTGATAAAACTAGCCTGTATTCTAGGTCACGAACCATAACTGTTCCAAATATGATCCAAATAGAGTTACGAGTCCTGTAGTAACTGAAATCATTATCAACGTCTGTGTCTAAACTTTGACATATTTTATAATATTATGAGTAATTTTAATGGGACTACTCCAAAATCAATACACAAAAGAAAAAAAAAGAAAAATCACCGAGTGAATTGGTGCACGTAGGTCGTACCCCTTCATACAAAAAAACACAGAACCTCATTTTTTAAAGTCGGGTTAAATTATTCGAAACCAGCTATTTGTATCAATACATAAATTGTTAATGAATTTGTGTAGGTTACAAAGGAAACCGCCGAGAGCAGAAAGTCATCGATTTCATCTGTACAACAAGCTCAAACACAGGAGGTCACTGCTTTGAAAAAGACTGCTCTAAAGGTTAGTATCGTAGGTTTATCAATATTTAGTCTCCATTCCAAATTGTGTAGTTAAGAGAATCACAAAAATAATATTAATTATGTAAAAAAATCAAGGTAGCTTTATGAACGTGAAAACCACGACTGAAATGTTTATCGTGAACCTCATTAGTCATGAAATCATTTTAAACATGTTTCGGATATTATTGAATATGATTCTTTCAATTACAAACACATTTCAAACCCTTCGCAAACAGAGCAAAGCAAATCCAAAGCCAGTTTTGAATCCCTAGTTTAGATTTTTAGAAAACTTGCAATCAAAGCAAGCTATAGGTACCGCAAAGATCATACAAGGCTTATACTTAGCAAATAGCAAACGTGTAAATATAAAAGCTTCTAGAAATTACAAATTCGTCTTGTAGTTGAGCTGTGAGAAGTGTTATTTTTAAGTTAGAATTAAAGCATCGAAGTACAGTCTTGCTTATTACTGTAATTACTTATAAAATACGAATGTGTAGGTAAATTTAACTTTCTGTGTATTAGATAAATTGCAAATATATGCGTCTATAGTATATATAAAGGTACGTCCAAGCATTACGTGTCAAATATAATGCTTGGACGTACCTTTGACGACTCCTCAAAGGTTTACGCACTGAGTTTGTATTTGAGGATTTTCATCAAGGGCAATACAGTTGTTTGTTTTGTACTTTTTGTAGATAAGAACAAAATTGTACTTTGATGGTTAATTTACCCCACCCTATAGTTTATGCAAACCTATACGCTTTTACATCCCTATAAATTGATTTTTAGACAACCATTAAAGAGCCTGAAGTTAAAGAAATGGATCAAGTTAAACTTAAGGTAAGTTACGAATTCAAAGTGCATGCATGTGTAAATCTTACCTACCTGTTTGAAATGGACCAAGAATCGTCAGTCTTTATTCTATTCTTTGTAAATAAAATTACCATTTCAATAAGATTTTCAAACAGATCAAAACTAGTTTGAAAATTATGTTTAAAGTAAATAACCACGTACTTGCCTATCATAATTGAATAACTAAAATAAAATGTTAATGGAATAAATTCAAAATTATAGTCTTACATTTTATTTTTGTATGCATAGGATATCAATAAGGAAGATGATATAACAGACAAAACATATTCTAGGCGACCTTCGAAAACACATACACAGGTAACACACCCTTTCACACATTCATACAATTTCATTAGTTGATTACAAATACAAAAAAAACAAGGAATCATTTTATCATACTTTTACTATTCTTTGATAGGAACCGACACTAACTGTTGAACCAAAACGTAAAGCTAGTCTAGATAAACATGAAGCGCTGAAGACAGCGCCAAGACGACGTCAAAGCAATACTGAGGTTTATATTTTTTATTTTTTGGTTTTAATTATAATATTTTTCAATAAAAATAATGATAATGATAAACAGGATTCTGAAGAAGTTGAAGAGACTGATAGTAACAAGAACACAGATATTAAAAGAAAGGTGTCCGTTGGCAAGCCTATGGAACTTCTTAAACGACGTCCTAGTAAAACTAACGAGGTAAACAGTCATTCTATTTTGTTCTAAACTTTAAAAAATATTACACAGATTCGTTTTATATCGCTTAATAATTTGTGCAGGAAAATATTATGGAAACAGATATCTCAGAGAAACCTGAGGTAAAAAGAAAGGTATCCTTTGATACGCCAACTGAACCTAATTGGCGAAAATCGAGCGAAACAGAAGAGGTAGAATTTTTTTAATCATATTATATTCCATATTCAGAATATGGTTTTAATATTTCATTCATATTTTTATTTTGTGATTAGGACAAAGAAAATATCATGGACTTCCATGATGTTAAACCTGAAGTCAAGAAAAATGAATCTATTGATAGATCTACGAAGCCTACTTATCCATGGCGTCGATCAAGCAAAAGTGACGAGGTAGTTAAAATTAAAAAGTTTTGAAAAGTATTTGTAAAATAAATTAGAAAATAATTGCTTTTGTGTCTAAACAGAATACAGTAAAAACTGTAAAAGAGACAAATGAAGTTATAATTAATCCAGTCGATGAGCCTAAAGAATCGGAATATCCGTGGCGTCAACCTGGATGGGGCCCTAAGATATAAATAATTGTAACGCTGTTTTTCTAACGTTTTTGTATTCAAACAGGTTATGGTAGACGAAGTGCCTGTCCTTATTGCACAACCTAAAGTAGAAGAAGAAAAATTCGTAGAACTACCCGCGAAACAGAAATTCCCTTGGTCACGCCCAGAAAAAACGAAGGTACTTCTATATTTCGATCCAAAAAACAGATAACTATTTTAATTTTTAAAGGAATTTGTAATAATTCAATTCCTTTATACATGATAAGATGTTTTTTTTATTTGATTGTATGTGAACATATTAAAAAAGAGGAGGAGCTAGTGCTTATAACACAGCTTAAAGTAAATGAACATAAGTTCATTAAACTTTTCACAAAATCAAAGTTCCCATGGTCTCACCCAAAACAAACTAAGGTCAAGATAAATTTTAAAAAATAATTTCGATGTCAATAATTACTTTTATAATTGTTTGGAAACTGCCGATCGATGCACCTAAACAAAAATGTGTTTTTTTTTAATTTCCACTAAGCAGATAAAAGTTAATCCCAATCAAATCAACACACTGTATACAATACATACTTAACATTAAAATAAAGCACTATTTTTGATAATATATAAGGATTAATAAGTGTAGATATTTTTCTTATCTTTAAACGTATTACAATAATAATGAATCCTGTGATTATTGAAAACTCAATGATATAATAACTTTGTAGGAACTTCAGACATCAAAAGATGAAGTGAACACACTAAAGGAAGTAATTAAAGCAGTAGAACCTGTTACATCTAAAGACATAAAGGACACTGACACCAAACGGATAGAATTAGTAACACCAATAGACACACTTCAAACATTAGAAGCACAAAAAAATGTTGCATCTTCAGACACGACAGAACAAACACTTGATAAACCTATACAACCTGCATACCCTTGGAGAAAACAACGTACAGAGGTAACAAATATCATAGGGCATACCTAATTATTAATAGTTTACAAGTGTATCGTCAATTTACCTTATATATTTTGAAAAACACTAATATGGGTATCCATTTTCAATAATATATTCATGTTTATTAGATACCGACTCTAAAAACACCAGAACCTGACGTAAAACAAGAGGCGCCATTCTCTTGGAAAGCTATACCAGAAATACCTCAGGTAAAATACTAGAAATTTAATATAAAATTCGATGTAATGTTCTCTCAGGAAGTCTTGATCTAAAATCAAAATGTATTTCTAAAATAGGCTGAGCAGACACCGGAATTAGAGGACGCATTTAAACCAACGCTATTAGAAACACCTGATACGACAACACCATGGAGAAAGAATTTACGGGTACACTATCATTACATTATCAAAATCACAACCAACATCACATACATAGATCACTTACTACATCACAGTCAAGACTTACATTCAGCTAACATACATAAAATAGGTTTTAATGCATTATAAACAGTCACAGCACAGCACCTACACACGCACTCAATCAAATGGCAGTAATAAAAAAAACATAATATAGTTTTTCAAAATAACGCTTTCAAAGGGTCACCAGGCCACTAAATATAAATTTACTCTATAGGCTGAACCAGCTGAAGACAAAGTTAAATCGGCTACATTAGGAACACCACAGCCTGCTTTCAAACCTGAGGATGAGGTATCAGCAGCAAGCACAAATCACACACTTGCACTATTTTTAGCACCAGTAGCTAGATATAAAAGCACTTGCACAATAGTTTCGCAATGCACAGTTTTTCTGCTAAACTGGAGTAGAATTGCCCATATTTTCGTAGTTAAAGATATTGAGGCTCTAAATTAAAAAAAAACATTCTTCGTATAATTTTGTACAAATGTATATATTTCTCTTTTGCACACATAAATGTAGCAATGTTTAACACGTCTGCGGCATCTTATCTTTTGGATGTATTTTTCTTATGATTTCTGCTTTTGCTTCTGCTTAATAATCCCACTACTTTCATCAATGTTATTTTTTTTGTGTATTTTTAGAACTGGTCAAGGTAAGTCAGTATAAGGCATATTATTATTATTGAATAATAATAATAACAAAAATGTAAAAAAAATATGCAGAAAAGTTTTCAAAAACATGAATTCAACATGTTTTTTTATTTTTTTATATTATGATATATTATGACGAGACAAACAAGCATAGGCCCATCTGATAAAAATCCGTATGGGTGAATTGCATAAATCAGGCAAATATACTGAACCTATTACAAAAAAATCTAACAATTATATCTAAATTGCAGAAAACAGCTATAAAAGAAGAAAAGGTCGAAGCCGAGGTCAAAAAAGCTAAAGTGACCTCAGTTAAGAAGAAGGCTGAGGAGTTGCCGGAAATTCCTGATTATGAAAGACCAGAGCTTGAAGTGTACGAGCCAAATGATTTTACACCTTCTGTTAGAGAAAAGCCAGAAAAAGATAAGGTAGGATTTATTATTTTAATTTTATTATTTTGGACAAGTTATTATATACAAGGATAAGAGTTCTAATAAATTATTATGTCATATTTTGTGTTCAAATAATCAATTAGAATAATTTCCTGCAGCCAATTCCTAAGGTACCTGAAATAAATGCACCTGAAGAGAAATTGGCAGCACCTAAGATTGAAGTAAGCCGTGAGAGGTCACCAAAGCCAGACATGCCCAGAAAACCATCGCTGGTGCCTGGTGGTGGTCCAGTAAGACGTGGGTCTCTGATTCCTCCACCAGAAGAAATGGGAAGACGTCCTTCCCTCATTATCAGTGACGAGGTATGTTCTATAATTTTATTTTTCCTTTTTTTTGTTTATTTTATTATAAAAAAATATATCAATCAATCATATTGTCGTCTATTTCAGTAAAGGTATGAAAATATTTTAAGATTCATGATTATCTAATTGTGGCGTCTTTTACTGTAGAAATTATCATTATGACACAGAGCCCTAATATCGAAATCACTTCCATGGTTTATCACAAATAGTTACAATATTTAGTCAAACCTTTAATTAAACGAATCAATGAGAAGAGATTTCCTCAGATGTTAGGGCTCCATTATAAACAATGTTGAACCTTTTTGTACTGTAGACATCCTACTCTCTCAAGCCGAACCCATAACATTACCCAGATTGTACCCCTATCAGAGTTTGCCAATAATCACACTGATGATTATTCGACGATGCTTCACACTTTATGCCACTTTGAGCGCTTGGTAGTGACAAAACAAGGTTTTTTGAAAACGGATTGAAGCTTAAACCCTTCGGTTCCCCGCTTTTAGACATAGACTCTAGCTATTACACTGCAAATATTGTACAAATCACAGTTTTGGGACACAAGTAGCGATATTAAGACCGTGCAAAACGTAATCCACAGGAGCATAGAAAACTAAGACCTGGTGAGGTGATCGAAGAGAAGAAGGTAAAATTAAACGAGGCTAAAGTTCACAATATGAATGCTACGTTACGTTGCCGTGATAAATTACTTAACTTTATCTGTAAACAAATTATTAATTTAACGCACTTGCATCGGATGCGGTTTAAAACCAGCGTAAAAATGCTGGATAATCACATATCTTAACTTTAGAGAATTATAAGGAATATGTTATTATCCAAGGTCAGAAACGTTTTTTCGTCAAAAGCACTAAGCTACATTGCACACTTGTGAAGTATACGCACACAGATAAACTGCACAGCTTGTTAGCACGTATCGCACACACAATAACGGTAACGAGGATGGTCCCACAACCGGGATTTTTGACAGGATTGTGTCTGAAAAGGCTTAAGTCACTCGTCGTAAACCGGACACTAACATAAGAAATTAACACAGAAATATGCAGTATGTAACGTAATAACTATGCACACGCTGGCTAGGTCTGCTGCACTAAATAATGCGCACAAAAGTCTTGTTAGGCCACCCAGGTTCGGCAGCGGAGATTTAGGAATGAGACATAAATTTCAAGGGATTATCAATATTTTTCACAACAGGTCACCAAATTACGCCCTGGAGAAGTTTTAGACGAGAGAAAGGTGAGATCGACTGGGCCTGGTCAATTTTAGGTGGAAGTTGCTCGCTTTTGCAAAGCATTTTATCTTTAGTTTTATTTTCTTCTTTTATTACACATTTGATGACACGGACGACTATTTGTTACAATTTTAATTTAATTAAGATTTAAGATTGAATATTTTAATATTTTATGATTACTTTCAATTTAAACCTTATGCTCTACCAGAATACACTACATCATTGTACACATTATTACTTTCAACAAATTCAGCAATTCAGACCAGAACTTTAAACTATCTTCATAAAAAAAGCTATCAGTAGAGCATTCTACGTAGTTTCTATAGACCCTTTCAATACATCTATAGATTCCTTTAGACACATACCTACATCCAAACTTTTCTCACTTTACCTATTTAGTTTTTCTTTAGAAGTTCTTTTGGAGTTTTGATAGCTGCCGCTTTGCCGACCAGCGGGGAAATTGTGACGAAATCGCTGGAGTTTGATTTAATTTGGTTAATGAAAGAACTTTTACTTTAGAATTACATTTAAAGTTCTAAATGTCTATTACATTTGGATAAACAGTCTTAAATCTAATGAATTCGGTTCTTTCATTGACGATGCTTTTAGTTTCTTTAGTAATAGCTCTAGTTTTTAAATTTAGATTTCCAATAACGTTTTAGTTTTTCCGCTTGTTAACTTATTGGAATGCACAATGACAGTTTTTATTATATTTACTAAATTATTTACCATCAGTATAAATTATAACATCAACGAATCTTCTCTTCATTTAACGATCTTATAATAATACATACAACTCACACATAATACGTTACACAACATACATTACATACAGCACAAACAAGTAACACAATAATTTTGTAATCTTTGCACCGCATAGGCACAACAACACACAATTTTCTATCATCTCACGCAAACATGAAATTTATATTTTTAGTTAATTTATTTGCACAGACATTAACAGAGAATGTTTTACTAAAACTTATATTTTTTTCCAATAAAAGAAACGCGGCAGGCCGGGTGAAGTCGCTGACGAGGTATTATTACAACACTGTGTGGAAAATATATGTTTAGATAAAATATATGTCATAGAAAAAATATTCCTTTTAGATACGTGGCTAACATAGAAAGTGATTAATTTTCAAGGTGAATAATCGTTAAAGAAAATATCGCATAATCAACCACGTAACTGATTTCCAAAAGTATTTGTGTGGTTGATTGACTCAAATCTGAGTCATAGAAAAATCTTCAGAACAATAAGGAAATAATGTATACTTAATATAGAGCAACTAACCCCTTGTCATTCTAACATTCTTTAAAGATAATAATAATAAAAAATGCTGCATGTTTCCCTATTAAAATGGAAAATAAATACTAATGGAATGTTGCCTACAATGTGCCTACATTTCTTGCGACGATGCTACTATGAAATTATATGATTCTAAACTGATTAAAGTTCATAGTAAAATTAGAGCTATGATTATTTATTACCTATGCCTGCACAAGAAAACCGCTTCAGCACTAAGTAACTTTTATGTTTATAATAACAATGTCTTTGTTGAAGCTAATTTAAGTGTAAATAAATTATTATATCAATAAATTTTATCATAAGAATATATTATCCAATTAAGATGCCACAAACCTAAAAATATTATTATGTTGGACATTATTATAACCACTTCAAATTCGCAGACACCTATTAAATCAAAGTGCATTGGATACATTTTATAAACGGAAGCTAAATAAGTATATTGATCTATAATTAACAACCAACTATTCAATTAGGTAGATACGTACGGAGCCAAAGTTTTGCATCTATGACGCAAATATCACAAATTATTCTTCTGAAATGACTCATCGTCGGAGACAAGTAAACATTAAAGTGATAAAAACTACATTCGTCAAAATGTTTAGAAAAACTCAAAATGCTAAGTTATCAAAAAAACAAAGCTAGCGAAAAAGATGTGTAACGAAATAAAATACATAAGAAATTAAAACTGACGTTTAAAAGCGAAAAATGAAATGTAAAAGCATACTACTACAAAGGTGAACTCGTAAATAAGATGAAAAATTACACCTGTTCTTACAAATGACGTAAGGAATGACGCAAAAGATTTAAATAAAATAAATGAAGTGGAATGAGTGAGATACGAGCCAGAAGTATACTAATGCATTGTTATGATTGATTGTTATTCTTATTAAAATTAAATATCATTGCAAGAATTAGGCCAAGTGCATGATGATCTTGAAACATACTTACACTTTAAGCGGTGTTGTTGCTCGACCAAAAGAAATAATTAAGTCCTTTAAACGGTTGTAGCTGTACAGGTCTTCAGATTTCCGAAAGTTTCTGTTGACAAACGAAATAGACTATTTAAAAATGATAATAAATAAAGATTAAGTATCTACCACTATTTCTTTACAGAGTAGGTATTTTATATGAAAGAAAAGGTGATAAATAAATTAGTTGTAATTAGACTCTGATGAAATAAAATCGAATATCATCTATAAGAACAAAAATATATTATAAATATTAGGCTTTGCCCAGTTTGGGACCCAATGGGGATGAGAATAAGGTGATTTCACTTACCTACCCTTATGTAACAAAACCAATTATAGCTACAAATTGTGACTTCTACCACTTAATCAATAACTTTGTAGGTAATATTTGTTTGTTATATAAAAATATCTTATCTTATCTTAAATGACAGTTCGTAAACAGAATGAAAAGATAACATTATGATTGATAGTATTTAGATGGATGCAGAGGAGGGGTGGAATACCTCAGTATGCGTGGGCACTGGCGAGACGAGTACAGCTTTTCATGTAGGCTGCAAGAATGGTTGTCGAGGAATGTTGGCAAGGTCGCACGTACGTTTTATTGGCTATCAGTTCCCGAATAAATCACTTCACAGACGCGTTCCGCGCTGGAACGTTAATACATATCGACATATTGGAAGATACATCGAGGTCCACTTCGCACACACACAGAAACTGTCACTCTGATTACAATCGCACATAATGTGAACGGCTAACGTGAACGTATTTATGAGCGGATGAGCCATTGACAGCTTGGTGACAACGCTGTCAACTGCTTGTGTAAAAATTTGTCGACTTGCTCCCGATGTTGATATTCGTAGCACGCCGCAAAGCTTGCCAATGAAGACTAGCAACTGAATCGACCACATTAATAACAAGGTGCCAATCAATCTTTCTATCGCCTTGCCCAAACCCTCAATCTGTTGTAATTTATTAACACAAACACGCGTATGTACTCTGTCTTTTTGGACATCTTATCATTGACTACGACAGTTTAACGATTGTTCTTGATGTCAATATTGTCATAGTAAGCGATGATGCGATTTAAGACTATTAATACTATTATTATTGCCAAGATTGTCGGTATCAAATTATTAAATCTAAAAGAACTTTAGGAAAAGGTTTTTCAGCGCTGCAGTATTGTAAATGTCAGAATCAGTAAGTGATCGATGTTAAATACAGGCTTCCTAGATTCAACGCCAATAATATCCGTGAAAATGTTACAGATTTGTGTCAGCGATTCCATACGGATCTCAAACACATCCAAGAACATGCAACACGGATGGCTCACCTTAATCTGATAATTAATTGAATAGGTCTGCTGATTTGTGCTGTGCACAAATAGAAGCCCGCGCCCCTCTCCCCACCCCCTCTATGGCTAGGCGACCGACCATGCTTCGCGACCCCCTCTTCAGTCTTTTGACATTCGCGCCCATTTTTAGATGGAACGACACTGACGAACTGCCCCACTTCGAAAATCCAATCCTGGAAACAAATAAAATTAAGTAAAATAAGCATTAAGCATTTAGCTCTGAAACTTTTGCTGTGATTATGGATAAAGTAGGACATAGAAATAATGTGGAGGAATATAAAAAATAATTGCTTAAAGCGGTAGAAAGATATAGCGGATTAGGAGAAAAATGTGATATAGTTTTAAAATAAATATAAATTAATGCTATTATTCAAATTAAAAGTATTGTGGCATCTTAGTGGTAACTTTAACTTATGACAATGGCAACGGTGGCAACAAAGCTGCTGCCTGTGCCTAAGCTAAAGCCGTCTGGCACGGATCCGGTAAGTGATTTGTAAAAAATATATTTATGTATCAAAAAATACATGCAGTCAGTGTGTCAAAGGTCATATTGGCATAACTTTTGTGTGGTAATCGACACAAAAGATTCAAGTTCAATTTAAATTCAAGCGTTCATAATTCTGTAGTAAATATGTAAAATATTTTTCAGATTGTAGAAAATTAAATTCAAAAATAAAACATCCCAGGTTTTGTGACAGTGCTCTAAATTTTAAAAAAGAACAATCGAGTTGGAAATTACTAGAATTCATAGTAATTACTAGTAGCTAATTGGCTGAAAGTGTTACTGGATTATACTGCTGGGGCATTTATTATTAAGATGGTATGAATACAGATAAAAAATGTGTTTCATATCTCAGAAAGTCCGCGTTAGTTGCTCAGAAATTTTGCTACACTCTTTAGCAGTTATCTACCTAACTTCTGTAAGTTAACGAGCTTGTACTTTTTAATGAAGTTACATAAAATCTGTAAGAACCTGCTTAAGAACTCACCAAGAAATACACAAAATTCAGCAACAAACTTTGCTTATTTTTTTACTCTAAAATACGCGGTCAACGCAACTTTTCGTTATTTATTTATTAGGATTTTAAAATCACAGTTTTTAGGTATGGTGGATGACCTTTGACATTTAATTGACTGTGCCCATATAATCGGTCTTGTACATTTATATGTTTTTTATTTTGCCTTTCTAATATTTTATAAATTTATATCCAATGATTAACCAACCATTCTGGTTACGAGTTTTGGTTTAGGTACTATTTGGGTACACAGTAAAACCTCTGATACCTCTGATTATTTTTTTTTACTTTTTATTATGTTTCCACATGCCAACTCGTTGTTTTCTTATCAAAATGTGACTAACCAACATGTTTAACTCTAATCGAGTATTATTGTTCACACTGTATTAATGATATAGCGGCGAAAATCTGGAGATGCAAGGAGGCCTTCCATTCAAGACCTCGAGGATCTTATTAATAAGCCTTCGGTGCCTCTGAAGCCACTTGGAAATGAGGGACCACCAGTCATCGTTGATGTGCAAGAAAGCTACTCGGCTGTTGAAGGTGGGCAAAACGATTCTCTAGCTTCACAACAACGAGATCAAACCCAAACAAGACATCACTAATAATAAGTTTATTTCAGATCAAACTGGATACCTCACAGTAACAGTTGAGGGTAATCCACCTCCAACGTTCAAATTCTACAAGGGTGTTGGCGAAATTATTGAAGGTGGTCGTTTCAAATTCGTCACAGACGGTGAAACTGGTCTCATTACATTATGTATGAGGAAGGTAAAGCCCAACGATGAAGGAAAATACAAGATTGTTGTAAGCAACATCCATGGTGAGGACTCGGCTGAAATGCAACTTTATGTATCCGGTAAGTTTCTGAATAACATAGAAGGCCAAATTTATTTATAAAATAATTAAATAGTAAATTGTATCTATATAAAAATATTTAAATTGAAATGTACAGACTCCAGTGGCATGGACTTCCGTGCCATGCTCAAGAAGAGAAAGTACGCCAAATGGGGAGAGAAAAAGGAGGACCCTGATTGGGACCTGAAAGAGACGGAGAAACCCATTCCTCCTCTCAAGAAGGTCGACAAGGTAAGGTCTTATGTCCTGCAAAGAATCCAACATTTCGATTTTAAGGGGAAGATGGTGATATAAACTCTAAACTAAACAAAAATTAATCTAAATTAATTAATTGAATTAAAGCAAGAAAATGTAGAAAACAATAACACATCCAAATTGCATATAAAAAACGGGAATTATCACGAGACGTACTTACCAACTTATGTCTTAGTAGGTAAAGACACTTACCTTAGTAAGTGTCTTAAAATTTTACTAGACCTTTGGGCCACGAGGTAAAGTAGATGAAAAAAGTAAAAAAAAGGTTCGAAACATTCAACAAAATATACGACTACGTTGCAATGATAAAGTCATAACAGTTGTACAATTTATGAACTTGACTGTCAACACTATAGCGCCAGCGTAATACTTGGCATTGGAGTCAAAATAAGATGCAATGGTTTCTACATTGTCTTGCAGACTATAAATAGGAAATAAATAAAAGCTATAAATAATTAGCTAGAAATAAACCTAATGACAGCTCCATCGGGCTAAATGACAGACGAGAATAGAATATTTCATTGTAAAGTGGATGCCTATTCATTTTCATATTTATTAGAACAGATATGATATCGCTCAGTTTATGGTTTGAAGGTTCGGTAATTCTCAGAACTATTATTTAGCAGCTTTTTAGAGAGATGTACAAAAAATTATAAGCATTAATTATATAAAGCAGTTGTAGAACTTATAACACTTGTCAAATATACATAGTTAAACTGTTGGCCCGCTGAATCAATTCAACGAAGTTAGTTTGGCAAGGGTTCAAAAAGTTTGGCCATTTTTGTAGCATCTTTCAAATATGTATTTTCCTTATAGGTATTATAGGTAAACGTTTCAAGGTATATCAGTAAAACTTCGTGTGCATCATGATATTTAATTCTTAGGGTTTAGAAACTGGATATTACGAGGAGGCCGGCTACGTAGTGGTCATCTCCGAGGGTGTCGAGATGGGTAGATTCCCCGCAGACAGGCGCAGGAACTCTTCAAACTGGGACTGGTTTAAGGTCATCAATGTTTCAAAATACGAAATCATTCATTCCATCTTACACGGCCACTACACTGTATCGTCTTTCTTCTGTGTTAGCGTTCAACTGTTTTGCATTCTTAACAGTTTCTTGAATTAAACTTGGAATTGAATCAAACAAGTACAATCTTAATAGAACTCATTGGCTGTTTGCACAAAACTACGTTCGGGAAGTTGTCATTGATTTTATAAAAAATAAAATATGACATGTGTCAGTAAAATTACTGATTGTTTACAATTTGCCTGCTGTGTCGATTTAAAACAAAAATAATGGCTACTTGGTTATCGAAAAAGCTATACAATTATTTTCATGTTAGTATCAATCACCAACTTGATCATTAAGAGTTCACGATGAATGAAAACCGACTTACGAAGTTCATCATGGTCCATTTTACATTGGCTTCCACGTTACTTGCTTCACACAGTTTGACATTAATTTATTCTGTTACTAGAGAGTAACATTATTATCAAATTCTAGGGTATTTATGAAATACGAAGACGCATGTCTTTGCCTGAAATTGTACCCGATTGGCCCAAATTGATGGAGGCTGTCAAAATAAAGGTTCGATAAAAAGGAGACATAAAAGTAAAAAAAAAACAAAGAGAGTCTTCATCCTTTAAAATTGTAGAATAAGCAGAATAATAATTAAAAGAAATACTTTGTACCTACACCTCTGAAATATCTTAAGTCGGTTATTTTTTCAAAAGGATGAAAACGCTCTTCTAAATAATGAATGAGATTAAATCACGAATGATAAACTAAAACGAAAATTGACCTCATAAATTGCCGTTATCAACCAGTTCAGAGCCAATTATTATATGATTAAATAATTTTACGACTATTATAATATTTTTAATGTATCTGATTGTTGTTGATTGTTGATGACGGAAACTTATGAGCGTTTTAAATAAAATTGCATTAAACTGGATTTTAAAATAACTCACCGAAGTTTTTGTATCACCACTTCACGTTTCTTTAACTTGAACATGATTTTCAGGGAATGTAAGTGGAATGAATTTGATGACTTTTTCTCGGTACTGTTCAATTGCGGGTGTATCTTTGACGTCAGGTTGAGGAGCTTCTGTCACGTCATTATTTCGAATGTTTTCTTCATGTAATTCATTAATTTCAGCTGATGCATCCGATGTTTTGCAGATGTTGGAATTTTTGCAAACAAACTATGTCCAGCTTGTACCTATGGTCCCTTGTTTGGTCCGCATGTCTGATGCCGATTAAGCTTTAGTTAAGATTTAAGATACCAGTAAAGTTTAAGTTAACGATGTTAATTCGTTGGTAGTACACACTAAGAAAGAAATGGATATTTTGTAGAGAACCCATAACAGAAGACCGTCACTTGCGGAACTGATACCCGATTGGCCGGTCCTTCACTCGTTCAAAAAAAACGAGGTTTGAAGATAACGATGTCACTAGATGGCACACAGCATCTTGTGTAACACCAAAAACAAGCACAGAATTTCACGTCCGCTGGAATTTTCAAATAGTTCAACTGAAGCTTTATACCAAAATTTTAGCTTTTTAAAAGTTTACTGTCAACCTTCCTTGTTTTTTTAATGAATTTCTCACCATGTGCTTTTGCGTATTTTCGGAGTGTTTTCTTCGTATTCTTTATTGATTGTGCAATATTCATATTGGTATAAGTTTCATATATTTTATGAACTACTTGAAACCTAGCTACAAGGTCACCAACCGGACAATCTATAGATAGCACACTGTTGGTATTTCTTCTGTTCTCTTCTAAAGCAATATTTCTGGGCACTTCTTCGTCGATATTATAGCAGCACAACGCACAGGCACTGATCGATGTTTAGGTCATTGTTGTATATTTTCAAATATGATGAATTTTTACTCATTTTTCACATTATGCTCTGAGTACTTAAATAATTAGGACTTTCAAAAATTCATCATTTTTGGTTTTTCTGTCAATTGTATGTGTACACGACTATGATAAATCTTTGGCCTAGTATGATGAGTAACTCTTGCACTAGTATTCTTAAATAAGGAAATTCCAATTACTGTACCATAAGCATGGAGTTCACTTGATGAAGAATGAATGGCTGATGACCCTAACGCCTCGGTTTATTCCAATAGACGATTGTTTTCGTTGATTTTGCACTCCGCGACCGTTGAAACGAGTAAATAAGAGAGGGAGTCCTTTACGGTCAGCACTTTCAGCTTTTTGTATGGACAGCACTTGTTTTTTGTCTGCACTTGTTTAGCTCAGGTGAGCAGGTAAATTAATGTCCACTGGACGATGATTTTCAGAAACAAGAGTCGTTCTTGAAGCCCCTCGTAGATCAATTCGCAAAGGAAGGGAAGGATAAGAAGGTGGTCTTTGAAGCCATCTTTACGAAGCCTAATTCCAAGCCAAAGTGGTTCTTCCGCAAGGATGTAAGTAACATTGAACTATTGTAAATGTTCTGTTTTTCTTCCAAAAAAATTATTATGTTTTTTGTTTGTATTATTTACATCCGGTAGTTCTGGATTAGGTACTAATAATACATTTTACCTTTAGGAACTATTCCCGGGCAGTAAATACAAGTTCACCAATGAACAAGATTCATACAAGCTCATCATCATGCAACCGAAGGTGGAAGACACCGGAAAAATCACAATCGAAATCGGAGGAATCACTTGCACTGCGTTCTTGCAAGTCGACGAGCCTGACCCAACGTATACTTTCACTAAGCCTTTAAAGAAGGTTACCAGCGGTTACACCAAGCACGAGACTCTTCTCGAATGTACTGTATCCAACAGTCTTGCTATCGTCTCTTGGTGGAAGGGAGAGACGAAGGTAGAAGACGGTGATGTCTATCAGATCTCGAAGGATTTGTCCGGCGTCTGCAGACTTCTTATTAAGAACTCTAAGTTAGAGGATGCTGGCAAATACACTTGTAAGATTGAAAAGCAGCCTGATAAAACTGAAACCGAAGTCAAGATTGTGGGTAAGTAGACTATCAATTAAATATTACTAAAAATCAACTAGGCTTTATTATTGGATATCGCTTATGGCCATTAAATGACTAACAAAAAGCGATGATGAACGAAGAAAAATCATTGGCGAAATACTGACGGATAATGTTTTGCAGAGTACCCATACAAGTTCACTAAAGTGCTGAAGTCACAGCAGGCTGTTGAAAAGGATACCATCACGTTACTCTGTGAGTTGGATGATGCTGGCGGTGACGTGAAATGGTAAGGACTTACAGACTTGTTTAGCTAAAATTATAATCTACAGTTTTAGATCTTGTCACATAGGGTGACAAGACAAGGATAATAATATAATTTTATTAAGGAGAAACTCTAGCCAGAAGGTACAAATAAAAAAAAGATATTAAATTACAAATTTATTAGGAAAGATTAAGAGGGGTCGTGGGTCAAGCCTAGATCACTTTTCACACCATTCCCGGTCCAGGAAATACCGCACTCTCCTTGGCGATCTCGTCCACAGCCCTCCGCCGGATTGCCGAGTCTCCAAGTTGCGATCCCAGTTCAAATAAGTAGGTAGCAGGTTCACCGCGCCAAGCAGCCAAATCCAATCAGTCTAATCTTCTTGCCAACTAAACCCGGAGGGTGTTCCTGGAATCGCAAACACTCAAGCATGAGTATCACGCAACGAAGGGGTTTCAGAAGAAAGCCTAAGGATTGTACAGCACCCCGAACTACAAATCAGCTATCCAAAGGCGGAATTTACTAGGGTGGCGTTTACATAAAGATAGAATTTAATTGAATACAAGAAAATAGACTACAAGGAAACTAAGTAAAAAGGCGACCAAAGAAGAAAGAACTAAGCTACAGTAGGTAGGCGCCTTTCCAACAGTGAGTAGGTATACAAATCAGCCGTTATTTCAAACCCAAAAAGGACGCGTCTGTATTTCAAAACTAGGTAGGTACTAGGCACACAACTACAGCTAATAGATATTGCACAACTTACCCAGTAATGGGAACACAATAAGCACAGAGTTAAACTTGTTGAATAATTATGCAAGTATATTATAACGTCCGTCAGTGGCCGTACAAACAAGCGTGGTGACGCCTTGAGCTCGTGATGTGGTGTGTCGCGCGAGTCGAAAGCAAATGCCCGGGACCGCTAGGTAGGTATGAAGTCAGAGAAACCGGTCAGTTAGCTGGTGCCCGCGCGCTCGCGTCGAAAGATCACTACGATATTAGAAATTGCACTCTCGAGTTTGTCTAATTTTTAAAATATGGATAGGTACTCATAATAAGTTTTATGAGTACCGTTACATTCTCTAAATTTCTATATACTTGACCTGATCTACAGAGGCTCGTACTAGGTACCTAACATACTCAACTACTATGTGATTGAATTATTCCTTCTTTACCAAGGTTCAAGGGCGAAGAACCGCTGAAGGCTGACAAGCGCATCTCCATCGTGAAGGAGGGTCGTAAGCGCAAGGTCGTTATCAAGGATGCCAAGGTCACGGACGCTGGCAACTTCAAGTGTGTCAGCAATGCCGACGAGACTACTTGCGAATTGATTGTCAATTGTAAGTATTTTATTCCTTTAACGAATAATTACTTCACGATTATTGAATTTAATACTTTTTGTTGCTATCGGTTACCGCAAAAGAAATGCAGATTTCATATAATACCTATGTATATCTAGATCCTTGTTTTACATTATGAGGATAGGCCCATTGTTTAAAACAACCAGACCTAGACCAGATTTGCATCAATGCATCTATTTCCTATTGTATCCTGTATTTAATAGAATCAATCAGTTGTCCCGTGCGTGTAATATTATGTGTACCAAAAATACTTAAATTGTTACTTTGGAAGATGTTTTGGAAAGAAAATGTGTTCTAGAATTTATTAACAAGTAAAAGTTTTGAATATAATCCAAGTTACATTTCATCTATAATTTGTTTGGTGCCTTCGGATCTGAAACCAGTCGTACTAACTACTCTTGCAGACTTGAATCGCTTCAACAAGAAGTTGAAGGACACTGAAGCAATTGAGAGGGACAAGGTCGTGCTAGAAATAGAGCTTCAGGATCAGACTGCAGAAGCTGTTTGGTCTTTCAATGGAAAACCTATTGTGCCCAATGACAGGTAAGAAAATCATGTACCTTACAAACAAATTATTGAGTTGGAGTGCTATTCGCGTGCATGGAATAGAATGTAACTGCCTTGTTTTAAGTTCATGGTCACTATTATTACACCTTATTACACCTACCTATAAAATATGATTTCAAGGTGGCGTTCGTTACCCATATGGAATACAGGCGGTAATTTTTTGTATGTTCTAATTATGTGGAGTAGGTCTTCCAATTCACAAATTATTCTACAAATGTATCTTGATAATATTAATGGTAAAACAGGATTGAAATCAAGAACCTGGGCGGAGGTAAGCACCAGCTGATATTTAACAAGCTCGAGATGGAAGACGATGGAGAGATCCTTTGCGAGAGTGGCCAACTCACTTCTTCCTGCAAGCTGACAGTGAAGAAAGGAGAGTCTAAGCCCACTATTGACTGCCCAGATGAGTTCTACGGACCAGCCGACAGGCCTTTCGTTATTGAAGTGCCTTATAAAAGTAAGTAGACATGACATAAATCCAACTTTCAGAATAAAAGAAATTTACAAATTAATCAAGAAAATGGTAAAGTAGAAAATGGAGGTTAAATCCGAATGACCTAAAACATACAAAAAATACATTATTTTTAAAGAAAACAAATATAACTTCGAATAGAAATAGGAAAATATACAAGAAGTAATCGGTGAACATCGGTAACTGTTATTGTTTTATTTGTTCATTATCTATATTTTGTTTATTTTTTTAGTTACTGGCACCCGACAGACACCAATTGAAGGCAAACTGATCAAGGATGGCAAGGCTTTACCTGCCAAAGAAGTCGAGGTTATTGTTGAACAAGAGAAAATCCTCTTCAAGATCAAAAAGCCGGCCCGTGAGGCTTCCGGAAAATACCAGATCAAGCTATCCAATGCTCAGGGCGAAGATACGAAGGATGTCAGCATCACCATGCAGAGTGTACCAACTGCTCCTCAAGAAGTTGCAGTCACGGAGGTCTTCCAGACATCATGTACTGTCGGTTGGAAGACGCCACAAGACGATGGAGGAACACCGATCGTCAAATACATCATTGAAAGACAAGATATGGCTCTCAAAGCTGGCTGGGACAACGTAGCTGAAGTGCCAGTTGGTCAGCCCTTGATATACAAAGTGGAAGACCTCATCCCTAAGAAGACGTACAGGTTTAGGATCCGTGCTGTTAACAAGGTCGGCTCCAGTGAGCCTGGCTTGTTCGGCAAGCCTGTATTGGCCAAGGATCCATGGGGTAAGGATAATTTAACTTATTATATAAAATTGTTCGTAGAAAACTCAACTCAACAAAAATTCTAATTATATAATGATTATCAGATGAAGCTTCAAAACCCAAGAAAGTGGAAGTGGTGGATTGGGACAAGGACCACGCAGACCTTAAATGGGAGAAGCCAGACAACGATGGTGGAGCACCAATCACTGGCTACGTTATTGAGTACAAGGAGAAATTTGGCAAAGACTGGGTGACCGGCAAGGAAGTCCCTGGAGATAGCCTGAAGGGCACTCAAGATGGTTTGAAGGAAGGATGCACTTACGAGTTCAGAGTGCGTGCCATCAACAAAGCTGGACCTGGTGAACCTAGTGACAGCACCAAAGCTATTATTGCTAAGTGCAGATTCGGTGAGAATTTTAACTAATTTAAGGATGTTTTTGAAGTTAGCATTCCACGTGGAAGGTTGGAAGCCTATCGCCGCTTATTGGAACACTAACTGATGAGTTGATGACACATGCATTCGAAGTTTTGGTTCTAGGGCATACCGGTTTCCTCATGATGCATTCCTTTACTATTTTGAGTACGTATTGACTATTAACACGCACATACATTTTTCGAGTGAAAAATCCATTGGTTCACGACCGGGTGAACCCATGGCTACCGGATCGGAAATCAGGGTACTTCCCATTAGGCCAACATGGCTCTTAGAATTTTATTGTTATATTGAATTTTATTGGTCTGCCAAGAATTCCACATCAGTCGTTTTGTTTATTACGTAAGCAGTAGCATAATTTCTTCCCACCAGTTAAACCATTCATCATTGGTGAGGGTCTGCAGAACATGATTATCAAAAAGGGCCAGGTTATCACATTCGACATCAAATATGGTGGTGAGCCTGAGCCTGAAGTCAAATGGATTAAAGGAGAAGAGGTATGCTGCTTTTGTTTTATTCTTCTCTGTTGACACATATTCTAAGATCACTCTTTCAGTCCTACACTTTACAGTATCTTTTACGATCCGGATGATGAATCCCATTGTTCTCATATTTTATACCTGAAGCTATTCTTTTTTAGTTCATGGGAGTTGGCAGTTCCCGTTTACATAATTTATTATTTTCATTATTTAGTGAGCTTTCTATTTTTATATTGTTTACGTTTCTTATTTGAAATTCGACCAAGAATTGTAATCTAACAAAATTGTTTTATTTTTTCCAAAAAAGAAACGTGGAAAGGCGTTAACGGAGAAGGTCAGCTGGTTGAAACTAGATGTTCTCACACTTTATGTTCTAAACCAAACAAATTACGAAACATTTACATTTTCAAGAATTTACTTTTACAAAATGTGGCTAACACCTTACAGAGTATTACTCTGTATCAAACTGATTCATACCATTATTTTATTTATATCCATAGCTACTCTGGTTCTATCACCATCAGTCACCACAACGCCCTTCTCAGGGTCACCATACCTCATCCTACGCAGGTTCACAAAGAAAGAATCAGTTAGAGACAGTTCGAACGAATTTTTTTTTATACTAGACCGATATTTTGTATATCCCAAAAAAAATATTTATATCCAACAAGTATTAAAATGGAGGTATGATTCAATTTGACAAAATAATAGATAGCAATCAATAATTATTCTCTCCATAACTTTTTTACTAGTAAGAAATATGTTCACCTCTATATTTTGTTTAATATTTAAAAAGGACAGGGCTAGAGTTATCCAGCTAATAAAGTTATGGAGTGACTATTTTACAAGAGCTATAATTACAAATCGCTATCAGCGATCTTATATTGAACACTAATCATTGTAAAGCTCGCAATGTCAGCTTTGGATGTTGTGGCTTGATTGGCCTTAAAAATAAACTAATCAAAACTGGAGTACCGACTGCGAAGTCTGTTCAGAAGTTCAAATTCTTTTTTGTGCTCCATTTGATTTGAATCTTCGATTTTTACGTTTCAAATTTATTCTATACTACCTTCACTTTCACAATCTAGCGTAGAGTAGGTGCACAATTATCTCACAATCTGGAAATTTAGAGAAGCACCAACCCTACCTCATAACACTCACCATGTCCTGTATCCAGTGAAAAGGACACTACCTATATTTTTAGAGATCGCAAACTTCTTTGCTCTGCAAGAGATCTCTTTACTGTGATTAACAATCAGCAGAATGGCTTGAAGTCGTCTGTAGTTGCAAAATAACATTCTAACACTCAACTACCTTCTTTTGGATTGCGTTGCGTTTGACTCGGATGAGACCGTACCAGCAGCTGCAGAGCCAGGGCATTAGACAAAAGGGTTTTATTGGTCAGTAAACCTTCTCAGGCCCAATAGTACCATCATTTTCATGACCTTGTCCCACATGTCGGCATAACATTTTGTTCTTCCACTCCCTGATAGAGATCAGCCGTCATCTCAGTACCAACTCACTTCTACCTATGTCATCCTTCACACAGTCCATGTGTCTTTTCTTTAACTTTCCTATACTTTTTGTCCATCCACATTAGATCCTCTTGTCAATCAGGCCTAATGAACCAATAGAATGCTTTTGTCCATTGTCCAGACTAGGCTATTGGCATGGTGTTCAGATTAAAGCGAGTTCAAAAACGCAATCTCACCCGGATTTCTTTTTGACTTGATTGGCTCGTAACAGGAAATCCATGATGATGGTGACCGTGTCACCATAGACAAATACGAGAAGAACACAGTCCTCACAGTCAGGAAGACCAGCAGGCCAGACAGCGGGAAGTACAAACTGGTGCTCACCAACTCATCTGGTACTTGCGAGAGTATCGCTGATGTTGTTGTGCTTGGTAAGTATATACATAGGTACAACCTACCATAGAAAAGTACACCACTTAACACCTCTGCGAAATCTTTTGCGAGCTATTTTTTCTGGCACGTCTAAGTGACAGCCTTAATTTTCCCCTCAACTTTTTGATTTTAATGCAGAAGGTCAAATATGGACTTACCTACATTACCAGGTACTAACTACATTGATTTCTACGATTTTTGATGCCTACGTGTACCAATCGTTATTTAGGAACGTTTTCTTGGCGTTTTCAGACAAGCCTAATAGGCCGAACGGTCCCATCGAAGTGGTGGACATCCGCGCCGAGAAGGCGACTGTCAAATGGCAGAAACCTGATGACTGGCAGGGATCTGACATCACCGGTTACACGCTCGAGAAGATGGACATGGTAAGGCTTTATATCCTTATCTTTTGAGGTTTGAGTCCTATAAATAGGTAATAGCTTCATAAATAGACGATAAAAAAATGAATAGGTACCTACCACCTAACAAGAATTTTGTAAGTAAGAATCACCAAAAGAATAACCAAGTTCAGTTTTTTCGATTCTTTTTTCGGTCGCAATAAATCATTGTAAATGACCTTTCGACGTAGTTCTTGTAATCATATGGATTTTCACTTTTACTTTCACCAGACTTTCTGGGTTAGCCTGGGTTCCATACTAAAATATTTGGAAACCAACGCATTTTCTGCTGTTTTAGTTAGCTTCAAAAATGTAACAAACTTTTTTCATACTAGGATACTGGCAACTGGGTACCGTGCGGGGAGACAGGACCGGAACCAACACAATTCCAGGTCAAGGGCCTCACACCGAACCACAAGTACAAGTTCAGGGTTCGCGCTGTCAACAAGGAGGGCGAGTCTGATCCGCTGGAAACGGAAGGCTTCATTGTCGCTAAGAACCCTTACGGTAAGTTTTAAATACCTGCTTAGGTTTTAGGTATATTATAATATTATTATATGGTAGGAATATTTACCTAGGTACGGAAGAGTGTGTGAAATTGACATGAGGTACCTATGTACCTATCTTCCAAGCTTCCAACTTTCCGCTTAGAAGCTTGGACATAGGTGAGGTAGACCTTACAGTAGGTAATACAATTTAATTTAATTTAGATGCTTCGGCAAGTTTCGTCTATCATCGGAAATAAAAAAGCTTGCCAGCGATATTTATCTAGAGCTGTTACAACAATTATTATAAATTTTAGTGTTGTCTTTTATTTATTTATTTACACGCACAAAACACATTACAACCACATACAAAAATACAACTAACAAAATTCGGTTCAAATGTTGTTGTTGTCGTGAAATTGTTATAAAAAAATGAACTGAATTTGTTTAGTATTTATTGTTATTATTGAATAGTAATAAATTGTTTTATTTGTTCCTAAAATAAAATAAAAGTGTTCTAAATTGTTTAAAAGTTCAGATATTTCATGACACTAAATACAAACAAAATATAAATATAAAGGTTTGCTGGAAGAAAACTCTTTTTAGGGTTAAGCTCGCCTTTGTAGATGCCTCACCTAATATTTTGTTATATTTCTGTTTTATTTCTGTGTAAAATAAATAATTATAAGAATTATAAAAATATATAAAATAAGTTAATTATCGTAAGTTAATTAATTATTACAAATTGACTTAAAAAATGGGTTGACATAATCCAACAAAATACGAGTATGCTATTAAATGAGGCAACTGGGGGTGTTAACAGCTTTAAATATTTCCAAATACTGAAACTGTTCTTGTTATCGCCTTTGAAGCTTGCTGGTGACTGACGAGCCATTACATGCCGCGGGATGGTTGGAAATTGTTTGCATAATCGTACTAATTCAGAAACACAAACTTTACCGAAGCATCTTATTTAAATCGTACCTATTAAACTTATACCTACTTAACTAGTTTCCTGAAACTTCCAAAGATGATTTAGAATTTAGAACTTTATCAGATTATATTATTTTCTGCATTCTAGCAAAACAACACCAATTCATACAATGTTTTTTTAGAACTTCTTCTCTACAACACAGCACTTTCATTTTATTTAACAAGATTTAATTTTATGGCCTATTTTCAAAAAGTAACGGCAATCACTGAACCAACGTACAATGAACGAAACGCAAAAAACAGATCTGTCAAATTGACAGATGAAGTTTTTATTTTGACTTTCTTAATTTTAAATAAGTCAAATTCAAAATCTAAACTTCCCGCGTGTTTGCTTGGTTTGTTTACAAACAAACAAAGCTTTTACGAGGTGTTATTCTACTTTGTATTTTCGAATAAAGTGTTGCTAAATAATTGAAAATGCTCACCAGACCCACCAAAAGCGCCCAGCAAGCCTGTCATCATCGACTACGACAACATGTCGGCGACGTTGCAGTGGGAGCCGCCTACAGACGATGGTGGCCGACCGGTCCTGGGTTACGTTGTCGAAATGAAGGATAAATTCGCACCTGACTGGGTTGAGGTACCTACCTGTTTATCTAAAGGCATTTTATGCAAGTTTTCGTTTTCCCCGTATCACAAGGTCCTAAGAGCAGATTGACTTCATAGCAAAAATGCTTATTATATACTTAGCAACATTCATCGTCCTATCGAGACTATCAAGCCAGCGAGCGCTCGGCTAAATTTTGGACACATAGCCCGAAGACTGCCAGATAACCTTGAGAGATTGGTTGTAGTGGGAGAGACTGGTTGCAGTATGAAAAGTGGACGGGAGAGATCTCATGACCATTCACCTAGCCGCTAGGGCTAGGCTAGGTCATGTCAATTCTAATTAAATCTTGGCTCTCACTGGCCTCCCTATCACTGCTGCCGAATATAGAGCCGGCATGGAAACACTCATCAATACCTCGACAAAAGCTATTCAGGATGGGCATGACCTTTTGTAATGAAGAATGCAACAAAAAATAAGGTCCTCTAGGGATCTAATGTAAATATAAGCTTTGGTGCAAATGTTTTCAGTCTCTCTTACTCAACTATGCTTCACAATAGGCTGAAATATTCCTGTGTGATGTTATCCAAGGTTGAGGTCACCTAATATAATTTGACTTGTCATTGATTTATCTTTACACATTTTTCATAATTTTGGCAGAACGTTTGCATTGAATTTTTTCCTGCATTTTTTGCCTACACTAATCTTATATCAAATCAAACCAAGGCTTACCTGTGATAATCATTTCTCCCTTTTATGACAGGGAGTGAAGAGTTCCTCTTAATAATTTTATCAATATAAACCAACTGTATAATAATGTAGATATTCTTCTAACAATCACATTAAACTTCTTGCTTTTTCCAATTCCAGGTTGTGAAGACAAATGACACGAAGACAGAGTTTAAGGTAGAAGGTCTGAAGGAGAAGATGGTGTACCAGTTCCGTGTGAAAGCTCACAACAAGGCTGGCGTCGGTAATGCTTCCGAGCCCACCGATAACCATCTCTGCAAGCATAAGAACTGTAAGTAACCTGCCACTTGATATGATTGTGTATATTATAATACAAATTGGGTGGTGCAGCGGGCGAGTAGATGCCTGAGATGCAAGATGTGGTGGATTGAGTCCCACTGCAGGTTACATGTTTGCATGTTCTGCATATATTTGTTGCGGGTTCAATGACTGATTCCCACATTACAGGGAATTCTAGTTTGAGGTCAAGACTCTGTATGTGTTTTTTCCTTTTTTTTTTTTTTTACTTTTGTTGATTTTCGACCATGTCTGTTCCATCATTCTCTCTTACTTGTTCACGATACAGTTTCTTTAACCAGCCCATATATGGGCAGGTAGAGTATGTTAGCTGTGTCAGAAGTTGGTTGGTATGTGGTGAGTGCTTATTTAGATCTGTTGCTATACCTATGGGTAAACTTAAATAAGCAAAAATATGAAAATATATGAAGAGAGGCTTCATGTGAGATACCTATAAACACCATCTATGTGTTTGACGACCTTTGTGGTGCAGTGGGCACAGGCCTGAGACTCAGATGGTTGCGGGCTCTATTCCCGCGAGACAAATGTTTTTATCATCTGCAAATATTTGTCTCTGGTCTGGGTGTTTTCTATGTATAATATGTATGTATTTACAAAAAAAATATGTATATAAGTAGTATATCAGTCATGTAGTTCCCATAATACAAGCTCTGCTTAGTTTGGGGCTGGATGATGCTGTGTTAGGACTGCTGAAGATCTTTTAATTTTTCATTATTTACTTTCTGTTTTCAGTGAAACCGCGCATCGAACGCAGCACATTCAAGTCGATCATCATCAAAGCGGGACGCACGCACAAGTGGTCTGTCGACGTCACCGGTGAGCCAGTGCCGGAGACCACCTGGTCGTGGCGCGACAACATCAAACTGGTGAACACGGAGCGCATCAAGATCGAGAATAAGGAATACCACACCGACTTTACAATTGTGAATGCTGTCAGACGTGATACTGGCAAATACACACTTCGTGCTGAGAACTGCAATGGATTTGATGAGGAGACTGTTGAGTTGACAGTGCTCAGCAAGCCTAGCGCGCCTAAAGGTAAATAAATTAAAGAAAGAAAATATTTATTTAGCACGACATAAAATATATATATATATATATATATATACAACAAATTTTGGAAGTTAGGATGGTGGGATAATTTGTGGGAATACATAATAATAATAATAATTTATGTTTGGACAGCCTACTTATAAGTACCTACCTATAACTGGAACAGAAATGCCCCACGCACCTTACTGCCTAATCCATCTACCTAGACAGTTTTATGTCGCACCAAAAAGTGTTTTTTTTTGCTACAAATACATTACTTATTTATATATTATGAAAAATCGGTTGATACAAGCTGAATAAAGCAGTTAAAGAGTCATGAACTCATGTCCTGCCCGCTTTGCATGAGCACCCAAGACAATGTTTTGTCTTTTAGGCGGTAGACAAAAGCGTTGTCTAGGGTCTTCATCCTAAGCAGGCTGCAAAACCTATTTGCCCTTTTTTTTATTATGCTATCAACTGTTTTACTCGTAATCCTCATGGTGCTCATCTTCAGATCTAAACTTAGTCTTCAGATCCGTAAGGTTACAAAGTATAATCAGATGCCTGTGACTACCAATTTCAACTTCACAATACCTCTGATTTAATCTTTGATATGCCATCAGATTATTCGTCACAATATTATTATTTACTTTTCCAGGACCTTTGGACGTATTTGACGTTCATGCTGAAGGCTGCAAAGTGAAATGGGAGAAGCCGGAAGACGATGGTGGATCCCCCGTCAAGGAGTACGAACTTGAGAAGATGGATGTCGCCACTGGCAAATGGGTCAGGGTCGGCAGGTTAGTGTTTTTTTTTCTTATACTTTCTCGTTCAAGGTATCCCCCCAAGTCCTTCCAAACCGTGCAGAACCACGTCAGAGCATGTAAATTTGTAATAAATGAAAACTAAATAGGGATGCTAAATAACAAGTTAATTTTTAAAAAAATACAGCCCTTGACATGCATATCTAAGTACCATCTTTGACGATCTCTGTGGCGCAGTGGGCGAAGGCCCGCCTGAGACGCAGGCTGTGGATTAGATTCCCGCCGCGGGACAAATGTTTGTATGATCTGCAAATATTTTTTTCTCAGGTCTAGGTGTTTTCCATGTATAATATGTCTGTCTTTGTATAATTAGTCATGTAGTTTCCATAATACAAGCTCTGCTTAGTTTGGGACTAGATGATGTCTGAAAAATATCCAGCATTATTATTATTACTATAAAAATCTAAACACCCTGGGGTCTAGACAAATACCAATTTCTGTTGACGTTAACGCCTGCGGAAAGATTGAATTGTATGGGAATGACATTAGCTGTGAAGATGTCATGTGGCTGCTGCCAAGTTTTACCTTGAAAAAAATTGCGTTAGCGTGAAAGGAAAAGTAAGCGTGACGTATTTGTCTAGCATCCCTGGACTATGTGTGATTATTTATTTATATATATTTGTTATTTCAGAGTGGCCGGTGATAAGAAGCCGCTTGAGATGGAGGTGACTGGTCTAGAGCCAGGCCACCAGTACAAGTTCAGAGTAACCGCTGTGAACGACGAGGGAGATTCTGAGCCGCTGGAAACTGAACGCGCAACATTAGCTAAGAATCCATTCGGTATGTGCAAATCACCCCTTTTTAATGAATATGACTACCTCTGTGGCGCAGTGGGCAAAGGGTCGCTTTAGACGCAGAAGGCAACCTTCTGCGTCTAAAGCGACCCTTTGCCCATAGCGGGTTCAATTCCCGCCGGACAAATGTTTGTATTTGCAAATATTTGTCTCGGGTCTGGGTTTTTTCTATGTATAATAAGTATGTATTTTAAAAAAAAATATATAAGTAGTATATCAGTCGTGTAGTACCCATAATACAAGCTCTTTGACGCTGCTAAGTTTGGGGCTAGATGACGCTGTGTGAAAATGTCCAACATTATTATATGAACGAATGATAATACTTAATACAAAATACAAAATAAACGAAATTTGATTATTGTTTTAGTATAATAGGCGGTGTTACTGCCTTTAGTGATTGGAATATACAGCATACTAGCCTCTGCCCACGGCTTCGCCAGAGTAGTACCTGAATTAAAATTAGCCTATGTGTTATTCTGATGTAAAAGCTATATTACTGTAAAGCTTCATCAAAATCCGTTCAGTAGTTTTTGCGTGAAAGAGTAACAAACATCCTCACAAACTTTCCACTTTTCTGCAAGATGAAATGCCTCTTGGCTTTCCCTTTACCGTATGAGCGTTTTCTTGACCATGATTACTCTAACACACTTTCTCAAAGTGGGCGATAACGCGCCCTTGTGGGCACTGGAGGCCTTCAGGGGGGCGTTAGAAAACTCTAGAAGGTATTGGGGGCGCTAAGCCGATCTAGAGGGGAAAGCATAGTTTGTTATGTTTAAAAACTTTGGGGCGCTAGGATTTTTTTTATTCTCAAAGTGGGAAAAATAAGTTTTAGAACCTGTGCTCTATCAGAATGGCTATGGCGACATATTTTGACTCGTTTCGATAGATTCAGATGTGAATATGTCCAGCAAATCAGCAATATTTCATTGTTGATTGATTACTTACAGAGGTGTCAGACAAGCCCGGCAACGTGAAGGTGGCGGACCACGACAACCAAAGCGCGGAGATCGCGTGGGACCCGCCCAAGTCGGACGGTGGCGCCCCCGTACTCAAGTACATTATACAGAAGAAACCTAAAGGCGGCGATTGGGAGAACGCTGCTGAGGTAAGAATCTTAACAAACTGGTATTTCCACCAATGCTCAAGAAGCTCAGAAGATTGAGGGACTATCAGAGTAGAATCTTATAATATCTGTGGTAGAGAACTTTCCCTCCAGCTACTTTACTATGAACATACATATATCTTACTTTGTCTCTATATTTGTTCATGTTGTTGCCTGAAATAATATTGGCGCCAATTCTCTAGCACACCAACTAAACTTAATTTAAACTGTCGCTCTATTTTACTGATAGTGCACGCAAGAAAGAAATGGCAAGAATTTTACTCCTGTCAAATCAATTTACGTGCTGCTTTTCTTCGTGTTTATAGTCAGCATGTTTTGACGACTAAATTTGTATGGAAAACTTAAGTCTGACTAATTTGACAGCACTAAAATTGTAGCTATCTCTTTCTTGTTTGCACTATCAGTAAAAGAGAGCAATAGTTTAAATAAAGTTTACTTGGGGTAGTAGAGAATCGAGGCCATCTTGTATATGTTTGATAGGTGCCCGGAACAGCTACATCAGGCAAGGTGGAAGGTCTACCCGAAGGTGGCGAGTTCCAGTTCCGCGTGATCGCCGTGAACAAGGCCGGCAACTCGGAGCCATCAGAGCCGACGCAGATGACTACTATCAGACACAAAGCTCGTGAGTCCTTTACCTTATTTCTCCTCCTTGACTACCTCTGTGTAGCGACTACCCTAGCGATGGGCGTTGAATAAACGAACTAGTAGAATCAACCGTTCACGTTGAATCTACGCATCGACGGTTCACTGTCACTCATTCAACTAGTTGAAATCGTAGACGGCTAAACTGAGATTCCACAACGTTCATATCAACGGTCGACGCGACGGTTAATAACCGTCTACGTTGACGCAGTTGAATCAACCGTTTACGTTTAATCAACGCATCGACGATTCACAACTAGTTGAAATCGTAGACGGCTAAACAACGCGACGAGATGATGCGTTCATAGACGAGTTTATAATGAAATTGGAAAAGTATGAAATGAAGTTTTTATTGCAAATAAATAGATATAGACGAGTTTATAATGAAATTGGAAAAGTATGAAATGAAGTTTTTATTGCAAATAAATAGATACCTATATTTTATTTAATTTGAGAAATAAATTACCTATTACCTATAAATCGTTTGCAACGGTCTTTTGATAGCTAGCTGTTTGATCTGTATTTGAATAAAATGTAAGTATTTTTTTTTTAAATAGGCTCGCATAAAAAGTAAAAAGGGAGTTTTAAGTTTTACGGCACATTTCTTCGAATTTTATTAAACTTCAAAGAAACATAGTAATAAGATTACCTACCTAGTCTTTAAGTTACGGTCGAGCTACGTCAGATGTACCGGGTAATCACTCGGTAGATACTATCGACTAGATAGACATCGTCGCGAAGTTTAGATAGTTCGTCAATATAACGAAGTTGAAACATCGACTAGTCGACGAATTCAACTAGTCGATGGACTAGTTGATGAGCGAAAATTAACGGTTTCGTTTCGTTTACGATAATTACGTCGACGACCTATCGCTACCTCTGTGGCGCTGTGGGCGACGGCTCGCCTGAGACGCAGAAGGTTGCGGGTTTGATTCGATGCCTGTATGATCTGCAAATATTTGTCTCGGACTGGGTGGTGATGTATGTATTTTCAAAAAAAAAATAAGTAGTATATCAGATATGTAGTTCCCATAACACAAGCTCTGCTAGTTTGGGACTAGATGATGCTGTGTGAAAAATGTCCAGCATTATTTATGTAATGTTCCAGTGAAACCACGCATCGACCGGACCAACCTTAAGGCGCTGGTAGTACGCGCCGGCAAGCCCATCTTCTTTGACGTGAACGTTAAGGGTGAGCCTGCACCTAAAGTGCAATGGTTCCAGAAATGGAAGAACGAAGAGAAGGAGGTAAGCATTCCACTTCTAAGGATCAAGAATGTCATTCAGAATGCTTTAAACTAGATTATGGAGGACACATAATTGAATTTTAATATCTAGTAACATCTGAACATCCATCCATCCCAATTTTTGCAATTATAAATCTATGAAGAAGTTTAGGATAGGATAAAGTTTTTACTCAGAAAGGTTCTATGAAGGGAAATATTCTAAAGCGCCATCTAATAATTCATTTTATAGAATGCAATGCCAACTTCTATAGAAGTTGCCACACCGCAACCGAAAGAAGTTACTCATAGTTATTGAAAAGCTCGTCTTCATCCCCCAGGTGACAGTAGGTGTGATCAATGTCGATTACAACACCAAACTGGACATCAAGGAGTCAGTGCGCTCCATGACCGGCACCTACCGCATCCTGGCTGAGAACCAGCACGGGAAAGACGAGGCTGAAGTGGAGATCACGGTGCTGTCGTCTCCGAGCAAACCTGGCGGTCCGTTGAAGGTCACCGACGTCACCAAGAACGGATGCAAGCTGGCGTGGAAGAAGCCAGAAGACGATGGTGGTAAGTGTTCCTTTTGTCGGGAAGAGTTTGCAGAGGAATAAAGCTGAAGAGTTAGTTTGTTTGAACGCGCTAAAAGATCAGCGCGTGAGAACTGGACTGGATGTTTGTAACTACCAGTCAGATGAAATTCTTTTTGTATTTGATAGTCCAATTCTTGATAAAGGTTATTGGATAACATCAGGCTATGACCCTTAGGAGCCGAGCAAAAGAAGTAATTGCGCGGGCAGGCGATGCGACGTGGTGGGACGGAGGCCGAGGGCGGCCGTGGCATAGCTAGTTTTTTACTGAAACGGAATATTTACCATGATTTGTGATATTGAATGTTTCCCTAAAAAAGTGAAACCGTTGGTAGTGGTATCGTTCGTGACAAAATAGTTAGAAAGAGGGTAGATCGATTCGTCTGCCACTTGTATCCATCCGCAAAGACCCCGTGATCATGGTGCAACTGTGCCGAAATATCGGGAAAGATTCAAACTCACAAATCACGGTAAATATCCTCTAGTAAAAATTATGTTCATACCTAAATAGTTTCAAAAGTTATATTGGAATTATGATAACGTGACACACTTGCGATTTTTTTAACATAATTCGAAAGTCCTGAGGTTTTTGAACAAAGGTTGTTGTTTTTGTAAGACATGGGGGAACCAAAACTCTTAGACCAGATTAACTAAAACTCATCACGTCTAAAAAGATCCAGCAGTTTTTAACAGCTGCAAGGCTGAGCGGGGAACTTTGAACGTCCATTGAGGAGCGAAGAAAGCAAGTAGCGATCACAACAGGCCTGTCACGACCGCAGTGATAAGAAAGCCACAAAATAAAAAAAAAACATGGGGAGCAAAAAATCCGAAAACAAATATTTGTATGCGTTGCTCACTTACAACCGCTTGACCGCTGGGATCCCAGACACACAATAAATTATTTTGTCTCTCGACCGTGCTTTCCAACGGTTAAATAATAGGGGGATGATATTCCGATTGTTCCCCAGGCAAACCCGTCACCGGATACGTGGTTGAGAAACTGAACAAGGCGACCGGGCGCTGGGTGCCGGTCGGAAAGACTGATGACACAGAGATGGAAGTCAAGGGACTCCAAGAAGGCGAGGAGTATGAGTTCAGGGTGAAGGCTGTCAACGATGAAGGAGAGTCGGAACCGTTAAAGACTGACCACTCCATCATTGCGAAGAACCCTTACGGTAAGATCCAAGACTGAAGAACCCTAACTGTAAAAGTTATGATTGAAGAACCCGTACGGTAAGTTTCATGACTGATGACATGACTGGCTGAGCCTTGACGGTAATATATAATCAATGTCTGATGAAATTACTGATGAACCTTGATGGTAAGATCCATAACCGAAGAACCCGTATGGTAAGTTCCATGACTGATGACATGACTGGTTGAGCCCTGACGGTAATATAAAATCAATGTCTGATGAAATTACTTATAAACTCTGATGGTAAGATCCATGACTGACGATATGACTAAAGAACCCTCACGGTAAGATCAATGTCTGATAAGATTACTGATGAACCCTTAAGGTAAGATCCATGACTGACGTCATGACTGCAGAACTCTGACGGTAAGATCCATGACTGACGATTTGACTGAAGAACCTTAATGGTAAGATCCATGACTGACGACATGTCTGAAGAAACATTACGGTAAAATATAACATTTGTCAATATCATATGTTTCTAGATGTTCCCGGCAAGCCGTCAATCCCGACTCTCGAGGATTGGGATGTGGACCGCGTGGACCTCAAATGGGAGGCTCCGAAGAACAATGGCGGAGCGCCCATCACCGGATACGTTATTGAAAAGAAGGAAAAGTACGGATCTTGGACCGAGGCGATTACAACTTCGGTTAGTAGTATTTATTAAGGCGACTTGTCAATGTTATTGTTTTATTTAGAATAGAATAGAATGTTGTTTATTTTGCAAAAATACGGTACTTACATAAAAAAGTAAAAGACAAAATTTAATAATAGGTAAACAGTTGTTGCAAAAAAGGTCCCATAGTATTGGTTGAAACAACTAGCGCTGGTCTTCCGTTGCAACCGTTTTATGGGATATTTCATGGCGTACCTTTTCCATTGATCGGACAGCGGAGACTGGCGAGTCTTTTCTGTCCCCGTGACGGAAGAGAAGATTGCTCATATATTAGTTAAGTATCATATATCATTTAGCTATGTTGCATCAACGACAAGTAAAGATCCCAACGGAACAGGAAAGGGAAGTACTTTTATGTTCTGTGGATTACCCGATTTACGTAACGTAGCGTTATGCTACCAACAGATGGCACCATTTTGAATCATACAGTGAAAGTTCCCGACATTTATTTGCCCTAGGACCTCGGGCAAGCAGATCAGATGCGCCAAATATAATTATAGGACGTGTCTCTACGTGTCTGACTACCCTCCAATTGGTATCCTCACACGCGCACTGAGTACGGATCTGAGTATCTACATCATGGGGGTTACAGTCTTAAGAGTATTTTTTATTTAATTTTTGTTGTTTCCCAGACCCCGGAATGCAAAGCACGCGTGCCAGATCTGAAGGAAGGGAACACGTATCAGTTCCGCGTCCGAGCGGTCAACAAGGCGGGTCCCGGCGAGCCCGGGGACGCCACGCAGCCGCACGTCGCTAAGGCCCGATTCCGTAAGTGTTGCCACTTCTTATGAACCCCATTAACCCACTTAGGCCGCTTATACACGCTAAGAAAATCCACCGAGCCTAGGCAAGAATTCGTGTCGTTTACACGAACTGTGTACACTGTCTCGGCGTTGAACAAGAAAAAATCTTGTCTGAGCTATATACCATACGTTTTTTTTGCTTCGTAGTTAACATGATTATTTTCTTCCCAAACAATTAAAAATTAACGATAGGTAGACTCGACCGGTGCATAACAACTTACGCACGCCTTTCCGAAATCATTTTTACCGTGCTTACGGTAAAATTGAAGTAAATGGTAAACGGAAACCTGGGTAAAGGGATCTAAGGATGATCTTGGGCATGTCTGTTTGTTTTTATAAGCAAATCACATAAATGACCAGGGCCTGCAGTCTCGGCATAGTTAGCGATCGCATTTTAACGATTTTTTGTCTACCACCCGAACTATAGATTTTTATCAGAGTCGTACCGAAAACACTATTAAAGTGGCAAACAAGTATACGGCCCACTTTCTGGTAAGCGGTTACCGTAACCTCTGGACGCATGCAACACTCGCGCGTTGCTGACATGACAGATGTAAAGCATCCATACCTTCAAACCGGAATACAGCAATGGGAAGTTATTCCTTGAAATCGTTATATTAATTAATTTAATGAACTTCGCTTACAGTGAAACCGCACATCAACCGTGATAAGATGCTAGCGGTCCGCGTGCGTGCGGGCACTACCATCAAGTTCGACGTCGACATCCGTGGTGAACCTCCACCAACCAAGACTTGGAGCTTCGCTAACAAGGTAACTAATTATTTACACGTATATTAAACACTTCGTAACAATTTAAAAGGAAATATAAAGACTGAAACGTGGGGAACTGTAGAAGAACTAAAGTAACCGGCATAGCTCATAGAATTTGCAAGTTGAAGTGGCAATGGGCGCGGAACCAACAGTCGCAGAGAATGAAAGGTTCTTGAATGGCAGTCACGAACCGGACGACGCAGTGTAGAAAGGCCCCCCGCCCGATGGACTGATGGCATCGCAAAGGTTGCGGCGGTGGCCCAAGTGCATACCTTAATGTACATTTTTTTTTTTCAATTGATAGGTTGTCCAACCTTTACCCTCTCTACATAAATCCCTTCCCTTATTGTAACAAATCACTTCAACTTATTGGGTCTCATTACGAAATGTGGTTTAAATCAGTGGCTTATCTTTTAGACTTTTGATTCCTGATTTTCAAGACAAATTGTTGTACAAAGGAAACAAGGTTTAAAATTGAATGCTATAATATAGTAGCCGACAGTATATTTGACATTTCAAAAAGAGGTTCTACCACAAATAACTGCTAAAAGATAAACTAGGCCACCTAGTTTATTTCTATCATAACTCAACCACATTTTTGAGAACCTACTTTCTTTTGGTAGCCAATCAAAATTTTGTGTTTCTTTTTTATTTTGGTTTAGAAGGTCCCGTGGTTTTATTTTATATTTAAATTGTAGACCTTAGCAACTTTGCAATAATAATATTTTTTCGATTAAGTATACCTAGTTAAACCTTGGTTTAGTGACAACTCTAGTTTTGTAATGAGACCGATTATGTTTTCATCCCACTTTTATATGTAGTTTATGTTTATGTAAATACCTATGTCGCTTATGTAGATTTTGTATTCCCTAGTCAACGTTCGTACAGGCAATGAGCCTGTAGAAAAAATACATGAACAGTATTTTAACTTTTATTTGTATTTTACCATGTTTCTTATTTTGCAAACCAGGCCCTGGAAACCGGTCCAGGGATCAAGATCGAGCATGAAGACTATAACACGAAGCTTCAGATCTTCGAGACCAGCTGGAAGAACACTGGTATTTACACGCTGAAGGCGGAGAACGATTCGGGAGTCGATGAGGCTACCGTCGAAGTCACTGTCTTAGGTATGTACTTTTTGTATTAATTCAGTTTTTAATGACAGATTACATTAAATGTCAAAATACAGGCTTCGTAAATAACGGGTCGTTAAAAGGTCCAATATGAAATTTCATCCCCCCCTCCTTTTTTGAAGTCGGTTGAAAAGTAACTTGTGTATATGTCGTGATGGTTCAGTCCCATGTTATTCATAAAACCGTCCGCCCTCAGACAAGCCGGGCAAGCCGGAAGGTCCGCTCGAGGTGTCAGACGTTCACGCGGACCACGTTAAGCTGGCTTGGAAGAAGCCGAAGCACACCGGCGGTCTGCCGCTCAGCGCGTTCGTCGTGGAGAAGATGGACACGGTCACTGGGAAGTGGGTGCCCGCGGGCACCGTGGAGCCGGACGCACTCGAGGCAACTGTCACTGGTAAGTTACAAAGAAAGAAAAAGCAAAATAAACGTATATTGACCCCCAGTATCACAACACGATTGTATTTATGTGTATATAAATACATATGTATAACCAAATTAGGTATATTTAATTATCTATTATATTTTGCTGTAGTATGTTTATGCTAATATTATTTACGGTAGTTTACACAAATTACAAAGTACACCCTTGGCCACTTCAAAATCATATTATCCTCTCAATCCAAAGGCTGTCTGGAAAAGATCGCTTTTAAGCGATAATACCGCCCATTGTACCTCATTTTTTATTTTGTCTATATCATAAGGTTTACGATAAAGTATTTTCATTCATTCCTTTATACTTTCATTCATTCACGATACAACAGGGTGTCTAGAGAAATACCACTTTCTGTTGGCGTTAACACCTTCGGATTGATTGAATTGTATGGAAATTATATTCGCTGTGGAAATGTCACGTGATTGCTGCCAAGTTTTACCTTGACAACTTTGCGTTAGCGTGAAAGGAAAAGTAAGCATGAGGTATTTGTCTAGACCCATGATGACAAAATTCAAAATAAATAAACACAAACAGCAAGGTTTTATTAAACACTAGTCCTGTTAGGAAAATTATGTGTATATTTTAAGTTGAGAACCAAATAATAATAATTAATCATAATCTAATTTGTGTGGCTTTCTCCCCGCAGGCCTAGAACCCGGCCACACGTACCAGTTCCGTGTGAAGGCTCTGAACGAGGAAGGGGAGTCGGAGCCGCTGGAGACGGACCACGGCATCCTCGCCAAGAACCCGTACGACGTGCCCGCGCCGCCCGGCCTGCCCGACATCGTCGACTGGGACGAGAAGTCAGCCAAGCTGAAGTGGGAGCCGCCGATCCGGGATAACGGAGCGCCCATCACGGGATACGTCATCGAAGTCATGGATCGGGATAGGGGCGAGTTTGTCAAGGTGAACATTTTACGTTCGACCGTTGCATGCTTTTGACACCTGTACACCTTTGCTAAACTGTGTAAATTAGGGCATCAAATATGAATATGTATACAGTCCATTGTTAACGATGCCGCTTAGAAGTTGCCGCTTCGCTTATCCCAAATAAATGGATCAGGGGATTTCTGGAACAGTTATCGCTTAGCTCGTTCCATCCATTGACGAGCGGCATAGATATGCTATCCTTTTATAGATAGATAGAAAATCCTTATTGCACTTGATAAAATAAGCGCATATGTGACACGAAAGCTAATTAGCGTTTTCTTTTAGCTAACCTATCTAGAAAGAAGAGATACGTTTAAGATACATGCGTTTTATGGTACTTATATTTATTTAATTATTTATTACACGTAGAAATAATAGTGTGTACAAAAGATGGTCTTTATCCCAAAAGCATTTTCTACCAGTCAACCTCAGAGGTATTCTAAAATAACTATTTACCTTTTTTTTTCGCAGGCGGTGGAAATCCAAGGCAACGTATGCCAGGGCACCGTGCCAAAGCTGGAGGAGGGCAATCAATACCAGTTCCGCATCCGCGCCCTCAACAAGGCAGGCCAGTCCGAGCCCTCGGAGAATACCAACTGGCACACCGCTAAGCCACGCTTCCGTAAGTAACCATGCGTATAGAGAAGACGAACTTCTTGCAAATCGAAGTTCGATTAACGTTTAGAAGCTCGTGCAGAAACATACGAACAACCAGACTTTTTTTTAAAGATAGAAGGAAGATGCACAATTATATCTCATACTTGTTATATAGTACTAGCTAAGCCCACGGCTTCGCCCGCGTGGTACCCGGATAAAAAGTAGCCTATTTATAAGGTGTATAAGTGTATAAGCTATTTTACTGTAAAGTTTCATCGAAAAATAAGTAGTTTTTGCGTGAAAGAGGAACAAACATCTATCTTCACAAATTTTCACGTTTACAAAATTAGTAGGATAGTGTTAAGTTTGTGTATAATAATATTGTATGGATTTATATGATCTGAAATAAATGAATAATAATAATTATTATATTATTTACTTGCAGTGAAGCCTCGCATCGACCGTACGAACTTGAACCCGATAACGGTTAAAGCTGGTCTTCCAGTCTCCTTGGACGTGAAGGTCTTCGGAGAACCGCCTGCGAAGGTCACTTGGCACTTCAAGGGTGATGAGCTTAAGAACGGGTGAGTTGCATATACCTCTATCGACAACCTTAGCGGCGGGGCGGGTGGGTGAGTCGCTGCTTAGCGAAAGTTTGCTCGCTCAGCAGATTGTTTCCGGTGTGAGCGTTGTGGTACCATGGAATCCGTTGTTTCTAATACCCACGGCACAATCATAATCCAAGTAAACTTCTATCAAAATTGGTTCTTCAAAATATTAACAACCAATCGCATCAAAAGACATGTACCTTTATTGTGTTGAGTGTAAGTATCTTATCATGGAAATTTAGGGTTCCGTAAAGGGAACAAAATACAAATAACGCTGTAAATAATTGGTATATGCCGAAGACGAAATCGGTAGCGCTGCGGGCGAATAGCTGAGACACTCAGACACTCTGGTGCGGGTTCGATTCCCGCTGCTCGACAAACGTTTCATTTTCTGCAGATATTAATTCGGGGTCTGGTGTTGTGTAGTCCCTTATAGGCCCGCAAGACAATAACTATTTCTGTCGCCTATTCTGTCAAACAAAAAAGAGGGACAAAATATTTTCTGTCTTTTCGACGGTAGACAAAGCCGTTGTCCTGGGTTTTCGTGCTAAGCAGGCTGGATTTCCATTATTTTCTTGGCATTCGTATGTCAACATTACCTGACAGGGATTGTACGTTTGACAGTGAAAACCTGGAGATTATCAACATAGACTACAACACCAAGTTCCTGATGACGAAGAGCAAACGCGCCAACACCGGGAAGTACGTCATCAAGGCCAAGAACGAGGTCGGGGAAGACGAGGCTGAGGTGGAGATTACTGTGCTTGGTGAGTTACATTCATAGAGTAGACAGCCTCAAGAGACGCAATGTTTGATAATTTGCTAGGAAACATGTCCTCAACTGTTGTGCGAGTCAACTTACTTACTCGTCAACTTTAGACTTTTAACTCCATAATCTCCGAACCAAACTACCAACAACTAAACAGCTTAAAAAGAGCGTACCTAACGATTAGAGTAATAACCATTTCAACATTTTTACATGAATCTTATCTCTCCAGGCAAGCCGTCCAAGCCGCAAGGACCTCTGGAAGTGGCTGACGTTACCAAGAGCGGCTGTACTCTATCCTGGAAGAAACCGGAAGACGACGGCGGCTCGCCTGTCGAATACTACGAGATTGAGAAGCTTGACCCACTTACCGGTACGTACCTGGGTCTCTAGGCAAATACCTAAGCGTGAGGATATAGGAAAACTAAGCGTGAGCTTAGTTTTTCTTTCATGCTAAAACAAACTTGTCGAGGAAAATCTTGGCATCAGTGACATCTCAACAGCCAATGTCATTTCTTTATGTTTCTGCAGGCTTTAATGCCAACAGAAAGTGGTTGTCTAAAGGGGCAGGGTCTCTTTCTCATTTCGTCCAAGCATTAGCATCCAAGACTTTTAGAAACTTTAATATTTTTATTGCCGATGATTTTTTTGAAACCGGGTATGGATTGCTACTTGTTTTTTTAATACAACTAGTAGCAAAGAAGGTTATTAAGCGGTTACCGTAACCTATGAACGTATGCAACACCAGAGGTGTCACTCGCGCTTTGCCGACCCTGAGACATAACTGGTGTAAAAGTTTCATGTGCGTTTAATTTTTTTCTAATGATTTAATGTTATTTCGCAGGTCAATGGCTGCCTTGTGGTACGTCGAAGGAGCCTCATGCGACGGTCACGGGTCTTCAGGAAGGCAAGCCGTACAAGTTCCGCGTGAAGGCCGTCAACAAGGAGGGCGAGTCTGAGGAACTCGAGACTGAGAAACCAATCATTGCTAAGAATCCCTTCGGTAAGTCTATTTTCTACAACTACCCGTCGTCTTAAAAATACGACCTATGCCTACAAATGCCCGTTAGGGCTCTCAGAGGGTAGGATTTTTAACGACGATTTTTTGAAGATGTTTAAAATGGAATGGAAATAGAATGAAAAAACATTTATTTGACCCGACATGAAACTACATAACATTTGTTTATCTACCCTATGTCCTAGTAGTAGAATGTCGATATTTTTTAAACAAATAGGTTCCTAGCCTACCTAGAACTGAACAGGCACCTTCCTAATCCATCTAGATAGTTCAAAGTCGCGACAAAAAGGTATCAGACCAGCATAATATTATATAAGAAACCTAACTATAAGTAATTTTCTTGTAGAGTACATTTCAGTATAGTTCATATAGTATTCCAATCAATAATTATCAATAATTAGTGTTGAAATAAACAATATATTGTTTTATTTACCAAAAAAATTACATTAATTAATTATTTCTATCTGTTTTAAAGACGAGCCCGGCAAGCCAGGTCGTCCGGAACCCAAGAACTGGGACAAGGACTTTGTGGACTTGGAATGGACTCCGCCGAAGAGCGATGGTGGTGCCCCCATCACTGGTTACATCGTGCAGAAGAGAGAGAAGGGCGGAAGGTATGTTTTCCTTGGTTTTCAACGGACTGCAAATAAGAAGGAGGTATTTATGTAAATTTTAATGTAAATTGTTCGTGACTCACTTTCTAGCTCTCTACCACAGGGTAACCAACAAAGAGCCAGTACTCAAAATTTCATCCCCTATTTCTTCACCCCAAAATCACACCCTTTTTTGGTTTATCCTTTAAAAAACACTAAACCCCATTCACCCAAAAAAAAATCTTGAACCGATTATAGTGAGTAATTAATTAATTCATTAAAATCAGTTCAATATTTTTTTTAAGATATCGTGCAACAACCTCCTACATTTTTTAAGTCGGTTGAAAATTACATGCATTCATTTACGTTCAGTATCGTTGCAAGAAAACCATTGAATGATTGGTTATTACTATCTATGGTTATGCTGTGTGAAAATGTTAAGCATTAAAAAATAGGTCTTTTTTTAACTTCTAAAGAGGCAAACAAACTCTTGCAACACCAGAGTAATCACTCACGCGTTGCCTCCCTGAGATATCAAGATGAAAGATCTCATATGCCTGTTATTTCACCGGAAACCATATACTTCAAATCGGAACACAGCAATAAGTGCATTACTGCTTGGCGGCAGGAATAGGCATGGTGGTAGCACTTTTGACGACCTCTGTGGCGCAGTGGACGAAAGCCCGCCTGAGACGCAGAAGGTTGCGGGTTCGATTCCCGCCGCGGGACAACCATACGGGATGTTTGTATGATCTACAAATATTTGTCTCGGGTCTGGGTGTTTTCTATGTATAATATGTATCTATTTACAAAAAAAGTATATATGTAATTAATATATCAGTTATTTAGTTCCCATAATACAAGCTCTGCTTAGTTTGGGGCTAGATGATGTTGTGTGGAAAATGTCCAGCATTATTTATTTACTTCCCCGGACGAGCCCTTTCACAGAAGCTCTACTACTCTTACCAAACTGAACGGACCCAGTACCTCAGTACTCTTCTCCGTCACAGGTCATGGCAAGACTGTCTGAAGACGTCTGGCGAGCGTCCCACCGCACACGTGACCGACGTCGAGGAGGGCCATGAGTACGAGTTCCGAGTGATGGCGGTGAACAAGGCGGGCCCCAGCGAGCCCAGCGACCCCAGCAAGAGCGTCATCGCCAAGCCTCGCTTCTGTAAGTAGATGCGAAACTCGTCCAAAACTAGCTATTTTCTGAACATTCACAGGGTTTCTTATTTTTTTGCTATTGATATTACCGTGACAGGCCTATTGTGATAGCCACTTGTTTTCTTGCCTTAAGGGGCGTTTAAAGTTCACCGCTCAGCCCTGCAGCTGTTACGTAATCCAGGATCTAACAGTCACATGCATATGACCTTAACATGCAGGATTATATTGAGCACGGGCCCAGAGTTGTCTCTGTCCGGCAACATCGTGACCATATCCGAGCTATTATTTTTCTCCTTCTCTTTCTCATCTTTCTCTTTTTCTCGTGGCGATCGTCTCGCTCATTTCTTTTCTCGTATCATCGGTTGTTTTGTGATTCATTGTGACTATAATTCTTACAATTACATAGATTCCGCTGCATCCCAAGCTCGCCTGGATGAGATCGCTTTTAAGCGATAACTCCGCCCGTTGTACTTCTAGTTATATTGAGTTTATGTTTATTTTTTGTTGTACAACAAAGTACACCATTTTTTGGTGATGTAGTTTTCATCAGTAAAGAGAAACAAAAGAGCTTTTAAAGTGCTTCATGTATCTTTCTCACAACTTAATTTCACAGTGGCGCCAAAGATTGACCGCAAGAACCTGCAGAAACGCAAAATCAAGGTCGGCTCCCCCCTGAAGATGGAGGCGGACGTGAAGGGTGAACCGGAACCCACGATCACATGGACCTTCAAGAGCACCACCCTCAAGTCGGAGGGTCGTCTGACCATCGAGAACAAAGACTATCACACATCGTTTGTGCTGGAGAAGACCACAAGGGCTGATACTGGTAAGATACTTCATTATTCTTGCTCTAAATGTTCACGTATTTCCCTTTTGGAAAGCGTTGACTTAAATTTTTTTTTATTATTTCAAACGAACTATCGTATCGTCTTTTGAGAGGCAAAACTGATGGCCAGAGACCCCGTGGCAGGCCCAAACTCAGGTGGCTGGACGGCGTAGAGCGGGACATAAAATTAATTGGAGTTGAAGGCTGGAGAGAAAAAGCCCAAGACAGAACCGGCTGGAGAATTTTACTGGTCCAGGCCATGGCCCACCCGCAGCTGTAGCGCCTTAGATGATGATGAACTAATAAATATTTATTTACTAGCCTCTGCCCACGGCTTCGCTTGCGTGGTAGCCGAATAAAAAGTAGCCTATTTATTCTGACGTATAAGCTATATTAATGTAATCTTCGTATCCTCGTCCTCATCATCGACCACCTGTAGAAGTCCACTGCTTGAAATGAAATAAGCTGCTCCATAAAGTGCCATGGCGAACGGTATTATGGTACTCCATCCACCTATTTCCCGCAACGTTTTAGCTATAATTGGTCTATTGGGTAGAATTGCTGATCATTCGCAGTCGTTCCAATTGAAGTTTCATTTTGAAACTACTGCGAACTATTATTCGCAGTAGTTCCAGTTTTGGTTACGTCAATAAAGGAATCACGAAATTACAGATATATGAAACTTTACACCCGTTATGTCTCATGGTTGGCAACTTGCGAGTGATACCTCTAGTGTTGCTAGTGTCCATAGGTTACGGTAACCGCTTACTTTGGTAGTAAAAAAAAAAAACTAGTGCGGAAATAAATTCAAATAATGGTGTTTAAGCTAATTGGATTTTATTTTCTTAATTCCAGGCACTTACGTGGTGACTGCGAAGAATGACTCTGGAACTGACACCGTGGAGGTTGAAGTACAAGTGGTCAGCAAACCCTCTAAGCCGAAGGGGCCTTTGAAGGTTAGTACACATCGTTGTTTGGTGTTTTTCCCGCTGTCTCCCGTGGGGGGGGGGGGGGGGGGGGGGGGGCTCAACATGATATATCCCATCCCCCTTTTCACAGTTTTGCCATATAGTCTTAATCAAAGCGTTTCTTATCTTGGGGATGTTTATTGTAAAAAATATATACCCTAGATTTTTTTTATCCGCGGCATTAAGAGCCCGTTTACGCGTTTTGACGTAAAAATTTGTCTGTCTGTCCGTCGGCTTCGTCACCTGTCTTTCCAGGGGATCTAGACAAATACCACGTTCTGTTGGCGTTAACGCCTGCGGAAAGTTTGAATTGAATGGGAATGACAATAGCTGTGGAAATGTCACGTGACTACTGTCAAGTTTTTCCTTGACAAATTTGCGTTAGCGTGAATGGAAAGCGAAGCGTGAGATATTTGTCTAGACCGCTGTAGTCTAGACCCCCCTGAAAAATATAACCTGGGTATCTTCAAGGTCAGAGTGAATAGGAATCTTCTAGACTTTCATACTCCATCGTCGGTATTAACATCATCTTACCATCAGGTAATATATGGCCCAATAAAGGTCTATGATTGTTATGATGTGTTTTTTTGTTTTGCGATGTTTTCTTGTATGACTTCCAGGATGGTTCTTTCGCAAAAATTCACTAGACTGCTTCAATAGACGTTAAAATACACGCCGGTTGTAAAAAAAATATATTTTTTAGGTATCTGACGTCACAGCCAGCGGCTGCAAGCTCAAATGGGACAAGCCAGAGGACGATGGCGGCGAACCGATCGAGAGCTACGTGGTCGAGCGTATGGATACCGAGTCCGGCCGCTGGGTGCCCGTGTGCGTCACGAAGGAACCCGAAGCTGACGTCACGGGACTCAACGAAGGGAAGGACTATCTGTTCCGAGTGAAGGCAGTCAACCCTGAAGGGGAGAGCGAGCCGCTTACAACGGACACCGCCACCACTGCTAAGAATCCTTATGGTAAATATCTAACTTATAAACTTATAGGCTAAAAATTATTGTGTGACTGAATATAAAAAATGTAGAATACAGAATAACTAAGAATCCAGATGGTGGGTGAATAGTAAAATATGCAGATATAGGCTAAAAATTCTTATGTGTGATTGAATATTAAAAATGTGGAATACAGACAGATTAAGAATCTATATGGTGAGTGAATGGTAAAAATGTAGCATTCAGACGTTGGCTATGAATTCTTATGATGGTGATAACCGACGGTTCACTTTTAATTTTTGTCTTACATTTGGCCTCTCATGAGAGTGAAACGTAAAAACGTGAACAATCGTAGTAAGATCTGTCGGTTTTATTAAAATCTCTCTCAGTATTTATACAAGATTCGTCAATTTACATCCGAATTTTGTCAGTTATCATACATGATCTGTCAGTTTACAAACCAGATAGATCTGTTTTGTAACATACATATCTATAAAATATTATAAAACGTCTATCAGTTCACATAGACCTGTCAGATCAGTTGGTTTATTTTGTTATCTTGTGATGTACAATAAAGTATTTACATTTATTCATTCATTCAGTTTCCACGCAAGAACTATACGTTTCTTTACTATATCTGTCAGTTTTCACATAAGAACTGTCATTTGTGACTTCTAGGTGAGCCCGACGCGCCCGGAAAGCCGGAAGTGAAGGACTGGAGTTCGGAGCACGCGGACTTGAAGTGGGAGAAGCCGGCGAGCGACGGTGGCGCCCCCATCACCGCCTACATCGTAGAGAAGAAGGACAGAGACACGGGGAAATGGGTTAAGGCGGCCGAGGTGAGCAATATCATTATCAAGATACGGAATATCTCCGTAAAGTAATCCAATGGGGATTACAGTCGCGAATGTGTTTATTTTTTTGTTTTTCCATCATGGATCTCCATCATGGGGTGTTTGATTGTTTGTTTTTATACGAACACACATGGAAAACACAAAGTTAGTTAGTAAAGTACGGTTAGCAAGTTAAGTTTATTTTGGGGCTAAAAAAAATGGATTAGGGTTTTATTTAGTCAAAAATTAAGGTTAGTATTTTTAAAATTTTCGCAATCATAGTTATCAGTTTTATAAAAACGTAAACGCAATATAGACCCGTATAAAACGTATTTCTTCGTACTTCTACTTATTATTGAAAAAATATATATTATTAAATTATTTAATAATGTTCCCCAGGTTCCCGGAAACAAGACGGAAGCTCGAGTGCCTGATTTGATCGAAGGCAAGACTTATCAGTTCCGCGTGAAGGCCGTCAACAAGGCGGGCCCGGGGAAACCCTCCACCGCCAGCGAAAACCTACTGGCTAAGGACAGATTTGGTAGGTATTGATGATAAAAAAAAAACAAAAAAGATAAAAACCGACTTCGTTTAACGGGAAGTTGATAAAAATAACAATATGAGATTTCTCCCCCATTTTACACATTTAGGGGTGGGATTTTTTATACAATCTATATGGAACCTCTTTTGAAGTATACTCTACCCATGAAAAAAAGAATAATTAAAATTGGTTCACAATTGCTGAAGATATCGCGTAACATACATAAAACATACAGACGAATTGAGAACCTCCTCCTATGAAGTCGGTTGATAAATAAACAGCCAACTGATACGTACATAATCCTAACCCCACACTAGGATTCCCTGTATTACACAGGGAATCGACCCAGACCCGAACCAAGTATCTTGCAAATATTAGATCCATGGCGGGAATCGAACCCGCACCTCTTGCGTCGCAACCGGCTTCTCGCCAGCCGCGCTATTTAGGTCGTCAAACTTAAAATAATAAATAATAAGTGTTCCAACAGACATACATAGTCCTGACTAGGTATTCCCTGTGGATATCACAACCGGAACCGGATACCCGGAACAAATATCTCCAAAACATGCAAATATCTGGTCCGTGGCGGGAATAAAACCAGCGCCCCTTCATAGACTCACGTGTAGTTATTTTACAGTGCCGCCCAAGATTGATCGCACCAACATGCGTGATATCACGATCAAGGCTGGTCAGAACATCCGCTTGGACATTAAGGTCAGCGGGGAGCCACCGCCGACCAAAACTTGGTAAGTCACATCTTCACTAATATTGTATAGAATAAGAAGAATTAACCTTCAAAGTGGAGTGCGTACTATATAGTGGGCGGT